>JAPVLO010000369.1:744902-1489804 GCA_027257055.1 Cephalopachus bancanus | reverse complement strand
TGATCTTCCGCCTCAGCCTTCAGAGTAGCTGGTACTACACGCGCGCGCTACCACGCCTGGCTAATTTTTTGATTTATTGTAGAGATAAGGTCTTGCCAAGTTGGCCAGGCGGGTCTCGAACCCGCGGGTTTCTTGATTTTTTTTTTTTTTTGAGTTGGAGTCTCACTCTGTTGCCCAGACTGGAGTGCAGTGGCCGCTCCCAACCACCGCAGCCTCGACCTGCTGGGCTCTGGCGATCCTTCCGCCTCAGCCTTCTGAGTAGCCGGAATTACAGGCGTGTGCTACCATGCCCAGCTAATTTTTTATTTATTGCAGAGATGAGGTCTCGCCAAGTTGGCCAGGCGGGTCTTGAACTTTCGGGTTTAGGCAATCCACTCACCTCAGCCTCCCAAAGTGCAGGGATTACAGGCTGAGCCACTGAGCCCGGCTTATCTTTTCTTTTTTTTGAGTTGGAGTCTCACTCTGTCACCCAGGCTGGAGTGCAGTGGCAAGCTCCTGGTCACTACAGCCTCGACCTGCTGGATTCAGGTAATCCTTCCGCCTCAGCCTTCCGAGTAGCTGGAACTACAGGCACGTGGCACCACACCCGGCTAATTTTTTGATTGATTATAGAGATGAGGTCTTGCCAAGTTGCCGAGGCAGGTCTCGAACCCATGGGCTCAGGCAATCCACTCACCTCAGCCTCCCAAAGGCGCGGGATTACGGGCTGAGCCACCGAGCCCGGCTAGGCTTATTATCTTAACTGGGGTGATGTTTTCTTTCTTTTTTTTTTTTTTTGAGTTGGAGTCTCACTCTGTCGCCCACACTGGAGTTCAGTGGCTGCTCCCGGCCACGGCAGCCTCGACCTGCTGGGCTCCGTGATCCTTCCGCCTCAGACTTCCAAGCAGCCGGAATACAGGCATGCGCTGCCACGCCCGGCTGATTTTTTTGATTTATTGTAGAGATGAGGTCTCGCTGCCCAGGCGGGTCTCGAACCCGTGGGCTCAGGCAATCCACTCACCTCAGCCTCCCAAAGGCTCGGGATTACAGGTTGAGCCACTGAGTCCGGCTTGGGGTGATGTTTTCATGAGTGTTTACATATATCAAAACTCATAAAATTATACACTTTCAATATGTACAGTTTACTGTATGTCAATTATGGGGAAATTTTGCAGTTTTTTAAAAAAATAATAAAGATGTGGTATACAATTCAGGATTAGGTATATACATATATTTTTGAGTCAGAGTCTCACGTTGTCATTCAGGCTGGAGTGCAGTAGCACACTCATGGACACCACTGCCTTGACCCGCTGCACTCAGGTGATCCTTCTGCCTCAACCTTTCAAGTAGCTGAGATCACAGGTGCACACCAATGGGACAGAGTGTGACCCTTTGGCCTGGTGGCAAGGAGGACATTTGGTGACCCTGACTGGCTGAGGCTCTGAGTCATCTCAGGCAAGAGGTAAGGACAAACTGAAGGACAGTGGAGTGAGAACACCATGCAGAGAAAGGGAGAGCAAGGACAGACAGGGACTTTGAGGTGACACTGTGAAGGGAGGGGGGCAGGACAAAGTCTTATGATTGGAAGGGAATGACAACTTAGGGGAGCTTTTTTTTTTTTTTTTTTTGAGTCAGAGTCTCACTCTGTCGCCCAGCCTGGAGTACAGTGGAATGCTCACAGCCACCGCAGCCTTGACCTGCTGGGCTCCGGCGATCCTTCCGCCTCAGCCTTCCAAATAGCTGGAACTAGAGGCATGTGCCACCATGCCCAGCTAATTTTTTTATTTATTGTAGAGATGAGGTCTCACCAAGTTGCCCAGGTTGGTCCCTAACCTGTGGGCCCAGGCAGTCCTCTCACCTCGGCCTCCCAAAGTGCTGGGATTTTTTTATTTTTTATTTTATTGTATTTTATTTTTTTGAGTTGAAGTCTCACTCTGTCGCACAGACTGGAGTGCAGTGGCCGCTCCCGGCCATCACAGCCTCGACCTGCTGGGCTCCGGCGATCCTTCCGCCTCAGCCTTCCAAGTAGCTGGAATTACAGGCACGCGCTACCACACCCAGCTGATTTTTTGATTTATTGTAGAGATGAGGTCTCGCCAAGTTGCCCAGGCGGGTCTCGAACCTGCGGGTTCAGACAATCCACTCACCTCAGCCTCCCAAGGCGCGGGATTACAGGCTGAGCCACCGAGCCTGGCTGATTTTTTATTTATTTATTTTTATTATTTATTTATTTATTTATTTATTTTTGAGTTGGAGTTTCACTCTGTCTCCCAGACTGGAGTGCAATGGCTGCTCCCGGGCACCATAGCCTCTACCCACTGGGCTCCGGCGATCCTTCTGCCTCAGCCTTCCGAGTAGCTGGAATTACAGGCGCGAGCTACCACGCCCAGCTCATTTTTGATTTATTGTAGAGATGAGGTCTTGCCAAGTTGCCCAGGTGGGTCTCGAACCCACGGGCTCAGGCAATCCACTCACCTCAGCCTACCAAGGCGGGGGATTACAGGCTGAGCCACCGAACCCGGCAGTGCTGGGTTTATAGGTATGAGCCACCGTGCCAGGCCAGGGAAACTTTTTTTTTTGAGTTGGAGTCTCGCTCTGTTGCCCAGACTGGAGCGCAGTGGCTGCTCCTGGCCACTGCAGCCTTGACCTGCTGGGCTCCGGTGATCCTTCCACCTCAGCCTTCCGAGTAGCCAGAATTACAGGCGCGTGCTACCACGCCTGGTTAATTTTTTGATTTATTGTAGAGATGAGGTCTTGCCTGTCCAGGCAGGTCTCAAACCTGCGGGCTCAGGCAATCCACTCACCTCAGCCTCCCAAAGGCGCGGATTACAGGCTGAGCCACCGAGGCCGGTTTGGGAACTTTTAAAAAAAGACAGATGATGAGACATCATGAGTCTGTGCTCTGGGAATGGCCTAGTGAGGAGAGGGAGGATGATTAAACTGAAGCAATGGGATTATGACAGGATACCAAACTACTGAGAGGGGAGAGGGTAGGCCCAGGTCCCGGAGGGTGGGCTTTGACTGGGACCCTTTGGCCGGAGTGAGTTAGGGTAGAGACGCTAGAAGGATGATAGGTTGGGCAGGGTAAGGGGAGGGATTTCTTTATTTGCTGATCTTTTCCCCGCCCCTCCCTCCCCCAATTACATATGAAGCAGGGGCATTGGTTAAGACTAAAGAAGGAGCAGAGTGTAGGGATTTGAGGAGGGAGGATGCGATGTAATGCAGTTACCATGGAGGGTGAGAAAATAAACCTGGGCCGGGCACAATGGCTCCTGCTTGTAATCCTAGCACTTTGGGAGGCTGAGGCAGGAGGATTGTCTGAGTCCAGGAGTTCGAGACCAGTCTGGGCAACTTGGTGAGACCTCGCATCTACAATACATTAAAAAATTAGCCAGGCATGGTGGCGTATGCCTATGGTTCCAGCTACTTGGAAGGCTGAGGTGGAAGAATCGCCCCTGACTGGGGATGAATTTCTAACACATTCCTTGGTACGACCTGGCTTGCTCCCTTGCCTCCCAGCAACAGCTAGCTGGAATTGCAGTGTGTGAACCACCATGCCCACCCTGCAGTACCTTTTGAAGTATGAGTTCTACTTTGTTCTTTTTCAGGTTCGTTTTGGCTTTTCAGGGTCCTTTGCAATTCCATGTGAATTTTTGTCTCACTCTGTCGCCCAGACTGGAGTGCAGTGGTCACACATAGTCACTGCAGCCTCGACCTGCTGGGCTCCGGCGCTCCTTCCGCTTCAGCCTTCCAAGTAGCTGGAAATACAGGCGCGCGCTACCACGCCCGGGTAATTTTTTTGATTTATTGTAGAGATGAGGTCTCACTGCCCAGGCGGGTCTCGAACCCGCGGGCTCAGGCAATCCACTCACCTCAGCCTCCCAAAGGCGCGGGATTACAGGCTGAGCCACCGAGCCCGGCTTTCCATGTGAATTTTAGAATCAGTTTGTCAGTGTCTACAAAGCAGTCAACTGGGATTCTGATAGGGATTATGCTGAATTTGTAGATCAGTTTGAGGAGTATTGGCATTTTAACAATGTTAAGTCTTCTGATCTATGAACATGAGATGTTTTGTTTATTTAGATTATCTTGCTTTTCTTTTCTTTCTTTCCTTTTTTTTTTTTTTCCGAGTTGGAGTCTTACTCTGTCACCCAGACTGGAGTGCAGTGGCACACTCCCGGCCACCGCAGCCTCGACCTGCTGGGCTCTGGCGATCCTTCCTCCTCAGCCTTCCGAGTAGCTGGAACTACAGGCGCGTGCTACCATGCCTGGCTAATTTTTTTTTATTTATTGTAGAGATGAGGTCTCGCCAAGTTGCCCAGGCGGGTCTCGAACCCGTGGGCTCTGGCAATATACTCACCTCAGCCTCCCAAGATGCGGGATTACAGGCTGAGCCACCGATGCCTGGCTTCCTTTTTTTTTTTTTTTTTTTTTTGAGTCGGAGTCTCACTCTGTCACCCAGGCTGGAGTGCAGGGCATGCTCATGGCCACCACTGCCTCAACCTACTGGGCTCAGTCGATCTTTCCGCCTCAGCCTTACAAGTAACTGGAACTACAGGCATGTGCCACCACACCTGGCTAATTTTTTGATTTATTGTACAGGTGAGGTTTTGTCATGTTGCCCAGGCTGGTCTCAAATCCCTGGGCTCAGGCAATCCATTCGCCTCTGCTTCCCTAAGTGCTGGGATTATAGGCGTGAGTCACTGTGCCCAGCAGAATTGTTTTCTTTTTTTTTTTTTTTTTTTAAAGTTGGAGTCTTACTCGGTCGCCCCAGACTGGCGTGCAGTGGCCGCTCCCGGCCACTGCAGCCTCGCCTGCTGGGCTCCGGGCGATCCTTCCGCCTCAGCCTTCCAAGTAGCCAGAATTACAGGCATGCGCTACCGCGCCTGGCTGATTTTTTGATTTATTGTAGAGATGAGGTCTCGCTGCCCAGGTGGGTCTCGAACCTGCGGGCTCAGGCAATCCACTCACTGCAGCCTCCCAAAGGTGCGTGATTACAGGCTGAGTCACTGAGCCCGGCTTGGAATTGTTTTCTTAATTTCTTTCTTTTTTTTTTTTTTTTTTTGAGTTGGAGTCTCACTCCATTGCCCAGAATGGAGTGCAGTGGCACACTCCCAGCCACTACAGCCTCTACCTGCTGGGCTCCGGCAATCCCTCCGCCTCAGCCTTCCAAGTAGCTGGAATTACAGGCGCGTGCTACCATACCCAGCTAGTTTTTCATTTATTGTAGAGAAGTGGTCTCACCAAGATGCCCAGGCAGGTCTCGAACCCTTAGGCTCCCAATCCATTCACCTTGGCCTCCCAAAGTGCTGGGATTACAGGCTGAGTCACTGAGCTTGGCCTGTTTTCTTAATTTCATTTTCGGATTGTTCATTCCAAGTGTATAGAAATAGAACTGATTTTTGTGTATTGATCTTGCGTTCTGCAACCGTGCTAAACTTATTTATTAGTTCTAAGAGTCTTTTAGTGGCTTCCTTAGGATTTTCTATATATAGGATCAGTCATCTGTCAATAGTTTGACTTCTTCCTTTTCAAACTGAGCACCTCTTATTTCTTTTTCTGACCTAATTGCCCTGGCTGGAACCTCCAGTACAATGTTGAACAGAAGTGGTAAGGGCAGACATCTTTGTCTTGTTCCTGATCTTAGGGAGAAACATTCCATCTTTCCAGTAAGTATGCTAGCTGTGGGTTTTTTATTTATTTATTTATTTATTTTTTGAGTTGGAGTCTCACTCTGTCGCCCAGACTGGAGTGCAGTGGCCGCTCCCGGCCACCACAGCCTTGACCTGCTGGGCTCCGGCAATCCTTCCGCCTCAGCCTTCCAAGTAGCCGGAATTACAGGCGTGCGCTACCACGCCCGGCTGATTTTTTGATTTATTGTAGAGATGAGGTCTCGCCAAGTTGCCCAGGTGGGTCTCGAACCCGTGGGCTCTGGCAATCCACTCACCTCAGCCTCCCAAGGCGTGGGATTACAGGCTGAGCCACCGAGCCCAGCTAGCTGTGGGTTTTTAAAAAAATAGATTCCATGCCGGGCTCAGTGCTCAACCTGTAATCCCACGCCTTGGGAGGCTGAGGTGAGTGGATTGCCAGAGCCCACGGGTTCGAGACCCACCTGGGCAACTTGGCGAGACCTCATCTCTACAATAAATCAAAAAATCAGCCGGGCGTGGTAGCGCACGCCTGTAATTCCGGCTACTTGGAAGGCTGAGGCGGAAGGATTGCCGGAGCCCAGCAGGTCAAGGCTGTGGTGGCCGGGAGCGGCCACTGCACTCCAGTCTGGGCGACAGAGTGAGACTCCAACTCAAAAAAAACCAAAAAAACCAAAAAACAACAAAAAAAACCAGATTCCCTGCATCAGATTGAGGAAGTTCCTTTCTGTTCCTAGTTTGAGTGTTTTATTATAAAAGGGTGTTGGATTATGTCATATACTTTTTCTGTATCTGTTAAAATGACCATGTGATTTTTTTTTTTTTTTTTGCTAAAGAGGTTTTTTTGTTTTTGTAGCCAAGAGTGGTGCAGACACCTCCTCCGGGGAGCCTTCTCTCGGTGGCAGCTATAAGTGCCTTTTTCTCCAGTGACTTGTGGTCGGGTAGTATAAGATAGGGTCTCACTATATTGCCCAGGCTGGTCTTGTACTCCTGGCCTCAAGCAATCCTCCCACCTCAGCCTCCCCAAATGCTGGGATTACAGGGATGAGCCACTGTGCCAGACCTTGATTTTTGTTTTTTATTTTATTAGTATAAATTGATTTTCCGATATTAAATCCACCTGGTATTGCCTGGGATAAATGTCACTTGGTCTTGATGTACAATTCTTACGATAATAAAATTATTGTTATTTTTTAAACCACTAAGTTTTGAAGGTAATTTGCTAAACAGCAGCAGCAGATAACTGGTCCAAGCTGCCTGTTATGGGCCCACAGGCACCTTTTTGCTCCCTTAACTCCCAGGGTAGTATAGCCAAGAGTGGAGCAGACATCTCTTCCAGGGAGCCTTCCCTTGGCGGCAGCTGTGAGGGCCTTTTTCTCCAGTGACTTGTGGTAGGGTAGTCTAACATGGAGCCAGGGGCCAGGAACTCTCTCTTTTCCCTGGCATGAGTTTTACAGTTGGAGCAAGGGTCACACAGGGCAGAGCTGGGACTAGCACCTGGGCCTCATGTCCCCTGGGTCTTTAAATTCTTTCGTTGGTTGTGAGGACCCAAGTATGAGTCTCAGCTATGTCCACCTTGGCTTTCACAGTTTGGGCACATGTGGGAGACATGTGTCCTCTATGTGCATGAGGGTCTAGGTTACCTCTGGGAAAAGAATTCACCCCAGAGGAGGAGAGTCAGGCCTTCAGACTTGGCTGGCACAGACATCTGGTGCTGGAGAGCAGAATGACACTCAGGTTGTCCTCTGCTCCTTGGCCTTTAGTCCAAGGCAGAGGGGAAGGGAACTGTGTGAACACCGTGACCCCAGATCCCCCAGCGACTCTGGTCGCCTCACAGACAGATGTACCTGTGTGCAGACAGCACCCAGGGGCCGTTCACTTGAGAAGATATTCCGCGCACAGAGACTCTCTCTGCACAGTCCCAAAAGTGAATGAGGTCATATTTTCTTTTTCTTTTTTTTTGAGTTGGAGTCTCACTCTGTCACCCAGACTGGAGTGCAGTGGCCGCTTCCGGGCCACCGCAGCCTCAACCTGTTGGGCTCTGGTGATCCTTCCTACTTGGAAGTAGCCGGAATTACAGGCGTGCACTACCACGCCTGGCTGATTTTTTGATTTATTGTAGAGATGAGGTCTCGCTGCCCAGGCGGGTCTCGAACCCGCGGGCTCAGGCAATCCACTCACCTCAGCCTCCCAAAGGCGTGGGATTACAGGCTGAGCCACCAAGCCCGGCTTTTTTTTTTTTTTGAGTTGGAGTCTTACTCTGTTGCTCAGACTGGAGTGCAGTGGCATGCTCATGGCCACCGCAGCCTCTACCTGCTGAGCTTAGGTGGTCCTTCCGCCTCAGCCTTCCAAGTATCTGGAACTACAGACATGCATCACCACTCCTGGCTAATTTTTGTGATTTATTGTAGAGATGAGGTCTTGCCAAGTTGCCCAGGCTGGTTTCAAAAGCCCGGTCTCAAGCAATTCTCTTGCCTTGGCCTCCCAAAGTGCTAGGATTACAGGCTGAGCCACAGCACCCAGCCGGGGTCATATTTTCTTTCTTTTTTTTTGAACTGGAGTCTCACTCCGTCTCCCAGGTTGGACCTGCTGGGCTCCGGCCATCCTTCCTCCTCAGCCTTCCAAGTAGACAGAACTATAGGTACGTGCTACCACGCCTGTCTAATTTTTCATTTATTGTAGATGACAAGGTCTCGCCAAGTTGCCCAGGCTGGTCTCGAACCCCCCGGGCTCAGGCAATCCTCTCGCCTCGGCCTCCTGAAGTGCTGAGATTACACACTGAGCCACTGCGCCTGGCCAGGGTCATATTTTCTTTTTTCTTTTTTTTTTCCTTAGAGTTGGAGTCTCACTCTGTCGGAGTGCAGTGGCATGCTCCCGGCCACTGCAGCCTTGACCTGCTGGGCTCCGGAGATCCTTCCGCCTCAGCCTTCCAAGTAACTGGAACTACAGGTGTGTGCTACAACGTCCAGCTAATTTTTTTGATATATTGATTGTAGAGATGAGGTCTCGCCAAGTTGCCCAGGCAGGTCTCGAACCTGCAGACTCAGGCAATTCACTCACCTCGGCCTCCCAAAGCACGGGATTACAGGCTGTGCCACCAAGCCCAGCGGGGTCGTGTTTTCAAAAGGAGATACTATTCTAGCTGTTTCACTGATATAGGCTAGCATGACAGAAATACCTTTGCTGAAATCTAGAGCCTGCTATTATTCTAGGCCGGTGTAGCTAGTGGCCTGAGGAGCTAGATTCAGTCACTATTCAGAACACCTGTCCTGTCTTCTGGCTCTAGTCAAGACCTGGGCCAGACTCCAAGGAGGATGGCAGAAAGGACTGAGACACTGCCTTTCTCTCAAGGGGCTTGCTGACCTGTGGAGAAGGCAGAGAAGTTCAATAATGAGCAGCAAGTGCCATGATAAAGATGAGCCAAGCCTGGAGGAGGTGAGGTGTGGAGTCTGTACCAACCGAAAGTGGCTTCAAGAAGCCCATGGGGAGGGCGTTAAAAGCTTGGGGAGTGGCCAGGCTCAGTGGCTCAGCCTGTAATCACAGCGCTTTGGAAGGCCGAGGTGAGTGGACTGCCTGAGCCCACGGGTTCAAGACCCGCCCAGGCAACTTGGTGAGACCTCATCACTATAATAAATCAAAAAAATTAGCCCGGCATGGCAGTGCGTGCCTGTAATTCCAGCTACTTGGATGACTGAGGCGGAAGGATCGCCGGAGCCCAGCACGTCGAGGCTGCGGTGGCTGGGAGTGGCTACTGCCCTCCAGTCTGGGCAACCGAGTGAGACTCCAACTCAGAAAAACAAAACAATACAAAAGCTCAGGGAGCAGCAAGAGCTGGGGATGAAGGGAGTGGAGAGCATTGTCTTCTTCCTTTCACATCTGTCTCTCCCCATTTCCTCTCCCCTGCCTCTTCTTCGTTTGCTTCTCTTTTCCCATCTTCCCTTCCTTGTGTCCCCTTCCCCATCCTAATCTCTGTCCCCAGTGCAGGTCCATTCCTTACTGACACCGTGTCCCTGTTAACTGCTGTTCTCTGTGTCTGCAGACTCAAAAGGAAAGGAGGAATCTTCCAAACTGCTGCTAGATCAGGAGAGCCCAGGTGTAGTGGGGAAATGGCTTTCGCAGAATAAACTGCTGACCTTTTTGGTGTAGCGACACCCCTGTGGCACTTGTAGTCCTGACTCCTGCAGCCAAATGGGTAACATACATCATCTGTGTATTTTGTTTTGTTTCATAGCTTGAGTCTCACTGTCACCCAGGCTGGAGTGCAGTAGCACACTCAGGGCCACCCAGACTTGATCTGTTGGGCTCTGGCGATTCTTCTGCCTCAACCTTTCAAGTAGCCAGAACTACAGGTGTGTGCCACCATGCCCGGTTAATTTTTGTTTTTTTTGAGTAGTAGTTTTGTTTTCTTTTGTTTTTTTTTCCCTGATTTTAAAAGCTGTACACGGCCAGGCTTGGTGGCTCAGCCTGTAATCCCAGCACTTTGAGAGGCCGAGGTGAGTGGATTGCCTGAGCCCACAGGTTCGAAACCCGCCTGGGCAACTTGGTGAGACCTCATCTCTACAATAAATCAAAAATTAGCCGGGTGTGGTAGCACGCGCCTGTAGTTCCAGCTATTTGGAAGGCTGAGGCGGAAGGATCACCGGAGCCCAGCAGGTCACGGCTGCGGTGGCCGGGAGCGGCCACTGCACTTCAGTCTAGGTGACAGAGTGAGACTCCAACTCAAAAAATAAATAAATAAACAAACAAAACTGTACACGGCACTACTTTTTCTTTTATTTATTTATTTAACTTTTTTTTTTTTTTTACCTTTTTTAGAGTCAGAGTCTCACTCTGTCACCCAATCTGGAGGGCAGTGGCACAATCAGTTCACCGTAACCTCCAATTACTGTGCTCAAGCAATTCTGTCTCAGCCGCCTGAGTTGCTAGACCACACGTGTTTGCCACCATGCCTGGCTAATTTTTTGTTTTCACTTTTTTTGTAGAAACAAGGTCTTATTATGTTGCACATGCTAGTGTCAAACTCTTGGCTTCAAGTGATCCTCCTGCCTCTGCCTCCCAAAGTGCTGGAATTACAGGCATGAGCCATCATGCCTAGCCCTTACTTTTTAAAAACACAATTGGTTCCACAACTTGGTATACAATATGGTATACAGCTCTTATTTGACCATTTAATTGCTCATGTTGACATATGTCTTATTAGCAAGATATTCAGGATCTTGAGAATACCCTGCAGTATCCAGAAACTCGGGGGCTTACACAATGCCTGGTGTGGTTCATGATTGCTACTGCTCCTCAGGGCCACATGGTGTCACTATTGAAGCCTGGTCCTCACCAGGAAGAACATGCTGGTCAAAGATGCTTTTTAAAAACATGCTAAACTCCGTGAGAAAGGTCCCAGACTTGAGGTCCCAAGCTTGCGGTTCTGAAAGCTCTGCATGTCTTTTCCCTGTATGCTTTCTGCTACCTGGGGTGACCGATAGCTTTAGGAGCTCTAGGTTAGGATATCTTCTGGCATCTGCCACGTCCTAGATCCAGAACTTCAAATTTTCCTTTCCTCCTTGGGAATCCACACCAGGCGCTCGCTTCAACCCTGCAAACATAAGGGCTCTGAGGTGGTTAGCCATCCGTGAAAGACGTTGTCTGCTATCCCAATGGCCACTTTCCTCTTATTCCACACAGACAGCGACAGTCTTTCTGGAGCCCACCTTCCCAGCTTCCCTTGCAGCTGGGCACAGAATGTGACTCAGTCCTGTCCAATGGACCCTGAGGAAATGCCAGCTGGGGAATTTCTGGGAAAGATTTTCCTCCCTAATAAATACACATCAATATATTGCAGAAGGAATCTCCTTCCTTTTTATATGAGAGTGACTTACTTCAAGAGAGAGGCTGGGGTAGAGTAAGATGACCTCCAGTGAGCTTTCCCTCCTGGCTTTCATGCCCGTAAGTAGTCCCCTTTCACAATCAACCAGGGCTGGCCTGTGTGGCCAACAGAATACAACAGAAGACAGACCTAGAATGCTAGGTCATGGGCAGTGTTGCAATTTCTACCTTGGTCCCTGCTGGATTGCCCCCTCTGATGGAAGCCAGCTGCCATACTGTGAGGGTATTCTAGAATGCACAGAAGAGCCAACAGGCAGTGGCATCTTGCCAGCCATGTGAGTGAACCCTCTGGAAATGGAGCTGCCAGCCCCAGTCAAGCCTTCAGGTGACTTCAGCCCTCTCTGTAAGGGGAAACCCTGAATCATAGTCACCATCTAAGCTGCTCCCTCTTCCTGACCACTGAAACCACAAGAGATAATAAATGACTACTGTTGGTTAAAGCCATGAGTTTTGGGGAATTTGTTACATAGCAATAGATACGTAGTCAAAGGCCAACACTATGAAGACTTCAGAGAGAAGATATGAAAAACACTGAAGTCTTTTGTGATGTCATGATGCCATTGAGTTAATCAACCCTGAAACCACCTACTTCTCGACTTGTTATGTGCAATAATTAATGAATGTTCTGGTCTAACTGCTGTTAGTCTGCTACTTGCAACCAAAAACGTCCTTATTGATCCATCTTCTAAAAGAAGACAACCCGGGGATTTCTTTTTTTGTTTGTTTGTTTTGTTTTTGTTTTTTGAGTTGGAGTCTCACTCTGTCGCCCAGACTGGAGTGCAGTGGCCGCTTCCGGCCACCGCAGCCTCGACCTAGTGGGCTCCTGTGATCCTTCCGCCTCAGCCTTCCAAGTAGCCGGAATTACAGGCATGCGCTACCACGCCCGGCTGATTTTTTGATTTATTGTAGAGATGAGGTCTCGCTGCCCAGGCGGGTCTCGAACCCGCGGGCTCAGGCAATCCACTCACCCCAGCCTCCCAAAGGCGCGGGATTACAGGCTGAGCCACCGAGCCCGGCGGGGATTTCTAAAGAGTGATTCTTGGGTGATTTCTTGTCACCTCTTATTCGGTGAGGCTGGAAATTTCTTTTTCTTTTTTTTTTTTTTGAGTTGGAGTCTCACTCAGTCCCCCAGACTGGAGTGCAGTGGCCACTCCTGGCCACCGCAGCCTCGACCTGCTGGGCTCCGGCGATCCTTCAACCTCACCCTTCCAAGTAGCTGGAACTATAGGCGTGCACTACCATGCCTGGCTAATTTTTTTTTTTTTTTGATTTATTGTAGAGATGAGGTCTCCCCAAGTTGCCCAGGCGGGTCTCGAACCCGCGGGCTCAAGCAATCCACTCACCTCAGCCTCCCAAAGGTGCAGGATTACAGGCTGAGCCACTGAGCCTGGCTGGAAATTTCTTTGGTTAAAAAAAAAAAAAAGAAGCCGGGCTCGGTGGCTCAGCCTGTAATCCCGCGCCTTTGGGAGGCTGAGGTGAGTGGATTGCCTGAGTCCGCGGGTTCGAGACCCACCTGGGCAGCGAGACCTCATCTCTACAATAAATCAAAAAAAAAAATCAGCCGGCTGTGGTAGCGCGTGCCTGTAATTCCGGCTACTCGGAAGGCTGAGGCGGAAGGATCGCCGGAGCCCAGCAAGTCGAGGCTGCAGTGGCCGGGAGTGGCCACTGCACTCCAGTCTAGGCGACAGAGTGAGACTCCAACTCAAAAAAAAAAAAAAAAAAAAAAAGAACAGAAATTTAATCTCTGATAGGAATCCCTTTGGAAGGGCCTCCACTATAAATGATCTCAAGTGAACTTTGCATCACTACACCTAGTTAATTTTTTTTTTTGAGTTGGAGTCTCACTCTGTCACCCAGGTTGTAGTGCAGTGGCACATTCACAGCCACCGTAGCCTTGACCTGGCTGGTCTCAGGTAATCCTGCATCAGCCTTCCAAGTAGTTGAAACCACAGGTGTGTGCCACCACGCCTGGCTAATTTTTTTTACTTATTGTTCAGATGAGATCTTGCCATGTTGCCCAGCCTGGTCTAGAACCCCTGGACTCAGGCACTCTTCTCACCTCCGCCTCCCAAAGTGCTGGCATTACAGGCTTGAACCAGCGTGCCCAACGCTTCTTTTTTTTTTTTTGGAATTGGAATCTCACTGTTGCTAGACTGGAGTGCAGTGGCATGCTCCCGGCCATCGCAGCCTCGACCTGCTGGGTTCCAGTGATCCTTCCTCCTCAGTCTTCCAAGTAGCTGGAACTACAGGTGCGTGCTACCACGCTCGGCTAATTTTTGATTTATTGTAGAGACGAGGTCTCGTCAAGTTGCCTGGGCTGGTCTTGAACCCGTGTACTCAAGCAATCCACTCACCTTGGCCACCCAAAGTGCTGGAATTACAGACTGAGCCACCAAGCCCGGCCTTCTTCTTTTTTTTTGTTTTGTTTTAAGACTGAATAATATTCCATCATATGTATATAGGTCCTTGGTTTGTTTCCACCTATTGGCTTCGTGAATAATGCTGTTATGAACGCAGGTGCACAAGTATTTGTTCAAGCCCCTGCTCTCCATTCCTTTGATTTATATCCAGAAGTGCATGTTTTCTCATTTATTTATTTATTTTTGAGTTGAAGTCTCATTCTGTTGCTCAGACTGGAGTGCAGTGCACGCTCCTGGCCACCGCAGCCTTGACCTGCTGGGCTCCGGTGATCCTTCTGCCTCAGCCTTCCAAGTAGCCAGAGCTACAGGTGCGTGCTACCATGCCCAGCTAATTTTATTTATTTATTTATGAAGAGATGAGGTCTCGCCAGGTTGCCTGGGTGGGTCTTGAACCCACGGGCTCAGGCAATCCACTCACCTCGGCCTACGAAAGTGCTGGGATTACAGGGTGAGCCACCGAGCCCGTCCTATTTATTTATTTTTTGAGTAGGAGTCTCACTTTGTCGCATAGGCTTGAGTGCAGTGGCACGATCACAGCCACTGCAGCCTCGACCTGCTGTGCTCAGGCGATCCTTTTGTGCCAGCCCTCCAGGTAGCTGGAACTACAGGTGTGTGCCACCACGCCAGGTTAATTTTTTGATTTATGGCAAGAGATGAAGTCTTGCCATGTTGCCCAGGCTGGTCTCAAAACCCTGGGCTCAGGTAATCCTCTCACCTCCACCTCCCAAAGTGCTGCAATTGCAGGCATGAGCCACCACACCCGGCTGCATGTTTACTCTTTTTTTTTGAGTTGGAGTCTCACTCTGTCGCCCAGACTGGAGTGCAGTGGCTGCTCCCGGCCACTGCCGCCTCGACCTGCTGGGCTCCGGCGATCCTTCCGCCTCAACCTTCCGAGTAGCCGGAATTACAGGCGCGCGCTACCACACCCGGCTAATTTTTTGATTTATTGTAGAGATGAGGTCTCGCCTGCCCAGGCAGGTCTCGAACCCGCGGACTCAGGCAATCCACTCACCTCAGCCTCCCAAAGGCGCGGGATTACAGGCTGAGCCACTGTGCATGTTTACTCTTAAGGGAAAGTGATGTTGAACATATTATGCCTCAGTTTGCAAAGCCTGCTGCCTCTGCAGTGCCAGACAGCCTGGGTCTTGCTGTAGCTACCACATGTGGGGCTGGGTCTGTAGCCAGCACAGAAGTTCCTTCCTGTTTCCTTTCCTCCTCTGGGACTGGGGGTTCCAGATCACACAGAATTGTCGTCCCCAGCTGACGTTACTCTCCCTTAAAAACAGTGTTTCATTCCAGACACAGTGGCTCAGCACTTTGGGAGGTCTAGGGGGAAGGAGTGCTTGAGACCAGCCTGAGCAAGATAGTGAAACACAGTCTCTACAAAAAAAAATAGAAAAATTAACCACACCTGTAGTCTCAGCTACAGAGACAGATGGGAGGATTGCCTGAGCCTAGGAGATCGAGGCTGCATGAGTCCTGATTGTGCCACTACACCCCAGCCTGGGTGACAGAGTGAGATCACGTCTCAAAAACCAAAAACCAAAAACCAGTGTTTCCTGTCAGTGTCCATGTGGAAATTATTCTATTCTTTGCAAAGCAGGACTTTTTGATTCTGTCTTCTGCGTGGAGGCTCAGAAGGTGGTGGTAGCAGTTTTCTTTTTCTTTTTTTTAGATTATAAATATAGTTTATTTAAAGTAAATTAGGATGGGTTCGGTGGTTCAGCCTATAATCCCAGCACTTTGGGAGGCTGAAGCGTGTGGATTGTCTGAGCCCGCGGGTTCAAGATCAGCCCTGGCAACTTGGAGAGACCTTGTCTCTACGATAAATCAAATGTTACCTGGGCATGGTAACATGCACCTGTCGTTCTGGCTACTTGGAAGGCTGAGGTGGAAGGATTGCCGGAGTCCAGCAGGTCGACTCTGGGGTGGCCGTGAGTGCCACTGCACTCCAGCCTGGGCAACAGAGTGAGACCCCAACTAACTAATTAACTAACTAACTAACTAACTAACTAAACAAATAAATAAATAAATAAAGTAAATTAGAGAAAGAGAAGATTCGCCTTCCCAAGGTGGGGGAGGGGACCACAGTCAGGAAGCATGGTGACAGCCATAGCTCAAAGAGCACATGGTCACACCAGAGTCTAGCAAGGCAATGGCCTGGTAGCAGTTTTCTTCTGCTCGGTGACTCTTGGAGGTCAGCGGGATCTACTCCTGGTTCTTGTGGGAGTTGCAGCAAGACGCCTCCCCTCAGGAGCCTGCAGGGACATTGAGAGACAGGCATACACCCATACTGTGAAGCTGAGGGAGCCTTCCAGGACCATCTGATCCCTCCACCCAACCACCGGTGTTCAAATAGGGAAGCCAAGCCGACAGACTGAGACTCCAACTCAAAAAGAAAAAAAAAAAGAAAAAAACAAATAGGGAAGCCGAGGCCCAGAGGGGGCAAGCATACTGCAGGGGCCTCAGTGTTGTGACTCAGGCTTTCTTTCCCCATCCAGAACTGCGCTGGCCCTGCTGGCCTCCTCCTGGAGGCGGTGTTCCTCAGCTTGATTTCCAAGATGCCTCTGGGGTAAAGAGTCTTCATCCAGAAACCCTCTGGGGGTCCAATCCCTGGGTTCCTAGGGGATGTCTCAGAGGAGGCTATGCTTGGAAGTTGACAAGTCCTGGGCAGTTGGTTATATTCTTTTTATTTTTTAATTTGAAAAATATTTTAGAGATGAAGATTTCACTCTATTGCTCAGGTTGGAGTGCAGTGGCATAATCATGGCTCACTGCAGCCTCAAACTCCTGGGCTCAAGTGATGCTCCCACTCCAGCATCCTGAGTAGCTGAGACTCCAGGCGCGTGCCACATTGCCCAGCTAATTTTTATTTTTATTCTTATTTTTTTTTTTTTGAGTTGGAGTCTCACTCTGTCACCCAGACTGGAGTGCAGTGGCCGCTCCTGGCCACCCCAGCCTCGACCTGCTGGGCTCCGGCGATCCTTCTGCTCAGCCTTCCGAGTCGCTGGAACTACAGGCGCGCGCTACCACGCCCGGCTAATTTTTTGATTTATTGTAGAGATGAGGTCTCGTCAAGTTGCCCGGGTGCGTCTCGAACCCGCGGGCTCAGGCAATCCACTCACCTCGGTCTCCCAAAGCGCAGGATTACAGGCTGAGCCACCGAGCCCGGCAATTTTTATTTTATTTTATTTTATTTTTTGTGTTGGAGTCTCACTCTGTCGCCCAGACTGAAGTGCAGTGGCATGCTCCCAGCCACCGCAACCTCGACCTGCTGGGCTCCTGCTATCCTTCTGACTCAGCCTTCCAAGTAGCTGGAACTACAGGCGTGCGCTACCACGCCCGGCTAATGTTTTTGATTTATTGTAGAGATGAGGTCTTGCCAAGTTGTCCAGGCAGGTCTCAAACCTGCGGGCTCAGGCAATTCACTCACCTCGGCCTCCCAAAGTGCACGATTACAGGCTGAGCCACCGAGCCCGGCCTATTTTTATTTTTTATAGAGGTGAGTTCTTGCTATATTGCCCAGGCTGGTCTTGAACTTCTGACCTCAAGCAATCCTCCTGCCTTGGCCTCCGAAAGTCCTGGGATTGCCGGTGTGAGCCACTGTGCACAGCCAGTTGGTTGTGTCCTAATGCGGCTCTCCTGGCCAACACCTGGCCTCCCTGATTTGACCAACTCTGAGGCATTCTGGCCCCATGAGCTGCCCCCTTTCCCATGAAAGCCATAGCAGGGTGGCCTCCTAGTTGGGCAATGGTGAGAGCTGGACCCTGGAAAGGGGCGACTGTGACCCGCCCTGTCTGGGGAAGCAACTCTGTGGGATGGGAGGCAGCTCTGTCTGGTGCTTGTGAGTGTGTGAGTGTGGGTGTGGGTGCCTGGTTTACTACTCACACTTGTGGTTGTTACTCCTCCTGCTAACCTCAGCTCTGGGCAGGGGTTGAGACCAAAGTCTTATCTACATGTGGTGGGGAAAACCCCATCTTACTTAACACACCCAGAGCTTCCTCAATACCAGGCATAGTTCTAGGCATTTTTCAAACGTTATCTTACTTAAGCCATGTTAATCTCATGAGGTATGTACTATTTTTATCCCCATTTTTTAGAGGAGGAAATTAAGGCCCAGAGAGGGTCATCCGTCTGTGATCACAAGACCAGTGAGTAGTGAGTTATACTCCACAGTACAGGATCTTCACCAGGATGTTAGCCTGCATGTGCTCATGTTGGAGGGTCTGATCTTTTTGGTGTGTGTGTCGAAGTCTCACTCTGTCACCCAGGCTGGAGTGCAGTGGAACCGTCATGCTCACTGCAGCCTCGACCTCCTGGGCTCAGGCGATCCTTCCACCTCAGCCTCCCTAGTAGCTGGGACTGCACCCAGCTAATTCTTCCATTTTTTTCCTGCTACAAGGTCCCGCTACACTGTCCAGGCTGGTCTGGAACTCCTGGGCTCAAGCAATCCTCCTACCTCGGCCCATCAAAATGCTGGGATTATAGGCTTGAGCCGCCGTGACTGGCAAGTCTGACTCTGGACATTTTTTTGTTTCACCCAGCTCATCCACATGGGTTATGTGGTTGAACCAAATGGCGGTTGCCAAGGACGTTCATCGTTGTCATCATCCACCATCACAACAACAACAACAACGGCAAATGTCAACACACAAGTGCTTCCTCTGTGTCAGCCTCTGTGTTGGAAACATTATATACCTTCATATCAGTTTATCTTCACAATTAACCCCGGAAACACATTTTATTATTCGTTACCATAAGGGAGAAAACGCTGAGGCTCAGAGAGATTAGGAACTCACCTGAGGCATGCAAGTACGAAGTAGCAGAGTTGGAATTTGAATCCAAGCCAGCCAGACTACAAAGCTCACACTCTTGTCATGTCACCAGACTGGTTTGCTGTTTGCTTGAATTTTTATTTATTAATTTATTTAATGAGATGGGGTCTCACTATGTTGCTCAGGCTGGCCTCAAACACCTGGACTCCAGCAATCCTCCTGCCTCACAGTGTAGCTGGGACTCCAGATATGGGCCACTGGGCTGCTTTAACTTTTTTTTTTAATTGAGGTGAAGTTCACATAACATGAAATTGTAAATATTTCATTTTTTTAGTTTTTTTGGGTTGAAGTCTCACTCTGTCGCCCAGGCTGGAGTGCAGTGGCATGCTCACTACCACCGCAGCTTTGACCTGCTGGACTCAGGCGATCCTTCCGCCTCAGCCCTCCAAGTAGCTGGAACTACAGGCCCGCACTACCACGCCTGGCTAATTTTTTGATTTATCTTGTAGAGACGGGTTTGGTCTTGAATCCCTGGGCTCAGGCAATCCTCTCGCCTTGGCCTCCCAGAGTGCTGGGATCACAGGCTTGAGTCACCGTGCGCGGCCTGAAATTGTAAACATGTTTTTTCTTTTTTTTGAGTTGGAATCTCCTCTTGTCACCCACACTGGAGAGCAGTGGCATGCTCACGGCCACCACAGCCTTGATCCTTCCGCCTCAGCCTTCCAAGTAGCTGGAACTACAGGCATGCGCTACCACACCCAGCTAATTTTTTTGATTTATAACAGAATAGATTTCACCAAGTTGCCCAGGCTGGTCTCGGATCCCTGGGCTCAGGCAATTCTCTCGCCTCTGCCTCCCAAAGTGCTGGTGTTACAGGCTTCAGCCACTGTGCCGGGCCCAAAATTGTAAATTTTTTTTCTTTTCTTTTTTTTTTGAGTTGGAGTCTCACTCTGTCGCTCAGACTGGAGTGCAGTGTCCGCTCCCGGCCACCGCAGTCTCTACCTGCTGGGCTCCAGCAATCTTTCCGCCTCAGCCTTCCAAGTAGCTGGAACTACAGGCGCGTGCTACCGTGCCCGGCTAATTTTTTTGATTTATTGTAGAGATGAGGTCTCACCAAGTTGTCCAGGTGGGTCTCGAACCCATGGGCTCAGGCAATCCACTCACCTCAGCCTCCCAAGGCACGGGATTATAGGCTGAGCCGCCGAGCCAGGCTTGATTTTTTAAAATTTTGAGTTGGAGTCTTACTCTGTTGCCCAGGCTGGAGTGCAGTGGCACATTCCTGGCCATGGCAGCCTTGACCTGCTGGACTCAGGTGATCCTTCTCAGCCTTCCAAGTAGCTGGAAATACAGGTCTGTGCTACCACACCTGGCTAATTTTTGATTTATTGTAGAAACAAAGTCTTACCATGTTTCCCAGGCTGGTCTCGAACCCGCAGGCTCAGGCAATCCTCGCACCTGGCCTCCCAAAGTGCTGGGATTATAGGCTTGAGCCACCACACCCAGCCAATTTTAAAATTTTTTTGTAGAGATGAGGTCTTGCTACTTTGCCCAAGCTAGTCTCAAACTTTTAGGCTCAAGCAATCCTCCTTCCTCGGCCTCCCAAATTACCAGGATTACAGGTGAGAGCCACCATGCCTGGGTTCCAATGTAAGTTTTATCCAGATTCATCTATAGGCATGTATTATAGAACCATTTGAGAATAAGTTGCATCCATCATGGCCCTTTACTCCTATATACCTCAGAATAAGGAGATTTACTTATATAATTGTAGTTCAGTGACACCAATATGATATTTCTTCCTAATCTGTTGTCTACATTCCAGTTTTATCAATTGATATCATAAGGTGCATTTCCCCTTCTAGTCCAGGTTCCAGGAGAGGATCCTGTGTTGCACTTAATTGTCATATTTCTTTCTTCTTTTTTTTTTTTGAGTTGGAGTCTCACTCTGTCACCCAGACTGGAGTGCAGTGGCCGCCACTGCAGCCTCGACTTGCTGGGCTCCGGTGATCCTTCCGCCTCAGCCTTCCAAGTAGCTGGAACTACAGGTGCGTGCTACCACGCCCAGATGATTTTTGATTTATTGTAGAGATGAGGTCTCACCAAGTTGCCCAGGCGGGTCTCGAACCCGCGGGCTCAGGCAATCCACTCACGTCAGCCTCCCAAAGGCATGGGATTACAGGCTGAGCCACCGAGCCCGGCTTCTTTCTTCTTCTTTTAATCTGAAACCGTCCCTCAGGTTTTCTTAATCTTTTATGACTTTGCTATTTTTAAATTAATAAAGTCCCTTAAAAAATAGTGTTTCTCAGGCCAGGCTCGGTGGCACAGCCTGTAATCCCTTCCAAGTAATTCTGGCTACTTGGAAGACTGAAGTGGAAGGATTGCCGGAGCCCAGCAGGTCGACGTTGGGATGGCTGTGAGTGTGCCACTGCCCTCCAGCCTGGGCGACAGAGTGAGACTCCAACTTAAAATAGTGTTTCTCACCTTGGACTTGTCTGGTGTTTTTTCATGACTAGATTCTGGTCATGTGCTTTTGGCTGGGATGGTGTGTAGATAATGCCGTGACCTGCGTAGGCCTTTTCTTCTGGCAGCCGGCAGTGCCGACCCACCCCTCACAGGTGATATTATTTTAATCCCTCAAGCAAGATGTCGTTTCCTCTGCTATGTGGTACTATTCTTTCCTTTGCTACTAATAAACCATCTGTAAAGAGCTGCTTTAGGAACATGCCAATATCCTTCCCCTCATTGGACATTTCCCGCTAATTTAGCACCCCCTGATGAGTTTTGCCTGCAAGCTGTCTTCATGTTGGCAGCCCCCTCTGTTATCTTTGTTTCTCCAGGTAGGGTCTTAGACACTGGGCAGGTGCTGGTCTTCCCTGACATCTTGTGCTGTGACACTGTCCTGGCCAACATCTAGCCTTCCTGATTTGACCTGGATCAAGGAGCTGGTTCCCAGTCCTCCGCTTATGTGGGCCGCTGGCCCATCTCACAGTGATCAGGACTCTGGGAGGCTCATCTCATTTCCTGTCCTGGGAGCTTCCCTTCCTCACTGCAGCCGCTGCAACTTCAGGCTAGATCAAGGAAACTGCAGAGTTGTCCTGTCCCCCAGGGTGGGGGTGCCTGGAGACTTTCTCCTCCCTAGCTGGTCTCAGATGCTGAGGGTGGTGAAATCTCACTGTGAGGCCACCGTGGTCTCAGGAGGAACCTGTGATAAGATGTTCAACAGTTAGTGCAGCTGCTTTGAGGTTGGGAGCCCAGGAGCCCACAGGAAGTGACTGGGTGCTGAGCTGATGCGTCTTTACCCTGGCGCCTGTTCCAGGGCAGGAGCTGCAAGTTGGTGCAGCTGGGGGGATGTCTGCAGAGTGCCCTGAGCCTGGGACAGAAGGACTTCAGGGCCAGTCCCTGGGGCCAGGCAGGCAGGATGAGGCCTCAGGCCGATGTCTCCCTCGGCTCACCCCCATCCCCTGGAGCCTGCCCCGCTGGAGGGCTTACGTGGCTGCCGCGGTGCTCTGCTATGTCAACCTCTTGAACTACATGAACTGGTTCATTATCGCAGGTGAGGAGGGGACAGCCATTCTGGGGCAGCATCTGCAGGTGTCCCCTGCCAGCTGGTGGCTGCAGATCCACAGCGGCCTTCCATCTATCTTTCTGCTCAGGGAGCACATCACTGGTGTTCTCACCCCTGGAGGTGGTTTTCAGCCATGTCTGAAAGGGGAAGGGTCAATGGATTTTCCAATCCATTCCCAAACTAAGAGGGGGCCCAGTGGTGTGGGGACGAGAACACCATGAGGGATGGGTGGCTGAGCACAGCAGGAGGGACCAAGCCTTCTAGGCAAAGACTTCAGGGATCTGAGTGGAGGACAGGGCAGCCTGGCCCAGCTCCCAGGCAAGAACAGCTCCTGCTGTCTGTGTTTCTAGGACAGCAGGATGTTTGTAAACCTTGCACATTCTGCTGTCCTTCTTGTAGGCCTCAGGGCTCAACCTGCTTCTGTCTTCTGTCATTCACTTGCTCATTCATTCATTCATTCATTCAAGATTAACTAAGCATTAACTGTGGTCAGGATGCTCTGGGGACCCAGGGGGAAATCAGACGTGTAGTTCTGGACCCCAGGGAGAATCTGGCAATCCTGCAAGGCATAGAGGTAGGCCAGATGATGGGGGCACAGATCAGGCTGGGAGCTCAGTAGGGTGCCTGTGGTTGCTGGAAACCCCTGAGGCCAGAACACTGATTCATCAGTTACCAGCTTGGCACACCAGAGAGCAGCTGTGGAATAATGGGGTTCTGGGGGCTCAGACTCAGTTGCTGTCTTTTTTTCTTTTTGAGTTGGAGTCTCACTCTGTTGCCCGAGATTTTGTCTCTACAAAAAATCTCGCTATGTTGCCCAGGCTATGTGTGGAACTCTTGGACTTAAGCGATCCTCCTGCCTCAGCCTCCCAAAGTGCTGGGATTATAGGTGTGCCTGGCCAGGAAAAAATTTTTAAGTAGGAAAATATAATCAGATTTGAGGCCCTGATGGAGACAAAATGAGCCAGGGGGACAGTTCAGAGGTGACTGCAATGGATCAGGCCAAAGCTGAGGAACTCCGAGTTGGAGGGTGGGCAGGAAGAGGAGGGAAGGACACGAGGTAGGTGGGAGCCCGGAATCACTGGCACGGAGCTCTCAGAGCCCTGGAGCCTGCTTTCCCTGCCCCTCCCCTGAAGGCCCCTGGCTGGGTTGTGAGACCCTGAGTCCTGCCTACCTGGGCCCCTTCCCCTTTTGCACTTCCTCTGGATATGCAAGAAGAGAGGCTGTGGTTCTGGGGCAACGGAGGCCTGAAGAAGTGAAACCATGCTGACCATGGGAGGCTGGTGGAGCAGGCGGTGTTCATGCAGCTAAAATACTCTGGTGAAGTGCAGCTCTTGAGGAGGCCAGGGTGGCAGGTTACATTTCAAAGCCTGGCTGGGGTCGGGCACAGTGGCTCATACCTGTAATCCCAGCACTTTGGGAGGCTTAGGTGAGACGATTGCTTGAGCCCAGGTGTTCAAGACCAGCCTGGGAAACATAGCGAGATCTTGTCTCTACCAAAAAAAAAAAAAAAAGAGAAAGAAAAAGCTAGCCAGGCATGGTGGTGCACACCTGTAGTCCCAGCTACTCAGGAGGCTGAGGTGGGAGGATCACTTGAGCCTAGGAGGTTGAGGTTGTAGGTGAGCCAGGATTGTGCCACTGCACTCCAGTCTGGGTGACAGAGTGAGACCTTGACTCTAAGTAAGTAAGTAAGTAAGTAAATGCAAGACTGGGTCCACACTTGGCCTGGGCAACCCCCAGGGCACCACAGGGCTGGAAGCAGCCCAGGAAGAGACAAAACAAGGAAGTGAGTCCACATTCCTAAAACCGGAAGATGAGCACAGTTATAGAGCACATCTATTTAGCTATTTATTTTGCTTTCCTGTGTTGCCTATGTTTTTCCATCTCCATTGACTATGTCTTCTTTTTATTTGAGTTGGAGTCTCACTCTGTCGCCCAGACTGGAGTGCAGTGGCCGCTCCCGGCTACCGCAGCCTTGCCCTGCTGGGCTCCAGAGATCCTTCTGCCTCAGCCTTCTAAGTAGCCAGAACTACAAGTGCGCACTACCACGCCCAGCTAATTTTTGATTTATTGTAGAGACGAGGTCTTGCCAAGTTGCCCGGGTGGGTCTCAAACCCACGGGCTCAGGCAATCCACTCGCCTTGGCCTCCCAAAGTGCTGGGATTATAGGCTGAGTCACCGAGCCTGGCCAACTATGTCTTCTTTATGCACTTAAAAATATTAAAAGAGGAGAAAAGACATACTGATTTGTATGCCTGTAAGCTGTGGCAACTGTGTGCAAATGAACCGTCTAACAAAAGTCTTCGACTTGGCTTCTCTGATTCCTTGGTCTTTATTCACCTGCTAGCAAGTTTTGGAGGGGTGCACACAGGGGCTTGCTTCGTGTGGACATTTCTGTGAGGCCCACCTGGGGCTCCTGATCCCCTTCTGTGATACTATGTGGGAGGACAGGCTGCTGGGATTTGAGTCTCAGCTCCCCCAATTCCAGATGTGCAATCTTGGGTATCTGGAGCATCTGTTTCCTTATCTGTAGAATGGGAACAATGATAATCTCCACCTCTTAAGATAACAACTGTAGTGTCCCTCTCAGGGCCAAGGCCCTCAGCCATCCCATGATTCAGGAAGGTGATAACTGTTCTTCATAATTACGACAGAGCCAGAGCCACATGGCTCACACGAACAGGTGCCACAGACGCTGATCCTTTCTGAGATACCACCGAGGGGTTACCAGGGAACAGAGCCTGGTGTCTCTCTGCATTAGGCTGAGGACTCTGTGCTGTGCTTATGCTTCTGGAAGAGAATGCTTGTGTGTACACGTGTGCGAGGTCAGGGCACTTATATCTGTTTTTTTTTTTTGAGTTGGAGTCTCACTCTGTTGCCCAGGCTGGAATACAGTGGCACGCTCATGGCTACCCCAGCGTCGATCTGCTGGGCTCCGGTGATCTTTCCGCCTCAGCCTTCCAAGTAGCCAGGCACTTGTGCCTTTGAGTGTACGTGCCCGTCTATGCACGTCTGGTGTTTGTGCACCAGCAGGGCTGCTGTGTTGCACAACTTCCACTGCACAGTGGTGTAAGTGAAGGCTGTGCGCTGTGAAGCAACAGGGGGCTGCCGGTCACTCTGACTACAGTGTGGATGGCAGCCCTGTGGTGTGTGCATCCCACTGTCTACGTGGATGTGTGTCTGGGCATATGAGACTGGGTTTACGCGTGTGATTGGGCTCCTGTGTGTGTGGATGTTTGTACCTCTGCAAGTGTATTTCTCTAGGAATGTCTGTGTGTACTTTGTATGCCCATGTGTCTGTCTATGCCTGTGAGTGTAAATGCTTGTGTTTAAGTGTGTGTGTACGTGTGTCTGTGCCTTTAGGATGCTTGTTTCTGTGTGTTTGATGTCTGCATGTCTCTCTGTGCCTGCTTTTATGTGGGTGCTTGTGTGTGGTTGTACACATATGAGGGAGAGATGGGGAGAGAATAGTGGGCCCAGGTGCCATGACCTGTGCTGTGCTGCCTGGCTGTGGCCACGTCCCAAGCTCAGGGCAGCTGTCTTTAGAGGCCAGGTGGGCTACTTCTCACTTCCCGAGCACTGTCCCTCCGTCCACAGGAGTTCTGCTGGATGTGCAGAAGTTTTTTCATATCAGTGACAGCAGCGCTGGCTTGCTTCAGACGGGTAAGGAGTGAGTCCCAAACCTTGGAGCCGGGTCCCTGAGTTCCTATTGGGGTGGGGTCTTTTAGTAGGTTGTGATCTATGCCCAGCTCCAACCCCACTGAGTGGGTTTGGGCATGAGGAACCATCTGGGCAGGAGGAGGGGGAGGAGGAGGAGGGGAGGTTTGGACTGCACCATTAGTCTGAGTGTCCTGAGCTGTGGGGAAAGCAGAGAGAGAGCAGGGCTGGGAGGGGCCCCTGGGCGCCAGCTCCTGGCTGTGCAGCTGCCACCATCCCCCTCACATTGCTAAGCTCAGTTGTGAACCAGAGACTCTCTGGGGATGAGAAGTCCTGATGCGTGCTTTCCTCTCACAGACCTGAGAAACCTGACTACAGACAGATAGACAGACAGACACAGTCACGTGCCACCACAGGGTCTCAGATGGGCTCGGTCCCCATGGAGATCCTAATGTCTAGCAGCAGGGAGCAGCCACATGTCCCATTACAATGTGGGGAGAGTTGGGGGTCATAAGCCACCACGCCCAGCTGAAGCCAGCATTTTTCTTACCATCAGTCTGATTTGTTTGATTGTTTTGGCAAAGGCAGATGGACATGAGCTATTAGACTCTATGGTGGGCATGTCCCACAGATGGGATGAATTCAACCTGCAGCTCCAAAGGGTTTGGATGAAAATATAAAGAAATACACAGTAACACTGGAAATCACATCCTTGGCAACAAGTCAAACATGATAAAAACATTTTAAACATCAGGAGAAAAAAATGTGAAGGAGTATGTAGTTCTACAAACATCTTTTTTTGTTTTTTGAGTTGGAGTCTCACTCTGTCACTCAGGCTGGAGTACAGTGGCACGCTCATGGCCACTGCAGCCTCCACCTGCTGGGCTCAGGTGATCCTTCCGCCCCAGCCTTCCATGTTGTTGGAACCACAGGTATGCGCCACCATGGCTGGCTAATTTTTTTTTTTTGAGTCGGAGTCTCACTCTGTTGCCCAGACTGGAGTGCAGTGGCCGCTCCCGGCCACCGCAGCCTCGACCTGCTGGGCTCCGGCGATCCTTCCGCCTCAGCCTTCCGAGTAGCCAGAATTACAGACATGCGCTACCATGCCCAGCGATCTTTCTGCCTCAGCCTTCCAAGTAGCCGGAATTACAGGCCATGCGCTGCCATGCCCGGCTGATTTTTTGATTTATTGTAGAGATGAGGTCTCGCTGCCCAGGCGGGTCTCGAATCTGCGGGCTCAGGCAATCCACTCACCTCAGCCTCCCAAAGGCGTGGGATTACAGGCTGAGCCACCGAGCCCAGCTGCTAATTTTTTTTATTGAAGAGATGTAGTCTTGCCAAATTGTCCAGGCAGGTCTTGAACCCCTGGACTCAGGCAACCCTCTCGCCTTGGTCCCTCAAAGTGCTGGGATTACAGGCGTGAGCCACTGTACCGAGACCTAAGTGCTTTAAAAATTTTTTTCTTTTTAATTATTTATTTGTGAGTCGAAGCATCATTCTGCTGCTCATGCAGAGTGCATGGCATGCTTATGGCTACTGCAGTCTCAACCTGCTGGGTTTAGGCAATCCTTCTGTCTCAGCTTTCCAAGTAGCTTGAACTACAGGCATGCTCCACCACACCCGGCTAATTTTTTGATTTATTGTAGGGACGAGGTCTTGCCAAGTTGCCCACGTTGGTATCAAACCCCTGGATTCAGGAAATTCTCTCACCTCCACCTCTGGCAGTGCTGGGATTACAGGCGTGAACCACCGTGTCCGGCCCTAAGTGCTTTAAACATAAACTTAATAATCTTTACAACAATCCCATGAAGTTGGTATTATTATTATGCACATTTTGGAGATGATGAAACTGAGGCTCACAAAGGTTATGAGACTGGCTGAAGCTGGGATTCGGGTCCAGGAAGTCTGCCTCTAGAGCCCGTCTTTGAATTCTGTGTCTGCTCATTTTTCCCACTTTGACATGCAAGTGATTTGAATTTGGAGATGCTAGGAAGTCAGAGTGCCTGCCTTCCCCTGGGAAGGGCCCCTGCAGAATCCCAGAGCATATGCAGATTTAAGGCATTTACATCCTGCAAATGATCCCCGCATATTGGGAATACAGGGAAATATTTTTAACCTTTGGGTAGAGAAGATATGCATAAACAGGACTTGAGACAACCCCCACCCCCGGGAGATAGGAAGATGAATACATTTGACTACATCAAAGCTAAATAAACACGCCTGTAAGGTGGTGATTTAAACTAAACAATTAGTAATAATAATAGATAATATTTATTGGATATTTGCATAAAGCCATTCAGATGCCTTTTGTAGGCTTTATTTTATTTAATCTTCTCAATAATTGTATGAGGGAAACACTATTACTGTTGTGTCATTGATGAAAAGGAAACCGGAGAGTCAAGGAATTCGCCCAAGGTCACACATCTGGAAAGTGGGGAGCCAGGATTTAAACCCTGGTAATTTGGCCCCAGAGTTTATATTTTTAGTTTTTCTTTTCTTTTCTTTTTTTTTTTTTGAGTAGGCGTCTCTGTTGCCCGCTGGAGTGCGGTGGCACGCTTGTAGCCACTGCAGTCTTGATCAGCATGCTCAGGTGATTCTTCCACCTCAGCCTTCCAAGTAGCGGGAACCACAGGCGAGCGCTGCCACATCCGGCTAACTTTTTTGATTTATTGCTGAGATGAGGTCTCGCCATGTTGCCCAGGCTGGTCTCAAACCCCTGGACTCAGGCAATCCTCTCGCCTCCGCCTCCCAGTGCTGGGATTACAGGTATGTGCCACCATGCCGGTACCTTTTTTTATCTTTCAAACAAATATAAAACACAGGCAGAAATGAGTTCCAAAATGTATTAAAAGTCAAACAGCCCAATAGAACAATAGGCAGAGAGACATAAACACAGGAACTGTTGCTCTGTCTCACTGGGAATAAGGACAATGTAGATGAAGACATCAGCCAGACACCATTTGTTTTTCAACCATTAGTGGAACAAAAATAAAATGATTGGTCATGTCCAGTGTCAGCAAGGGCACTGCTATATACTTCTATGCCAGTGAAAATGGATACAGCCTCATTGAGGCCTATTTTGGCAGGAGCTATTAAAATGTTAAATGCCATTGACACCAAAGATCATTCTCTGTGGAGTATTAGGTTGAGCCATATTAAATTGCCTTTTTTGTAGGTCAAAACTGGCCTAATTTCCACAGTTGCATATGGCTCAAACCAATTCTAGAGCGGGTCATGGGGGAGTGGGAGGAGCAGAAACCATAGCTGGCAAAAGTCTGGACATTCATTGGGCTCAGGAAATGTCAATCATCTGTGCTCAGGAATGGAGACCTAGGTGCTGGGACCCCTCCAAAGCCTAAGGCCCTTAGATGGTGGAACCAGGTGGACGAGGGTGCAGACAGTTCTTTCTCCATCTGCTGGCTCTCCCAGCTTGGAAGCAGGGACTCACCATCCTGGAGGGTGGAGGTGATTTTATTTTAGGAACAGAAGCAGTGCATGCACCCAGCCATGTGGTATACAGTCAAACAAAAATGGGGCAGTTTATCCTTACAGAATAGCAAATGCAGTCGTTAATTCAGTCACCAATATTAATAGGGGTTCACTTTTTTAAAAATGGCATAACTACAACTGTGTCTGGGGAATATTTTATCTACTTAAAAAAAGCAGCTTTCTAGAAACATCACTGGTTTACAGTCAATGTATTTATTCATTTTTTTTTCCCTCAGGGATGGGTGTCTTGCTATATTGCCCAGATTGGTCTCAAACTCCTGGTCTTAAATGATCCTCCTGCCTCAGCCTCCCAAACTTCTGGAATTCTAGGCATGAGCCACTGTACCTGGTCTCAACAGGCTCACTTTAAACCATCCTCATCTGCTGGTCAAAGCAGGCTCCAGGCTGACCTCCCTTTCCTCCTACTTCCCCTCCTTCCAGCAGGTGTATGAGTGACAAATCAGACCAGTCCTGATATCCACGCTCACAGAGGTTCTGTGTCCTTGTAAGGATAGGAAACTGGCATCCGCTGCACGCTGGTCGCTCCACATTCACCTCTCATCTCACCTGCACCAGCCTGGGAGGGGGATGCTGACTTCTCCAGCCTTGGAGCGATACTCGGAGCAAGTGCAGAGCTGGGATTTGAACCTGGGCCCAGTTCCCCACACTCAGGGCTGTGGGCTGTGAGTTGGTCGAGGATTGTGAGATTCACCTTATCTTTTTTGACTCATGCCCTGGGCCCACTTCCAAGGTGCCAGCTGGTGGCATCTGAGCCAGGCTCCTTCCCTGGGCCTGTCCACCCACTATCGTGGGAAGATCCAGGCCACCCCTGTGTTTCTCCTCCAGTCTTCATCGGCTGCCTGCTGCTGTCTGCACCCGTGTTTGGCTACCTGGGCGACCGACACAGCCGCAAGGCCACGCTGAGCTTCGGGATCTTGCTGTGGTCAGGGGCTGGCCTCTCCAGCTCCTTCATCTCTCCCCGGGTGGGTGCCCATACCCCCTGGTGACATTTCCGCACTTGCTTCCCCCTTGACCCAGCCCCATCAGAGCTGGGTGGGGGTGATGTGGTTCCATTCTTGACTCTGACTGGCTCAGGGGTTGCACTGTCAGGGCTGGAGGGCGCTGCCTCTGGGCCTGAGCCGAGCAGGGCAGAGCCGGTTGGACTTTCTTTTTTTTTTTTGAGTTGGAGTCTCACTCTGTTGCCCAGGCTAGAGTGCACTGGCATGCTCACGGCTACTCCAGCATTGACCCTCTGGGCTCAGGAGATCCTTCTGCCTCAGTCTTCCAAGTAGCTGGAACTACAGGCGTGTGCTACCATACCCGGCTAATTTTTGATTTGTTGTAAAGATAGTCTCTCCAAGTTGCCCAGGCTGGTCTCGAACCCCTGAGCTTGGGCAATCCTCTCGCCTTGGCCTCTCAAAGTGCTGGCATTACAGGCTTGAGCCACCGCGCCCAGCCCTTTTTTTTTTTCTTAATTGAGTAGGAGTCTTACTCTGTCACCCAGCCTTGGAGCGGCACACACATGGCTACCACAACTTCAACCTGATGATCCTTCTGCCTCAGCCTTCAGAGTAGCTGGAACCACAGGCGTGCACAACCACGCCCAGCTCTTTCTTTTTTGAGTGGGAGTCTTACTCTGTTGCCCAGGCTGGAGTGCAGTGGCATAGTCACGGCTACCGCAGCCTTGACTTGCTGGGTTCAGGTGATCCTTCTGCCTCAGCCTTCCAAGCAGCTGGAACTACAGGTGTGCATCACCATGCCTAACTAATTTTTTGACTTACTTAGAGATGAGGTTTTGCCAAGTTGCTCAGGCTGGTCTCAAAGCCCTCGACTCAGGCAATCCTGTCACCTCCACGTCCCAAAGTGCTGGGATTATAGGCATGAGTCACCGCACCCTACCTGGACTTTCTTAACAGGTGGCCTCCTCTCCTGAGCCTCCCACTGTTGTCCTCCACTTCATTTCCACCAACTCGACTTGGGTGGGAGTGAAGGTAACAGTTACTTACTGTCTTGGTGACAGTGAGCAAAGCCAAGACCCAGGAGAAGGGCTCTCCTGGGCTAGTGGCAGGCAGTGTCTGCATATACCAGCAGGGGGCACCCGTGTAACTTTGGGAACCTGGGGTGGGGGTGGCAGGGAGGTGTCTGTAGCCCTGATTCCCTCTCTCCCCTCTGGGGCCCTATGTCCTGAGGTCCCCTTGGCCTCTCTGACGAATCCTCGGGTCCCTCGCCCCGTGGGAGATTTCTGGAACTCACTGCGCTTTTGTGCCCGGCTCACCCAGTATTCCTGGCTCTTCTTCCTGTCCCGGGGCGTCGTGGGCACTGGCTCAGCCAGCTACTCCACCATCGCGCCCACCGTCCTGGGTGACCTCTTCGTGAGGGACCAACGGACCCGCGTGCTGGCCATCTTCTACATCTTTATCCCCGTTGGAAGGTTGGTATCACTCCTAGATCCACTTCCCCAGGTGGTAAACTGAGGCCCAAAGGAGTCAGAACAGGGGCTGGGCTGGAGTAGGAGAGGTCAAACTGGGAGGGCTGAGATTTGAGTCCCCAGGCTACCTTTCCTCCCCATGTCAGTTTACCTCTCCCAGCCTCAGTTTCCTCGTCTGTAAGTGAGGGCAACAGCGCCAACTGATGGGCTGTGGAGGGGAGCCGAGGTAATAAGGGTGCTTTCCGCAGGTTAGTGCACTCCTGGGAGGGATGAGAAGAGGCGGTGGGGCGTGTGGCCAGCTTAGGAAAGGGCCGGCCCTGGGAGGCGAGGCAAGGATCAGTGTTGGGGCCGGGCCCTGCACTCCCCCAGCGGGGCGGGACAGAGTGGGCTTTGCAGTCAGGACTCTGAGTTCCGACCCAGATTTCCTGACCTCGCCTGCCTCTAGCAGGGCCGAGCCTTGGACACGAGGGATGGGGGTGGGGGTGGGAGTGGGGGTGTGTGTTTTCATATGGGGAGAGAGTGACGTTGGGGATTGGGCCTAGAGCCAGAGGTCACTGGTGACTTGACCAAGGGCAGTGGACATCTGGAACCCATGTGACTCTCTTTTTTAGTGCGAATACTGTGAGGCTGCAGAGAGCCAGCTCCCTAGGGTGGGGTCGCCCTGGGTGCTGCTGGCCCTGGGGCCTGCCTCCCTGCCGGCCCTCTTCACGGCTCATGCCTCTTGCCCCTCTGTTGCAGTGGTCTGGGCTACGTGCTGGGGTCGGCTGTGGCGGAGCTGACTGGGAACTGGCGTTGGGCCCTCCGAGTGAGTCCAGCTTCCTTTTCTTCCCTTTGCTTTCCCCCTGGGCCAGTGGGGACTTTCCAGCCTCAGATGGCCTTTGCCACTTGGCAGGGTCCCTGGCGCCATGGGGGGTGGTCAGACATTCGCAGCTTTAGACATTTGGGTCTCATATGAAACATGGGCCAAGAGGTCAGGCTCAAATCCTGGATGCTCAGCTTACTAGCTGTGTGATCTTGAGCAAGTCAAGATTCTCTTTGTAACCTCAGTCTGCCTTTCTGTAAAGTGGGGGTAATAAAGGCTACCTATGAAATCTTAGGGATTAGTGAGTTAAGAGATGGAAATGTCCTAGTCCAGGGCCGATAGTGGGCCCTTAAGGACTGACAGCTAGGGCTACTTGAGGAGTTGAACCAAGACACCTTAGGAAGATACCTGGTGAGTCCTGTTGGGGCTGCAACCATCATTGGCTCAGATTCGGGCATGGATATGGACCAAGCAGAAGAGAAAGGAACTCAGTGGCCAAGGGGACTGGGGTCTCAGTCCTGGAAGAGAGCAGATCACTGCGGGGCCATCCCAGGGCCAGGAAGCCACAGATGCCAGAATTGGAGACTTGGGGGTGGGGTGGGCCTCAAGGAGGCAGGTCTGACTTGACTTGAAAAAGAACTTTCTCAGGCCAGGTGCAGTGGCTCATACTTATAATCCAGCACTTTGGGAGACCAAGGCGGGAGGATTGCTTGAGTCCAGGAATTTGAGACCAGTCTGGGCAGCATAGCAAGACCTCGTCTCTACAAAAAAAAAAAAAAAAGCAAACAAAACAAAACAAATTAGCCAGTTGTGATGGCACGTGCCTGTAGTCCCAGCTACTCAGGAGACTGAGGTGAATGGATCGTTGGAACCCAGAAGGCTAAGGCTGCAGTGAACTGTGGTCATGTCACTGTACTCTCACCTGGACAACAGAGTGAGGCCCTGGCTCAAAAAAAAACAAAAAGGAATTTTCTCTTGGTCTGAGCTGTTTGAGGGGCTCCCCCAAGGCAGGTAGTGAGATCTCTGTCTTTGGGGTTTGAGCAGGGGGACCTCTAGGAGAGGATGTCAGGGCAGGACTGGTGTGATGGATGCAGGCCTGGACTGGGCAGCAGGTACTCATTAGTCAGGACCAGTGTAGCCACGGCTTCAGTTCTCAGCATCTCAGGCCTGCTGGGCCCAATGGAGTAGTGTCTCTACTGGACAGACAGGTATGAAATCAAGTCCCAAAGAGACCCCACTCGCCAGAAAGGTTGCAGGAGGGGAGAGGGAGAAACAGTGGCATGTCCAGCTCTGTGCCCACCAACCTGGGCTCACCCCTAGGGCCTGAACCGCAGAGGTCAGACGCTGTGACTGGAGCTGTGGCCAGCCACCCTCAGGGTCTCTTGGGCTGTGAGAGCGTGCAGTCCTGAGCTTCCTGGGCCCTCCTGTCCCCAGATCATGCCCTGCCTGGAGGCCGTGGCCTTGATCCTGCTTATCCTGCTGGTTCCAGACCCACCCCGGGGAGCAGCTGAGAGGCAGGAGGAGATGGCTTCAGGAGGCCTGAAGAGCAGTTGGTGTGAGGACGTCAGATACCTGGGGAGAATGTGAGTGTCCCTGCTACCCTTGCAAGTCACAGGAAACCCCTCAGTCAGCCCAGCACCACTGACTTCTCTCTCTCCATCCCCAGGGAGCCCTCCCAGGTTGTTCCAATGTTCAGTCGCCTTTTTCCTCTGAGACCCCTCTTACCAACTGAGATATCCCTCCTTCACTTGGGATTCTGGCCCTATCCCCTCGCCATGTGACTGAAATATGGGCAGGGAAGGAGGCAGGTGGTGTGAGCTCTGGCCTCGCCTTTGCCACTGTCTTACTCCTAAGTGACCCCGAGACTCAGAACCTCATTTTCCTCATTTGTTCATTGGCTATGAGTCTTCAGCCTTGCCCGCATCTCAGGGTTGCTAGGAGGAGGCTGAGAGTTCATCACTGTCCTCCCAAGCCTCATGGGAGCGCCTCATTCTCTGTCCTGGGCATGCTGGGGGAGGCGGACAGGAGTCAGCTGCCAGGGCTGGGCCTCACTATCACTGCAACGTGGGGCACAGACAGGACTCAACTCTGTTACAGAGCAGTGAGACTGGCGGAGGGGACTCGGAGGAAGACGGGGCAGGCAGGGACAGCTTTCTGGAGGCATAATGTTGGGTCGGGGCTTCTCAGGAGGGGGAGATTTGGTCCTGCAGAGAGGAGGGGAGGCTGGAGGGCAGGGTGCTGCTGGGAAGAATCTGGAAGCTGGAGCCTGGAGTGATGGAAGTAGACAGGACTCTTCAGCCTCTGCCCTCTCCCGACTTCATCCCAGGTGCCTTCTCTTGTAGCTGGAGTTTCGTGTGGTCAACCCTCGGAGTGACTGCCATGGCCTTTGTGACTGGAGCCCTGGGCTTCTGGGCCCCCAAGTTTCTGTTCGAGGCCCGTGTGGTTCATGGGCTGCAGCTTCCCTGCTTCCAGGAGCCGTGCAGCAGCCAGGACAGGTGAGGGCCTCTGGGGGCCCTGGGTGCTTGACCCAGCTTCGGCGACTTGTCTGAGGAAGTTCTGAGGCTCTGAGCTCCGAAACGTTGTCTCTCGGGGACACGGTGCTGTGTGAAGACAGCAGGGCTCAGGACCCAGCTTGGCAGGCAGGAGGCCTGTTGCTAGCTCTGGGTGGCCACAGGTAGCTCCTTTGTCCTCCCTGGCCCAAATTCCCTGTCTCTTCACTCCTGGGGGCTGCTGTGGGGGTCCAGAAGGCGCTGGCAGGACCAGGGGTGAGGCTTCTTGGGGTCTGCGGGATGAAGGGGGTCTCAGGCAACTGTCCCTTGGAGGGGCCGTGGGGTCTTGTGTGAGGCCATCCCATTTTGCAAACTGACGATTGAAGTCCTGGGCAACCTCATCCTTTCTCTGATTTAGAGATTTTTTGTGTGTGCATCCCTTGGGGCATGAGGGAGCCTGCCAAGAGGGTGGGAGGCGCTGGCACTCGGAGCTCAGGGGATGCTCTCTCCTGCTTCCACCTGGCCCTGCTGCCCTGCTGTGCTCACACCTGCCCCCACCACCTTCGACCCCCTTCTCCAAGGACTCCAGGGACCTTCTGATGCTGAGCCAAGGACGTTTTCAATCCTTCCTTCCTTGTCTTCTCCTCCTCCTTGGAGCCCTCCGTCCTAGCCTTCTCCCTTGCTGGTGGCTACTTTTCACTCTCCTTGTGGCCCCCTCTCCCCGATGGGTTCCTGAGGGCTCTGTGTTCTTCCTGGAGCCCACCCTCCCCTGAGCCTCCCTGAGGCTTCTGCTGGTGTGGCCATACCTATATTTACCTCCTCCTTCTTCCCTTGCCTCCCGTCCTGTCCCTATCTCACTCTCTGTTGCCTAGAGAGAGTGTTGTGTAACTTCCAGAATATCCATGGCTTCTCGCCTGGCTGTGCCTGTGCCCCAGCCATGCTGCTGCCCACAGTTCCCTTCCTTTCTCGCGTCACTGCTTACTAAGTTTTACTTTAGTTCAGGCCGTAGGCCAAGCATTTTGTCTAAAAGACCCTCAGAGGAAGGTATTCCTATTATTCCTGAATTGCAAATGAGAAGATGAATGATCAGAGAGGTTAAGTGACTTATCCAGGGTGACACAGAGCCAGGATTCAAGTCCCTCTGACTGCAAAGCTGGAACTCTGAAGCTCTGCATTCTGGTGCCTCTGGGGCTGCCTGTGGTTGTTAATGGACTTGCATGTCTCCCCACTTAGCTGGGAGTGGTCGTCTGGCACATAGGAGGAACTCAGGGAAGCTTGTGAGTTCATGCTTCGAGTGAAACTGTGATGTTTGTCTTGACCTGTGACTTGATTATTGTCTCCAGAGCAAAGACCAATTGAATCCTAAAAGCCCCACAGCAGAAGCACGGTGGCTCACACTACCTGGCATTTTGGGAGGCCGAGGCAGGAGGACCACTTGAGCCCAGAGTTTGAGACCAACCTAGGCAACATGGTGAGATTGCGTCTCTACAAAAATAAAAAATTAGCCAGGTGTGGTAGTGCATGCCTGTAGTCCCAGCCACTTGGGAGGCTGAGGACAAAGGATTGCCTGAGCCTAGGAGGTCGAGGCTGTGGTGAACCGTGCTTATGCCATTCTACTCCAGCCTAGGCGACAGAGTGAGACCCCCAACTCAACAATGACAACAAAAAAACAGGAGTCGAACTCAGTGGCTCAGTCTGTCATCCCAACACTTTGGGAGGCCAAGGTGAGTGGATTGCCTGAGCCCGCGGGTTCAAGACCCGCCTGGGCAACTTGGTGAGACCCCATCTCTACAATAAATCAAAAATTAGCCAGGTGTGGCAGTGCGTGCCTGTAATTCCAGCTACTTGGAGGGCTGAGGTGGAAGGATTGCCTGAGCCCAGTAGTTTGAGGCTGCGGTGGCCAAGAGTGTGCCACTGCCCTCCAGCCTGGGTGACAGAGTGAGACTCCAACTCAAAAAAAAAAAAACCAAACAAATAAAGAAACAGGAAAGAAAAAGACTCAATTCCACTTGCTGTATTAACTGGCTGTGTATTCCCGGGCAAGTCACCTCCTTCTTCCCAGCTTCAGCCTCCTTCACTTACTGTAAGCTCCCTTTCAGGACCTGGGAGAGAAACTGATGGGAGTGTATGTCAGTTTCCTGTGATTAATGTAACCAATCGCACAAACTTGGTAGCAGAGACAACAACAATTAATTGTCTGGAGACCAGAGGTCCCAAATAGTATCACTGGGCCAAAACCAAGGAGTCAGCAGGGCCAAGGACCTGCTGGAGCTCTATGGGAGGATCCTTCCTTGCCTCTTCCAGTTTCTGGTGGCTGCCGGCATTCTTTGGTTTGTGTCTGATCCTTCTAGTCACTGCCTCCGTGGCCAGTGCCTTCTCCTCTTCTGTCTCGAGTCATGCTCTCTGCATCCCTCCATGAGGACACTTGTGTTTGCATTGAAGACTCACCTGAATAATGGAGAATAATCTCTCTGAGATCCTTAATCCAATTGTATCTTCAAAGTCTATTTTTCCTTATAAGGTAACAGTCACAGGTTATGAAGATTTATTATTATTATTTAGAGGTAAAGTCTTGCTTTGTCACCCAGGCTGGAGTGCAGTGGTGCTATCATTACTCACTGCAGCCTCGAGCTCTTGGACCTCAACCTCCCAAGTAGGTAGGACCACAGACACACAACACTACACCCAACTAATTTTTTTTGAGTTGAGATCTCACTCTGTTGCCTAGACTGGAGTGCAGTGGTACAATCATGGCTGACTGTAGCCTTGACCTCTTGGACTGAAAGGACCTACCTTTCTTAGCCTCCCAAGTAGCTGGCACTACAGGCATGAGCCACCATGCTCAACTGATTTTTTTTTTTGTAGAGACAGGGTCTCACTATGGTGTCTAGGCTGGTCTTGAACTCCTAGGCTTAAGTGATCCTCCTGCCTCAGTCTCCCAAAGTGCTGGGATTCTAGGCATGAGCCACAGTGCCTGGCTGGTTGCAGAGATTAGAACATAGACATTGTGGAGAGGAGATGTCATTCAGTCTATAGCAGTGTGGGTAGAAGACCCGGTGTAGGGGTTCTGCACAGACCTCAGCTGTTAATATACCCTCCGTGGTTAGGGTCAGCCCCAGCATGAGGGTGGGCGGGGGCAGGAAGCTGCAGGACACAAAATTCCAACTCAGCCAGAGGGACACGTCCAGCCCTCAGTGCTGCAGTGGCCCAGGTGGAAGGGGTGCATGGGGAAGGGGGTAGTGAGTGTCTCACCCCAAGGGGTGTGTGGTAGAGGTAGGACAGCTGCTTGCCATTGTGAAGGGGATCAGTATGGAATTTACGGGTCTTTAAGGGCTTTGGGAGTCTGTGATCCTGGGAAAGCCTTATGTGGGTGAGCGAATACCAAGCGCTTGGTGGCTGGGGTGCATATTCTGGTTGGACCTCCTGTTCAGGGGCCGGTGGAGGTGCCTGGACAGGCAGCCTGACTGAAGATTCAACTCTAAGTCTCACAAATTTCTTGAGAACATGCCAAGGCCAGCTCAGAGCAGGACTCAGAGTTGGCTAGCATTCATTTGGGATTCGGGGTCACTTGACTAGGCTGAGCCAGAACCTCGCACAACTGGAAGGTGGGGAAGGTTCGGAGAACGCTTTCAAGCTGCCTAAAACACACATGCTTCCGTCTTGCAGGCAGAGGACCAGGAGGCCCTGGTTGTGTACCCAAGGGGCTGTGTGACCTCAGGCTGTGTGCCCTTTCTGGGATCCTTACTGTCTTCTCAACACCAGGGTGATGGGGTGGAGAATGAATCCCTTTGCCCTCAGCCAATGAGGTGGACATTTTCCAGAAGCTGTTTAGGGAAGAGGTGGCACTCAGTTTGTTGGTAACCATCGTCTCGTACCCATCACATTTCAACATCCTGTGGGAACCATGAAAGTAGTATCAGGGCACTTGGCTGTCAGTCCGTGACTTCTAGAAATGCGTGGGTCTAGGATGGATACCGGCCAGGTGGAGGAGGGTGGGCGGGGCAGTGGCTCTTGGGCCAAGGGAATAGTGTGGGCAGGCTGTCAATCACAGGTGAGTTTAGAGAATCCCCGGCCATTCTTGCAGAGTGAGGGGGAGAAGAGTGGGAGGCTGCGTAGGTCAGCAAGGGCCAGTCCCATAGGGCCCTCAGGGCCAGCCCAGAGCTTGCTAGGAGGATAGCTGGGAACCAGTGAGAGGCTGGAAAGAGCCTGGTCAAGTTTGTGTTTTCAAGTCTCGGCTTTCCCTTTGAGCTGCTTTAACTGGGAGCTCAGGCTGAGTGTGGTGGCTTCACAACTGTAATCCCAGCACTTTGGGAGACTGAGGTGGGAGGATCTCTTGAGCCCAGGATTTCAAGATCAGCTTGGTCAACATAGTAAGACTGCCATCTCTAAAAAGAAACAAAAAACAAACAAATAAATAGTTGTGTTTTTTTGAGTTGGAGTCTCACTTTGTTACCCAGGCTGGAGTGCAGTGGCATGCTCCCAGCCACCGCAGCCTCAACCTGCTGGGCTCAGGCAATCCTTCCGCCTCAGCCTTCCAAGTAGCCGGAACTACAGGCATGCGCTACCACGCCTGGCTAATTTTTTGATTTATTGTAGAGACGAGGTCTCACCATGTTTACCTAGGCTGGTCTCGAACCCGTGGGCTCAGGGAATCCTCTTGCTTCGGCCTCCCAAAGTCCTGGAATTATAGGCTTGAGCCACTGCCCCCGGCCAGATTTTTTTTTGTTTTGAGTCAAATTCTTGCTCTGTCATCCAGGCTGTAGTGCAGTGTCATGATCATGGCTCACTGAAACCTCAAACTTTTGGACTCAAGTGATCCTTCTGCCTCAGCCTCCCAAGTAGCTAGGACTACAGACATGCACTGCCACACTGGGCTAATTTTTAAATTTTTTGTAGAGATAAGGGCCTCAATATGTTGTTCAGGTTGGTCTTAAGCAATCCTCTTGCCTCAGATCTGTATTTTAGATCTCTGGAGCCTTGTATGGAGGTTATTCTGAAGGGACAGGTCTCCACAGGAGGGATGAGTGGAGTTGAAGCGGGTCTAGCAGTGGGTGGGAAGGGAGTGAAATCAGGAGGGGCTGCTTGGGAGGTATTCAAGACAGGGAGTGGAAGGGTGGGATTCAAGGAGGTGGTGTACGTATGAGGTCCTGACACGGGCTGGTGTGTCCTGGGAGCTCCGTAAATAAATGATCACTGTCTCATTCCTTCTAATACTGGGGGCTAGAAGGAGAGAAGGTTGGGGCCAGAGTGGGACCCTAGAACTAAGATTTCTGAGTGGGGCGGTTTTGGGAGGTGAGAGGGTGGAGGTCTCTGGAAATGAGGCAGGCTGGGACGGGGGTGCTGGGCTGCTGGGGGGTCACCCACATGGCCAAATGGTGTCTCCAGGATGAAGCAGGGGAGTAAGTGGGGAAGGGCATGGGGAGGATGTGACTCCCTGGTCAGGGTCCCAAGGCTCCTGGAACGCTGACTAAGAGGGAGGAGAGGGGTAGGTTCCTTGTAGGCACCAGGCGCTTGGGCCAGGTGGCTAGGCCTGGGGGTAGGGGCAGGATGAAGGGCTCCTATCCTGACTCCACTCAGTTGACCATCCCCTCTCTACTCCTCCCCCTCAGCCTGATTTTTGGGTCGCTGACCATCGTGACTGGCATTATTGGGGTCATCCTGGGGGCAGAGACTTCGAGGAGGTACAAGAAAGTCAACCCAAGGGCCGAGCCCCTCATCTGTGCCTCCAGCCTGCTGGCGGCAGCTCCCTGCCTCTACCTGGCTCTCATTCTGGCCCCAACCACCCTGCTGGCCTCTTACGTAAGTGAGGTCCCTTTGGGGATGGGGATTGGGGCAGGAAACCCCTGTTGTCCAGGCTCTCACGGTGTCAGGCCTTTATGTACATCAGGGGTATCACTCCTGGGTAGAGCTTGTTATCTCCACTTTATTGATGAGGGAACACACGGAGGCTTGCCAAGAGCTGCCCAGTGAGGAAGGGGCAGAAATGGAATTTGAACCTAAGCCTTTCTGACACTACAAGGCGTCCTCTGAGCTCTGGGTAATGCATTAACTTGAGAAAATGGGACTCGTTTATTCCCAGGGCATGTTGTAAGCCCAAGAAGAAATAGGGCGGTTCTCCCCAGGTTACACATGAGGAGAGTGAGGCTCAGACTGGTCAGAGCCAAAGCAGACGCTGCTTCTAGGGTGATAAGCACAATAATACTGAGTTTTCCAGATTCACATCCTATCACATTCTTTTCTATGCCTCTGCACTGGCCATCTCTGTGACACAGGCACTCTAGTCTCCCAGCCTTTGCTTGTGTCCATTCCCTGGACACTAAGGGCACTGTTTCATCTTCTGTGCATCTTGAAATTCTTCTTCTGCAAGACCCAGCTCAAAGGCTACCTCTGCCAAAAGCCTTCCCAGACCACTCCATCTTCACATCAGAATTTATATTTCTCCAGCCTGGGTAACATAGTAAGATTCTGTCTCTAAAAAAAAAAAAATTGCCAGGCATGGTGGCACATGCTTGTATCCTAGCTACTCAGGAGCCTGAGGGGGAGGATCACTTAAACCCAGGGGGTTGAGGCTGCAGTGAGCCATGATTGCCCTACTGTATTCCAGCCTGGGTCACTGAGCGAGACTCTGTCTCAAAAAAAATTGATGTTCCTGCTTGGGCTCAGCAAGTGTTTGAGTCTCATCAGGCACTGAGGCTTATGGGACAGATAGGGAGCCCAAAAGGCAGGGACCAGATCCTGAGAATCCCTGTGTGCACTAATGTCCCTGGCTCCCTAGTCTCACCTGTCATCCTACATGGGAAGTGGCCACTACTTCTGGGAAGATGGCACCAGCCCGGCCACAACCAGATGGGCTGGAGCTGACCTCCTTCCACCAGTGCATGGCCCTGGCCCTGTCACTGCAGACACAGGTGCCCTTGCACGTGTGGATCAGCCCCACTGAGCAGGCTGGACTTGGAAAGCAAATTAGCAACCACGTCGTTGTCCTTTCACTGGTTTAGGTGGGTCTCCCACCCATGACCAGATCCCATGGCTTTCCTAGTTACACTTATGTCCTAAAAGGTCTGGTCCCATTGAAGCAAAAACTGACCGGGCTCGGTGGCTCAGCCTGTAACCCCAGCACTTTGGGAGGCCGAGGCGAGTGAATTGCCTGAGCCCGCGGGTTCCAGACCAGCCTGGACAACTTGGTGAGACCTCTTCTCTACAATAAATCAAAAAATTAGCCAGGTATGGTAGCAAGCGCCTGTAGTTCCGGCTACTTGGAAGGCTGAGGCAGAAGGATCACCGGGGCCCAGTAGGTTGACGCTGGGGTAGCCATGAGCATGCCACTGCACTCTAGCCTGGATGATGGAGTGAGATTCCTACTCAAAAAAAAAAAAAAAAAAGAAGTAAAAACTTTGGCTCTGCTTCTGAAGAAAAGCATTTATTAGGATAAGGAAGTTGCATTAGGAAGAGGGGGAGCTATAGCAGGATTCATTCTCCTTATTCCGTCACCCATCCCTCACACCGCTAGAGCTAGTTTGCTTTCGCCTTCTTTCTTTTCTCTTTTTTTTTTTGAATTGGAGTCTCACTCTATCGCCCAGACTGGAGTGCAGTGGCCGCTCCCGGCCACCGCAGCCTCGATCTGCTGGGCTCCGGCGATCCTTCTGCCTCAGCCTTCGAAGTAGCTGGAACTACAGGCACACGCTACCACGCCCGCCTAATTTTTTGATTTATTGTAGAGATGAGGTCTACGCCAAGTTGCCCAGGCTGGTCTCAAACCCGCTGGCTCAGGCAATCCACTTATCTCGGCCTCCCAAAATGCTGGGATTACAGGCTGAGCCACCGAGCCCGGCCGCTTTTGCCTTCTTTCTTCTTTGTTTCCTTTCTCTCTCTCTTCCCTAAATCCACTCCTCCCTCTCAGGATTCTGACTACTCCAGGACAAGCAGGTGAGGGAGGATGATGGGAAACAGGCCATATATTACCTGTGTCCAGAGTTGTTTCTTTTGTCAGTGCCCTGCATGGGGCAGATACCCAAGGGCTGGGCATGGGGGCATTTTTGTGGGTGTTTCGGGGCCTCCGGGCCTGGTTTTGCATTCTTCAATCCCTTGGTGCAGAGGCTGCCTTTCTCCCCAGCTAGAGGCCAGGCCCTCTTGTCCTGTAGGTAGCCCTGTGGGGGCTCTCTTCTCATGGTCATCATGTCTCCCCTCCACGATGTGCATTTGACCCCCGGAGGAGGTTAGGGTGCAGCTACCCCTACTGCTCTCCATTCCTCTTAGCCCAACACTTCACACTGTTCTCTCTGCATCCCCGCCCTCAGATTTCCCTGGGGGGATTCAGGCCCCAGGATCCATGTTCCCTGAAGGCTAGATGACATACATCTGGGTGTCCCAAGGATGCCCTTTGTGAATGCCCTTTGGGCCGCCCTGGCGTGAGAGGGTCAGCACTTAGCTGGCCTCTAGCTGGGGAGAAAGACGAACTTCCTTCCTGGAAAGCACTGCCCCCTCTGTGGGGGGGGGGATTGCCCAATGCTCCCCCACTCACTTTAAGAAATGGACTCTTTTTTTTTTTTGAGTTGGAGTCTCACTCTGTTGCCCAGACTAGAGTGCAGTGGCCGCTCCTGGCCACTACAGCCTCGACCTGCTGGGCCCCTGCGATCCTTCCGCCTCAGCCTTCCAAGTAGCTGGAACTATAGGTGCGCGCTACCATGCCCAGCTAATTTTTTTTAATTTATTTATTGTAGAGATGAGGTCTCGCCAAGTTGCCCAGGCGGGTCTCGAACACGCGGGCTCAGGCAATCCACTCACCTCAGCCTCCCAAAGGTGCAGGATTGCAGGCTGAGCCACCAAGCCCGACTAGAAAAGGACTCTTAATAAATCCCCTGGTCTGATTCCTATACAGGCTGGTGGGAGCACACGGGACAGTTCCTCTTCTCTCACCAACCCTGAAAGTGTGTCCAGCGCCTCTCTTCAGGTGTGGGCACTGCTTACCTGTTGACCTCAGCCTTGGGCTTCAGAGGAAATTCCTGGCATTTAGAAAAGTCCTCTTATCATTCCCTTCTACACATGCTTTTCTGACTGACACCTTTATGAGGAAGGATTTTTCTCAGCCCCCTTGACGGATAGGGAAACTGAAGCCCATAGTCAGTTTAGTGGGACAGACAAAACTCCACCTCTGCTCCAAAAACTCCAAAAAGTCTGTGTCCTTCATGCCGTATTGACTCTTATCACCCCCATGAAAGAGAAACAGAGCTTGGCATATACTAGGCATTAATAAATGCCTCAACGCTTATTGACTGAGGTGTGGGCAGTGACTTGGGGAGGGGAGGGTGGGATTGGCGGGGCCTGACCTTGCAGAGAGGCTGAGGCCCAGGCAGATGGAGGCCCCGGAAAAGCTGTCTCTGCACCAGCCGGCTGGGGCCCCCTGCCAGCTCTGCTTCTGCCACTGTCTTGGTCGGCTCTGGGAAGCGGCTCCTTGGCTGGGTTTCGGGGACACAGCTGCCCCCCATCCCGCGATCTGGCACTTCTCCAGAGCTGAATGGCTCATCTAGAAATGACATTACGTCTTGGCTGACAGAACCAGCTGGAGAAATTCATCTCTAGGCCTCCCCCAGGGGTGGGGGCTGAGGGGCGGAAAGGGTGGGCAGGGCCAGTATGCATCCATCCTCCAGTGCTGGCCTGGCATGGGACCCAGTGGTGTCGAGCCTCTGTGGCCAGAGCAGTAGCCCTCCAGAGATGATGCAGGTCCTGCTCTGCCCTGTGGTTCTGCCTGTATCTCTCTGTGGTTCCCCGGATGTTCTGGCCTGAGATTCAGGCTCTGGTTCCTCCTCCCCATCAGCCGTCAGTCTCAAAGCCCTTAACATCTCCCAAATTTACCCTCTCCTCCCCATCGCCTCTGCTCTGTACTGGCTCATGCCTTGCTTTCTTTCTCCAGGACTGTTCTGGAAGCCACCTTCCTGTTCTCCTTGTCTTCTTGCTCACTCAACACAATCTGTTCTGTTCTTTGCACACTGCCAGAGCTAGCTTGCTTGCCTCCTTCCTTCCTTCCTTCCTCCTTCTTTTTCTCCACTTCCTCACTCTCTCCCTCCTTCCCTTCCTCCTTCCTTCTTTCTTTTTATTTACTTTCTTGGTTTTTTTTTTTAAGATTGGAAAATATAGTTTATTTAAAAAGTAAACTAGAGGGAGAGGAGATTCAAGGAAGGGAAGGGGACCAAAGCCAGGAAGCATGACGATGGCCATAGCTCAAAGAGCACATGGCCACACCAGAGTCTAGTAAGGCAGTGGCCCTTTCTTTCTTTTTAAATGAGATGAGGTCTTGCTATATTGTCCCGGTTGGTCTCAAACTCCTGGGCTCAAGCGATCCTCCCCACTCAACCACCTGAGTAGCTGGAATTACAGACATGAGCCACTGGGACTAGTTTACAAAGTGAGCTTTCTGACGCCATGGCTCTTCCCTGAACAAAAGCCTTGCATGGGTCCCTGGTGCCTTTGGAACTAGGTCTAATTCCTCGTCCTAGCATTTAAAGCCCCTCACAAATTGTCCTGATAGCCTTAGCAGCCTTATCCCTCTGATCTAGTCCTGCCACGCAGGACCCTTCCTGATTCCTAGCTCATGCCTCATGCTTCCCACTCCCTCTTTTCCTCCATCTCCAGCCCCTTCCCCATATGCCAAAAGCATTCTGGTCCTTCAGTGGCCAGATTAGAACCATCTCCCCATGGAGCACTCCCAGATTGCTGGCCTGTTCTCTCCTCCTCCCATCCTTAGTATTCCTCAGTGCTGTCTTCCTTGGGTCCTGGCTACTCATGTTCTGACTTCTTTCCCAGGCCTGCTGTGAGTGTTAGCAGGGCCGAGATCTGGTTCTGATCTTTCTCAGTACTCCAACTCGAAGCACAGGGTCAGGCACTGGGGTTGGGTTAGGGTAAAACACTGCTTGCTGAGTCAAGAGTGGTGATGATATCTACGTTCGCTTATTTACTCAACAAGGATTTATTGAGTGCCAATTAAATGGCATGCTAGTTTAACTGCTGTGGATATATCATCAGTGAATAAAACAAACCAAAATGTCTCTGTCTTTAGAGACCTCCATTCTAGTTGGGGGAGATAGACAACAAGTAAGATACATAAGTAAAATTCACACGATTTCAGATGGTAATAAACGCCTAGAAGAGAAATAGCACTGGGAGGGGAAATAGGGATTGTGTGAGTATTGGGGGGAGAGGTTTGCAATTCTATGTCATGTGACCAGAGAAGCCTCACAGAGAAGGTAGTGGTTGAATAAAGACCTGTAGGAATGAATTATGTGGATATTTAAGGGAATGGTAATCCAGGCAAAGGGAATAACTGTCAAGGCTCTGAATCAGTGTGTACCTGGTGGATTTGAAGAACGGGAAGGAGGCCACTGTGGTTAGTGCAGAGGGAGAGAAGAGAAAGAGGGAGAGAGAGAAAGAGGGAGGTGAGGATGGAGAGATGATGAGTGCCAACTCACCTAGGGCCTTGTGGGCATCAAGTGAGAGACAGGGTTTTGTTCTAAGAAGTGGCAGATCTGGCTTTTGTCTTTTGTGTCCAGTGAGATGATCATGTGGTTTTGTCCCTTATTCTATGACCATAGTTTACATGGACTGATATTTATATGTTTATCCAATTTTGCATTCCTGGGATATATTCTCCCTTGGTCATGGTAAATAATTATTTTTATATGTTGCTGGATTTGACTTGGTAGTATTTTGTTGAGGTTTTCGCATCTATAGTCATAGGGAATATTGGTCTGCACTTTTTTATTTTTTTCTGGTTTTAGTATCAGGGTAATGGCTTCAGAATGAGTTGGCAAGCATTCTTTCCTCTTTTTTTTTTGGAAGAGTGAAGGAAGAACTTGTTAATTCATCTTTAAACATTGGTAGAATTCACCAATGAAACCATCTGGTTCTGGGCTTTTGTTTGTAGGAAGTTTCTGATCACTAACTCAATATTTACTTGTTATAGGTCAATTCAGATTTTCTATTTCTTCATGAGTCAATTTCAGTAGTTTATGTCTTTCTAGGAATTTTTACATTTACTTTAGGTTAATCTAACTTGTCGGTACATAATTGTTTATAATATTTTCTTATACCCTTTTAATTTTTGTAATGTTTGTAGTAATGTCCCCTCTCTTATTCCTGATTTTAGTAATTTGAATCTTTTTTCTTGGTCAGTTTATCTAAAGGTTTGCCAACTTTGCTGGTCTTTTCAAAGAACCAGCTTTTGGTTTCATTTTTCCTATTGTTTTTCTATTATTAGCTTATGTTTAAGAGAATCACTCTGGCTCCTCTATTGAGAATAGACTAGGGGCAAAGGCAGAGGCAAACAGAAGAGTGAAGAGGCTGTTGCTAGAATGCAGGTGAGATGATGGGGCTTGGATCAGAGTGGCAGTGGTGGAGGTGATGAGAAGTTGTTGGATTACAGATGTATCTATTACAGGCTGAGCTATCAGAATTTCCTGATGGATTTGATGAAGGTTATGAGAGAAAGAAGATTCCAGAATGTTGAGCAGCTAGAAGGAGAGAGAGGCTATTAACTGAAGTAGGAAGGTGAGCAGGCGCAGCAGGTGTTTTTGGGGAAAGGTCAACAGCTTGATTTTATACATTCAGAACTTATTTGAAAGAGGAGGTTGACATACAAGTGGAGGTGTTGGTAGAGTTGAATTCAGGAGTCTGAAGTCCAGGGCACCTGGAGTCACACCTAAGAATTCAATGAGTGGGGATGGCTGCAATCCACTATGGTGGATGTCGCTAGGTCTTGGGGAGCTAAGGAGGTCAGCATTAGATGAGATCGGGCATGTTCTGGGTGGTATGGCAATAGAAGAGAGTCAGCATTTGAAAGGGTTTCCAAAGGGGGCTGAATAATTGGCTTCTGCCAGGCTTCAAAACAGAAGGAGCTACTTTTTCCTTTCCTTTTTTTTTATTAATCAATATATTTTATTATGGTGTTGTGGGGTACAGTTAAGGGTTAGGTATACAAGTATACTTTTTCCTTTTCTATCCATCCATCCTTCATCCATCTATCCGTCCATCCATCCGTCCATCCATCCATCCATCTTCCATCCATCCATCTTCCATCCATCCATCTTCCATCCATCCATCTTCCACCCATTCATCTTCCATCCATCCATCATCCATCCATCTATTCGTCTATTCATCCATCCTCCATCCATCCATCCTCCATCCATCCATTATCCATCCATCCATTCATCCATCCATCTCTTCCCTTCTCAGAACGGAGAAACTAAAGTCCTTCCTGCACTATCTCTGCTGCTGAAGGAGCAAGTCCTGGGGAGATAGGCTTCATGCTCTTCTTGGGAAGGGCCCATGGGAAGGTGGGCATGTGTGCTCTTGTGTACATGCGTCTAAGTATGAATGCATTCAGGTCTGTGAATGAGTGTATATATGTGCACTCTTGCATGTACACATCTCTGAGTATGTTCATGCTAAATGTATATCATGTGTACATGTATTTTTGTGTCAATTTGTATACATATATGTACATGGTATGTATAAGTATATATGTACTGCTTTGTGTACATGTCTGTGCATGAATGTGCACATACCAGGGCATGCAGATACTTGCGTGGGATGTGTGTGCGCATGTGCTTCTGCAGCTGAGTATAGCTTTTCTCCTACTTTTGTGGCTGTAACTACATTGTGTGGAAAGGAGGGTTTTTGGCGGCAGTGTGTCTGCTCCCAACTTTCTTGAAGTAGGAGCCAAATCATGCTGCCTGCTTCATGGAAATGAGGTTTTCTGAGCATATAAAGTCTGGCCTGGGGCATTCCCTGGGGGAGCCCGTGCCCTCTGGCCACCTGCAGGCACAGAAGGTTCCATCTCGTCCATCTTTCCAGTCCTCTTGGCGAGGGAAGTGGACTTCCCGGCTGTTAATTAGGGTCCAGACATGCACCCAGCAGGTCTTGGCTCACATTCCCTTCCTTGGCCTTTTTCCCAGAGCTGCTGCCCTTCAGAGAAGGGGTTTATGCTCAGAGGAGGGACTGAGCCCAAGGCAGGGGCTCCATTACTGCTGACCTGGTGGCTGGAGGATGTGGTTGAATATTGGCAGTTTCCTCTCAGGTGGGCTTTGCGGTCGAGATGGAAGGGCAGCAGTGGAAGCATGGGAGATCATGCACTGAAGTGTCTGAAAGACCTGAATGTCATTCCTGCTTCTTCACTCACTAACTGTGTGACCTAGGGCAAGCTCTTGACCTTGCTGAGCCTCAATTTTCTCAGCAATGAAATGGGAACGCGACTACTTGCCTCTTGATTTTATTGAGGAGATAAATGAACTTTTGAGTCTACTCTAATTACTATGGATATGTGATAAAACTTAGTGCCTTAAAACAACAAAAATGGCATCATGTGGCCCGACAGCGTCCAGGGAACCGAGCCGCGGGCAGCTGGGCGTGGACGCTCAGGCTACAGGGCCCAGGTGCTGGGGGCTGGGGAGCCACCTCGGGGTCCTCTGGCATCAAGTGTGTAGGAGGTGCCCCCTGGCCTAGCGGCTGACTTTGCCACAGCTGACCACCCTGGTCAGGAGAAAGAGACTAAGAGGGCCCAGGATCGACCAATCAGTGGAGCACAGAGCATCCTCGACAGTCCCACTGATGGTGAGGGTGCCCATGCTGGAGAGGAAGGTTTTGCTGTGAATGATGAGAATCCTGATGGAGAGGTGAATACCTGGGAGCTGTCAGAAGGGACAGGCTGTCTGTCTAAGGAGCTGACTGGTGATCTTTTACATGAGGACTGGGACTTGAAAGCAGATCAAGGGAATTCATATGATGCCGACAACATCCAGGAGAGCATTTCTCAAGAGGTCAGACCCTGGGTGTGCTGTGCCCCAGCAGGAGACATGATCTATGACCCCAGTTGGCACCATCCGCCTCCACTGATACCCCATTATTCCAAGATGGTCTTTGAAATGGGACAGTTTGAAGGTGCCAAAGATTGAGTGTGGTGCTTTCAGCCTCTGGGTAGGTGGCCCCTCCAGGTCAAGGTCTCTTTTCCTGTCTTGGTGAGATGTCATAGCTGAGAAAATGTTCCCAGGGATCCCTGAGTCTGGGGTACACAGACTGATGTTAAATATGGCCCTGCTGTACTCTCAGTTCTGTCATTGCTGTTGTTTTTAATGGGGTCCTTCTTGGAATGTGTGAGTGTTTGTGTCTGTGTCAAGAAGAGTTGTGTTCTTTACAGATAAAGGTAGAAAGATTGAAAAAAAAAAACAAAAACATTTATTTTGCCCATGAATTTGTAGTTTGGGAAATGCCTGGGAGTGAGACAGGATGACATCTTTTTTCCACTTGGTATTAGGATAGGGGTTGGGGGCTGGATTACAAAGCCTGGGTGCTGCCTGACAGTTGGTGCTGGCTATTGGCTGAGGCCTCAGCAGGAGCTATTGCCTGCAACACCGGCCTGTGGCCTCTCCATTGGCCTGGGCTTCCTCACGACACAGTGGTTGAGCTCCAAGGACTAGTGTGCTGAGATGAGAGCCCGCGGAAGCTGTACTGCCTTTTATGACCTACGCTTGACAGTTCCCCTTGAAAGTCGCACTCTCTCTACATTCTGTTCTTTGCTTGAGCCACAACTTCCTGCTCAGATTAATGGGGCGAGGAAATAGACTTTGTGTTTTGATGGAAAGATCAGTGATCTGAAGGAGCATGTGGGATTGGAAATACTGCAGTGATGATCTTTGGAAAATACAGTCTGCCACAGCGCCTGGAAGCTCCTCCTCCATTGTGGGCCTGTTGACATCTGACACGGCAGGGAAGAGTGTGCACTTGGCTGTGAAGCCCACCAGGTGTGGGTGTCTAGTTTCATGCTGCTCTTCTGGTCTCACAGGTGAGAAGCCTGGGGGGTCAAGTGCTCATCCTCAAACCCCTGCTTAGCCTCATGGACTGAGGGAACAGAAACATCTGAGGCCTCAAGAGGAAGAGCCAAGGTGTGATGAGATTGCTTGGAGACGGGTCTCAGGTGGGATGAGTAGGAATGTCCACTCTCTTACCAAATATTTCCCCAGCCTCTCCTGTGTGCCAGAAACTGCTCCGGGCACTGGGGGAACAGCGTGAACAAAACAGGCAAAAACATATATGTAATAAAGTAAACATGGAAAATAAATACTATAGTATGTCAGGTGGGGATGCATTCTGTGGAGCGTAACAGGGCAGGGAAAGGGGACAAAAAAAGGGGGCAGATAGGTAACCCCTTGGGTCTCCTCCCACTGGAGAAGCTTTTTTGTTCTCTCAATAAATCCTGCTTTCAAAGAAAAAAAGAAAGCAAAAGAAAAGGGGGCCAAGGCAGTAGCTCATTCCTGTAATCCTAAGACTTTGGGAGGCCAAGGCAGGAGGATCACTTGAGCCCAGGTGTTTTGAGACCAACCTGGGTGACAAAGCGAGATCCTGACTCTACATAAAATAAAAAGTAAATGTGGTGGGGTCCACCTTTAGTCCAGCTACTCAGGAGGCTGGAGCAGGAGGATCATTTGAGGCCGGGAGTTCAAGGTTACAGTGAGCTATGATTGCACCACTGCACTCTAGCCTAGTGACAGAATGAGTCTCTAAACATAAAAAAAAGAAGAGCAATGGGGACAGTGCAAGGGGTCAGAGGAGTCCTTGCTGAGAGGGTGACACTGCAGTAGCAACCAGAAGCAAGCGTGGGAGGGAGCCTTTGGATATGGGGTGAAGTGGGGAAGTGGCCTCCACGTGGAGGGAACAGCAAGTGCAAAGGCCCTGAGGGAGAAAGCATGGCTGGTGTGTTTGGGTAAATGGGAATGGGGTGAGCCAGGGAGGAGCAGATTACAGTACAGTCAGAGGTAACAGTGATGGAGAGTGAGGGTGCAGATCACGTAGGGTCTTGTACCCGCATTGACTCTGGCTTCAAATGTGAGTGAAATGGGAAACCACTGGAGGGTGTCTAGCTCAGAAGTGAAGTGAGCTGACATACGGTTTGCATCAGGTATCTATTGCTGCGAAACAAATCGCCTCGAAACTTGGTGGCTTAAAACAATGATTTCTTATGATTCTGTGGCTTGGCTGGATGAGTCTTCTGCCGGTTTTGCCTGTGTTCACTCATGCGGCCACCTTTGCCTGGATGATGGGCTGGCCTGCAGTGTCCTCGCTAGTCTTGCTCATGTCTGGCTGTCAGCTGGGTCCCCTCAATTCTATTCTGATGGCTGCTCATCCTGCACTAGGCTAGACCGGTTTCCTTGGGTGTCTTAGGGTAGTGTTCTCCCATCCAAGGGCTAACCAGGTCCAACCCTGCCTAGCTTCTGAGATCAGACAAGATAGGGCACGTTCAGGGTGATATGGCCAGAGATGGGGCAGTGTTCTTAGAAAGTAAAAGGGGAAACTGCAAGGTTTCTTTAGGCCGAGGCCAGGAACTCAAACAGCATCGCCTCTGTCATATTTTATTGGTCAAAGCCAGGTGCAAGGGCAGCTCAGGTTCATGGTGGGAGAGGGCTATATATAATGCTGCTACTATCAAGAGGCCTGATTAATTTGGGATCGTTTTGTAACTATGGACCATGTGGATTAACAGAATCTCCCTGGCTGCTGTGTAGAGAACTGATGAGAGAGAACAAAGGCAGAAGCAGGGAAACCAATCGGAAGGTTTTCCAAGAACACAGGCAGGAGGTAGTTGTAGCTGGGACTAGGTTAGTTATGAAGGAAGTGTGGAAAAGTGGTCAGCTTCTGAGTGTATTTTGGAAGTAAAATCAACAGGATTTCCTGACAGATTGGGTGTGAAGTGTGACAGAAAGGGAGGAGCTGAGGGTGACTTCAAGGTTTTTGGCCTGAGTTACTGGAAGCAAGGAGTTGCCATTTACTGCAATGGAGAAGACTGAGGGAGGGGCAAGGGTCTATGTTTTGGAGGTGGTGGGATTAGGAGCTCTATTTTAGACATATTAAGTTTGAGATGCTTCTTAGGACATCCAACCGGACGTGTTAAGAGACAATTGGATATATATGAGTCTGGGGTGCAGGAGAGAGGTCTAGGTTGGTTATTTAAAGCCATGAGGTTGAATGAGGTCACTGAAGGCATGAGAGTAGACAGAAAAGAGGAGATCTGAGGATGAAACTTGGTGGCAGCCCACATGTCAGACATGTCAGTCACAGGTGTGAATGCATGATGTCACTAGAGTGAGGTCAAGGACTGCAATAACAATTCAATCTATCATGCTGCATCAAATAACTTTTTTTTTTTTTTTTAGAAAGCAGGATTTATTGAGAGGACAGAAAAGCTCCCACAGTGAGAGGGGACCTGAGGAGGTTGCTCTGCATCAAATAACTTTTATATTGTGATAAAACAAAATCAAAGTAAAGCCTCTCAGCACTTTGAGAGGCTGAGGCAGGAGAATTGCTTAAGCCTAAGAGTTCAAGACCAGCCTGGGCAACATAGCGAGACCTCATTTCTACAAAAAATAAAAAATAAAAAATTAACCAGGCATGGTGTTGCATTCCTGTAGTCCAGCTACTCAAGAGGCTGAGGTGGAAGGATCACCTGAGCCCAGGAAGTCAAGGCTGCAGCAAACTGTGATCATGCCACTGTACTCCAACCTGGGTGACAGAGTGAGATCCTTACTCAAAAAATTAAGAAAAAAAGGCAAAAGCAAAAGCAGAAAAGCACAAAGAAGAAAATCACAGTTATTCATATTTTCATCCTCAAGAATTAACTCAACATCTTGGCCTATTTGCTTCCATATTTGTTATTTAATTAGACCATCATTCTGCTTGTGTCTCTCTAGATACATACACACACTTATGGCTAGTTAGAAATACTTGTATTTTTTTTTTTTTTGAGTAAGAGTCTCACTCTGTTGCCCAGACTGGAGTGCAGTGGCATGTTCCCGGCCACCGCAGCCTCGATTTGCTAGGCTCCGGCGATTCTTCCACCTCAGCCTTCCAGGTAGCTGGAACTACAGGCGTGTGCTACCACGCCCAGCTAATTTTTTTTGATTTATTGTAGAGATGAGGTCTTGCCAAGTTGCTCAGGCGGGTCTTGAACCTGTGGGCTCAGGCAATTCACTCACCTCGGCCTCCCAAAGCACGGGATTACAGGCTGAGCCACCAAGCCCGGCCAGAAATACTTGTAATTTTTTTTTTTTTTTTTTTTTTAGTAAGAGTCTCACTCTGTCTCCCAGACTGGAGTGCAGTGACTGCTCCCAACCACTGCAGCCTCGACCTGCTGGGCTCCTTCTACTCAGCTTTCCAAGTAGCTGGAACTACAGGCGCGCGCTACCATGCCCGGCTGATTTTTGATTTATTGTAGAGATGAGGTCTTGCCAATTTGCCCAGGTGGATCTCAAACCCGTGGGCTCAGGCAATCCACTCACCTCAGCCTTCCAAAGCACAGGATTACAGGCTGAGCCACCAAGCCTGGTCAAAAATACTTGTATTTTTAATTTTTATTTATAGAGATGAGGTCTCACTATGTTGCCCAGGCTGGTATCAAATTCCTGGGCTCAAGCAATCCTTCCACCTCAGCCTCCCAAAGTGCTAGGATTATGGGCATGAGCCACCACACCCAGTCAGAAATACTTTTATTCAACTGGGGTAATATGATAGTGTAATTTTATTTATTTATTTGTCTGTTTTATTTAATTGAGTTGGGGTCTCATTCTGTTGCCTAGACTGGAGGGCAGTGACATGCTCACAGCCACTGCAGCCTCAACCTGCTGGGCTCAGGCACTTTCCATCTCAGTCTTACAAGTAGTTGGAACTACAGGTGCATGCTACCATGTCTGACTAATTTTTCTTTTGATTTATGGTAGAGATGAGGTCTTGACAAGTTGCATAGGCTGGTCTCAAATCCCTGGGCTCAGGCACTTCTCTTGCCTCCACCTACCAAAGTGCCGGGATTACAGGTGTGAGCCACTGCGCCTGGCCTGTAGTGTAATTTTAAAAAACAGACTTATTGAGATATAATTCATATACCATACAATTCACCCATTTTGAAGTGTACAATCCTGTGGTTTTTAGTATAATCACAGAGTTGTACAGCCATTACCAGATTATTTCAGAACATTGTCATCACCCCTAAAATAAACTTTATGCTCATAAGCAATCACTCCCCATTTTCTCCCAATCTACCTCCCATCCCTGTCCTCAAGCCCTGACCCTAGGCAGCCACTAAATCTACTTTCTGTCCTTATGGATATGTCTATTCTGGACATTTTTAATAAAAACAATCATATAATATGCTTAATTAATTTATATGAATTACTAGAAGAAATCAAAGTGAAATAAAAGGAATTACGTTTGAACTAATTATAAAACTCTGGGCTTGGTGTAATGGCTCATGCTTATAATTCCAGCATTTTGGGAGGCAAAGGAGGGAGGATTGCTTGAACCCAGGAGTTTGAGACCAGGTTGGGCAACATAGTGAGCCCTATCGCTACGAAAAACAAAAAGCAAATTAGTTGAATGTGGTGGCACACGCCTGTAGTCTCTGCTGCATAGGAGGCTGAGGAGGGAAGGTCACTGGAGTCCAGGAGGTTGAGGCTATGGTGAGCTGTGATCATGCCACTGCACTCCAGCCTGGGCATCAGAGTGGGACCCCAACTCCATTTAAAAAAATTATAAAACTTTGAACTTATTGCTGAATACTAGCTATGAAGGAGAGCACTACCCTTTCTCTTTTTCCCTTTTTCTTTTCAGAAAGTAGGATTTATTAAGAAGATAGAAAAACTCCCACAGTTGGAGGGGACCTGAAAGATGTTGCCTCACCCTTCTCATATCTTCTCTCCCCAAACTCCTGATTTTTCGTTATTTGTATTTTTTCTGAATTTATAATATTCACAGTCTATTTTTGAAGCATAATCTTTACAGTTGTTTGACTGTAGTCCCATATTTAAATAGATTCAAAACTTAATATCTGTCTGTTGACACATATTCTCTGTCTCTGAGTTCTTGATTTTACTTCAACTCATAACTGGGTAAATTTTGTGGTTAAGCAGTTTTTATCTACCCTCTCTTCTGCCAAAAGGCTGGAGAGTTTGTATCGCTTTGGTTTATTCATGTTTGAGATTGTCTTTTCTTCTTTGACTCTTTACTTGACAGTATCTAACTGGGTGTAATATTTTAGGTCATCTTTTCTTTTCCTCATGACTTTGCAAACATTTGCTCTGTTGTCTTCCAGTATCAAATACTGTGAAGGAGAATAAAGTCTGATTTTTTTTTTTTTGAGTCGGATTCTCTGTCACCCAGGCTGGAGTGCATTGGCATGCTCATGGCCACTGCAGCATTGACCTACTGGGCTTAGGCGATCCTTCCATCTCAGCTTTGCAAGTAGCTGGAACTACAGGCATGCACTACCACGCCTGGATTATTTTTTAATTTATTGTAGAGACAAGGTCTCACTAAGTTGCCCAGTCTGATCTTGAACCCCCGATCTTATTAATCCTCTTGCGTTGGCCTCCCAAAGTGCTGGGATTACAGGCTTGTAATCCACTGTGCCCAAACTTTTATTGTTTTGAGTCAAGGTCTCACCAAGTTGCCCAGGTTGGAGTGCAGTGGCACACTCACGATGATCATGGCTCATGGGCAGCCTTGACCTCCTTGGCTCACATGATCCTTCCATCTCAGCATCCTGAGTAGTTGGGACTATAGGTGTGCCCCACCATGCCTGGCTAATTTTATTTTTATTTTTTGTAGAGATAAAATTTTGCTATGCTGCCCAAGCTGGTCCTGAACTCCTGGGCTCAAGCAATCTGTCAGCCACTGTGCCCAGCCTAAAGTCTGATTTTTAAAAAAAATCTTAATTTTGACTTGTTTTTTTCCATCTGGATACATGGAGAATTTATTATTATTATTATTATTATTATTATTATTATTATTATTTCGAGTTGAGTCTCACTCTGTTGCCCAGGCTGGAGTGCCATGGCACACTCACGGCCACTCCAGCATTGACCTGCTGGGTTCCAGTGATCCTTCCACCTCAGCCTTCTAAGTAGCCAAAACTACAGGTGTGTGTTACTGTGCCCAGTTAATTTTTTATCTCTTGTGGAGAAAAGGTCTCGCCAAGTTGCCCAGACTGGTCTCAAACCCACTCAGGCAATTTACTCGCCTCGGCATCCCAAAGTGCTGGGATTACAGGCTGAGCCACCAAGCCCGGCCTCATTATTTATTCTTGAAATTCAATAGCTTAGCTAATGTATTAGTCACCCACTACTGTGTAACAAGTCACCTCAAAATTTAGCAGTTTAAAACAATACACATTCATGATTTCACAGTTTTTGCGGATCATGGATACAGGCATAGTTTAACTGGGTGTTCTGTTTCATGGTCTCCCACAAGACCACATTTAAGGTGTTGACCCAGGGGTCTGTGGTCTCATCAGAAAGCTCAGCTGGGGAAAGATCCACTACCACGCGCACTCAGTGGTTGTTGGCAGTGTTCAAGTCCTTGGATTGAGGTCTAAGCTCCTTGTTGACTGTTGGGTGGATTCAGCTCTCAGTTCCTTGTCATGTGGAGCCTCTATCATATGGCAACTGAGAAGACAATAAAGAAGTCTATTAAGAAGGAAGTCCCTGAGCCCGTGGGTTCGAGACCTGCCTGGGCAACTTGGCGAGACCTCATCTCTAAAATAAATAAAAAATTAGCCGTGCGTGGTAGTGCGCACCTGTAGTTCCAGCTACTCAGAAGGCTGAGGTGGAAGGATCGCCGGAGCCCAGCAGGTTGAGGCTGCGGTGGCCGGGAGCGGCCACTGCACTCCAGTCTGGATGACAGATTGAGACTCCAAGTCAAAAAAAAAAAAAAGGAGGAAGTCACAGTCTTATAATCTGATCACAGAAGTGATGTTCGTCACTTTCACTACATTCTACTCATTAGAAACAAGTCACTAGGTCCAACCCATACTCAAGGGGAGAATACAGGGAGCCACACTGTAAGCTGCCTGCTCCAACTAGGCTGTCTCCCATGTGAAATATCCCATATCATATCAAAATGTCCTCATTACTGTGTTCCAGTGTTCTCCTTATCTGTGGAATCAATATTGGGTGCCCCCTCCCCAGTTTATCTCTTTGAATATTTATGTTTATTTATTGAGTCTTTTACTTGTGTTGGATCATATTCAGGGCTACAACTAGGGTAAGACAAGGGAGACATCTAGGGTGCAAAATTCAAGGAAACACTCACTCCTAGGTGCTGACCATGCCCTTGTGCAACCCTGGGAGTGAGTGTCTCCTTCAGTTTTGTGTCGTGGTGCCTCGCTCCCCTTATCCTAGTATAAGCCCTGATCATACCTGTTGTCTTACCTATCACTCACTTCTCTCTAAATGTGTTATTCTCTTCGTCTTTTTAAAAAATCAGTCAATGAGAGTATCGCAAGCCTTTCCTCTATATCAGCAATTCTACCTTCACTGCTATCTATTCAGTTTTTTAGCTTTTTTTTTTTTTTTTGAGTTGAAGTCTCACTGTGTTGCCCAGGCTGGAGTGCAGTGGCATGCTCATGGCTATTGCAGCCTCGACCTGCTGGGCTCAGGTGATCCTTCCGTCTCAACCTTCCAAGTAGCTGGAACCACAGACATGCGCCACCACGCCCAGCTAATTTTTTGATCTACTGTAGAGACGAGGTCTTGCCAAGTTGCCCAGGCTGCTCTTGAACCCCTGTGCTCAGGCAATCCTCTCACCTCGGCCTCCCAAAGTGAGGATTGAGCTGCTGTGCCCGGCCTGCTTCCAGCTATTTTTAATTGATGAGTTCTATGATGTCATTCATTGTTTTGCTCCTCCATTTATTTCCTTAGGTCTGTGGTCTCCCTGTATGTTTTATCTTATGGGGTGTTCTTTCTTTATTGAATTAATATTCTTACTATATTGTTCTATAGTTTGAAGCAAATCTAAGGAATTTCCTTCTGCTCCTCTTATCATCTGTCTTCGAGTTTGGGTTCTTCATCCTCCCTCCCTGCCTTCCTTTTCTACAGCATGTTTCCACAGTTCACATGCTGAATGCTTTCCCCTACCCTGGTCATGGGCACCTCTGCTCAGACACTGAATTGCTTTGATACAGTGTGGGGACTTGTTGTCTCTGACTCTTTTCCTGCCTTCTCCGTGCCCATTCTCTTCTCCAAAGTGGGTGCAGTTTGAGTTGAACATTCGGCTCCGTACTTTCCTGTCGCCGGAGGGAATTGCAGGGCTCAGCAAGCAACGAGCAGCTTTGTTAGGACACCTGGGCTCTGCTCTGCCTTCTGGGATTCAGGTAAATGCTCTATAGCAGGGTTCATTTTACTTAATTACTGGGTGCATTCCCCTTCTGAGACGGGGGCTGCCCTCAAGCCGTAAGTGGAGTCAGTGACTGGCATAATTGTTCCTTCCTCTATTTTTACCCCTCTCTCCCAAGCAGCCTTCACAGATGGCTCTTGGTTAGGGACACCTAGTTGGTTTATTTCCCTCCAGATATGGGGGTCTTGGTGAATGGCTCTGGGGAGGAGGAGCAGAGAAGGGCTATACTCTATATGCCAGAATCATCTGGTATATACAGCCATTTTTGATTGGCTGTCAAAATTTAATGTTTATTTCATTAGGTTTTGTTCTTTCCATTGGTAAGAAAATTCCCCTCCCCCTCCCGCCCGTTTTCCTTTTTTTTTGTTTCTGGGGGAGAAGAAAGTCAATGATGCAGTTTTCATCCTCTATCTTTGCCCAGGAGTTGATCCTGGTGACCTTCAAGTTCCCCTTTAGCCCAAACTTGATCTTCACTCTAAGTTCCCGTCTTGCCCAAGGAGAGATGTGGCCACCACCACACATGCACAGCCAGTGTGGCTGTCCCAGAGGCTTTTACAGCTGGGAGGGGATGCTGCTTCCCAACTCGAAGATTCCCAAGGGAAGACCAGGGCAGGGACCTGGGGTTCACCCCATTGGGTGCCCACACAGGAGCTTGCGAGGTGGTTGGCAGGGGTCAGCCAGGATGTGTGTCCACCACAGCTGTGGGTAAAGGGCAGCCGAGGACTCCGGGATGACTGTGGGATCTGCTATCTGTTCCCTGAGGTGGCATGGAAACCCGGGCTGTGTGAGTGCCCCAGCTCCGGGGAGATTGTTCTACTACATCCTAGACATAATCCTTTTCCTCTTGTTTTCTGGACTAGAGTAACCAGGCCCTACCAGAGGCTGCCTCAGAGGGACTGAGAGAGGGCACTCGCCCTTTCTCTGAGGGCCTACCTCCCTGCCAGGATCTAGCAGGTGTCTTCTCTTGGGCAGGCAGCACAGCCCACCAGGCGAGCCCACAGTCTCAGCTGAATTCTCCAGGAGGACACCAGAGTGTTGCTGCTTTCTCTGCCTCATTCCCCACCTGCCTGCCTACCAGGTTGTTGGGCGGCTGCCGGCCCCTGGAAGCCAGGCAGTACCCTTGTGTCCTAATGCCAGGCCTTGCAATTACAGGTTGGCAGGCCCAGGGGCAAAGCATGCCAGCCAGCATGGCAGCTTGCTGGCGGCTAGTCTGTGTCTTGGGGCCTGCGTCCTCACTGGCTCAGCCATCCTGGGCGAGGAGTTGGTCTGTGAGGGAGGAGGATTAGTTATCAGCTCTGCCCAGGCACCAAGAACCCACGGGAGACGTTTGCCTTCTTCCTTCTTGGTGGGGTCTGGAACCCATTCTTTGCAGTCCAGAAATCAGTTACTGCCCCTTTGGAAGACTGAGATGAACCAAGTTTGGAGATACTACCTCCTCCCCCACACAGGGGCTGACCCTTCCCTCCGGCTCTTTCTCCATGCCTGCCTGCATGTAGGGGAGTGTGCACGTCCGTGTGCATGTGTATGCACAAGTGTGAGGACATAGGCATGTTTGTGCACAGGCACATAGTTTGTGTGTGTGTGTGTGTGTGTGTGTGTGTGTGCACGCGCATAACTTGCTATCTTGCTATGGCTGTTATGAGACCACAAGTATGCATGGGTACTTGCTAGGCAGTATCACCAAGTACGCTCCAGCAAGCCTGTGCCAGTGTTCACAGCCATCATCTGTATGGTTGGTGCCCCTGCCACATGTGTTTTGACATTTCAAATGGTATCTCTGTTACCAGTATATGTGTGCACTTGTGGTGTGTGAGTTCTTTGTGTGCATCCCAGGTTATGAGTGTCCACATATGTGTGCACCTTGGTGAGTGTGCATGTGTGTGAGTCCTTGTGTATGCATGTGTCTGTGCATGTGTGCGTGGGTGCATGTGTGTGTGAGTGCGTGTGTATGGATGGACCATATAAACATGGGCATCCTGTGCCTTTCTGGCCAGGGGTGACTAAGGCCAGGGACGTTCATCATTGCTGCTCCAGCTTGAGGGGGAAATCCTCTTGGTCTGGAATGGCAGAGGCCAGGGGCTAAGGGGCCCGATGTTTCTCAGGCTCCAGGCGGCTTTCTCAGATCCCGTCTCCCAGGGGGAGCTAAGTCAGGGTTCAAGGAGGCATGCACAGGCGCTGAGGAGACAGAGGCAGAGTCAGAGTTCCCTTCTGGAAGTCCCCTTTGGGCTGGCTTCGGGAGGGATGATGGGGCCTGGGAAACTAGGAAGGAGAAGAGGAGGGAGGTCTGGGCCAGGCCAGCAGCAGGGGGCAGGAGGAGGAGCCAGATTTGAGGAACACCGAGGATGCAGAGCAGACAGAAATCTGGGACTGGAGCATGTGAGGGTGAGCAAGGCGTGGAGGACCACCCTGCTGGCATCTGGCCTGGGTGATAGGGGATTAGTGCCATCCGTGAACCAGAGGAGAGCAGCATGGCAGCTTGCCGGTGGCTGGTCTGTGCCTGGGGCCTGTATCCTAGAGGGCTCAGCCACACTGGGCAGGAACTCTGATGTGGGGATAGGGGAGAGGATGAGTTTTGGCACCTGGTCAGTGTGGGGTGCCTCTGGTCATCCAGAAGAGGGTGTCCATGAGGGGCCCGGGTCTGCGGGGCTGAGACACCCATACAGGAGTAGCTCTGAACCGTCAGCTACATTCTATAAACCAGGAATTTTTTTTTTTTTTGAGCCAGAGGCTCACTGTCACCCAGGCTGGAGTGCAGAGGCTACCACAAACTTGACCTGCTAGGCTCAAGCGATTCTTCTGCCTCAGCCCCCCGAGGAGCTGGGACTACAGGTCCGGTCAATTAATTAATTAATTAGTTGTATCAATGAGGTGTCTCCATGTTGTCCAGGTTGGTCTTGAACTGTTGGCTCAGGCAATCCTTTTGCCTCAGTCTCCCAAAGTGTTGGGATTACAGGCATGAACCCAACACCTGGAAAGAGCTCTTTTTGTTTGTTTTGCTTTTTGATTGTGGAGCCCAAGTCTGAATTGGTCATGGAAGCCATGAAGCTCCATGTTTGCTGGTCTGTGAGAAGCCCTGGTACAAAGAGAAGTCACCAGCCTCACAAGTACAGGCTGTTGGTGTTGGAGGAGCCTATTGGTGCATCTGGGCCACCCCATCTTCATATGGTTGGGGAAGCCAAGGCCCAGAGGTGGGAGCCTCTTCAGGGTCACCCAGCAAGGCAGGGTGGGGTCAAGCCTGTTCACCTAGGACGTCACACCCCTTTGTTGCTGAGCCGCTCCTTGAGCTGAGGCGGCCCAGGCGGCTGCTGCCTCAGGAGACTCTGTAATTACGGGATTAGAAGGCGGCCTCTCCCCAGCCGGGCCCTCTGTCCCTCAAAGCTGCTGAGGGGAGACAAGGGTTTGGTGGCACAGTGCCGGTTTCCAGGTGTGTCTGAGGAAACCTGGCATCTTCGGGTGGCCTGTTCAGCCTGAAAGGCCTCATTGTGGCTGCAGCCTCCCTTGATGGGCTCTATTTTGGGGTTGGGATCCACCCTGCTCCAGCTGGAGGAAGGAAAAGGTGTATTTCAGTATGCCCTGTGGGCATGGGGTGGTGGTGGAGTGGGTGGAGGCGAAACAGGAGGCTTGGGAGGTGGTGCCTGAACTGTGTGGAGAGGGAGGATGCAGGGCTAGACGCTGAGGTGTGAGGAGAGGAGAGGCCTGGCGGTTCAGGTGCAGGTGGCCCAGTGGGTGTGAGTGAGCTGGGCTTTCATGTGGCCCAGGAGGCCGGTTGGCAGACCCTGTGAGACTGGAATGTGGGTCTGTGGCCTGCCTGGGCCCCGCCTGAGACCTGCCCACCAGAGATTTCCTGATTCCCACCCCTGGGCCTGGCTCCACATCCTAGGCCTGAAGGAGACCCACCCTGCCCTCAGGGGCCTCCTAGTTAGGAGGCCAGAGACCACAGCCAAGGGCCAGAGACCACAGCTATGGGAGTTGGATCCTCCCTCCACCAGAGCTGGGCTGTGCTCCCACCTCACCCAGCGTGATGAACACGTCTTGGGCTCTAGTCTCTGCTCATGTGGGTCCTCTGCTGGCATGGTCTTGTGGCTCTTCGGGGACTGTCCTTCAGGGCTCTGCCCAGGGGCTCCCTGCCCACCCTCTGATTCCTGTATGCCAGTCTCACCAGGTACCATGACTGCTGGAGTCCCCCCAGAGCTCTTCCTCCCAGTGGCCTCTTCACCCTCGCTCGTGCAGAGGTCAGCCATAGGGGTGAGGGGCTCCCCAGGAAGTGGCTTGATGTGTGTGTGCTCTTGGGCCTGGATTTCCTGCTCTGTGAAATGGGTATAATAACATCTGCCTTATCAGGGCATCTGACCTGAGGAGTTAGACGGGGTAACAGGAGTGGGCATGGGGCTGGGTGCAGTGGCTCACACCTGTAATCCTAGCACTTTGGAAGGCTGAGGTAGGAGGATTGCCTGAGCCTAGGAGTTCGTGACCAACCTGGGCAACATAGTGAGACCTTGTCTCTACAAAAAATAAAAAAATTAGCTGGTCCCAGCTACTCGAGAGGCTGAGGTAGAAGGATTGCCTGAACCCAGGAGGTCAACGCTGCCCTGAGCCATGATTGTGCCACTGCACTCCAGTATGGGTGACAGAGTGAGACTCTTGACTCAAGGGGGGAAAAAAAAGAGGACATGGCTGGTACGTAGTAGGTGTTGAGGCCGTGGTCCTTGGGTTACTCTGCCCTGGGTGCTCCCAGGCTTCTGAACATCAGGTCTTTGGGTGCCTGAGTCTGGGCTGTCCTGGGCACAGACCCGTGATTCCAGGAATGACTAATTCCACCCCAGCAATAAGCTCTTAGAAGCTCTGAGAAATGAGACTCCCCCCCGCTTTCTTCTTGCTGCTTCATTAAACTCTTCTTGAGTGAGGGGAATGAGGATTGTCCTAATCCCTTGGCACGAGGTGGGGGGGGGCGGGCTCAGGGCTTGTGGTCACTGGAGGACATTGGGAACAGGGCAGGGGGTGGATGCTGGGCAGGGGCCGGAAGCCTCGTGTTGCAGACTGGCTTTGCCCTGGGTGTCTGGTGACCTCAGACAAGACCTGGCCACGACAGGATAGTTTTCACCGCCTGCACAATGGGTGTGCTAGGCCTTGCTCACCTCCCTGAGCTGCTCTAGGGGTCTGGGATGGGGATGGTTTCGGAGGGGCCTGGGCCAGGCAGGCTGGCAGGCACACAGTAGGTGCCTTTTCAGTGTATGCAGGCCTTAGAGGAAAGCAGGGGAGGGGTGGGCAAGCTCTGTGCAGTTCTTTGGCCTTTGTCCTCCCAGAGTCTGTTTCTCCACCTTTAAAAGTGGAGAATCAGCCAGGCTCGGTGGCTCAGCCTGTAATCCCGCGCCTTTGGGAGGCTGAGGTGAGTGGATTGCCTGAGCCCGCGGGTTCGAGACCCGCCTGGGCAGCGAGACCTCATCTCTACAATAAATCAAAAAAATCAGCCGGGCATGGTAGCGCATGCCTGTAATTCTGGCTACTCGGAAGGCTGAGGCGGAAGGATCGCCGGAGCCCAGCAGGTCGAGGCTGCGGTGGCCGGGAGCGGCCACTGTACTCCAGTCTGGGCGACAGAGTGAGACTCCAACTCAAAAAAAAAAAAAAAAGTGGAGAGTCCTGGCTGCCTCCTATGGGGGCCCAGTGGGTGACTTCAAGGGCTGGGCACTCACCTCTGGGTCATGGCTGCCAGCTAGGCCCAGATGGGACTGTCTGCCCACCCCAAGGCTGCTGGAACTGGAAGGACAGTTCCAGACCTTGTATACCCCAGCGAGTCTTGCTGATGCCTTCCTCTGCGGAGTCTTGGTCTCTCCTCTCCATAGGGGACGAGAAGGTGCGGGGAGGGGTCAGTGACTGGTGTCTGGGAATCCTCATCCAGGCTGCCCTCTGCCCACAGGTGTTCCTGGCCCTTGGGGAGCTGCTTCTGTCCTGCAACTGGGCAGTGGTTGCTGACATCCTGCTGGTAGGTGTGGGAGTCGGGATGGGGGGCTGGTCTTGGGGCCTCTTGAGCAGGGGGAATTGGAGTCTGTCCAGCTCAGGACTGGACCTCTGCTGTTAGACACCTTGGGGGCTGGGAGAGGCTTCAGAGACCATTTGGCAGGCGATGGAGGTCATTGACCTTGGACCAGAGGCCTCTCGGGCACTCTCAAACATCTCCTCTGACTAACTACATCCCCCATTTTGCAGAGAAGCAAATGGAGGTTCAGAGAGGGCAGGAGCTAGGACCAAGGTCACACAATGTCAAGGCACGGAGCCAGGGCTGGAATCTTAGACTTTTTGGTCCCAGGGTTCCTTCCCTTCTTCTTTCTTTTCTTTTTTTTTTTTTGAGTTGGAGTCTCACTCCGTCGCCCAGAATGGAGTGCAGTGGCTGCTCCCGGCCACCACAGCCTCGACCTGCTGGGCTCTGGGGATCCTTCCGCCTCAGCCTTCCAAGTAGCTGGAACTACAGGCACGCGCTACCACACCCGGATAATTTTTTGATTTATTGTAGAGATGAGGTCTCACCAAGTTGCCCAGGCAGGTCTCGAACCCGCAGGCTCAGGCAATTCACTCACCTCAGCCCCTCAACGCGCGGGATTACAGGCTGAGCCACCGAGCCTGGCCCCTTCTTCTTTCTTTAGCACACTACTTCTCAGCAAGTAGGCTCCTTGGCCTCCATGCTGGGGTGTGCAGATGGGAATTCTGGACTTCAGGGCAATAGCCACTGAGGCCCTTTGGGTCCAGCCCTTCCCGGCTTGTGTGTCATGGGCTGCCGTGCAAGTGGCAGACTCAGCATATAGCGAGGCCTGATGCTGTCCTGACCACATAAGTTTGCTGTGTCCAGGGACCAGCACGGCCCTACCCTGAGCCTCCTCCAGCCTCCCTGCCTCCTTCTGGGACACATGCACCCGAAAGGATTTTGAACACCGTGAAGAACTGTGCCTTTGTAGATAACACAGTGTCCTAGGTCTGGGAGCACTCCAAGAGCCCTCCTCTTGCCTCTTGACAGCCTGGCACAGTCTAGTGCTGGGCACAAGGTAGCTGGATGGCCTGGCAATTGGCCAAGAACTGTCCTGAGGGCAGGTCAGTGAGGGGGTACGAGCCTGGATTCAGGAAACAGGCCTTGCTTTCAGCCTTGGTCCTGCCATGTATGAGCTGTATGGCCTCAGGCAAGTCACTGGGTGTCTCTGAGCCTCAGTTTCCCTGTGGGGAAAATGAGGGTAATAATAGTACCTATCTCACAGATTGTTGTGAGGGTGAAATGAGATTATCCATGTGAAGCTTTTGCCCAGTGCCTGGCACAGATAATGCTGGCTAAATTCTCACAGTGATTCAGAGTTTTCTACTTTCTCCTTTTCTATCCCTCAAATAAATCCTGGTGTCCTAGAATCTGAGTTTGAAAGGGCGGTGGGGATGTATGGTTATTTAATGAGTCAACAAGCCCTGCTTGAATACTCCTGTTGACAAGGTGCTCACTCCCTGAGAAGATGTCCGCCCCCTCCCCCTGGCTCAGGCTCAGTGAGCATGGTAGGGGCTGCCCTGACTTTGGTCCTGGGCACATGTATCAGGTGCAGGACTGGCAGGTCTTCTCTGCCCTTCCCTCCAGAACACTTGGGTTCCAGCCCAGACTCAGCCACAGACCTGCTGAATGGCTTTGGGCCTCAGTTTCCTTGTCTGTGAAAAGGGGTGATCACAACCTGCCTGGTAGGGTGACCGAGACAGCCTGCAGGAGAGTCCTCAGTAAGCAGGAGGGCATTGGCCAATGTTTTCCTTTGTGAAACCGTCCACTTGGGGGCACAGGGAGATTGACCACCCCCAACATAGCTTGTTCTCTCTCAGGCGGTTCAAACCTGAACCTGCCCCCTACAGCTTCCTCCACCTGCCCCCCACTGCGCAGCTCCCTTTTCCACATGACAGCTCCACAGATATGTGGAGATTGCGCCTGTGTCCCCCCCGTGTCTGTGTTCACAAGAATAATTAACCTGGCATAGCCAGGCTCTTTGTTGAACTGAAGAGGAGTGTGCGTGCATGGGGTGGGAGAGGGGAGTTAGGGGCCAGACAGACGTGTGGTGTGACTTGTCTGGGGAGCTGGCTGGACATGATCCAGCTCACCCCAGGGCTCCCCTGGTCCTTTGCTGGTTTGAACCCCCAAAGCTTAGCAAGGTCCACCACCTCAGTGAGGCGTCTTGCCCCCTGTCTCCTGCCTCCCCACTGTCCTGAAACCCCTTGGACGAAGATGCCCTTTACTTTAGGGATCAGAGCTAGGCCAGTCTTCCCTGCCTCTGCCAGATTCACAGCAAATGAGGGTCCAGCTCCCTCATTTGCTGTGAATCTGGCAGAGGCAGGTGATGGGGGACCCTTTCTGTGGAGGGCCAGACACCAGCTTGGAACAGGATGAGGAGGGAGAGGGAGGGGAAGGAGGACCCCGAGTGTAGACAGCTCGCTCCAGGGCTGCCTTGAGAGAGCTTTGCAAAATTCTGACCATTCCCTTGTTCATATACCTCTCTGATGGGGAGCTCACTCCCTGCACCCCGAGCAGCCTCTGCCTCCGGTGGTGCTTCCTGTGGATGAAGGTGATCTGGCTCAGTCACAGCCACGACATGCCTCTGGCAGCCTCCCCCTGGCCCAGCGGGGCCTCTGAGGATCCTGCTTGCTGGAGGCTGAAATCGTGGCTCCCCAAGCCTGTGTCTCCCTAGAGTCTGATTCTGAACAGGATGAGGAGGGAGAGGGAGGGGAAGGAGGACCCCGAGTGTAGACAGCTCGCTCCAGGGCTGCCTTGAGAGAGCTGGAGCTGGCAGATCACAGGGAGCTGGCGTTGTTTCCAACAGGTGAGGCCAGAGCAGCCTCCAGGGGCAGGGGGGAGAGTGGGTGGAGAGAAGGGGGTCCCTGGGGGCCGAGCAGGGCTTGGGATCTAGAGCAGGGGCAGGAAGTATGTGGGAACCCACGCATGTGGCAGGAAATGGAGAAAGGTCCCCTTTGCTGGCCTGCACTTGCTCCTGAGGCAGGGGCCACGCATCTCTTTGGGCAGGGGCCTGAGGGTGTGAGGAGGCCTGGGACGGTGTGTAGAGGGCACAAAACGCGGGGAGTAAGGAGCTAGGGGAGGCGGATGTTCTGATGGACAGCTCTGGGTTGCAGAGGAAGTCACGAGGGGCTGATGGTAAAACGGGTGGAAATGGCAGGTCTTTGGGAGGTTGGAGCCTGTGGGAGGGTCAGAGGGGAGAGGGCAGCAGAGCCCAGGCACCAGGACTCTGCAGCAGTTCATCTGCTTCCACTCCCAGCCCGGCCACTCACTAGCTGTGTGACCCTGGCTGAGTGACAGAACTTCTCTGGGCCTCGGTTTGCTCAATTGTACAATAGGCAAGTGGTAGTACTTACCAATTCTGCCCAAGGTTATGAGGATGACATGAGTTACCGCCCACATTTTCCTGAGAGGGTGGTGTGGGCCCCACTAACCCCCAGATCGGCCTTGCCTCAGGACACTGTTTTCTCCGATGCCTTAGCTACAGGGGGGAGAATCCAGATTTTCTCTGGAGAAAGGGCTTCAGGGGCTCTCTGGTCCAGTGGCTCATTGTGTATAAGAATCAGGTTTAGGGCTGGGCTCGGTGGCTCAGCCTGTAATCCCAGCACTTTGGGAGGCCAAGGTGAGTGAATTGCCTGAGCCCGCGGGTTCGAGACCCGCCTGGGCAACTTGACGAGACCTCATCTCTACAATAAATCAAAAATTAGCTGGGTGTGGTAGCACGCGCCTATAGTTCCAGCTACGTGGAAGGCTGAGGCGGAAGGATCGCTGGAGCCCAGCAGGTCGAGGCTGCGGTGGCCGGAAGCGGCCACTGCACTCCAGTCTGGGTGACAGAGTGAGACTCCAACTCAAAAAAAAAAAAAAAAAAGAATCAGGTTTAGGAGAGCTTGTCACAAATTCAGATTCCAGGCCCTCTGTTCTCAGAGTCTGATTCTGTGGGCCTGCATAGGCATCCAGGGAGCAGCCTTTCTAATGAACTTCCCAAGTGATCCTGCTGTAGTGTTCCCTACATGGGTCCAGCACAGTCAGCTCTCTGGTCCATGAATCCTTTGCAAAATTCTGACCATTCCCTTGTTCATATACCTCTCTGATGGGGAGCTCACTCCCTGCACCCCGAGCAGCCTCTGCCTCCGGTGGTGCTTCCTGTGGATGAAGGTGATCTGGCTCAGTCACAGCCACGACATGCCTCTGGCAGCCTCCCCCTGGCCCAGCGGGGCCTCTGAGGATCCTGCTTGCTGGAGGCTGAAATCGTGGCTCCCCAAGCCTGTGTCTCCCTAGGCTGAACCCCTCACACCTGCTCATGGGGTCTCAAGCTCCCTCCTGGTCTGCCTCTTTGTCTGGGCCCCACTTTGTCTGGGCCCAGTATGGGGACTAGAACAGAAGGGGGACCACTCCCTCTTTCTCAGGCCTGTCCTCTGGGGTCCTAGAATCCAGGTGCCAGGCTCCTTTTGCACCTCCTCAGATTTCCCTGAATTCCCCTGGAGGGCTATCACCTCCCTGCTTGCCCTGTGCTTCTCCCTGTCTCTATGGTCCCTGATCAGCCTCTGCCCCCCAGGTAGCCGTCTGCTCATTCGTCTGTCTCACTCTCCCAGGGGTGTCTGGGTACGAGGGTTGAGTGGGGAATGCAGGAGGCAGGCTGCCAGGCAGTCTGCACCTGGTGGTTGCTGCTCCAACTTTCTGCAAGCCCTCAGCTGGCGCTGGTTTTGCCGGGGTTATAAAGGGAGCAGCTCTCCTAGGAAGAGAGCCCCAAGCACAGAGGTGTTTTTGTCTCAGAATAGAGTGAGCCTAGAGTTTTGGGAACTCCAAAGCCTCTTATTTCTGAAATTACCTCCTGGGCTCTCCAGCTGCTGCTGGGCCCACCTTGGCTTCCTGGCTGTACAGAGACAATGGGGACCCAGAATAGGCTGGAAGAGATCTGCTTTTTCTTTTTCTTTTTTTTTGAGTTGGAGTCTCACTCCGTCGCCCAGATTGGAGTGCAGTGGCCGCTCCCGGCCACCGCAGCCTCGACCTGCTGGGCTCCGGCGATCCTTCCGCCTCAGCCTTCTGAGTAGCCGGAATTACAGGCACTACCACGCTACCACGCCAGGCTATTTTTTTTTTTTTTAATTTTATTGTAGAGATGAGATCTCGCCTGCCCAGGCGGGTCTCGAATCCGCAGGCTCAGGCAATCCACTCACCTCAGCCTCCCAAAGGCGTGGGATTACAGGCTGAGCCACCGAGCCTGGCTAGATCTGCTTTTTCTACCATTGGCGGCAGTGGCTGGTCTGGGCCCAGCTGGTTGGGGTTCCTGACAGGTGAGGAAGGGGCCACCCTGCCTGGACCTTATTCTTGGGGTCCAAGCAGCCACAGCTTCCATGCGGACCTTTTTTGACATTCAAGATTCTTCCTCCAGGAAGCCCTACCTGTCTCCCCAGTAAGTAATCACCAGTGAGTAATCACATAATTATGGGGTGAGAAGGAAGTCCCTGTGGAAGGTGCAAAGCTGTGGTCAGTTCCTTCTCAGGCCTGTTGGCAGATCCTGGTGGTGGGCAAGAGGCCCAGAGTCTGTCACCACCTGCACAGAGTGGCTCAGCGCCAGTGACCCCGGGATGGGTTGACTCCTGCCGCTCGGCCCTGCCCACCACCGATGCTCCTCTCTCCAGACCCGTGTCTGTCTTCCAGGTTCTGGAATCCAGAGGTCACGTCCCTGGACTCCTGCCTCCACACCTTTGCTTACACTGTCCCCGGCCTGGAACGCCCTTCCTCAGTCTCTCTGCCCATTACCAATTCCTTCTCCACCTGTTTGCAGGGATGGAAATGAACATGTCCTCTCTCTCTTTCTCTGCATTTTCTAAGTGTTCTATCACAAACACGTAAACGATGCTGGAAACGCCGGCTGCTCCTTGCCCATAACAGCAGAGTGGTTAGAAGGCCGGGCCCGGGAGAGAGGCGGCCTGGGGATCCTACGTGCTCCATCCAGGCTAGGTGACTCTGGGCACTTCCCTGTGTGGAGGTCTTTGTCATCTCTAAATTCAGATAATAATCATATCTCCCTCATGGGTGGTTCAAGTTGATATGTAAAATGCATACAGGAGGCATTCAATAAATGTTGGCAAATGTGATTATTGAGTGTTATGGGCTTGAATCATGGACACCTGGGTCTTGGGGATAAGTTTCTGGGGTAGGAAGCTCTGTGGCTGCACTGTTTGGTCCTGTGACCACGTGGTCTCTGCTCAACCCCCCCCCCTTTCCTCCTGCTCCCCCCCCCCCGCCCCGCTGCAGCCCTGGGTTCTGGCAGGGTTTCCCCTGGGACCAGCCTCCCAGAGGAATCTACTTGACTCATCTGGCTGGAAGGCTTTCAGCCAGTCTCCTCTGTGCCTCATGCCTTGCTGTACCTCAAGGGCCCCAAGAGAAATTAGTCAGGGGCTGTACTGCTTTACACAGTGTAGGGATTATGGGGAGGTAGACAAAGGACCCCTCCCAGCTCTGGGTGACAGGTGTTCAGTTGGGGGCATTCATGGGGACAGTGGGAGCTCAGGGTGGGCAACTGAGATCTGAGAGGGCTTCTCAAAGGAGGTGACTAAAGGTAAGGCCTAATGACAAATAGAGATGCTCCAGCTGGACCACAGGGGGCAGGCATATCAGGCAGAAAGCATAGCAAGTTCAAGTGGCTGGAAGGGTGTTATTTCAGTCTGATGTTCACACGAAGCCTCCAGGTAATAGATGGATAATGATCATGAGCATGACACTTGAGATAGGTGCCATTATAACCCTCCTTTGTGGATGAGGAGACAGAGGCGCAGAAAGGTGAACTGACTTGCTCAAAGTCGCACTGCTGGTGAGTGAGGGATCTGGATTGGAATATAGATAGTCTGACTCCAGAAGTCATATTCCTTTTCTTTTTTGTTTTTAAAGACAGGTTCTCTGTCTGTTGCCCAGCAGTGGGGCGATCATAGCTCACTGCGGCCTCAAACTTCTGGGCTCAAGTGATCCTCCTGCCTCAGCCACCTGAGTAGCTGGGACTACAGGCACGTGCTACCACGCCTGGCTAATTTTTAAAACTTTTTGTAGAGATGTGGTCTAGCTATGTTGCCCAGGTTGGTATCCAACTCCTGGCCTTAAGTGATCCTCCTGCCTTGGCCTCCCAAAGCACCCAGCCTCAGAATTTTTTTTTTTTTTTGAGTTGAAGTCTCACTCTGTTGCCCAGGCTAGAGTGCAGTGGCATGCTCACAGCTACTGCAGCCTCAACCTGCTTGACTCCAGTGATCCTTCCACCTCAGCCTTCCAAGTAGCCAGAAGTACAGGCGCATGCTACCACATCCGGCTAATTTTTTAAGTATTATAGAGATGAAGTCTCACCAAGTTGCCTGGGCTAGTCTTGAACCTGCGGGCTCAGGCAATCCACTCACCTCGGCCTCCCAGTGTTAGGATTACAGGCTGAGCCAGCAAGCCCAATCTTGCCTCGGCCTTCTTAGTAGCTGGAACTGTAGGCACGCACCACCATTATTTATATTATTTTTTAGGCCCGGCCCCAGAATTTATATCTTTTTTTTTTTTTGAGTTGGAGTCTCACTCTGTCACCCAGACTGGAGTGTAATGGCTTTTCCTGGCCACCGCAGCCTCGACCTGCTGGGCTCCAGCGATCCTTCCATCTCAGCCTTCCAAGTAGCAGGAACTACAGGCGTGCGCTACCATGCCCGGCTGATTTTTGATTTATTGTAGAGATGAGGTCTCACCAAGTTGCCCAGGCAGGTCTCAAACCCGCGGGCTCGGGCAATCCACTCACCTTGGCCTCCCAAAGCGCTGGGATTACAGGCTGAGCCACCGAGCCTGGCCCAGAATTTATATCTTAACCTCCTCATCCTCTTCCGTGGAGTCATGTGGTCCTCTCCAGCAAGACTGCCTTTGGTCTTTGCCCAGTGGGTCTTGAAGTTCCAAGAGAAGAACTGAGCCCTCTGTACCACCCCTGCCTCACTACCAGCACATGCAGACACCTGGTGTGTAGCCACTCTTCACCCTGCCCACCTGCAACTGCTGCCTCCTGGGCCCCTGAGCATGGACACCTCAACCTCATCACTGTTGTCATAACCATGCCTGATCCCCTCCCAGTTCAAGAGCAGATTCTCATGAGGAGTGGCCCTCATCAGGGGCCTTGGCAACCCATCCTGGGGTACTGAGGAGGCTTCATGAGCCTCGATGGGGCTGATGTTCTGGGGTGAGGTTTCAGACCTTGGGGGCTGACTCTCATCTGGCCAGCCTGCCACTCCTCCAGGCAGGTCCCTGGCAGGTGGGGAATGGGCACTGGGTGTGCCCTCACTTGGGGTGCTCCCTAGTGCACCTGTGTTTTGCAGTCCGTGGTGGTGCCCAGGTGCCGGGGGACGGCAGAGGCGCTTCAGATCACGGTGTGCCACATTCTGGGAGATGCCAGCAGCCCCTATCTCACAGGACTTGTAAGGCGTGTCTGAGTGTGTGGGGCAGGGAGGGTCTGGGGGAGGCACCTCACTTGCTAAGGCCTGGGGGCCAGCTGGGAGGGCTTGGCAGACGCTCCTCCCTCCTCCACAGATCTCTGGTGCCCTGCGGGCTGGGCGCCCCAACTCCGACCTGCAGCACTTCCTCAGCCTGCAACAGAGCTTTCTGTGCTGCCCCTTCGTCATTGCCCTTGGGGGCGGCTGCTTCCTGCTGACTGCGCTGTCACTGGAGAGAGACCAGGCCCAGGCCTGTCAGGCTGGCACAGGTACCCCCATGCCTTGCACCAGACCAGGTCCGGGGCTGCACACCATAGGGGCAGGGGACACCTGCCATCTCCTGAGCCCTTGGCCAGTTTGTTAGTTTGTTCACTCATTCAGAGATACTTATCCTACCCTGCTGTGTGGCAGGCAAGGTTGCAGACGCTGGGAAGTGAACAAATTAGGCCAAGTCTGGGTCCTTACGGAAGTTGACTTTTTTTTTTCAGAAAAAAGTGAAAGACATAGCATGTTCAAGGTGATGAGTGCTGCCATACATCACATACAGCAGGAAGGGAGGGGGTGGCACTGAACCCCACTGCACAGGTGACATTGGTGCAGAGGCCTGAAGGGAGTGAGGGAGGGAGCCATGGAGCTACCTGAGGGAAGGCCCTCCTGGCAGTGGGGACAGCTAGTGCAAAGGCCCTGCAGTGGGAATGTCCCTGCTGCATTTGAGGACTGGCGGGGAGGCCAGTGTGTCTGGAGCAGGAGTGAGGGGGGCAGTGACAGGATATGGGCAGTAGTAATGGGGTCAGGGCATGGGGGCCTGGCAGCGAGGAGGGGAGGTCCTTGTAAGGACTGCGGCCTTAATTCTGGGTGAGACAGAAGCTGCTGTGGGGCTTCCAACAGAGGAGCCCCCAGGTGGTCTCATTTACTTGTCAAAGTATTACTCTGGCTGCTATGTCCAGAACAGATGAGGAGGGCCAGTGTTGAGGCAGAGAGGCGAGGCAGGCTCTGTGGCCCTCTGGGAGATAGTGGTGATAAGACAGTGTTGGTGGTATTGAAAGCTGTGAGAAGGGGTTGAATTGGGAATTTATTTTGCACATGGAACCTAGAAGATTCCTGACAGATTGCGCCCAGGCCTGGCCCCAAAGCGCCTTCTGCCTCCTTGGGGCCAGCTGAGCTTTCTCCCTCCCACAGGGACCCTCAGCAGTAAGGATGTGGACAGCACAGACGTGGAGAGACAAGGCCTGCTTTCTGGCACTGCCGCCTCCACAGAGGACTCCTGAGACCCCTGCCCCACACTGGCCCTGCCTGCAGCCTTCATCGTCTCCCATAGTGGCAGTGCCTCTGACCGTCCTTGGCTGTGGCTCAGGGACCCCGGCCGAGCGGCATCTGCCACTTCTTCGTTCCCAGCTAGACTGCTGGCAGGGCCGGGTGGCTGGGCTGGGAATTGAGCTGTCAGCACCCCCCGCGGGTGGCCTGGGCCTGCGCCTGCACCCAGCACAAGACCGCTCCTGCCCGGGGTCCTCAGCCTGGCTGCTATTGGACCCCGAATAAAATGTGGCCAGTGCAAAGCCCATGGATTTCAGGCCTTTGGACACCCTGTTATTTATAGCCTCTTGGTGGCTCTGCTGGGAGGGAGGAGGGGCAGTGGATGAGGTGGGCGGTCCAGGCCAGGATGCAGGGCTACCCCTACAGTGGGGAAACTGAGGGAGCAGCTCAGCCCGAGCTTCTAGGCGTCTCCCACTCTGACCTGGCTTCTTCAGGCTGCAAGGTCACAGAACACCCCTCTGTGTGAATCCACCCACTGAACAAAAGGTGGGGGCTGAGCTGTGGAGTTGGAGATGGGTTTCCTCTTGGTATAGGAACGTGGCTCTGAGTCCTGGGGAACCACACGGAGGAGCGCCCAAGCCTGTGCAGACGCAGGCACAGCTGCCCCAGAACCACGAGGGGCTTGCGTGGTTGTGCATGCGGCCTACTGGCCTGCCCCGTTCTGTAGCCCCCGCCTCCCCCAGGCCCATGCTCTGATCCCAGCACAGCCTGTAGGGAGGGCTGGCTCTGTGGGATCCATGCTCACCACTGGGTTCAGAGCAGCTGGGCTCAGTGGGCCCTGCAGGAGATCAACAGCTTCCAGGCGGGCGGCAGTGGGGAGGCATGTCCTTTCTGCCCATGAGCCTGAGCCTCTCTCCCCTGCCTTGGTGCCCAGCCAGGCCGTCACTGCTCGCTTGCTGATCACCACTTTGCCGGGCCAGGCTGTGCCTATCTCCCAGCAGCTGTGGGCGAAGTTGTGACCCAGACTCCTGGGCACCCCCTGGCCCTTGCTCGCCTTGTCGCTGCCTTCTGTGGTGTGGTTCCTGCCCCTTGCTGTTGGCCGTGACAGACCCCAGGAGCAGGACTTCCCAGCTCAGCCTACATTTACCCTCAGTGTCAGCCCCCATTCAGGGCTGGCATCACTAGGCTGACCAGCCCCCGACCCAAGACTTGAAGCTTGGAGCTCAGAAAATAGACTGCCCTGAGTTATAGGGAAGACCTGTGAAGACGTTTTGTTTTTCCTGGGAAGGAGGTAGCCACTCTGGGCTGGGGCCAGGATGCCACAGTCCCTCTCAGCATTTACTGGTGGTGTGACTTGGGTCGCCCCCATCCCTCTCAGAGCTGCAGACTCCCTGGCTGTATTTGAGATGTGTGTTGGATGTCACTTTCTAACCCAGGCCTCATTTGATTCCCACAGGCTGGGTCTAGACCCAGAGGCCCAGCCTCTTCCTCCCAGCAGCCCCAGGGAGGACCCCTGCGAGGTTTAGCTCCCAGAAGATGGGTGAGAACTGCCCAAGAGTCAGAACATCAGCCCCTCCCCTGCCACTTCCCGACCCAGAGTCCATTGGCTGCAGAGGAAAAGGAGAAACCTCAGCCATGCCAATTCTACAAACATTATTGGTATCAGCAGGTGCCCATTTAGATGACAGGCTAGAAATCAGACTCTAGCCCTGCCCTTGGACAGGGCAGGTCAAGTGAGGCACGTCTATGGGCAGAGGAAGGGATTCTGTCCCTCAGAAGCCTCTGAGGAGGTGACTTTGGAGCAGGTAAATAGATGTGGGGGAAGGGAATTCTAGGTGCAGCCAATAGGACAGCCAAAGGTACAGGGGGTGGGGCAGAATATATGTAATGAGTCATGGAGGGATGTGGTGTGGGCAGAGAGGAGGGTGTGTGTTGTAGCAGAGAAGAAGTGGTGAGAGAGACTGGCTGGGATCAGAGGGGCTTCAGGTGGTGGTTGAGGAGCTGAGGTTTTAATCCCATAATCCAGGGCAGTTTCTTCTGACTCAAGTGCATTCTGATGTTTGGGTTGCTGGGCAGGGCATGATTGTGCCTCCCAGGACGGAGCCACAGAAGATACCTAGCCAGGAGTTTATAGGATGCTGTTGTCCAAAGTGGTTTGAAGGCAGGGCTGGAGCTCTGGGACTGGCAGACCCTGGGAGTGACAGAGATGAATGTCTCGTCTGCAGCCAAACCACACTCCAGCTTTATTTGGCTCCTACCTGCTGCCTCTTTGGAGCTAAGCACAGTGGGCTGAGGTCACAGGTGTAGAGCTATGACAGCCCAGGAGAACCCAGCCACTTAAGCTAGAGTGGAGGAGTCTGGTAAATAGAACACATCTTCCCAGCCTAAAGGGCACTTGTTGGGTAATCCCAGTCACTAACACTCTGGACTTGTTTGTTGGAAATGTCAACAGGAGGGAAAATGCAGCTCAGCAGGACAAGTCCTCAAGCCTGACCAGCTCTCTTTACCTGTTAATTACTCTTCCCAGACACATGCTGCATTCCAGCTCTCAGGTATCATCCTGGCATGCAGGTGTGCCTGTCTGCATGCATGTGTGTGTGCCTATGCGTGCCCACCTCTAGGTTGGTGTGTGAGCAGGTGAAGGTGTGCTCATAGGGTATGGACAAAAGTTCTTTTTCCACTCTGACTGAAGGCTTGGGGGTTGAGCATGCATATCCAGATTCCCACACTTCAATCCTGGTCTGTTCCCCTGCAGCACCAGACATCAGCCTGTCTTCTTCATTCCCGGAAGTGTTTTGACTTTTCTCCATGCCTGAGTGGGCTTGTGAGGTTGTTTGATCTAATGCAGCCTCTAAAGAGAGCTGGCAGGAGGCAGCCAGAGGTTGCTGGAGCCATGCTTTATGTCAACACAGGGAGGTGTGTGACTGTATGTGCTCCTTCTATGTGACCATATCAGTTTGGGTTATGGATTGTATGCAACAGAAATGAACTGACTGCCTTAAGCAGGAAAAGGATTTATTGCAATCATGTCAGGAGCAGTCAGTTTTTTTGTTTGTTTGTTTTTTGAGTTAGGATCTCACTCTGTTGCCCAGGCTGGAGTGCAGTGGCACAGTCATGGCTTGCCACGGCCACAGTCACAGCCTCCTGGGCTCAGGCGATCCTTCTGCCTCAGCTTCAGCTGGGACTACAAGGGCATGCCACCACACTTGGCTAGTTTTTAAATTTTTTTCTGTAGCGATGGGGTCTTGCTATGTTGCTTGGGCTGGTCTTGAACTCCTGGGCTCAAGCAATCCTCCTGCCTTGGCCTCCCAAAGTGCTGAGATGAGGTGGTGTGAGCCACTGTGTCCAGCTGGGAGCTCATAGAATTGATAAGACGGAGGTTCAGGAGCCAGAGCTCCTGGCTCATCTTATTTTGAGGTCTTTACCAGAGTTCCAGACATTTTGTCCCTATTCTTTTGCTACCCTACACAAGATTTAAAGCCATGGACAAGAGATTTCAGTTGGACTAGTTGGATTCTATATCCAAGCCTTGATTTATAGCCCCATTAAGACCAGAAAACTAGGTAGGGCGCTGTTAGGAAGGTGAATGGATTCTAAGTATCAAAACCAAACAAAACAGCAATGAAAGAAAAAAAAATGACACAAAACAAAAACAAAGGTAGTGTCCACTACAATGATCACTGGGCAGGCCATCTCTAAGATGTGTCCTCTCCACAAAACAGGGAAGAGGTTGGACTCAATGTCCTTCAATAGATTCCTCATTTCTGAAGTCTGAGTCCATGATCAAAGGAGACGGAAGTGTCTATAATTTAGAAAGTGTGAAAAATGTTCAAACGACAGAACAGAAACTTCTGTGTTAGTGGGGACTCAGAGCCATCTGTTCCAAGCAGGAGAGGGAGGCAGAGATGAAGTGTTCTGAGCAAAGCTCATTCGGCAGACTCAGGCTGGGGGTGGGAAGGGGACTCCAGCAAGTTCTCAGCTTGGCAACGGCAGAGGCAGAGAGGAGGTGCCTTCTCCCCATCCGTGGGAGGGGGCCTCTGGGGAAGGCTAATCAAAGGGTGGAGGCGAGTGGCAGGTGGACACTAATGGAGGGTGGAGCCAGTCAGGAAGAAAATGCCTTTTCCAGAGGGACCAGAGAGGAATCTGGCTGGTTTCTGAGTCACATGGTGCAAATCAATACACATTTCCTGAGCACCTGCTAAATGTCATTTACTCATTCAATCAACAAACATTCTCTGAACACCTCCTCTGTACTGACTTGTGGAGATGAATCAGATGGGGTATGGGGCCTGGAGGCTCACAGTGTGTTGGTGGAGGGTGGGGGTGGACTCTGGTATGAACAAAAACAGCATAATGAGTTTGATGTGATGGAGGGACACACAACTTGCCCAACGGTCAAGAAGAGGAAATGGGTGGGTCAGGAAAGGCTTCCTGGAGGAAGTCGTGTCTCTGTTGGGTTCCTGAAGGACAAGTGGGAAGAATGAGTGAGGTAGGCAGCATAGGCAGAGCATGCCTAAAGGGTCAGAAAGGGGGGTTGCACTTGGGACGCTCTCCGTGGTCCTGAACCATCATTGTGTTAGCAGGATGAGGGCTTTTCTGTTGAGGGGAGGGCAGGGACTAAAGACAAGTGCCCCAATTCTTGCCACTCTCTCAGGCTCCAGGAGGCATAATAACTGTAAGGGAGTCCGGGGCGCTCCATGGTCAGAATGGTGGAGGGCAATTTTGAGAGATGGGTCATAGGATCTGAGGCTGGAGATTGCTATGGGTCATGAAGGGTTGTGAAAGCTCTTAGAGATCACTAAGCAACTTAGGCATTTTTGCTGGGTGTGGTGGCTCATGCCTGTAATCCCAGGACTTTGGGAGGCCAAGGTGGGAGGATCACTTGACCCCAGGAGTTCAAGACCAGCCTAGGCAACAAAGCGAGAAACTGTTTTTACAAAAAAATTAAATAAAAATAAAATAGCCAGGTATGGTGGCATGTGCCTGTAATCTGAGATGTTCAGGAGGCTGAGGTGAAAGGATCACTTGAGTCCAGGAGGTTGAGGCTGTGGTGAGCCATGATCATGCTACTGCACTCTAACTTGGGCAACAGAGTGAGCTCGACTTAAAAAAATTAAAAAAAAAATCCTATAGGCTGTGAAGAGCCAAGGAAATGTTTTCTGCAAGGTAGTGATGGGGTCCAATGTGTGATTTAGAAAGTTACTGGCAAGCAACATGGAGAAAAGACTGGAGGGGATTGAGGGGGGAGGTGGTGCTAAGATTTATGGGGGTGAGAAATAGAATGGTCTGAGCTGAGTCAATGGGCAGGAGGGACATGGGAAGATATTAGAGAGAAAACATCGACAGGGCATAGACATGGGAGTTGAGGGAGAAGAAAGCATTCCAAATGGCTCCCGGGTTTCCTGCTTGGTGACAGTGTAGATGATGGTGCCTCTTTGTCAATACTCAATACCAGGGTGGGAACAGGTTTTGGAGAGAGATGATTTCAGTTTGGGATGTGCTGAGCTTAAGATGCCTGTGGGATACTGAGGTGGGGGGTTGTGTGGGAGACTACATATGGAGCTCCTGCTTGGAGATGAGGCTCCATCTAGAGATGGGGCTTGGGGTGTCATGAGCACATGGATGATCACTGAAAGTTCAGGCTGGGTGGGAGGTTGTCATGGAGAAGGGATGCAACCAAGGCCTGAGCCCTGGAGATACTCCCATGTAGCAGAGTGGGCAGAGCGGAGGTGGACTGAGCTTCCAATGGTCAGCCTTCGGGGAATGGGTACATTCTAGGCCAATGCTTCTCAGAGTGTGCTCTGCAGAGCTCTAGTCTTACAAGATGTTCTGTAGTCATGTTCAACTGGGAACACGGCAGCCTAGAGCTTCCTCTGGGAGACTCAGAGTGCACATCCTCATAGAGTGAGGAAGCCTGCTTCTCTGCGTACTCCACCATTTCCCAAATACACTTGCCCATGGAATAAATGTCCAGTGTCTCACTTGTTTTAAAGTTGTGGCCTAGACCTAATGGAAGAATATCAGAAGGCCCTTTAACCATTGCTGAGGTCAGCCTCCCATTATTCCAATAAGAAAACTGATTTCCGCAGAGCCTGAGAGCAGCTCCGTGGGGCAGGAGAGGAAACACAGAACTAGGCACTAGGTAGACACACCTGGGCTTAGTTCAAGCTCCATCATTGACTAAGTATGTGACCTTGAGCAAATTAGGTCTTTTCCCTGGGCCACATTTCTCCATCAGTGAGATGGAGATACGAGTCCTACCACTTCCATGATTCATGGTCCCATGATACTGCCTGACGTTGTCAGAAGGTCACTGTGATTTGCTTAGGACCTCACAGGGAGGAAGAGCTTCTTGTGCTCCCCATTGCCCAGCCCTTGGTGGTCCCTTATCCCACACAAGGACTTACTCTAGAGATTGCCTTTGAGTTGAAACCCCAGCAAAACTGAAACAGTGGAATGGCTGGCCTGCTTGGTGGCAGCCCAGAGGTTCCCCCAAATTTGAAACTCCACCTTCTTCCCCTGCCCTGGGACCTACCCAGTGGTGAAAAGGGAGAGCCATGGAAAGAGAATGCTCTCCTTTCTGGCCAAGGATTAAAAATGTCCCCTTGGACAGTACTGTGGCTGAAAGGATGAGGAGCTTTGGGGTGTGGGTTGGGCTTAGAGCCATGGTTGTTCCCCCTTCACTGCTAGACACAGTTCCAGAGTTGGGCAGCCTCCCATAACTGGACACTGTCCTCCTGCTGGCACCACCACACAGTTACAAGGATTGTTACTGGGGTCTGGTTCTAGCCCCACTGAGCTCCTAGCTCTGTCCTTGCTTGCTATTCACCTGTTACCCCAGACCACCCAGGGGGACCTCCTCATCTGACTTCACAGGACTGAACTCAGCGAGCTGGAAAGAGGCAGCAGGCAACTTCCAGAATGAAATCTGTTTTCCTAACCCTTCCGTCACAGCCATTCATACCCAACACGCTGAAGCATATTTTTAGTCACTTTGCAGAATTTAAAATACACCTCGAAGGCGCCAAGAAACACCAGCTTGGGGATTAACTCTGCTCACAAGAGACAGTGGGGGGGGGTGCCTTGTGCTGCATCACTTGTTGGCTATGCCATGACTCACTGAGGTTGACAGCTTCATGAGCTGCACCTGCCCATGGACGTGGGGTCTGGAGCAGCCTGCAGTGGGAAGTAAGCGTCCAGTCCTAGGGGATGATATCAGAGTCCTGGGTCAGCCCCAACCCTGCCAGGGACTAGTAGCATGTTCATAATGGGTAATTTCTGTGCCCCGGCACCTGTCTGTGGAACACAGGGAATAATTAACGGTTTCTGAGGGTCTGTTCAGTTTTAACACTTTGTCTTCTACAATTTGTACAGGATTTTAATTTCAATCAAAGCCTCAAACAGATGCATCGGGGGAGAAAGGGGAAATCTTCATAGAATCACAGTACCTCTGAGATGGGACAGAAGATATCCAATTTCTCTCCACAGGAGACAGACCACCCCACCCCCACCAAGGGGGAGGGATCACTCAAAGTCTTCCAAATTGTTTGAATCCCATTCTCCTATCCACTTCCAGATTAAAAAACAAAACAAAAAAAAACCCGTGACCCAGAGAGAGTAGGCAACTTGTCAGGGTCACACCACACACCAGAGCAGAGCTGGGCTAGGACCCAGCCTCCTTGTCTTCCATTGAGGGCTTTGCACCCTCCCCAGCTCACACCTGAAGTCTAAGTCTTGGGGATGTGGTCCCTCAGGAGAGGAGATCTTAATGCCCTGTTTTTGTTGGGTGCCAATCGGAGCCCTGGCTATCCTTATAGGGGCTGCAACTCTGTGGAGCAGGGTAGGGGCGGGTGAATACACAGAAATGGGCCCCTGGTTAGCTTGGGAGCTGGATCTGGGTTTCCCTTGCAAGGTGGGCAACACAGCCTTCCATGCCAGGTGGAGGTCTGAGTCCTGAGTCAAGTCCTCAGCAATCATGCTTCTTACGTAGTCCTCCCTGAACTGTTTAAATCAGGGCACGTGACTAGCTGTAGGAGCCACAGACTCTCCACCAGGCGCCCTGACTTTAACCAACTGAGACCCAAGGTTCAAGCTCTCAGCCTTCTCCCAGAGTCTCTGCCAGGGGTCCATTCACGTGGTAGGGATTTAGTGGAAGCCACTGAGTAGGTACTGGGGATGGGGATACTGCTTCCAACACCCTAGTTCCGGCTCTGTAGTCCGGAGGAACCCCCCCCCCCGACCCTGCTCCTCACCGGTTTCCGCGGCCGCGCGGCTCCAGCGTGACTGCGCCCCCGTCGGGCGGGAGGGGCTCTGCGGCCCGGGCCCCTGCTACCCCCCGAGGCAGCACGTGCGGGGCGGGGCTGTGGCCCGAGCTGAAGCTGATTGGGCGCGAGCCTGGTGGGCGGGGCCGGGCCGCAGCTGTCAGTGGCGCGGCAGCGACGGCGGCGCATCGGGCTGAGCGGTGGCAGAGCCGCAGCCGGGGCCGGAGCGCAGGAGCCGACGGGGCCCGGCCGGGATGGTGCAGCGGCGGCTCCGCGGCGCACGCACGCACTGAGCGGCCCCAGACTGGGCCCCGCGCCCCCCGCGCCCCCCGCCGCCGCGATCCCGGCCGGCATGATGTGCCTGGAATGCGCCTCGGCGGCGGCGGGCGGCGCGGAGGAGGAGGAGGCGGACGCGGAGCGGCGGCGCCGGCGCCGGGGGGCGCAGCGAGGAGCTGGCGGTAGCGGCTGCTGCGGGGCGCGGGGCGCGGGCGGCGCTGGAGTCTCGGCCAACGACGATGAGGTGCAGACTCTGTCTGGCAGCGTGAGACGGGCCCCGTCCGGAGCCCCCAGCACCCCGGCACCCCCGGCTGCGTAGCTGCTGCCAAGGGCCCCGGCGCACAGCAGCCCAAGCCCGCCAGCTTGGGCCGCGGGCGGGGGGCGGCCGCCGCCATCCTTAGCTTCGGCAACGTGCTCAACTACCTGGACAGGTACACCGTGGCAGGTAAGCGAGTGCCCTACCCAGCTCGATGACCAGGACGCACCCCCCCCCCGACCTCGAGGTACCCCGGATAGCTTTTGGTCCCAGGCCCTCTATATCTGAGCGCTACGTGGGGTCCCTAAGGGCCCTCTGCTCAGGCACGACTGGACAAGTGATGCCCCCGTGCTTCCCGGGCCCATTCTAGATACCTCTCACCCCACCCAGGGCCAGGGGTTGGCGGAGTCCCCACCCCTGGAGCAGCCGGCGCGTCCTCGCCAGCCCTTGACGGCCCATCCGTTGTCCTCTTCTCCGATCTCCTCTGCGTCTCTCTGCGTTCTTGTCTCCGCGCCCCTTCCCGCCCCAGCTGCAGGTTCCCGGGCCTCTCCTCCCCTTCCCCCCGCCCAGGCAGTTCGTCCGTCTGGAGCCGTCAGTTCCTTCCTTTCTCTGCCGCCTCCACCCCACTGAGTGCGTGCGGCTAGTGCGCGTGCCCCTTGCGGGTGTGCGCTAGGGAGAACGGGTGTGTGCGCGCGTGGCGGCGCGGTTGTGTGTGTGTGAGCGCGTGGCTGACAAAGGCTCCGGGCTGCGGGAGAGGAGGGGAGGGGCGGGGCGGGTCCGCGGCGCCTGGGGACCCAGAATGCGGTTTGCAGCTGGCCTTGGATAGAGGCTGAAGACGCCTCTCCCTGCTCTGTGGTGCTTGGGGACGGGGGTAGGGCGCAGGCCTCTGGGGCTAGAGACTGGCGGCCTCAACGTCTGAGAGCATCCGTGGGAATCAGCCTTGAGGACGGGATTGGGGTCGATAGAAACGACTGGATTCTAGTCCCAGATTTGCTCTTAATGTATTTGGTGTGTGACCTTGGGCCAGTCTCAGCTTGTGTATAGTTCTGTTTGCCCATTTGTGAGTTGAGTGCTCTCTGGGCCTTTTGGAGGTAAACGTGGTTCTGAAATTCTGTTCTGCTGGCTCCCCTCCCCAACTTCTTAGGGGTCTGGGGGTAGGAACTTGCCCTAGACTGAGCTGCTCCTGGTTAGGAATGGTGCAGCCTTGAGCGGAAAGGACTCTGACCAGGCTGGCATAGGTAGGGCCTCCCTGTAGGGGGAGAGCAGTGCTGTGTACCTGGCATGCTGGGTCAGAACCTGCCTAATCACAGTTTAGTAAAATCTGGAGCTACCAAAAAAAACCCAAATGTATAAATGAGGGGGGTGGGGAGAGCGAGTGAGCAAGTGAGAGAGAGAGAGAGCAAGCGAGCGCGAGCGAGTGCACACTAGCAGGAGAAATTCTAGATAGACTCTAAAAAAGCCCTGGCATAGATCACATGCCCTGGGTGCCCTTCTCTGGTCCTCAGTCTCCCCCTGTAGAATGGAGTTTTGTGTCAGGTGGAAGGGAAGGATTTGGATAGGAGAGCAGAGGCTTCTGGCTTCTTCCTTCCCCGATTCCTGCTTTCAGTACCACTCAGTTCTCTGGCCCTCCAATGGAGGGAGTTGGAAGTGGGTACCAGTGGCACCGGTTTCTGAGTTGAGCTGTCCCCAAGAGACTCTTACTTTGGTTTGGTGAGCAGGAATATTGAGCACCCCCAAGTGCGCCAATCCCTGTCATGCATGTGTCATGCTGCCTGAAGCCCAGGAGTATAAGTGCCACCCTGTGGGGAAAAGTCAGAGAATATCAAAGACCTGTAGTCAGTGCAAAATAGGCTTCTGTACGCCAAAGAGGGAGCCAAGGCCCCTGCATCACCCTTGCCAAGACAGCTCAGAGAGTGACCGACAAAGGTGTTGTTAGACCTACCAGTCAGCATCTGCCTGGGAAGAGGTCTCCCTACCCTCCCTCAGCTAGGGAATGAATGGTCCTGCTTCTGGCACGGTCACACTTTCCAACTTGTTTTTTCCGGTCCCAGACCACCCCCTCTGTCGTTCTTAGGGGAACAGACTCTGCCAAGGGCAAAGCAGGAGAGGGTGGGATCAGAGAGTTCTGGTGCTTTTCTGCCCCCACCTCTACTTGGATCCTAGAGTCAGACTGTTAGAGTGGGAGAACGAGATAGAATTTCTGGTGAATGGGTAAGGGGAGGTGAAAGTAGTGGCTGAGAGGGGCGTGGAGCAGTTCGGGAGGAAGGCCCGGAAAGCCCTGTGCAAACACCCGCCTGGGCTGTGCATCCCTCCCTGTCCTGGCTTCTGCCCTGCCCCACCCCCAACACACAACATACACACATTTCCTCTCCGGATGAGCCTGGCTGCCCCCTCTCTCTTTATGATAGATTTCCCCACCCTCCCCTTCCCCAAGTTCAGTTTTGGGAAATATTTACTATCTCTATGGTAACTCCCATGGCTTGATGTGTCTTGTGCTAGGTCCAGGGAAATGCTCATCCCAGGCCTGAGTTCACCTGTGACGGGGTGGCCCAGCTGGATAGAGACAGAGGTGCAGAAACGTCACTGCTCAGTCACCTTTGATGTCTAAGCCCATCTGGCTCCAGCTTCCCTATCAAAGAATGGGAGGAGTGCCCACTCTCCCTCTTTAAATCCATCCTTTAAATCTGTTTTTTCATGATATAGACTAGAGTATAATGCAACCCACATATTAATTTCAAATTTTCTGGTAGCCAGATTTAAAAAGCAAAAGAAATAGGTGCAATTAATTCATCCTATATTTTATTTAGCTCAATATATCTAACATATTTCAACATGTAATCAATAGAAAAGTTGTTAGTGGGATATTTTGCAATCTTTTTCATACAACGTCTTTGAAATCCGGTGTGTGTTTTCCATGCACAGCACATGTCAATGTCACAGTGGCTAGGGGACCATCGGGGAGGATAGTGCAGGTGTAGAGTCTTGCTGCAGAGTTTGAGTTCAGGCTTTTAGGCTTACCAGCCGTGTGACCTTGAAGACATCACCTGAGCCTTCTGTGTGATCATTTTCCTTCTCCACATCCCGGGCTGTGTGGAATAAATGAGAATGGATCTACAGCACCTGGGACAAGGCCAGATTCCTAGGAGGGCTTCACAAATGTCAGCTGCCTTCTCTTTCATGCCTCTGCTCAAGCTGTACACCCCCCCCAGTCACGATGCCCTTTCTGTGTTTTTCTGTTTATGACAGTCCCTTTCAGAACATCTTTGGGAGCCACTCCCTTCTCCATCAGAGCTGGTCTCCATCCTGGGAACTCCAGTAGCTTCTACCTCTGCCCTAGCATTCCCAGCGCGACCCGTTGATCCAGCTAATTATGGCCTCCCCTCCTCCCCATGAGAACCCCCTGAAGGCAGCAGGCCTCAGAACCAGGTGAGGAGGGCCAGGCTCCTGTTCTTGCTTTTCTTACTGAGTGTTGCTTCAATTGGATGAAATTGAGGTAGCCTAGAAACCTCTTCTAAACCCTTCCTTCCACTTCCTTGTGCAGATGGGGACACTGTCGCCTAGAGAACAAAGGCGCTTACCCAAGCTCACACAGTGGGGCGGAGCAGGGCTAGAACCCCCAGTGCAACATTCTCTCCAGTTCCAGGAGCCTTGGGCAGAGGTGGGGGGCATGCCCCTGCTTCTGGCCTGGAACGCAGGGCACAAGGCCTTTGGGCAGATGAATTTCAGTTTAATTTAGCCCAGGCAGTTTGAGCTCCCCTAGGGCACCTGGCTTCTGCTCCCAGGGCCCTTACCAGCCTAGCAGCTACCCATTCTGCATTCTGAGCCCACTTCTGGCTGCCAGGTCAAGAAAAGGAGGGAGCCCCTCAGGCAAGGGTCTTGGCCTCTGCTTCCTAGCTCTGCTTTCTGGTGCCAGAGCTGCCTCTGCCCCCTGGGCTCCCATTCTTCCCTCTGTAAAATGGAAGCAGAGCTGAGGGTGTAGGTGGCAGCGTTGTGCTCCTGGAACCAGCCCCAGCAAGAGGGAGCTGGCCTGGGCCTTGCTTATGGTTGGTGAATGACTGTTTTCTCAAATAGTTCTCACTGATATCCTTCCCTAACTTATCTGGGGCACCTGTCCCCTTTATGAGACCTATTTTATTTCCCCTTGATCTAACCTGTGGCAATCTGGGCACTTGGAGTTGGGTGGGGTGGGGGCTGGTGAGGAGAGGCAGAGCCCAGCCCTAGGGGAGTCCTTTTCGGCCAAAGAAGCTGAGACCGGTATCCATGGCAACTGCTCACTAACACAAACCCAGAAGGAGAGATGAGCACAGGGACCCAGGCGGGAACATGAGCCTGGAGGGACTTGGGGGCTTCCCCAGCAACTGAGCTGGGTGCAGAAGGAGGGGCTGCTGGATTGGGGCTCACTCTCCTCTTGCCCTTTTTTTTTTTGGTTTGTCTGGTTGAATCTATCCAGAGATGACAGATGGGGAAACTGAGGCCCAGGGTCTTTTTCAGGGTCACCTGGGTGGGTATGGGCCAAACCACGCCCAGGCCCAGACCCAGTGGCTCCGTAGCTGTCTCTCTGGGGAAGGATAGCCACCTGAAGTATGAACGCCACCCCTGCCCTGCCCTTTCAGGTGTCCCTGTTCTCTTGAGTGTCCCTGGCCTGGGCACTGCCACGTCTGCACTGTGGGGAAACCCCAGCCAAAGTCTGAGGGGTGGGGTATCCAGAGTGCTTGCTTGGCAGGGTCAGCGCCCTGGTGAGCACCAGGTGCCCTGGAATGCGTGTCCTCGTGACTAATCACCGGCTGCCCGTTTCCTTGCTCTCACTTCCTCCTTGAGGCACCTTCTGGCTGGTGCTGCCAGCTCCTTCACTGTGCTGTCGACCTGTCAGAGGAAGTGCCTTGAAACTCACGACTTTGGTCTGGGACCCAGGACCAGTTATGACGTGGGCCTGTGCCTCGGTTTCCTGTTTTGTGAATGGGGCAGGAAGGCTGTAGGTCCAAAAGTGAGGCTACCCTGGTCAGAGCTGCTCAGAGAGGAGGAGCTCCTTGTCCCTTCCCCAGACTCTCTGCAAAAGGAAGGGGCCTTTGTTTCTGCTGGGATTGGGGGGCCCGAAGTCTTGAAGGTAGCCAGAGAATGAGAGTGAGGGAGGCCAAGAGAACATTGGCCCAGCCCCCAGGCTTCTGGGACTGGGCTCCCTAGTGGCCTTGGATGTCTCCTGGGTTGAGCTTCCTGCCCCTGGCATCGCCAGACATTGCCAACTTGGTTGTGTGATCCCAGGTAGGTCCTGACCCTCTCCATCCCTGAATTCACCATGGATGTTTTTGTCCCTTTCTTGCTGTGGTCAGGGTCTTGCTCCCAAGGATAGTGTGGGATAGTGCAGCAGCCAACCTCAGTTTCCCCCAGTGAGTGGGTCTTGGCAGTGCCCTCTTTCCAGGAAGTCTTCCTCAGTTCTCTGGGCAGAACTGGGAGCCTAACTTCTGTTTGTTTTTATCCTTTTTTAAAAAAAGTAGAGTCAAGGAGTCTCACTTTGTTGCCCAGGCTGATCTCGAACTCCTGGCTTCAAGCGATTCTCCCATCTTGGCCTCCCAAAGCACTGGGATTACAGCTGTGAACCACCATGCTCAGCCATAACTTCTAGTTTTTAACTGCACTCCGTTTTGCCTCCATCACAACCCTATCCCCATGTATGGTCAGCATTTCCCTCTGGTCTTGAGGGCCTGAGCCTGGTCATATCTGTGACCCCAGCTTGTGTGGGAGGCTGGCACAGGCTTGAACCTTGTTGATTGAGTGGTAGACTTGGGTTGACTCAGCCCTGCCTGACCCCAAAACACATCCTTCTGGGCTGAAGGGTCATTGATAGGTTTGGCTAGCTCAGGTTAAGGACCAGGCCCTGCTGCTGAGGCCAGGGCTTTTCTGATGGTGGCTGATGCTTTCCTTTTGTCCTGGCCAGGGTTCACAATGAGCTTCAGGGCCTTGAGTCTCCAGGAAGGAAATGGGAGGAAATGGTCAGCAGCTGTCCCTGTCTACCCAGTCCTCAGCCCTTACAATGGGACTGCTCCACCCACAATCTAGGCAGTGTCTTCTATACATTCAGGGGGCACAGTGGTGGCTTTGCCCCACCTCTTCTGCAGAGAGGGTACTTCAAACAAAGGTTTAGCCCTAGTTCACACAGTGAGGCCATATGAAGCAGGGCTCTGGTCTGCTCTGGGCCTGATCCTCTCCAGGTGGCTGGGAGGTAGGTGAATAGTGTCCCAGGGGAGCCATGGCTGAGGGCAGAGCTTTTTTTTTTTTGAGTTGGAGTCTCTTTCCTTTGCCCAGGCTGGAGTGCAGCGGCACGTTCACCACCACCACAGCCTCAACCTGCTGGGCTCAGGCAATCCTTCCTCCTCAGCTTTCCACGTAACTGGAACTATAGGCACATGCCACTGCATCCGGCTAATTTTTTTATTTGTTGTAGAGGTGAGGTTTCACCAAGTTGCCCAGGCTGGTCTCGAACCCCTGGACTCAAGCAATCCTCTTGCCTCCACCTCCCAAAGTGCTGGGATTACCGGCGTGAGCTACTGCACCTGGCCTGTGATACCTCATCTCTACAATAAATAAATAAATAATTAGCTGGGCGTGGTGGTTTATGCCTGTGGTTCCAGCCACTTGGAAGGCTGAGGCGGAAGAATCACCTGAACCCAGATGCTGAGACTGTGGTGAACTATGATCTCAGGCAATCCTTCCACCTCAGTCTTCCAAGTAGCTGGAACCACAGGTGTGTGTCACCATGCCCAGATAACTTTTTGATTTATTGTAGAGATGAGGTCTCACCAAGGTGCCCAGGCTGGTCTCAAACCCCTGAGCTCAGGCAATCCTCTTACGTCCACCTTCTAAAGTGCTGGTATTACAGGCGTGAACCACCATGCCCAGTGAGGGCAGACTTTTTACATCAGAGCAAGAAATAGGCAGGAACATGGGTGGGTGGGGTGGCTTACGCCTGTAATCCAAGCACTCTGGGAGGCTGAGGCAGGAGGATTGCTTAAGCCCAGAAGTTTGAGAACAACCTAAACAACATAGCAAGACCTCATTTCTTTTTTTTTTTTGAGTTGGAGTTTCACTCTGTTGCCCAGACTGGAGTGCAGTGGCCGCTCCCGGTCACCGCAGCCTCGACCTGCTGGGCTCCGGCAATCCTTCCGCCTCAGTCTTCCAAGTAGCTGGAACTACAGGCGCGCGCTACCATGCCCAGCTCATTTTTTTGATTTGCTGTAGAGATGAGGTCTCGCCAAGTTTCCCAGGCGGGTCTCGAACCTGCAGGCTCAGGCAATCCACTCGCCTCAGCTCCCAAGGCCCGGGATTACAGTCTGAGTCACTGAGCCCGGCTTGCAAGACCTCATTTCTACAAAAATAAAAAATAAAAACATTAGCCAGGCCTAGGGGTGCATACCTATAGTCCCAGCTACTTGAAGGCTGAGGCAGGAGGATCTCCTGAGCCTAGGAGGTTGAGGCTGCAGTGAGCTGTAATTGTGCCACTATACTCTAGCCTAGGTGACAGAGTGAGACCTTGACTGAGAAAAAAATAAAAAAATAAAAAAGCAATAGGAAAAATACACTTGACTGGAGCTTAGAGGCAAGGCACAGGGTCCTGGCCTCCTCTCTCCCACTCCATCCTCTGCCCTCTCAGGGCCCTTGCTAGGGTCTCCATGCATCGCCACTGGCAGTTCTATGAGATCTTTGTGGTTCCTTCACTGTCAGTCGTGTGTTTGCCAAATGGGGTTCCCAGAGGCAAAGAGCATGGTAGGCTTTGCAAGCTGCAAAGACCTGGGCCGGGGGGAGGGTGGTGTCACTTGGTTGCACAACAGTTTGTAGGACTCATGTGAGGACAGCCGGTGTGGAGGTTGAGAGGGAGCTGGTTGCAGCCTTTTTTGGGGGAGTTGTTGGGCCGAAGGTATGGGAACTTGGAGGCCAGCTCAGTCCAGTTCCTGTGGCCTCTGTCCCATTCACCTTCTGAATCTTGGTTTCCATCTAAGAGGGGAGCAGGAGTTCCAGGCCTCACTACCAAAGCAGGGCTCCTGGAGAAGGCTGAGGGCTTGTGGGCTTGTAGGCTTGAGCTGAGCCTTTCCAAGCTCTCTTATCTCTTCCCTGCCCTCTCCCCATGCCCCTGCCTTATCCTATGTCTGTGGCCACACTGGCCACACCCTCTGTGGGTCATGATAAGGCTGTGGCCACCTTGTCCCTGGCCCCTGGTGGTCTTGGGAGTCCCTGGGCCAGGACAGGGCTGGGGAGGCTGAGCTGGGGAAGGCGTGGCTCTGCAAAACCCAAATTGCCAAGGCAGAGTCTGGTTCCAGTAAAGCTGGCCCCAAATGATAGACTAGAACCACAGGACAGAGGCCTGGCGGCCTGGCCCCGCCCACTCTAGGCATAGAGACGTGATGGGGAAGGGGGGCTCTCTAGGGCTGGGGGGGTCTGCGGGTGAGGTTCTTGAATGGGGAAGGGTGTTTTTCTAAGTGGCCAGGCTCTGGGCTGGGGCCTCATCCTCACGGTCCTTGCAGAGATGATCACTAGGCAGTCCTAACATTAATGACCCAGATTTGCATGGGGGCGTGGGAGTCGGGGGCAGCACATATAGAATGAGATTCAGGAATGGGCCCAGCAAGGATGTGTTAGGACTCTGGGCCCCTTCTCAGAGGGCTTACCTGAGGCTCAGAGTAGGGGCCAGATGCTCCTGCAGGTCACTTAGCTTGTCCCTGGCAAATGGGGCATGATCTTGCCCTGTGGAAGCTCAGAGGCAAGTATGTGCTTGAGAGCCTAGGGCTCGGTTCAGGAATGGCTTTGGCCTGGTCCCTCAGCTGGTGGGGGTGCTGGCGGAGCCAGGCTGTGGTTTCCCAGCCTTAGTTATCCAGAGCCAGGTCAGCAGAGACAGACTCTCAGGCCTCTGTAATTACCAGGGTGGGAGCCACAGCCAGGCACTGGAGCAGGGGTAAGACTCCCAGAGTGAGCCAGTTCTGAGGCCTCCACATGGGTACCAGGGTCCCTCTGAGAGGAACTGGCCAAGGGCAGCATGGCCCATCCCTTCTGATCCCTAGGCCCTATCTTTCCAGGTATCTGCAACCATTTTGGAGAAAAGAAGATGAAGGTTTCCATTGTTCTCAGGTCATGGCCGGGGCTGTGTCCTGTCCTACTAGTTCATGATCAATGGTAACATGTATGACATTTATTGAGTGCCTACTGTGTGCCAGGCTCTGTTCTAAACACTGTACATGGATGAACTTTTGTAAACCTCACAACAACATATGAAATGAAGCAGGTCTTAAAATTAAGCCATATTGCAGAGGAGGAAATACTGCACAGAGAGGTTAAGTATTTGCTTAAGGTTACACAGCAGATAAGATAGGAAGTTCAGGATTTAAACCCAGATGGTCTGGTTCTGGAGCCCATGCTCTTGAGAATTCAGCCAGGCTGCCTGCTGCTGTGAGTGAGGCTCAGCCAGGGTGAACGTGGAGTGATAATGACGGTGCTTGGGTACCAGGTAGCCTGTCCACGCTGACTAGGCAGGAAGAGCCCTTAGAATCATGCCGTCCGCACCTTGCATCTGAGGCTGGTCTGAGCCAAGGGCTCCTGAGGACAGTGTAGGTTTCTTCTTACACCTTGGCCTTTCGAGGACTCCGTGATGTCAGCAGGAGGGAGGAGGCCAGGAGTCCTGAGATAAGGACCTGACTCCTCTGGGAGATACTGAAGGACCAGCAGTGATGGGGAATCACCATGAGCATCTGAGACCAGCCGGCTGGGTGAGTCAGGGCCAAAGTCCATTCAGCTCTGGGGATGCCCTTGAGGTGACAGGCACCACTTCTCCAAGAGCCTCAGAGAAGAAAGGACAGGCATCCTGGCAGATGCGACCTTGGATCTAAGCCTGGGGGAGGAGGCAGATCTTAACAGCTAGAGATGGTGAGTCCAGGAAGAGGATACAGCTGGAGTTAAGGCTTGGAGGCCTGTAGCCTGCGATGTGCAAGCCAGGCAAGTCAGGCGTGCTCAGATCTGCCAGGCCACTGGTTTCCAGTCACCCAGGCAGTATGTTCATAGACTCTTGGGTCCCACTCCTAGAGAGGGTGATTCCGCAGATCTGGAGAGGGCCCAGGAAGCTGTATTTTCACAGGCATCTTCCCTAAAGATTATTGGGATTCTCAGGCAGATTTGGAGACCAGGAAAAAAAAAGAGGGGTCCAGGGAGGTGAAAGATCATGGCTAGTGGCATTCCCCTTTGCCTGGAGTTAGGGGCTGTGTGTGTGTGTGTGTGTGTGTGTATGGTTTAGGACCAGATCACGGAGACCTCAAGTGCTAAAAGTCGGCTTTATTCAGGTGGCATCGGGGAGCCATGAAGTGTTACTGGGCAGCCTTATGTAATGGCTAACGTTCTTAGAACAGCGTCTGACAGAAAGTAAGTACCCAATACACAATAATATGTACATTACTGTTGTTAGTAGTAGTGTCATTGAACCTGGGACCTGGAACAGTAGATTCTGAAGGACTCATGGGTGGATTCTGAGGCCCTGCCACCGATGACAACCACTGGGCCACAGTTTCTTGAGTTCAGAAACTGTCTTGTAGTCTCTGGAGTCTCAGCCTAGGACCTAGACCTCAAGAGAAGATTGAGAAATGCTTGTGAGATGAGGCTGCAGGAGGGATACCGGATGGTCTGGCAGTGGCTGGAGGGAGAAGACTGAGTGACGAAGAAGATGAAGAATTGCAGAGGCTCATTCATGGGGCTGAGGGAGACTGGGTGGTGGGGGTGGTGTCGGGAAGCCAAGGTGGCGGGGGGGGGTGTGGGTGGTGTTGGTGGTGATGTCACAACCAATTCCCAGGTGTCTGGCCTGGGTGCCGCAGTGGCGTTACTCAGGGAATGGAGAGCTGTGGAGTCAGAGTCTGGAGACTGGGAAACTGACAGATGAGAGTGGGGTTGAGCCTCTAGGAGGTGGTTGGCTTAAGGGGAGGGATGAAGGTGAGGGTGTCAAGTTGGGAAGGGGAGAGAGCTCTTCAAGAGCTTCAGCTGGGTGTGGTGGCTCATGTCTGTAATCCCAGCACTTTGGGAGGCCAAGGTGAGAGGATTCCTTGAATCTAGGAGTTTGAGGGCCAGCCTAGGCAACATAGCCAGTGCTGTCTTTACAAAAAATTAAAACACTGAGCCAGGCATGGTGACATGTGCCTGTAGTTCCAGCCACTTGGGAGTCTGAGGCAGAAGGGTTGTCTGAGCCCAGAAGTTCAAGGCTGCAGTGAGCTGGGATCATGCCACTGCACCACTCCAGCTTGGGCAATAAAGTAAGACCCTGACTCAAAAAAAAAAACCAACAAAAACTTTAGCTGTAGAGGGAGGAGAGGGAGGGAAGGAGGAAGAGGGAAGGAGTGGCAGAGGGGACAAGTCAGGGTTGTTTTTACCACCAGGGTGAGAGCTGTGTGAGCACGTTTGTGGGCTGATGTGCAGGATCCAGAAGCCAGGGGGAGACTGAAAGCACCGGCCAAGCCAGGCAGTTGAAAGTGAGGCAGTTGGCCTAGAGCAGGGGACAGTTAGCCTTGGACAAGAGGTGAGACCCTCAGGCTCAGGGGCTTGGGAGGGCGTAACCGCTATTGATAGATGAGAAAATCCAGGCACTCCTGTTGTTCCAGAACATGTTCTGACAGGGTGAGGATGCTGTGGCCAGAGGACACTTCTGGATGTGGATTTGGGGTGGCTGTGACGTCTGCGTGGGAGCCTCACCTTGCATGCTCTAGGGCTGGCGGGGTGGGCTTGGCCTGAGCTGTGGGAGGCGCTCCTGGGCGTGCGGCCCGTCCTGTGACCCACCAAACCTCAGCCTCTAGGAAAGAGGCTAAAAATAAGGCTGTGGTGAAGAAGGGAGGGGGGCGGTGTGGGCCTGAGCCAGGCTGGGGTCCAGAGGAAAATCTGAGGCGACAGGCCGAGTTGCTGTGACACACGCTTCCCGTGCCAGCGGCCAGCGGGATCTCGCCCTTCTGCGGCCGTGGCCCCTTCCGGGCTCAAAAGAAGGAAAACAAGCCCAGGAAGGCTCAGACAGGGTGTCCGACCTTGGGCCTCACCGTCTGCAGGAGGCCTGCTTCCTGGGAAGGTTCTTTCTGATCTTTTGCCTGGAGCTAAGGCCTTGGGCCCAAGACTGGGCTCCGGGAGTGACAGGGGGTGAGGGGGTAGGCGGTGGTGGTGGTGGGGCATCCAAAACTTTCTGTGGTCTGGGAACAGCCCAGGACTTCCCAGAGCCCTTAGGTGCCCACCTGGATGTGGAGAGATGATCCTTTCTCCGCCAGGAGCTCCATGTGATAGGGGAAGTCAGTGGAGGCTTCCTGGAGGCAGAGGCAAATGCTTAGCCTTGACATTATCAGATGGGGAAGTGTACGGTTGGATGGCTGGAGGAAACAGGAGTGTTTTGACTTGCTGTGGACATGCGACGTCCTCGTCATGGCCATTTTGATAAGCCCCCCTCCCAGAGAGTGAGCCTGTAGTCGAGCTGATCCATGTCCCTCCACTGGGCCATGGAAGGAGACCCTCCTTCCACCTCCTGACTTCACCTGTCTTTCCGTCCACCCAACATCAAACTGTGACACTCCCTCTTCTGGGTCCTGGAGATGACTCTCTGTGGCCCCTGCCTTGCTTGTGGTTTAGTGGGCGATGAGGCAACTCTCACCCAAACAGTCCCTGTGGGCCTGCTGTGTGTTGAGCTCGAGGCTAAGGGGTAAGAATAAACCACACACAGGGCAGCATGGCAAAAGAACAAGCTCTGTTTTTCGGCAACAGACCTGGTTTCAAATCTCACCTCCAAAACAAAACTCTGTATGACAAATTCCTTTATGTCTTAGAGCCTCGGTTTCTTCCTGTGTAAAATGGGCTGATAGTCATAAATACCAATATAAATATCGAGGCTAGAAATTGGTACCATCTGCAGAGCCTCACACAGTGCCTGGAATATAGCAGGAACTCATAACTCGTGGCTCTTAGCTCTGAAGAGCTCATATCCATGTCCGTGTGTTAGTTCTACCCTGTAGGACTACCTGACCCTTATGGGGTCAGTGCTAAAATGAGATGGATTGGACAGAGTGGGGACAATTAACTTATGGAGGGTGGGAGAGGGGAGCAGTCAGGGAGGATTTCCCAGGAGAGGAGGCATCTGAACTTGGTGTGAAGGATTCGCAGGAATGAGCACAACTGATAAAGTTGTAGCAGGATAGAAGAGGAAATGTGTGGGTTCGGGGCTGTGAATAGTCTGGGGAGACTGGGGTGCGGGGTAGAGGGGTGGTGTCCTGAGAAGTGAGGCTGGAGGGTGGAGTCGGCAGGTCCAACTCACAGCCTGTGGTCTGGTGAAGGGCCTGGCTGGGGAGCCACAGGTGACGCTGACTCTGTGACAGAGGGATGTGATTAGACCCTCATGTCAGGAGGGGAACAGAGGCCCTGGCTTAGGAGAGGGAGTGGGCTGTGGGGCTGGGAGGTGAGTGTGGGTGGCTCCCCCAAGTCGGGCCCAACTGTGCCTCCTGCAGGCCCAGATGAGACAGTGAGATTCATCAGTGAGGCTGGGTCGGGGCACCTCAAGATCCCACTTGGTGGCCCTGCCCTCCACGGGCCCAGGACCAGCCCCTGGTTTCCACCTTCGAGACAAAACCACAGCCTGCCTTGGTTATTAAGTCATTAACTGGGCCTTACACAGCCTCTTCATTAAGGGTAATTATGGTAAATCCACTCAGGGCATTAACAAGACAGAGGCCAGCTCCTGTGGGTTGTCTGGCTGCTAGGACTTCAGCCAGTCCCACTGTGCATCCCTGGAAATCGCTCAGAATCCCAGCCTGGGTCTTGGGAGGGACAGTGACCTTCCGTCCTCCCCATCCTTCTTGCCTCCCCCAGCTGGCCTTATATTGTGCCTGGAGATTCCTCTTTCCTCGCTTTCCTGATGTGTGACTTTGAGCCCATGGCTTAGCCTCTTATGCTTCAGTTTCCTCATCTGTCAAGTAGGATAATAGTACCAGTCTTCCAGGACTGTAGGGGCTTAATCACACATTTAATGCTCACTAATGTGAACTGTCATTATTGTTAATGCTGCCATCATTGCCGTCATAATGAAGAACTCTGGGAGTGCCCTAAACGCCCCTGTCCCCTGCATGGGGAGCAGGGCTGTCTTTCCCTCCCCCTTTCCCTATTCCTTCTCAGTGCAGATGTGCTGTGGTCAGGAGGGCTCTGGCCTGTGACTTGGGCCCTGGTGTCCTTAGAGATAAGTTGAGGTGGGGGCCCCTGGGGCCTTCGAGGCTGGGGTTGTGCTTATTCAGGGGCCCTGGTTAAGTGCTGTGAGAGGTGGGTAGGGCTTGTGATTCTGCGACTTCCATGCAGCCATGGCTCTGTCTTTCTGTTGGCAGCATGGGTGGTTTCTAGGGGTTCCAGTTGCCCCCCCCCCGGCCTTGACACGCAAAGCCCTGATGGGAGAGCAGATGCAGCCTCAAGAAAGCCCCTTCCTTCAGGAAAGCAGGCCTGGAGCCGTGCCTACTTTCCTTTGCATCCTGGCTCCCGCGTTTGAAATTCTGGGATCCTGGTTCAAACCCTGAGGACAGCTGGGGTGAGCGTGGGTGTGTGACATGCGTGTACTTGTGTACATGTGCAGGGGAGCTGGTGTGAGTGTTGCCATGAGCCACCCCTGGCCCTCCCTGGTCAGAGGGCTCCCACAGCTTCCGGGGCTGCCCACTGCTCTCTGGACTGCGGGCTCTGTGGTCCCCCTGGGAGCAGGACCCAAGTCTGCTGCTCAGGTCGCCACATTGATCCAGACCTGGACTGCTGCAGGTGGGCAAGAGGCCTGGGCTGGCAGATGGGAGGTGTGTGGCTGCTTACCGGGCTGAGGGACCACAGAGAAGCCTCGCCTATCTCTGCCCCTCAGTCCCCTGTGGTGGCCAAGGAGGGGTGGCATCCTATCCCCAGGCTGAGCATGGGAGACCTGGTGGGAGCAGGAGGGAACCCTGGCCAAACAGTCAGGGTGGAGGTCACAGCAGGGTGGGATTTCTGTATATGGGGCCAGACTGGGCCCTGCAAAAAGAAGGCTGAGCCAGGCGCAGTGGCTCACGCCTGTAATCCCAGCACTTTGGAAGGTGGAGGCGAGAGGATTGCCTGAGTCCAGGGGTTCAAGACCAGCCTGGGCAACTTGGCGAGACCTCGTCTCTACAGTAAATCAAAAAATTAGCTGAGCAGGGTGGTGCGCGCCTGTAGTTCCAGCTACTTGGAAGGCTGAGGCGGAAGGATCCCCTGAGCCCAGCAGGTCGAGGCTGTGTTGGCTGTGAGTGTGTCGCTGCATTCCAGCCTGGGCGACAGAGTGACTCCAACTCAAAAAAGAAAAAAAAAAGAAAGAAGGCTGTACTGGACCTGGGGATTGCTGGGTGGGGTAGGCCATGGGGACACCAGGGTCAGACATGGCCAGTGAGCACCCTCTGTCTTCCCTCCAGGCGTCCTTCTGGACATCCAGCAGCACTTCGGGGTCAAGGACCGCGGTGCCGGCCTGCTGCAGTCAGGTGAGGCCCACCTCTCACCTCGCCCCTGCCCGGGTTTTGGCCTCGGGTTCTCTTCCTATTGCCTGACATTCTCCGCCCGGCTTCTCTTCCCCAGTCCTGACTCCTGAAGAGGGAGAAGGTTTGTACCCAAATCCTACGATGATCACCCGCCCAAGGCACCACTTCACTGAGCCTGTGCTTCCCTTCTTATAAAACAAAATGAATAATACTTGCCCCAAGGGGCTGCGGGGAGAGAATCGAGAGTGCAGGCCGAGGGTGAAGTCCGTGGAGGGGACCCTTCCTTTGGGTCCTGGCACCTCATCAGGACCAGGCGGTCCAGGTTCCATCCTGAGGCTGGTGCGGGGACTCCTTAAGTCAGCTGATTGGGCAGTGTCAACAAAGCCACGATGACCCTGTATCCATCTCTTACCGTCCCCCTGAGCCTGAATCCTTCCGTTATGATGAACTCTGGGAATCATCTCTTAGATGACAAGGCAGAAAACACTGGTCAGCCTCAGAGCGGTTCTCAATCCCAGGGAAGGAGCCCGAGGACCTGGGTCCTGGATTGGCTGTAGGCCTGCGCCTCCCTGCCCTCTTCTCCTTGGGGTCCAGCCTTCTTGTGGCCTGCCAGAGTCAGGGCCCGAGTCTTGGGCCATTGTAAGCTGGGCTAGGGTAGTGCAGGAGGCCATCAGCACACATTCCTGCCTGTCAACCCCTCCTTCAGTGGACCATGTCTCCCTTATCCCCGCCCCACTGCCACATAGCCTGGTGGGAGCCAAGCTTTGGCTCCCTGGCCTTCCCACTGGAGGAGCTATATTGGCTGTGCCCTCAGCAGGCCCCCTCAGGCCTGGGCAGAGATCCAGACCCAGGGCTGAGGGGCAGAAGCCCTGGTCCTGACTCTCTCTGGCCTTGCTGTGTGGCCCTAGCCTGGCCCCTGCTTGTCCCTAGGCCTTTGACCCTGGAGTCTGTCTGGCTGTGAGGCCTAGTCAGATGTGTGGGAGAAGGACCATGGTCTGCATTCCAGTCCGTGAACCCCTTCCCCTGCCTGGGGCCCTCCTGGGAGGGAGGGGCTGGTGTGAGCTGGCTGTCCAGAAACCTGCTTGACCTGTCGAGGTGGCATTCCATCAGGCACAGTGCCTCCCAGAGCTCACAGAATGCCACAGCCACTCGGCCCCCCCACCCCACTGCTCCCACCAGCTATCCTTTATCCCAGATGGGGGCTTGGGGGCTCAGAGAGAGGGGGTGTGATGTCTCTAGGACCTCAAGCAAGCCTTGACTGTGCTAGGATGGGGAGGCTGTGTAGTTCAGTATCCCCTAAGAGTGGCCAGGTCCCTGCCCTGGCAGATATCACCTCTGCCCAGGCCATGAGCCCAACCCCTCCCTTGCCTCTTCCTGGGCCTCCCTGGGTGGGCCAGAGCAAGTCAGCTGGTCCTGCAGCCTGAGACAGGTCCCTCGAGTTCTCTGGGTTCTGCCAGTGCTGTGACCAGCATTTAAGTCAGGAAGATTGAGTTCAAGCACGGGAGGAAAGGGCGGGAGAGAGCCTGGTTACCTAGCCCCTACCCTGTGTGGCCCCTCAGTCTGGGGATCTGGTCTGAGCCTCACCCCCTTCCAATCCTGGCCATACTGATTGATCTGGGATGAGGCTCTACCCTGAGCTTCTTCTATTTAGCCCCCACTGAGTGTGTTCAGTGCTAGCACAGCTGGAAGCAGGGTTGAGGAGGAAGGGTATCTTCCCTAAAGCTGGTGTGAAGGTCAGAGTGCCCTGGTTCCTTCTGCGATGATGTCCCAGGCTGGCTTCTTGGCACATGAGAGAGAAGTCTTGCAGTCCCTGCTTATCTTAGTAACCTGATGGAAGGGGACAAGTCACACCCAAGCATCATCTCCTTTGAGTCTCCTGGTAGTCCTACAGGCTCCCTTTGTCAGATGCAGAGACATTGGTCAAGAGAGGGATGTGGCTTGCTTAAGGCCTGTGGTGGAGACTAGCCAGCCTGAAATGGGGCCCAGGCTTCTGCCTGTGCTGCGCTCTGGCTGGGGACTCCAAATGTCTGGCATCACAGTGTCCCCAGGGTGGGTACCTCTGGGCCATAGTGAGAATTCCCAGTGTTCTCAGAAACCCTCTAGTTCTTACCTCATGGCCCTGCCACCTGCTCCTGGCACAGCTGGGATGGCTCCCCAGGGTGTCCTCACCCCTTCAGGCATCTGAGCCAAGAAGCCAGTCGAACTAGACCAGGATGTGACTCAGTGGGCAACTAGGCAAGTCACCTAATTGGCCTGTGCCCCAGGCACCTGTGTCTTCCCCAAGCCCGATAAGGTCGGAGCCAGGTGGAGGGCGCCAGCCAGGTGTTGGTGCTTGCCCAGATCAAAGACCCAGCCTGAGAGCTAGGCTGCCTGCTTATTTGTGGGTACCAGGGGCTGCTGGTCCAGGAGACAGGTGGCAGGTGACTGAGGATGAGGCCTGGGGCTGCCCCTGCTGTTTCCTCTTGGGAAGAGAAATGCTGGGGAAGAGCCTACTTTTAGCAGCCCCCTTGCAGTTTGCTGCCGGCCATACCTGGCCCCTGAGTTGCCCGTAGGAGCCATCACTCAGTCTCTGCGAAAGCCCGCAGCAGAATTATAGTCCTTGGGTCTTGCTGTTTTGGGAAATCAGGAGCCCCCATGGCCTACACCTAAGGGGGCAACTGCTGCCAAACTTACTGCTTGGGAGACTCTGTGCTGGGTTCTATCCAGACTTATTTCCTGCCTTCAGGTAGATTTCCTCTGTCTATGGGAGCAGAAAATGTATCATCCAGTCACTACCCAGGCACAGGGGGACTGTGGGAGCCTGGGTGCATGACTGAGAGTGTGTATCTAACTCTGGCAGGTGGCAGTTAGAGAAGATGAGAAAAGGACACTTGAATGGGGTTTTGAAGGATGAGTTAGAGTTTGTTTAGGGGAAAGGATTTCTAGTCAGTGTGTCAGATTGAGTAGATGTATGAAATCCTTCTCCACTCTCCAAGCTAGATAAAACATGCCAAGAAAACATGTTTAAATTACAAAGCTGAGCTTGAAAGCTAAAACCAGCAGGGAAATTCGCATGTGCCAGAAGCAAAGAGCTGAACTCAGAAATTGGAGTGGGAGCTGGAACTGAAGCCAAGCAATGCAGAGTGTTTAGCGACCAGATAAATGTCTTAGGAGCTTGTTATGGTATTTTTAGCATAAACATTTTTATCATGAGAAATTTTAAACACATAAAATTAAAAAAAAATAGAATAGTACAACAGACTTCCAAATACTCATCAAAGTATCGTCAGACTGGCCTAGGTTCCAGGCATGGAGTTCTTCACTTTGAGTATTGGGCGGTGCAGGCTTGGATTCCAGTCACATGGGTGATTCCATTTCCACTGGAGCTCCCTAATTCCAGGCTGTGCCTTCAGACTGGTGGGTGGTTTTTCTGGTGGTGTTCCCTTTCATGGGTGTGCGTTTCCTTCCTGACTCTGGCTTTATGCAGGGAGCCTAGGTGCAGTCCCTGTTCTATACAGGCCTGGGGCTTCCACTCCCTTCCCCATGTAGGCCTTATGTTTCCAGCAACCCCAGCAGAAGCAAATCCCAAACTGCTCCTCAGGAGAGACTTCAGGACCCAGAGCCTGCATGGGACACAGACATACTCAAATTCAAAATTAGTAGAACATACAGGAAACTCATCTTTGTGAAAGGGAGTCAGCTGGCTCCAAAAATGGTAAAACAGACTGAAGAACTGCAGTGAATAGACTCAAAGGGATTTTAAAATTAGGTATGCTTAATTTTCATAACTCTAAAGGAAAGGGTAGGATTTATAAAACAAGAATAGCACATGATGAAAAAAGAACAGGGAAAATGTTTAAATGATGAATATTTAAAAAGTCTAGAAGTGAAAAGTATTAAAACATGTAATAATTAGATGAGCTAATGAGTTAATGAGTAGACTAGATCCAGCTGAAGAGAAAATAAGTGAATTAGAAGATGAATCTGTAGAAATCAGCATAAATACAGCACAGCATAAAGGGCGAGTGGAAGTGAAGGTTGTTTGTGACATTGCCTAGCTTGAGTGACCTGCGGTTCATCAGCCATGGGCTGGAGTGTGGGGGGAATGGAGGGAGAGCAGGCTGGACAGGGAGCAGGGTCTGACTTAAAGGTTTGAAGGTAAGGATATGGCATTTGGATTTTGTCTTGGGGCAATGGGGAACTAGAGAAGGTTTTGGAGCAGGGCAGGTCCCTGTAAGGCCACTACACTCCAGTCTGGGCGACAGTGAGACTCCAACTCAAAAAAAAAAAAAAAAAAGATGTACGCATCAGGATGTTCACTTTAGGGTCGAGTGGGAATAGATGACAAAGGAGGCTGGAGGATACTCAGAGCTGGGGTTTGTGGGGTCTTGAGGAAGTGCCAGGAGGGGGGTGGGGGGATAGTGGGAGAGTGGGGACAGAGGAAGAGCCAGCTCAGACTGAAACTAGACAGTGCCTCTGCTGTAGGGTTGAGTCTTTTTCTGGCCTTTCTCTTTGACCAGCCGGGCAACATCTTCCTGCTTTATCAAATGGATTCTGAAGGTACAACTAAGCAGACCCTGTGGCTGTCCCCTAGGGCCCTCTTGTTCAAAGGGAGTCCCAAGAACCTCATTTGCCCTGAGGTCTGAGGGTGGTATAAAGGAGGAGGTCGTTCCCCTTCCTCTGCAGGAAGTCTGAGCATGGCGGGCTTTTAGGTGCTGATAGGGCCATCTGTCCTGAGTCCTACCCATCGGCTTGGTTGGCCTAGGCTGGCCTTGGATGGCAGAGCCTGACCCCGCCCTGCCCATGCCTGCCTGAGCATCCTCCCTGCCCACAGGATGTGGAGGACAACAAGTCTTCTCCAAATAGCAGGGCAGACAGAGACTGGACTTTGTAAAAATAGCCTTGGTTCAGCCCAGGCTGAGACAGGAGCCAAATGTAGTCTCCAAGGCCACAGAGTAGGAGCCCAGGGCCTTCCCAGCTCAGATCTTGCTCTCTCTTGCTTCAAAACCACCTTTTGGGGTCAAATAGGCCACATATTCTGTGAGGGTGGCTCTTCCCACCATGGAGAGGGTCTGGGGCTGCCTACTGGGACAGAGTACCCTGCTGGGGTTATTCTGAGCGCTGGGCCACTGTGAGAGGTGAATGGTGTGTGTCTAACACCCCGCGCTGCCCCTCCTGGACTTTCTGATGGCCTCCTGCCAGCCCTGTAAGGAGGAGGGGGTGAGGCACAGTGCCCAAGGTCCCTTGGTGGCCAGGCTCTGGCTCCTCCCACCCTACTGTCTGCAGCCCTGCCCCCCTCCGCCCTGGCTCCCTGCCCTGCAGCTCCATTGTCCCAGACCTGTGGGCTCAGCACACGTGAGCTGAGTGAGGGCTTCCCCACACCCCCACCACAGGATGTCCTCCTGCGGGAACTGCTGGGAAAGCCACCCCTACCAAAACCGGGGTGGGGCAGCCAGTCTGCCCAGAAAGCTCTCCTCAAACAAACAAAGACCACGGGATTGGGGGGTGGTGGGCAGGGGAAGCTTCTAGCCTGGGGGCCTGGCCTGGGTTGGTCTTTATTTTCAGCAGAGCTGCTGCCGGCCTCTGTATCCCCAACGGACATGGTTCACGTGTACGGGCTGTTGCCTGTCCTGTTCCTTCTGCCAGGAACATTCTACCCGCATCACTACTCTGATTGTGTCCAGGCCCCTCCCCTGGCCTGCGACATCCTCGAGGGCAATGAGGGGTCCCCTCTTCCATCTGCCCCAGCAGAGGGGGAGGCTGCAAAGATGGATTCCATCTCCCTCCTGACCCTGGACTCCCTTGTCCCCAAGGAGAAGACCCTGAGGGGCAGGCAGTGGTCCAGAGCGTCTCTGCTTGGCTCACTGTGTCATCTTGGGCAAGTTCCTCCACCTCTTGGAAACTCAGTGGCCTCACAACTATAAAATGGGGACAAGCTGGGCTCGGTGGCTCAGCCTGTAATCCCACGCTTTGGGAGGCTGAGGTGAGTGGATTGCCTGAGCCTGCGGGTTTGAGACCTGCCTGGGCGGCAAGACCTCATCTCTACAATAAATCAAAAAATCAGCCAGGCATGGTAGCGCACGCCTGTAATTCCGGCTACTTGGAAGGCTGAGGCGGAAGGATCGCCGGAGCCCAGCTGGTCGAGGCTGCACTGCACTCCATCTGGGTGACAGAGTGAGACTCCAATTAAAAAAAAAAATGGGGACAGACATGGGGAGGCTTAGGTGAGCTAAGGGCATGGAGCTGTTTGACTATGTTACTGAGGTTGGGCCAGCAGGTGGGCATGGGGTGTGCCTGCTTCTTTTTTAAAAATTTTTTTGAGTCAGAATCACACTCTGTCACCCAGGCTGGAGTGCAGCAGCACGCTCGCAGCTACCACAGCCTCGACCTCCTGGGCTCAGGTGACCCTCCCACCTCAGCCTCCTTAGTAACTGTGACTACAGGTGCTCGTGCTACTATGCCCGGCTACTTTTTGTATTTTTTGTAGAGACAAGGTCACGCTATGTTGCCCAGGCTAGTCCTGAACTCCTGGGCTCAAGTAGTTCTCCCACCTGAGACTCCCAAGTGCTGAGATTACAGGTGTGAGCCTATGCCTTCTTCTGACAGGAGTCTGCCTGCAGTTCTGGGTGCTTCTGCTCGCCTGAGTGAGCAGGCAGAAAGCTAGGGTCGAAAGAGCCAGGAAGGGTACGCTACCTGCTCCACTGTGGAAAGCTGGGGGGATGGACCAGGATGGCCGAGGTCTGGGTCACATCTTGGCATCTCTCTCTCCACTTAGTGGGGGCTTTTCCACATGCTCCACTGTGATGGGGAGAACAAGGCATGCCATGGTTCTCCGTTGCTCTCTCGAAACCAAATCCAGTCTTGGTGTTTAGGCCCAGCTGTCCCTCTACAGCCCCATCTCCCACTGCCCCTTCCATCATCTTCTCATGCTGCAGTCTCATCTGTCTCCTTAATGTCCCTGGCGCACCCTGAACTTTCTCTGACCTTGTGAACATTAGCTGGGACGTACCCCTCTCCCAGCCCAGCAGTCTGTGGAGTGATTTAGAGCAAGGACTCTGGGGTCTGCCGAACTGGGGTTTAAATTCTGGCCCAGCCACACACTAACTGGGTGATGTCACTTCTTTCAGCCTCTATTGTCTGCTTTGTAAGATGAAGATAATAGAATCCAATGAGATAATCTGTGCATATGTCAAGGGTCCATCCCTCGGCCTTGCCTATCATAAGTGCTCCATAAATGATAACTGCAGTTATTAACAACAAACCTTAGGTCTCATTAACCATGATACAATATTGCTTGTAAGACCTAAAATTTATATTTGAGTATGTGTTATTGTATTATTGATTTTAAGTTATATCATCATGGTAAACTCCTATGCATGCTTCAATGCCCAGCTTTGACATCACCACCTCCATGAAGCCTCCCTTCATTATCCTGGCAGGATTTGCAGCGCTTTGTTGGCTCCCCAAACTTGGCTGCTCTTTAAACTGGGCAACCCCATAGACAGGATCTGCCCCCTTGCCAGACAGGGGGCGACGCCTATTCTGATTCTTCTACCTCCCACTTAGCATGGACAGACACACAGAGAACAATTCTTCCTCCTCCTCCTGGCACATATAAGTCCTGATGTGCCTGGAAATCTCCCCTGCCCATATCCTGATTTGATCTTAGGCCCGTCCTGGGAGGCAGGCCCAGCAGGAAAAATTCTTTTTCTAGATGCGAGGAAATAATTTATGCCTTGACTAATCTAAACAAAGGCCCAGTGTTGACCAACACAGGTCTGCTCTGGGCAGGGTGTGGCATTAAGCACCTTAAATGTGTTAGTTTATCCAGTACTCAGAGCAGCCCGGAGAGTTGCTATTTTTATCTTCATTTTACAGATGAGGAAGTTGGCGTGCTGGTGCTGGCTTCTACTGGCTTATGAGAGTCAATTGTTAAATTTTCAGGAATGGTGGGAGCCAGTTGTTAAATGTGACCGTTGTTAAAAAATTAAATTATAGACTGGGCACAGTGGCTCATGCCTGTAATCCTAGCACTTTGGGAGGTGGAGGCAAGAGGATTGCCTGATTTTCTGAGCTCAGGGGTTCGCGACCAGCCTGAGCAACATGGTGAGACCTGGTTTCTACAATAAATCGAAAAAATTAGCCAGGCGTGGTGGCGCATGCCTGTAGTTCCAGCTACTTGGAAGGTTGAGGTGGAAGGATCACCTAAGCCCAGCAGGTCAAGGCTGTGGTGGCCGTGAGCATGCCACTGCACTACCTTGGGTGACAGAGTGAGACTCCAACAACAACAAAAAATTAAATTATATAAACTAACAATTAAATATCTTAAATTAGAAAACAAGATAATAACTACTCAAAAGGCTTCGCTTCCTAATTATGTTGCTACATTTAACGATTTGTTATTTATTTTTTATGGAAGTGAGGTCTCACTATGTTGTCCAGGCTGGCCTCGAACTTCTGGCCTGAAGTGATTTTCTCACCTCAGCCTTCCAAGGTGCTAAGATACCAGGCATGTATTACTGTGCCTATTTAACTATTATCTATGTTCTTAAGGTTAATGATGTCTATCTTATCTGTGTGGAAGAAACACGGCATAATGGCGTGTTGCCAGCTCCGATTATGTCAGTAGCTTGAAATCAGGAATGGCAGGATTATTTACACCATGAATGTTAGCAAACATGGCACATCGGGGCTCCCCTCAACTTCCAGCACACCACTGAAGTTGAGACTAAGGAAGGTTGTGACTTGCCTAAGGTCACATTAGGAAGGAACAGAGCTGAAATTAGGCAGTGTGTCTCTGGCGCCCAGACTCATGGATCTCCATGCTGATCCTGCCCAAGGCACCACATCACACGGAACTGGGATTCACCAGTCTCCTCCTGCGCCACTACCCATACACTCACCAGCCTCCTCTTGCCAGAGTAATAGGGGCAGTCCCTCCTCCAGTCTAGTCCGGGGACCTGTGCTCAGCCTCTCGCCCCTCGGTCACTTCCCCCCTCTCCTCCTTCCTCCCCTCTCTCTTTCTCTTCTCCCAATCCCGCCTCACCGGGGTCTCAGGCCCATAAGGGCGTGGCTGACACCATGCACATATTCAGCCTGGCGGTCAGAGGCCAACCAACTGCCTGTCTTGTCTGCCCACCCCAGCCTTTGTCTGGCCATCTGCCCGTCAGCTGTGGGACTGCCTTTCAGGGGAGGGACAGGGTGGGGGAGGACTGACTTGCTGTGTGACCTAGGGTCTACCCGGCCTTGCTCTGGGTCCCTGCATCCCACCTGGGACCTCCAAAGCCCCTCCCATCACTGACAGTGGCTCCCTGTGGAGTCCTCTAAAACTCTATGGCTTTCTTGTTCTAAGAGAACAAAGCCAGGTTGTGTCACTCCTCTGCTCAGCATCCTCTAGTGTTTTCCTTTCACACCCATGGAAGTCACAGGCATTACAAGGGCCACAAGGTCCACCCCACCTGGCCTCTCAGCCCTGTCTCCTACCCCTTTCCCCCTCCACTCCTCTGCTCCAGCCACTCTGGCCTCTCTACTGCTCCAGGGCCTTTGCACTCGCTATTTGCATGATTTGTTTCTTCACCTTCTCCAGGTCTTCTCTGAAATGTCATCTCCTCTGACCCCTCTATTTAAAATGGTGGTATTTGCTTTCTGTCTCACATCCACTTGACACTTCCTAGCTCCTGTTTTGGCATTCTCACTCTCTGTGACACTTGTCACCATCTGACATGGTGTGTTATTTTTTTATTGTTTGTTTGTCTGTTTCTCCTCACTAGAATGAAAACTCCAAGCCGGCAGGAATTTTCGTCTGTTTTGTTCATTGATGTGTCCCAAACAACTAAAGCAGTGCCTGGTGCACTGCAGGCACTAAAAAAAAAATTGTTGAATGAGTGGATGGTTGGATGGATGGATGAATAAATGAATGACAGTGTTGAGAAAACGTCTGTAGCCTGCTGGGAGTGAGGGTGGATATGTGATTGGGCAGGTGTGAGACCTGGAGTTCCAGGCCCAGTTCTGCCTTGATTTGCTGTGTGACCTAGGATAGACCCCTTTCCCTCTCTGGACCTCTTTCTCAAGTATAATTAGGAGTGCATTGTGGCAAAGCATAAGGAACACAGCCTCTCGAGTCAGATGGGGTCAAATCTACACTGGTACATTTACTGCCATGGGACTTTGGGCAAGTCGCTTTCCCTCTCTGAGTCTGTCTTCTCCTCTGTGAAGTGAGGGGAGAAGGGGTGGTTTAGAAAGATACACGAGGACCATGTGGTGAGCCCTTAGCATAGTGCCTGGCTTGTAGAAAGTGTTCAATAAATAGATCTTGGCTGGGTGCAGAGGCTCATACCTGAAATCCCAGCTCTTAGGGAGTCCAAGGCGGGAGGATCACTTGAGGCCAGGAGTTTTTTGTTTTTGTTTTTGTTTTAGTTGGAGTCTCACTCTGTCGCAGACTAGAGTGCAGTGGCACGCTCCTGGCTACCGCAACCTCGACCTGGGCTCCGGCGATCCTTCCACCTCAGCCTTCCAAGTAGGCGGAACTATAGGCATGCACTACCACACCCGGCTAATTTTTTGATTTATTGTAGAGATAAGGTCTTACCAAGTTGCCCAGGCGGGTCTCGTACCTGTGGACTCAGGCAATCCACTCACCTCAACCTCCCAAAGCGCTGGGATTACAGGCTGAGCCACCGAGCCCGGCTGAGGCCAGGAGTTTGAGACCAGCCTGGGCTGTGTAGTGACACCTTGTCTGTACAAAAAAATATTTAAAAAAATTAGCCGGGTGTGGTGGCACACTTCTGTAGTGCAAGTTACTTGGGAGGCTGAGACAGGAGGATCAACTGAGCCATGAAGTCGAGGATGCAGTGAGGCATGATTGTGCCACTGCACTCGAGCCTGGGGGACTGAGTGAGACCCTGACTCAAAAAATGAAGGAATAAAAATCAGCCGGCTGTGGTAGCGCACGCCTGTAATTCTGGCTACTCGGAAGGCTGAGGCAGAAGGATCGCCGGAGCCCAGCAGGTCGAGGCTGCGGTGGCCGGGAGCGGCCACTGCACTCCAGCCTGGGCAACAGAGTGAGACTCCGACTCAAAAAAAAAAAAAAAAAGAAGGAATAAATATATCTTTACTTTTTACAAAAGTACCGAAAGGGCTTCTCTGAAATTGGACAGGCTGTGGACATGCGTTGAAGAGGATAGGGTTGCGGGGTCACCTGATCTAGCAAGGCCCTTCCTGCCTCCTCCCCAGGGTGTGGCCTAGCTGAAGTTGTCCCTCTCTGAGCTGCAGCCTGGGTCCTTGGCCTAGGCTGAACTTTGCCTCATGGGCACGCAGCCTCAAGCGGACGACAGGTGGGCCCAGTCCCAGGACGCCCGTGCCACCCCTCACACTCTCCTCTCCCTGCAGTGTTCATCTGCAGCTTCATGGTGGCGGCCCCTATCTTCGGCTACCTGGGCGACCGCTTCAACAGAAAGGTGATCCTCAGCTGTGGCATTTTCTTCTGGTCGGCAGTCACCTTCTCCAGCTCCTTCATCCCCCAGCAGGTGAGGCCCGCCTGGTTTCCCGCCTGGCTTTCTGCTCGGCCCATCCCTCTGTCCTGGCCCTGCTGGTGGGTGGCTGGTCTTCTCGGCCTGCATTCGTTTAGCCTGGACTTTTCAGCTCCTTGGCTCAAACCCCGGACAGTCGTCTCCCCAGTGCAGAAGGGTGAGGGGGTCTTTGTGTACTTTTATAAGCCAGCCCTGCAGAGAGAGCCTTCCCCATGCTGGCATGAGCCGAGGGCCTCGCAGCCCCGTGTGGCATCCTGAGCTGCCCTCTGATTTGGGATGGGGGCAAGGAACAGAGTGAGCAAGCTTAGCCTCAGAGTGAGGACCTCGGGTTCTAGTCCTTGCTCTGCCATGACCTGGCTGTGTGAACCTAGGCAAGTCACTATCCCTCTCTGGTTCTTGATCAGTTTGCTCTTTGTCCTTGGGTCAAAGTCCCAGGGAGGGAAACAACAATTCACCATAAAGATGTTTCTCATTTGCCTCTGGGATATTTTGGGTTTGAAAATCTCAACTGTGTTGCCTACTCAGCTTTGTGAAATGGAGATACTTACTAAACCTCTCTGAGCTTCAGTTCCATCATCTTTAAAATGGAGACAATACTTCCCAACTTGAAGGTTTCTTGTGAGAAATAGCAGAGTGAATGAATGCCGTGGACAGGAGTTCAACAAATCATTATCTTTGTTCTTTCTTCCGAAGAGGAGACATACTACCTTGTGGGGTAGTAAGTTTCCCATCGCTAGGGGTATTCAAGCAGAGGGTGGACAATCACATGACAGCTGCTGTAAAGACAGATGAAGGAAGAAGGGGAGAAGACCAGGATCTGTCCCCAAGGAGCTTTCAGTATGACCCTGTCCTCGGGAGCACCCAGGCTTGGGGGTAGGAAGATGTGATAGGAGCTCCTATGCTCAGAGCCTTCCAGAGGTACAGAGAGTCCTCACTAAAGAGGGAGCAGTCTCTTGAAATCTAGGGGGTCAGGGAAATCTTCCCGGAGAAGGTGGCATTTGCACTGGCCAGGCAGGACTGGGAGATTAGGCCTTTTGGTGAAGATAGGCAGAGGCAGCCAACCTACAGAGGCAAAAATGGTGGAACGTGGGCTTCTCACCCATCAGACTGGCAACAATTAAAAAGGCTGACAATACCAAGTGTTATTAAAGCTGTAGGGGTTGGGGTCTCAGGCCCTGCTGGTGGGAGTGTAAACTGTTAGAGCTTCTTTGGAGAACCAGGAGGACTACATTTTGGCTAGAAAGGAAGGAGAGCCTTGAATGTCAGATAGGGGCATTCCTCCTTGGGCAGTGCTAAACCCTGAAAGAGTTTGAGGGACAATGGTGCAGTCAGGTCTGGGCTGATGGAGGGGATACTGGAAGAAGGGCAGAGAGAGTCGGCAGGCTTGTGGGGGACAACTTTGCTTCCTGGGGCAGCTTCATGGAGGAGGATCGGGCCCAGGTCAGCTGTAGGCCCAGAGTGGCAAGCAGAGCCTGGCAGCCGCAGTCAAAAATAAGGACTGAACCGGAAGCCTCTGGGACCCCTCTGGGCCTCCTCCTTCCCTGACCAGGCCTCTGGTCGCTGACCCCTGGGGCTGCTTCTGGGACTGACCTGGAGGGGCGGGGGCCAGGACCACAATGCCAGGGCTGGGCCCTCCTGGGTGTGTGGAAGGGAAGGGTGTGTGGGAGAGAAGATGAGCAGAGGCAGAGAGAGAAAGAGTTCACCCTCAATTAATCCATAAATTCATTACAATCACCATCCACGTCCCATGGGGGTTTTTGGCGGACCGTGGCAATGTGAGTCTGAAGTTAATTTGGCAGAGAAATTGCCCAGGAACAGCCAAGAACATTGTGAAAAAATAACAAAGGAGATTTGCCTATCAGTTATCAAAATACAGCTATTCTAACTAAAACAGCAGAGGGATAGACTGAGATCAATGAAACAGAGTCTTCGTTTCTGCGGGGATTTAGTGTGGGATGAAAATTGCATCTCAAATAAGTAAGCGGTTTGCCGGGAACTGACTATCCATGTGAATTGAAAGAAAAGTTGGGTCTGTGTTGCAAACCATATTGCAGAATAAATTTCAGATCAGTGGCAGTAAGGCAAAAAGCAAACTCTAAAAATCTAGACCTATAAATTAACAAGAAAAATACAAATAACCCAGTAGAAAAATGGGCATGGGATAGTTCCAGGCAATTCCAGGAAAAGGTGCCCAAATGACTGATCTCTTCCTACATTTAGGAAGAGATGGTGCACAGCCTCTCTAGTCATCAGAGAAATGCGAATTAAAACAATGTGAGCTTCGCACTCATCAGACTGGCAACAATTAAAAAGGCTGACAATACCAAGTGTTATTAAAGCTGTAGGGAGTGGGGTCTCAGGCCCTGCTGGTGGGAGTGTAAACTGTGAGAGCTTCTTTGGAGAGCGAAATGGCAGAATATTGTAAAATGCTAGCTACGCGCCTGCTGTGGCCCAGCCTTCTACTTGGAGTGTAGACCTGAGAGAGAAACTCCAGCTTGTGGACACAGGCATGTGGGGATATTTGTTGACATACTGCAAAAAAAAAAAGAGGGGGCAATAATCTACATTGGGTGTGCACAGATACATGGGATGTATTCATATTTTGAGATTCTTTTCAAAAAAAAAATTATTTGTAGAGACAAGGTCTTGCTTTGTTGTCCAGGCTGGTCTTGAACTCCTGGGCTCAGGCAATCCTCCCACCCTGGCCTCCCAAAGTGCTGGGATTGCAGGTGTGAGCCGCCACACCCAGCCCAAGTTTTTTTTTTGAGTTGGAGTCTCACTCTGTCACCCAGACTGGAGTGCAGTGGCTGCTCCCGGCCACCGCAACCTCGACCTGTGGGCTCCAGAGATCCTTCCGCCTCAGCCTTCCAAGTAGCCGGAATTACAGGCACACGATACCACGCCCAGCTGATTTTTTGATTTATTGTAGACATGAGGTCTCGCTGCCCAGGTGGGTCTTGAACCCGCGGGCTCAGGCAATCCACTCACCTCAGCCTCCCAAAGGCGCAGGATTACAGGCTGAGCCACCGAGCCCGGCTCCAGCCCAAGTTTTGAGATTCTTTTTTTTGAGTCAGAGCCTCACTCTGTCACCAAGGCTAGAGTGCAGTGGCACGCTCATGGCCACCGCAGCCTTGACCTGCAGGACTCAGGCGATCCTTCTGCCTCAGGCTTCCAGGTAGCTGGAACCACAGGCATGCACCATCACGCCTGGCTAATGTTTTGAGTTATTGTAGAGATGAGGTCTCACCAAGTTGCCCAGGCTGGTCTCGAATCCCTGGACTCAGGCAATCCTCGAACCTCAGCCTCCCAAAGTGCTGGGATTACAGGCTTGAGGCACCGTGCCTGGCCTGTTTTGAGATTCTTGATGGCAAAAGAATGGACTAGAGCTTTATTAACCAGTGTAAATGGGCTTCAAAAAGATAAGGATAAGGGGAAAGCAAGTTATGAGATAGGATGTGTGAAAAGGTTCCCCTTACATTCATCTTCAGAAAGCACACAGAGGGCACTGAATGTTGTTCATTGTACCTACGTGTGCATGCACAGGCAGGGATGGATTCACAAGTCCACAATAAAGTGGGTTCCTGTGGGTGGGGGAGACTTCCTGGCTAGTGTAGGAGAGTGATGAATTATATTGCTCCCATTCTCTTTCTCTGTCTCTGAAACACAACAAACACAAGACAGAAGAGAGTGTTTTTATAATTTTGGGATAAAATAGGCTTTCCTGAACAAGACGTGAAATCCAGAAGCTACTAAGGCGAAATCAACAGATTTGACAGCATCGGGTTGAGCAACACAACATGAAGCCTCTGTGTGGTGAAACCCTCCGTAAACAAAGTTGAAAGAAGGATGACAGAAGCATATATCATAAAGGATCAATACCATGATGTAGAAAAGCTGATATAAATCAATACAAAAGAGATGAACAACCCGGCGGCAAAGCAGGCCAAGGCTGTGGGCAGATGGTCTCCCTGGTAGGAGCTCAGGGAAGATAGGGAGATGGGGAGCGAGAGGGCGAAGCAGCTACAGGAAGGAGGGTCGGAGAGGGCTGGCGGCACCCATGGGCAGCACAAGCCAGGAGGGAGGTGGGCGGCTAGGGATAGAGAGGGGGAATCAGGGAGACCCGGGGAGAGCTGGATGTGGGCGATGCTGGCCGGATGGGTGGAAGAGTGGGGCCAGGGAAAGAGGACCAGGCTGGGTTCTCAGGCCCTGGGCAGCTGGGGGGACAGAGGGGGCAGGTCCACATCAAAGGGGTAGTGCCACCAGCAGCTGGCAGGGCCCCGCCCTTCCCAGCTCAGCGGGGCTTTGTCCTTTGATGTGTGCCAGGGGAGGGGCTGGCCCTGCCCACTCCCCACTCACACTGGGCGCTCAGTGCTGCCAGGTTGGCTGAGCCACTGTGCTTGGGGGAGGGATATGGAGCGGGGATGACTTGAAGCTCCTGAGATGGGGCCAGAACCGGGGAGGAGGTCTCTCGGTTGGTGGCTTGGTGGAGACACACGCTTATGTCTCCAGGGTTTCTGGGGACAGAGGAGGTGTCTGGGCCATACCACTCTCAAGCCAGGAAAGTCCGCTTCCATCCCAGCACTATACAGAGGGGCAAATGGAGGCCCAGAGTGGCCTGGGAGTAGAGTCTTTGCTGAGGCGAGGGTTGGGCTCCCTGCTCTCTCTGGCTCTTGGATCCTGTGGCCAGAGGGGAGCACAGTGGGAGCAAAGGAGGAGAGGCGGAGGAGCGAGTGGCCCCCAGCATTCCCTGCCCCTCCCCACAGTATTTCTGGCTGCTGGTCCTGTCCCGGGGGCTGGTGGGCATTGGCGAGGCCAGCTATTCCACCATCGCGCCCACCATCATTGGCGACCTCTTCACCAAGAACACACGCACGCTCATGCTGTCCGTCTTCTACTTTGCCATCCCACTGGGCAGGTGAGAGCTGGAGATGCCAGGGTTTGGGGGGAGGATCCCTGCAAGGTCCCGGTGGACTTCTGAGCACTCCCTCTCCCTGGGGTTCTGGGCCAGGCAGGTGTCCTCAGCTAGCTGGATGTGTGGGTGGTCAGCCTTGGAGAGACGCCAGGACCTGCTGCTGGGCTGGCTGGGTGGTGAGGGCAGGTGGTGAGGGCGGGTGGCCCGCCTTATAGATCAGTAAGCACTCACCATCCCTGCTCCCCAACTCTGCTTCATCTGACGTGGGTTCATCTTCTCTTCAGCGGCCTGGGCTACATCACTGGCTCCAGTGTGAAGCAGGCGCTTGGAGACTGGCACTGGGCCTTGCGGGTAAGGCCTGCGTACCCTCCCCAGTTCGGCCCTTGACTCAGGGTCACCCAGACACTCTAGTCTTGCCTAGAGCCCAGGCTAGGCCTCACCGGCCTAGGCTCTGAAATCCTTGCCCTTTAGATGAGTCCAGATGGAGGTGTCAAGGCGCTCAGGTGTGAGGGGTGCCAGACACAGCCCCACTGCCCTCAGGGTCCCCAGTCTGAGGGCTGGCATCCCCCATCCTGGTTGAGAGGACCAAGGATTCTCCTGTCATGTCAGGAAATTCCAAGTGATGCTTCCTGCTTCGAGCCCTGATGTTGTGCTAGCGTAAGGCTGGGACAAGCCCTCTGTGTGGGGCCCCTGGGCTCCGGAGCCATTTCCTGTCTCGCCAAAGGATTCGGGGCAAGTTACCAAGGCCCCAGGACAGTGCAATCGGAGGAAACAGAGATCCCTAGTCTCTTGGAGGAACGGAAGCTTAAGACAAAGTGTTTTTTCCTCAAAAGCAGGAAGGAGGTGGCCTCCGTGGAATTTCTTGGTGGGGGGTGAGAGGGAGTAGCATGGAGAGGAACTCTGCAGCCCATGGGCTCCCAGACTTGATGGGGGTGGGGACAGATTCTCTTCTCTCTGGGTTGATGAGATGGAGTCCAGGCTGCCGAGATGTCACCACCCTCCCATGTGGAGGGAAGCCTGGGGCCTTGGAGGTTCTGTCCTTGACACTGGCCTGGACACAGTGAAGGATCCACCTGGGCTTGTGAGCTTCTCTTCCCAGGGGGTCTGCATGAGCCCCTCCCAAATGATAGTTTACTCCTTCTGTAGCTGGAAGCCTCATGCCCAGCCAGGCCCCTCCCGGTGCTCCCCAGGGTGAGGAACCCACCTGAGGGACTACTCTAGGCCCAGGGAGTTGGGCGGGCCTAGTATCTGGTTCTCCGTCCCCAGGAACTCTCCCTTTTCCCCAAAGTCATCATTCCATCTGTCCGTCCTTCCACCTGTCTTCCTTCTTTCCATTCATCCATCCATCTACCTGCCAGCAGTCTGTCCATCTCCCGTCCACTCTCCAACCTCTGTCCGTCCATCCGATGATCCATCTGGCCACTCTTTCCTTCTGCTTGTCAGTCTTCCTTGCACCCTGCTGTCTTGCCCCTGGTCTGGACAGTCCATCTCGAGCCCCAAGTCCTTGACTGACCTCCTTCCCGGTGGCTTCTCCCAGCAGCCCAGTTCAGAAGGCTGGGCAGACACTAGCCCAGTAGAGCAACCTGGGGCTCAGAGAGGGAGTGGTTTGCCTGAGTCCCTCCTAGTGCAGTGCCGGAGTCCTAACTTCGTGCTCTCCACCCCAACAGGTGTCCCCTGTCCTGGGCATGATCACAGGAACACTCATCCTTGTCCTGGTCCCGGCCACTAAGAGAGGCCATGCCGACCAGCTTGGGGGGCAGCTCAAGGCACGGACCTCATGGCTCCGTGACATGAAGGCCCTGATCCGAAAGTGAGTACAAGGGTCTGGTGGGAGGAGGGAGGGGTGCTGAGATGAGAGGCCTCTCCACGGCTGGGCTGCCCACAGGCACCCTTGGCTGGACTTCTTGCCATCTCTGCTGTCCAGTGGTGCTAGTTTTGGCCACTGGAGTTTATTATTCCTATTGCCTGAACCCTCACTCCCAGAGCCTGGGAGGGAAGGCCTTTGAGACTTTCTGTCCTGGGAGAAGGTGTGAAGTGGGCCTGGGGAGAAGAGGCCCCCTCCTGGGCCCTGATGCCTGGGGCTGCCTGAGGGAGCCCAAGGAGGTTCTGGGCCCTGGCTCAGTATCGCTGCCCTGGCCTCTCCCCAGTCGCAGCTACGTCTTCTCCTCCCTGGCCACGTCGGCTGTGTCCTTTGCCACAGGGGCCCTGGGCATGTGGATCCCTCTCTACTTGCACCGCGCCCAAGTTGTGCAGAAGACGGCAGAGACGTGCAACAGCCCACCCTGCGGGGCCAAGGACAGGTGGGGCCTGGCGGTTGGGCCCAGGGTTGGGGAGGGATCCTGGAGAGGAGAGCCCCTCTGTCTCGGCCCTGGCCCCCTTCAACCCACCCTCTGTCCTCACAGCCTTATCTTTGGTGCCATCACCTGCTTTACGGGCTTTCTGGGCGTGGTCACAGGCGCAGGAGCCACACGCTGGTGCCGCCTGCGGACCCAGCGGGCTGACCCACTGGTGTGTGCTGTGGGCATGCTGGGCTCTGCCATCTTCATCTGCCTGATCTTCGTGGCCGCCAAGAGCAGCATTGTGGGGGCCTATGTGAGTGCAGTGGGGGTCGGGGGCAGGGGTGCTGGGGGGAGCTGGGCCTGGGTCTTGGGAGGCTCTGGACCAGGAAAGTCGGTCTGACTGGCTGTCCCCTCCTCCCTGTGGGGAGGCTCCGGTCCTCTGACTGCTCCCCCCTGCACACACACAGCCAGTTTGCACCTGGGCGCTAGGGTGTTGGAACTGTGGGCATGGCTTGAAGTCTCATTCCTTAGGAGCCTGACCATTAGATGTGGGTCTGGGAGGGATGGGAGGTTTGGGGGCTCCCTGCCGGCAGCCAGTGTGCAGGGAGCAGCTTGGGGCTGCTGGTAGGTGGGGGTGCCCCCTGATGATTACTCTGCTCTCTCCTGCAGATCTGTATCTTTGTCGGAGAGACGCTGCTGTTTTCTAACTGGGCCATCACTGCAGACATCCTCATGGTGAGTCAGGCAGGCCAAGGTCACCTTGTGCCGACCCAGTCCTCTTGCTCTTACAGGGGCAGCTGGGGAGGACGGGCGAAGGGGTAGAAGAGGTGGCAGGGCTTGGCGAGAGGTGTCAGTGGGAAGGAAGGAAAGCCTGCTGGGAAGGTGCGCCCAGAGGCAGGAAGGGGATCAGAGGCATTGGGGTCTGCATCAGGCAAGGCCTGAAGACAGAGGGTTGAGCAGTGGATGGGGTAAAATGTGGGGACCAGATGGGGAAGGAGTGTCTTGAGGCTCAGGTTAGTGCTGGGAGGCTGGCAGTGCCAGGCTGGCATCGAGGTGGTGCTGCCTGCCAGGGCTCCTCCCCCAGGGTCTGAGCATTCATGGGCTCTGCCCCTCCCAGTCCAGCCTTGGTCCCAGGCGTGCCTGCCCTAGTGCCTGCGGCTGGGCCTGGGCGGACAGAGGCTGTCTTCACAGGGCCAACAATGGGCTCCAGACCAGCCGGCCAGGGACAAAGGGCTGTCTGAGTTGCTGGCAGGGGTTTGTATCCCTGAGCGAGAAAGGGAGCACCCTGGGAGGAGCCAGGAGGCTGCTGGCCTTGCGGCAGGGGGATGGCAGAGGTGCATGTGACACTTGCTCCTGTGCTCTGGGATCCTCCAGGTCGGGGTCAAGAGGGAACTGGGAGAAGAGCGCAGGGGCTTGGCAGAGGGAAGTGTCTGGGAGGTGCTATGGCAGGCCCTGTGGTGGAAGGAGGAATGACTTCTTGTGGGCAGACCCTCAGGGTGCTTGGGTGCCACAACATGAGACAGCCCAAGAGACCAGAGCGTGCCAGGCCCTGCAGCCCCTGCTAGCTCTTCCCTGCCAGGAAGCCTACACTGCCCCACCCTGAGCCTCCCTGCACATCCGCTTCCCCCAGCCTGTCTTTCTCTGTCCCCCACCAGTTCATGGGCTGGGGTGGAGGTGGAGGGGAGATCTGACTCAGCTCTGTGCCTCAGCCTGGAGCCAGGCGGTGGCAAGGGCGGGGCGGGGTCACTGCACAGGCCCAGAGTGAAGGGAGGAGTGAGTCTGAACCAAGCTCCCTCGGTGCTGGGCAGGACTCTCTCCCCTGCGTCCACCCCCTGGGGCAACCCCGACAGTTGCTGACAGGGTCTAGGTCCCAGGGAAATCATGTCCCAGTTTATTAAGTGTCACAGCCAAGTGACTAATTATTGTTGGAAATGGGGACACTCGATTTCATCAGATCCAGGTCTCCTTTCACTCCCCCCCAAGGGGGTGTCCAGGGGACGCTGGCTGCTTCCACACATTGCCCATTAAGGCTGGCACCCTGAGAAGGGGAGGCAGCTGGAGCTCAGGCAGCTGGAACCTCCCCCTGACTTTGGCCCACGAGGACCTACTTGGTTGGGGGGAGTGTCTGGAGATCAGTGGTTCCTGGCACTTGATCCTGGCACTTGGGGGTGCCCATAGGTACGAGGGAAGGCTCTTCCAGGCAGGGTCCTTCTTTACCACCACCCTGTATCCCAGGCCAGCATAGGCTTTGCTTGGTCCTTGGGCGGAGAACCAAGATGGGTCTTTAGCTTGTAGGGAGATGAGGGCAAGGGGCCGAGAGGCCAGGGTTCTGGTTCCAGAGCGGCCTGACTCCACATGTGGGCCCTTGGGAACATGTGCCTCTCTGGGCCTCCGTGTTTCTGTGACCACAGCACTTGGTTTCCCAGCAGGGGCCAAGTGCAGAACCTAGGGACTGAGGCGAGAGATGGGATCTCATGAGTAGAGGGGAGCCTGGCAGGGGGAGGCAGCAGCTCCGCCATCTCTGCTGGCTGAGAGCTCTGGAAGAAAGCCTTCTACTGGTACTAGGGCAGCACCTAAGTTCTTCCCTCCCTTGACTGTGGTAGCAGAGAGGGAGGTGAAGCGTTCCATCTCTGAGGCGGGACCTGGGGCAGGTCGAAGTGGTCTGGGCAGGGTTGGGGGCTTAGAAGCCCTTGGTGCTGAGGGAATGGCTGAAACCATGTGTGGGTGAGGAGGAACCAGGGAGGAGAGGGGTGGATGAAGCTGAGAGGAGCAGCCATGCTGACAAGGTGGGCATCGGAGGGTGGGGAGGAGGGAAGGACCCAGGGAGGGAAGCGTCAAGACAGCGAAGCAGGAGTGAGTCTGAGGATGCGGGGGCTTCCGAAGTGCCATGGCTCCAGGGTGGGCCAGCTCCCATGGCCCCTGACCTGCCACCTCTTCCGTAGTATGTGGTCATCCCCACCCGACGGGCCACCGCTGTGGCCCTGCAGAGCTTCACCTCCCACCTGCTGGGGGACGCCGGAAGCCCCTACCTCATCGGCTTTGTGAGTGGCACAGGGCTGGCCTGGGGGAAGCTGGGGGGCTTTGGGCAGCAGCCCTGCCCTGATGTCCACCCTCCAATCCTTGCAGATCTCAGACCTGATTCGCCAGAGCACCAAGGACTCCCCGCTCTGGGAGTTCCTGAGCCTGGGCTACGCCCTCATGCTCTGCCCCTTTGTCGTGGTCCTGGGCGGCATGTTCTTCCTTGCCACTGCTCTCTTCTTCCTCAGCGACCGTGCCAAGGCTGAGCAGCAGTGAGTGGGGTGAGGGTAGGCCTGCTGCCGAGGCTGGGAGGGAGAGCTGTGAAAGCCCACCGTGACCCCTGCCTGGGGGTGGGCAGAAGGTAGAGACCTGTGCCTCTGGGTGGGTAACCTGGCTGCTGGGGCCCGGCCCTCAGCCTTCCTGTGCCCCAGGTTCACCCTCATCCCGGAGCTGTGGTAGCCCACAGGGTCCTGCTGGTGGAAATACTTAACTTGGGTTTTTCTCTGGAGTTAATGTTTTTCAGAGCTGGGGCCCCTCCCTGTCCTTTTCCTCTTTCTGACTTCTTTCTCCTTTCCTCTTTACTCCTCTCCTTCTCTCTCCTCTCCCTACCCTTGGGCTCTCCCACCTCCCCCTGGGGCTGACGAGGTCCCTGCCCAGCACTTCCGGTCAGGCGGCCCAAACGATGCGATGTGCCAGAGCAGTGCCCGGGCCCGGCCCCCGCTGATGCGCCATCCTGACCCCCGTCCGTCTCTCCCTCAGGGTGAACCAGCTGGTGATGCCGCCCGCATCTGTGAAAGTCTGAGGTGGTAAGTGCATGCTAGGGGACAGCCCCCTGGGGCCCGAGGCTAGGACCCCTTGTGGAAGGTGAAAGGCCAGGACTAGGGGACAGGGAGCACTCCTTAGGTCACCTCCTGCCTGGGCATGTCCCACCAACCCTGGGTTTGGTTTCGTTCTCTTAAGATGTTACCAGAACATCTTACTGACAGAGCCACGGGGTGGGAAGGCAGGCTCCTTCCAGTAATCAGCTCCTCCTTCCTTGGAAGCACTGGGGCATGGCATGGGCAAGTACTAGAACTGGCCAGAACACCTCCCTTTCTGGATTTTATCCTTCCATCTTGGACCTTCCTTGGAACCTGGCCTCTGGGAGCTGCAGCTTCCCAGCAGTGCAAGACCTGGGGTCACAGCCCTGAGTCCAAAAGAAAGGCCCAAACAGCAAGATAAATGAAGGAGGGCAGCCTTTGGGGTGGGTCCCCCAAAACCCCTTTTCTGACCTGACACCCCTCCCCACAGGTGCCGCTGGGACCATGAAGAACCCATACGCCTACCTGGTCTGGGAGGTGTCATCTCACATCCTGGACCTGCAGGGGTGTCCCAAAGCTTTCTGTGTGACCCACGACTGGGCACTCACCCTCTCTGGCCCAGGACTCCTGAGTGGCCCTGGCTCCAAGAAGAGGATGTGTCCTCACTTAACTTGGAAAGCTCTGTGTGTTGGAGCCACGTGGCTGGACAGATTCCCAGCTCTGGGTTTGGGCCGGTGGGGCCCTGGGGCCAAGGGAGAAGACAGCCGCAAGTGGGTGTACTGGGAGAGGCTGGCCTGTCACCAGCATATGTGATCTTGGGCAAGTCCCTGCCCTCCCTAGACCATAGGGCCAGTGGGCTGGACTTTCCCACACAGCTTGCTGGGCAAGGCATGATCTGCAGCTTTGAAGGTCCAGCAGATCCTGGAATGTACAGAGAAGAGATGGCCCAGGCCTCAGGGAGGTCATTCAGGCTTTGAGGCTCACTGAACGTGGTGTGCAGGGACGATGGACTCTCGGCTGGGCCTCTGACCTTGGGGACATTGGACTCAACCTGGCAAATGGAGCTGGACACCCATCACAAGGCACTTCCTGGCCCAGCTGGTCACTCTGGAGAACACTGGTCTCTCTGCCTTGAGTTCTTTTGAACTGGAGGCCTCCCAGATGGGGACCATCCCAAAAAAGCTATCACCAGGGTAAAGGCCCTGGCAGCAGCCATACACCACCCATGTCCCCAGGCTTGATTTCTGGGAGTTCTCTCTTGGCCCACCTCTGCAGGGCCAAGAGTGTGTTTGCTGTCCACCCGCAAGCCAGGAATCTCCTCCCTCTCCCAGGCTGGGCTGTCTTCCCTACGGGCAGGGCCCAGGGGATCATTCCCAGAATCAATGGGGCAGTAGCCAGAACTCCAGCTGCCAGAGGAAACAGTTATCCACAAAGCCTCCTGCCCAGGGATGAGCCTGGTGGAGGCTGAGGCCCACATGGGGAGGCCACCCCACCCAAATGTAGGCTGCTGTTGCTTGGTGCACTGACCAAGGCAGACCAGGCCTTTGATCACTCCACTCCTGTCGGCACACACACCAGCCCCAGCACCCCCAGAGGAGCTTATCCCTCCTGCATCACATACTTCCTGCACATTTGCTGCAATCAAGGTGGTTCTGGTCTGGGGGTGAGCTTGTGGCCACTTGGACACCCCAAGAGCCAGCTTGGACAATGCTTTCTGCCCCTTAGTTGCTGGCTGGCTGTGGCTTCAGTGATGTGTAAGCTAGTGGAATACCTACCCACCAAGTCTGGGGTACCCCAGGGGCCTGACAAGAGGGTGGGGCAGGGACAGGGTCCCCTAGAGACCAGCCCGGCTTCCACCCCACCCCAGCCTCAGTCGGGGGTCCCAGCAATGTTTTCTTGTTGTACAAGAACCAGGTCCAAGTGTTGCCTCCTCTTCCTTCCGGAAGCCAAACTGCTCCTTTATTTTTTAGAGCTGCTGATTGTGAATCTCAGAGTCTTAAGAGAGAAGCCAAATATATTCCTCTTGTAAATGAAGAAATAAACCTATTTAAATCTTGCCCTGGTGGCTCCTGAGGAAAAACAGCCCAGGGGTGGGGGGTGAGGACACAAGGAGCATCACACATGCCAGAGCCCCCAGCCAATGTGTGGACTTGAACAGCAGGGCCCCAGGCCTGGCCCACCTGCCCCAGAAGCCAAGGTCCCAGCCCCGTACAGACCAAGCGTGGTCTGGGCTGAGGAAGGCCAGCCCTGAACTGGGGTCTCTGCACCCTGGGAGTCCTGGGGTACTGGCTCGGGCTGTGTTTGTGGCAGCAGGAGCCTGACAGGCTGGCAACAGACCCACTCTCCAGTGCCAGAGCTAGTGCTGTAGACTGTGGCTTGTTTATTAAAAATCATGGTGAAAAAAATAGTCTCTGGGGCTGGTAGAAGCTCTGTGTTCAGGGCCTGCTCACTTTTAGTTGTGTTTTCTTTTTCTTGGCCCCACCCCGGTACAGGATGGAGCTCCTGCTGGCCAGAGACAACCTTGTCTTTTTCTGTGGCAAGGTGGACTGTGGTGATTTGCCTGAGACCCCCCTTTTGGGAAGAACCTTCTGATGCTTTCTGCCTGCAGACTCTGAGGGGGACACGGCAGTGGCTCCATTCGCCTGGGACGGCTTCTGGCTTTTCTTCTGGAGTGTTGGGGTCTTGGCAGGGGTGTCAGGGCTCAGGCTGGGGGTGTCAGGGGCTGGCCTCTTGGCAGCAGGCGTCCCATTCGCCTGAGACTGGGCTGGGCCCTTGGTCTTCGTCCTGCTTCTCTTCTTCTTTTTCTTGCCTGTACTGACGGGCTGGGCCCCACCGGTGGCAGCAGGCTTGGCATCCTCCTTTTGGGTACCATCCTCTGACTTGCGTTTCTTGCGCTTCTTGGTCTCTGGCAAGAATCCCTTTTTCTTCCGCTTCATGCTAACGGGGCTCTGGGTGGCACTGGGGACCCCCTTGGCATCCTTCTTCTCCAACTTGGGGCGCCTGGTGGTGAGAAAGTAAGGAAGCGTTCAGCGAAGGCAGGCATCACCTCCACACAGGGTCCTTGGGACCCAAGTGCCTAAAGCCCTGACATCGGAGCGTGCACTTCAGAACGGGGCACGTGCAGTGGTGTAAGGGTCTTTCCAGCCCCTCCCCAGGTGTGCATCCTCCTCCGTGAACTTACTGGACTCCCAGGATTTTCATGGCCTGCCAGTAGAGGTCGTGGAGGCGGCTGGACCCGGCAGAGTGCGCCCCCTGCTGCAGGCTGTCCTGCAGGTTCTGCTGCTGGCTCTGCAGCACCTCCAGGAGCCAAGTCAAGTCCAAAGCCAGATCCTGCAGAGGGATGGGAATGCGGTGGTGACAGGAAGCAGGAAGCGGGGCCTCTCCTGGCTCCTGGCCCCAGCCCTCCCACCCTTGCCCCACTGCTGCCTCTTCAGCGACCCCTGATCCTCCTAGGCCTAAGCCACTCCTGCTTGCAAACCACCAGTCTCTCACCATGGAGGAAACAAGAGCCCCCCGGGCGTTGGTTCCCCTTCCCACGGTGTCCTCACTTCCCGCGAGGCCCTTCTCTACTGCAATGGCTCTGGTCTGCCCATCTCTAGGGGTGTCACTCAGTCACCTGGGGGTTGACATACCTCTTCCCACCTCAACCTCCCAACGTGTACTGAATGGGCTATTTCTGAAGCCCACTGGCTTCCTCAGTACCACTCTGAGGTCCTACAGCACAATGTTGGCAAGCCTGCCTTCCCCAAGGCTCTGACTAGCACCTATGCAGTCCTTCCCTCTGGGCCAGATTGCAGGAACCAGATGCTACCCAGAGCTGCCTCTTGTCCCTGCTCTGATGGCTCACAAGCATCTCATGTTCTACTCACCCCAGGCCTGGAAACCTGGCCTCCCTAACTGCTGCCCACCCAGAATCTTCTCCCGTGGTCTTCAGTCCCAAGCTGCCTCTCAGCTTTCTTACTGGACCTTTCTTACTGGCAACAACACTCTCACCCTACCCTGCCAGGGATAATGTGGTATTCTCCCCTCCCCAGTCATTCCACGGGGAGCACCCATGGCTCTATTACACCCAGATAAAGACAGCCCAGACTCCTTACCCTGGCCCCAGAACTTTCTCCATGTGGCTGCACACCAGTCCTGTCTGGGGATCGCCCTCCTTCCCTGGAAGCCCCAATGCCTCCAGGTCTCTCTCGAACCCCAGGCTTGGCAGGCTCCAGTCTCACCTCATTTCGAACAGTCCTAAAGACAGAGTTGAGCAGCTCCAAGAAGGATAGCGCCTTCTGGTGCTCCGCCTTGCTCTGCGCCTCCCCCAGCGTCCGCAGGTTCTGGGGAAGAGATGGCCAGGCTGAGGCACTCCAGAGAGCCGCTCAAAGCCTTTTCATTTCCCACCAGAGACTAAAGCCCAGAGGCAGGAAGTGTCTCCTGGGTCAACCCCAAATCCCACTGGAAGTGGAGGCTCAGATTCCAATCCTTGCTCCTGTGCTCGCAGGGATGGGTAGGAGGGACCTCTGTGGCTGTTACCTCAGTGACCTTCACCAAGACCTGGCCAATCAGCTGCTTCCACTCAGAGTCCTCAAAGCACGATCTCAGCTCCCGCATGGACAGTGTCTTCTGGAGCAGCAGGGAGGCCTTGGCCTGGGGTTGTGGGAAGGTGGATGTGGAGTCTTGGCACATGTGCCAAGGCTCAAGGACCCAGAGCTCAGAAGCCCGTCAGGTGCCTGATGAGATCACAGCAACTGTGGGTTGTGCACGAGAAGCTGCCTGCTCTGGGCTGTGTACTCATCTGCTCTTATGCCTTCCTGTGTAGCTGGGGATGCTGAGGTATGGAGGCAAGCAGGACTCCCAGCTGGGTAGAGGTGGGACCTCAGGTTGAGACAGTTCCTGTACGTTATTAGTTTAGGGCCATCTCTCTCTACCCTGCCTTGACAGCCCCAGTACCTGGGACACCTGAGTAGATGCTGCTGGGGTGTCCTCTGTGGGCCCAGAGCACAAGCTCTTGGGGGAGTTGGAGCACTCAGGTCGGATGCGCAGCAGTGGCTATGGGAGCAAAGCTGGCCCGGCCCCTCCAGCTCCTCTGTGCCAACAGGTGGGAGGGGCTGCAGCATGGCCATCCCATCAGAGGACATGTGCTACAGCCAAGTCGGTGGGGCAGGGGCAGGCTGTGCCCTTGCTCACCAGGGCAGTGCTCAAATACCCAGTCAGAAGCAGGTTAAGTAGGTGGCCGAGAGGCTCTGGACTGGGATCTGCGAAGTCTTACCTGATGGCGGGGCTGCACTGAGCCTGCTATGTGCTGTACCAGGATGGGGAGCAGGCTCTTACACAGCACCTGAGGGGGAATGACAAGGGCCATGAGGTGGGGACTAGACTGGGCAGGGCTCAAAGGGGGTGGGGCAGCTGATCCCAACACTCACCGGGTGCCGGGAGAAGAGGCTGAGGAACATGGGAACAGTGAGTGGGCTGTTGCGCTTGGTCAGGAAGGAGCTCAGTGCTGTCGAGTAGACTGGGGTCACGAGGTTCAAGTCCAAGCAGCTGGCAGTCTGGGCCAGGTGAGAGAGTTGGATGAGGCCGGGTGAGGGCTGGGTCCTGGGGAAGTCCTGGCTTCCACTCCCTGCCTGTGAAATGCCTGGGACGGCTGGCCCTGCTCACCTGTGGGCCCTCAGGCTTGGTGCTGGTGGCGGCACTGGCTTTTCGCTGCTTCTGGGTCTCGTGGACACACTCCTCGGCGGTGTTGCCTTTCAAAACCCGGAGCAGGTAAAGAGAGGCATTGAAGTGGTAGAGGGCGACAGAGGAGTCGGCCTGGCGGCCAGCCTGCTGCACCAGCCGTACGACCTGGCTGTGCAGAGTCTCCACACGGTCACCCAAGTCGTGGCAATAGCGCCGGGCACGGCACAGCTGGTGCCTGTGGGTGGTGGGGGCAGAGCTGGTCAGAACATTCTCTCACAAATACTGCTCTCTGCCAAGCAGAGCCAACCCACGTCCCATTTCACAGGTGAGGAAACAGGTCCAGAGAAGAAAAGGGACTTAACTAAGGCTGCAGAAGGCCCAGGGCCACCTGCAGGTTGCGCTGAGGCAGTGTGGGCTCAGTGTGCCTGGGCAGAGGGTGCATGTGAGGGGAAAGGGGGCTCCCTGGGTGGCGGTTGCACCAAGGGCCAAGCCCCAGAGTAGTCCATATCTCCTGCTTGTACCTGAGTCTTGTTGGACTGTGGCCTCCAGGCCTTCTGTAAAAGTGGCACCAGGGTTTGTATGCTTAGAACCCTGCACAGCCCTGCAGGGCTGGGGACAGAATGGGGATGAGAAGCAGGACACACTGCAAACTGCCCAAGCCAGGTAGCAGGAGAACCATCGGAGAACGTGTGTCCTGGGGCTAGCCCAGGACTGTGCCAGGGAGGCACAGCAGCCACTCTCCCAATCCCCTAGAGGCTGTGTATTCAGGGTCCCAGGTCTGCAGACCTTCACCTCCCCAGCTTCTGAGTTCTAGAAGGTTAAGACTGTATCTGGCACCTGCCTCTCTCCCCAGTGCCTGCTGTCGCCCCCCTGCCAGGCCCCTGCCTCTAGCACAGCCCCTTTCAAACCCTGCTGTCCATTTCTTAGAAGCAAACCAGATCCAGACTCTTCCCCAGTTGAACGCTCTTGCTCAAAGCATCCCTGCGGCCTCACAGTGCTGCTAGGGCCAGGGCCCGCATGCCCCGTTCCAGCTTTGTCCGTCTGACCGGCTTCCTCTCTGCCCTGCCCGGGGCCCCCTGGCCTGATGAATCCCCACGTGTCCTACAGCTCCAAGGACTGGGTCAGGTGTCCTCTACCACTGTGTTCCCACTGGCCCCCATCCAGCCCCGCCACAGCCCACTCCCTCAGGACGGTCACGGCCAGCACGAAGTGTCAGGAGAACGGGTGGGTGAGCGAAGACAGCGAGTTACTGAGCGACTCGTGCCCAGGGCTGAGCAGCGAGCCTCAAGTCAAGGGGTCTGGAGCTCGAGGACTGGCTTTGCCCCGTCCGAGAGATGGCAACCCCGAAGGCCTGGCCCTCCTGAGCCTGGGGCCCATGAGACGTGGCCCCTGCTCACATGAAGATGCGGGCCGTCTTGTGCAGGAGGTCTTGTTCTTGCTTGGAGCTGCTGCTGCTGTGCATGCTGTGCCGAATGATGCCCAGCAGCGGCTCGAGCAGCTCCAGGACCAGGGCGCTCTCTGGCTGCTTGGTCACCAGCACCTCGATCAGGTCCAGCACCTGGGAGCGGGAAGGTATGTCAGCCAACACGGGGGTATGCAGAGCGGGGGTGGGAGCACACGGCTCTCTACTCACCCGGGTCTGGAAGCTCTGCCGCAGCGCCTTCTCCTTCTGCAGCTTCTTCTTCTCATCACGCCGGGCCTGGATGCGCAGCTTCTGCTCCGCAAACAGGCTGGCGAGGCTCTGGTCCAGGGCCATCATGGCCTCGTCCCCCAGCTCCTCCTCGTCCTCGCTGTCCACTTCACCCTGAGGGACAGAGGCCCAGTCGTCAGCTCAGCACTAGGTGGGCACACGACAGACACACAGGCGCATGAGCCCTTGCCCCTGCTCACCAGTGCCTTCCCGGCCTGTAGTACCGCCATTAGCTGCTCCCGGAAGCCCTGGTCCACATCCCCATCACGCTCCTCTTCGTCACTCTCCGCCTCCTCGCTGCTCTCCTCACTCTCTGCATTCTTGTTATCCTCACTGTCCTCACTCTTGTCCTGTGGGGGCAGACGTGTCACCCCCCCCAGGGCTTCCCTGTGTCTGCCCACAGCCGCTCCCCTCCCCTGCCCCGGCCTTTGCCTGCAAGCACCTCTGAGTTCTTCAGCTCCTTCTCATCAGAGTCCTCAGTGACTACCACATGGTCATCCTCATCCTGGCTTGTCTCAGGGTTCAGCACCTAGGGAGGGTTCCCAGCTGGTGATCCATCTGCAGCCCTGGCCCCCAGCCCTCCCAGATTACTGGGCTCCCCTGACCTGCTCTCCTGACCAGACACTGTACAGTCTTGGCCAAAGGCCTCCATTTCAGGGAGGAAAATGGAGCCTGGGAGAGGTGACCACACTCTCCGATGCCAGAACCGTGCCCCCGAGTGACCTCACCCTCACCCTAACCCTGACTCTGCAGGATGGCAGCAGGGAGGCTGGACTGGCACCTCCAGGACAGCTCAGTGTTCAGCGAGGCCCAGCCTGGGATCCATTCCCAAAAGTCCCAACTCACATCCAGGATTAGCTGCAGGGCACGTGGAGTCAGGTGGGGAAGGATGTGGCCAAACATGCTCCGGGCTACCAGGCGCATCAGGTGGCTGGGCTGGGCTAGGAGGGCCAGCAGGATCTCCACTAGCACCTCCACCCATGGTGGCTCCTGGGAATCTGCAAGAGGGGCGAGGGCTGAGCCCCGGCAGGGCACCCCTGGCCTGGCTGCCCACTCAGGTCTCTTGTGCCCAAGGACAGCCCTGTCCACCCTGCCCTAGGGCAATGACCCACTAATGGCCTTGGAGCGGCTCCGGCGGGTCTTTTCCCCCAGGCTCTTCTTGATGCAGGTCTGGATGTCGCCTAGCAGGTCACAGCTCTCTGCAGGGGACTATGGGAGAGCAGAACAGAAATCAGGGCCAGGCCAAGTGGGAACAGCTGGCATCCGAGGCCTCAAATCTGCCCTGGCCAGTCACCCTCAAAATCTGGAATCAAAGACCCTAGTGGCACTCCAAGAACTGATGACCTTTATAAACACCCAGTACAGTCACAGGATCCAAAAGCATTCAGGGGACACGAAGCCCAACTTCCCCATTGACACCCAGAGAGGCAGAACTAGCTTCCTGATTTGCAGTTTCAGATTATTTCCCCCATGCTTGGCTTGGCATTAGAGACAGAACTGAAAGTCATTAGCTTTAATTAATTTAATGAAATTTAAACCCATCTTGCTAGAGATGAACCCAGACTCCAGGCAGTGAGGTAGGGGAGCCTCTTAATGACATCCTGTGATCTGTAATACCTAAAAGGCAGACTTTCCTTCAAATGCAGTGGACAGCTTCAGTGTTTAGGCTGGGGTATCTGAAAGAAGGCCAGAAAGGGAATCCAAAGCCCTGGCCATTGCTCTCTAGCTCTGAGGCTGTACGACCAGACATGTCCCTGTCCTTCTCTGGATTGGACCTTTAATCCAAGGGTACGACGCATACCAAACTGCAGCCCTCTCTGCTATCAAAGGCCTGCCACCAGGCATCAGAAGAAGCACGGTGGCTGACCCTGACCCACACGGCTCCTCCACAGGCTGAGCCTGGAGTGCCCAAGGCCGGGAAGCAAAAACCACAGCCAAGTGGCCAGAGGGAAGCAAAAGGGAGACCCATCTATTCAGGCCACTGAAGACCTGAGGCAGCCATGATGACAGCCTTACACTGTGAGGAGAGTTCGAGACCCGCCTGGGCAGCAAGACCTCATCTCTACAATAAATAAAAAAATCAGCCGGGCGTGGTAGCACATGCCTATAATTCCGGTTACTCGGAAGGCTGAGGCGGAAGGATCGCCGGAGCCCAGCAGGTCGAGGCTGCAGTGGCCGGGAGCGGCCACTGCACTCCAGTCTGTGCAACTCAAAAAAAAAGAAAAACAAACAAACAAACAAAAAAACAACCCCAAAAAAAGAACTCAAGAATCCAAATTCAAAAACAAACCGCTGGGGTCAAAGTGTTACTGGCACTGAGCTTCAAATGTGGTCAGCACATTTCAGGACATCCCATGGGATCTCTTGAGTCCCAGTCAATAGCGGTGTGGCAGCTATTGCCTCGAGTCTTGGCTTCCCGTATCGAACATGGGGAAGTGCTCGCCTCAAGGCTGTGGAGATTACAAGATATCCCTCATGGAAAGCATAGGATACAGGATGGGGTCAGTGAGCAGGGAGTTACTTTCTTAGGTTATAATCCCACTCATGATGGGGTCAGCTTAAGGAATCTTCCAAACTCAACTCTCAGAATTTTCCCTGGCCACCCAGATAGCCCTTGAGCCTCTCCGCAGGGAGCCTGTCATGCCCCAGAACCCTAGGCCACACACCTTGAAGAGGTGGATGCCCACCAGGAGGAGCAGGTGCTGGAAGGCAGTGACTCTGGCTTCTGAGGAGTGGGCCTCCAGCTCCTTCAGAGTCTGCAGCATCCTGGGGTGAGAAGGCCATGTTCTTAGGCCACTGCTACCCAGCCAACCCCAGAGTGTCTCACCCACCCCCTGGAAATCCCACCCACTCACTGGTCCCAGGCCTGGCGCTGCTGTTCAGTCAAGGGGATCACAGTGGCCACGTAGTGGCTGTTGTTCAAAAGCGTATCTGCCAACTGCACCAGGCGGTAGGTCCAGGGCTGCCCACCCTGGGTCTGGTCTGGCGTCCGCTTGAACTGTGTGCCGAAGGTCTGCAGCAGACTAGGCGAGAGGCAGGGCTTGGGGTCACAGGACTGAGCCAGAGAATGTGGCCGCTTCCCTCTACCCTTTCCAGAGCTTGGTGCCCACCACCCCTGGCCTCTGCTGTATTCTCAGTTTGAGGGCATCAAGGCACCTTCCCACCTCAGGCCTCTCCTGAGTTGCCCAAGGCTCACCTGAAGAATGCACTGCTGACAACCTCTCGGGCCTGGCTCTCCAAAGGGAAGGACAACTGCTGCTTAGTCTCTGGGATCTGGGATGTGGGCTTCTTTGTTACAAAGAATGAGTGGAACAAACAAAACCTGGGGAGGGTGGGAGAGCAGTCATCGTTGTCTCATTGCTGTTCGTTCTTACAGGCTCCCTTCATTGGTGGCACTGAGAATGTGGTGCCAGGAGGAAGAGCGAGGAGCCATTCTGCTCTGGGTACAGCCCTATGAAGTGCGGCAAGCAAAGCTGGAGGTAGCTAGGCAATGACAGGAAACAGCCATTTCTCTGGTCTGGATCCCAGCTGAACATGGCTCAGCCTGAGCTGCGGACAGAGAACCAGAGCCCCTCCTTTGGAACCAAGTCAGACATGAGGCTGCTGTCATTGTTTCTGCAAGCATGGGGCTAGTGAAGCCTCCTCTTGCGACCATGGTGAGGGTCAATGAGCACTTGGCTCTGTGTCTGGCACAGATGAGGCAGGTATTGGGCAAAAGGTTTCCCCGGTACCATCAGTGTGGAAAGGTTGCCTGCAGGACACACGGAGCAAGACTGGGACTTTTAGGCCCTGTGGCCCCACACTGCTGGGACCCCTTTCCTTCACAGGTTCCCAAGGAATTCCTGAGTCCTCTTGCCCCTGGCGCCCCACTGATGACTCAACCTGAAGGCTTCTGGCTCCAAACTAGGACTGGGCAAGGGACCCCAATTCCTTGGCCATACCACCCACACACAGGCAGCTGGAGCTGGAGCACACATCACACCTGGCCACCTGCTCAATCAAGGCCTCATCCATCTCCAGGTGCAAGCAGTCCACGATGCTGACCAGGCGAAGGATGATCCACTTCCGCAGCCGGAACACAGATCGCTCAGGCCTGGGGACAGGAGTCGAGGTCATGGAAGCATTTAGAGCTGGAAAAACAGGGCACTCCTTTGCCCCTCTCAGAGACAGGAAACCAAGATCTCCTGCCCCGTTTGGTGTGGGACTCCACAAGGAAAGGCCTTGAGAGCTAAGGCTCCTCAACTCCCCATCCCCCATGGTTTGAAGCCACAACATGGGGTGGGGTGTCTAGGTCACTGGGCTCCAGGGGCCCAGGAGGCCAACTCCTGAACCCTGGGCCTCCCCACAGGCCACTCACACGTGGCAGGATGCGTCCTGGGCTTTCTTCTGGTTGTTGGTGCTGAAGTCAACCAAGGAGTCCAGGTTGGGCTGTAGAAACATGTCCTGAAGCCACGCTACATAGTCCTGCAGTGCAGGGGGACTCAGGAATCGCACGACCCGCCAGAAAGTAGGCACAACAGGGAGGCCTTGGTTGGTGATGGATGAGAAGGCCACTAGCACGGCTAGCTGCCGCTCAGGGTCATCCCGGCATCCCTCCAGGAAGGTGCCCACATACTCTTCCATCTCTGGGGCAAACTTGGACTTGTTTGGGAGCTGCAAGAGTTAGGCATGGCAACGGGCTTAATAGCCCAGTGTGGAGGCCCACCAGCCTTGCACACTACAGGTTAAACTGAGGTCCAGGAATCCAACCTCTTTCCCTTTACACAGCTAGGCTGAGCCTCAGCTTAAAACAGTTTCCAATCACCCTGATGCTTCTATCTGGTGTCAAAGCCTCCCTACATCTGACCTCTTTAGCTTCTGCATCTCTAGCCCCAGAAGGCTCCTCTTGCCTCACTGGATGGAGACAGGCTGCTTTTATTACAGGCTCAGCATGGGTGGAGTGGTGATTAGGAATCTAGGCGGACCTGGGTTCAAATCCCACTCTGCCAATTCCTAGAATTCCTAGCTGTGTCATCCCAAACGACCCACCTCTCGTTTGGCCCATCCCAGAAGGCCCCAAAACGACCACCTCTCACTACATGCCAGCTTGATTTGCCCTTGAAACAACCTTTGGCACTGGGCCATTATCGTCATTTTACAGATGAAGAAAGTGAAGCAGAAAAAAGCCTGCAAATAACTTCTCAGGGTCACTGGGCCCCCACTGGTACAACCGGGATTTGGACCCAGTCAGTCTAGTTTCCCAGCCCAAGCTTTTAACCACTGCTCTATACTTTTCTAACAACCCGCTCCTCCCCCCAGGAAATGAGGACAGCTCTCTGGAACTAGCTGCAAAGACTAAGTAAGCTGATTGGAGCAGCAAGCCCAGCAACAGGCACAGCATTGCTTGAACATCGGCAACACTTGTTCTCATTATGGCAACAGCAGCTGGGGGTGGAGGGAGGTTGGGGCAGATCTCTAGCTACCCAGCCTCTGTGAGGACCTGTGGGCACAAGGGCCTGACCTGGCCAAAACTCCCTTTGGAGGAGAGGGAGTTCAAACAGCTCATGTTACAGCTCATGTTACGCAAAGGACACCCAGGTCCCAGTCCAGGACCCGAGGTGCCCTGGCCCCTCTTCTTGGCAGGAGGGACTATTGGCTCACTCTTTCTGGCAGTGTTGCATGGGGTGGCACCCACCTTAGCAGTGAATATGTGCTCTCCGTAATGCTGGATCAAGTCTCCCCGCATCACCAGCTGCAGCTGCTCCTTGGACAGCAGGGGCAGGGCTGCGCCCAGCAGGTGAAAACACAGGTAGCTGGGGGTGTGGGAAAAAGCTGGGTCAGAGGCCTCGGGACTGGTGGCCCTCACTTGAAAGACGAGGAGGTCGAGAGAGGACAAGTGCCACACGCACCTGCCCGGCCAGAACTGCTTCTTTAGCAGACCTTGTTCCACAACCTCTTTCCAGAACCGTGGGAACTTGTCTTCCTTAAGTGCCAGGCGTAGCAGGGCCAGAGCAATGGCAGGTAGCTTGCGCTCCTTCTTTGCAGCGGTGGCAGCCATCTTTAGCACGTCCACCAGCCTGTGGAGGGGGGCAGAAAGAACTCAGGAAACTCTCGCCTAACAGGCAAGGGTCAGGGTGCCAGGCCACGTGGCAAATATGGGTTTGGACAGACGTAGTCAGTGGCCCCAGGGAGAACAGATCCACCCTCCTCCCTCTCACCTGGGCACATTCTCATCCGAGAAGAGGTTGACTGATCCCATCAGCTTCTTGAGCTTCATGGGCACCTTCTGCTGGGCCAGGAGGAAGAGCTCCAGGTTCTCAGGAGAGCTGAGTACTGTATTCAAGTCGGCTTTGAGGACATTTGGCAGGATCTCCCGTAATGTGGCCTTGGGGACCTAAGGATGGGGAAAACAGGCTAAGGGATGTGGCTTCCTCACAGCATCCTTGAATCTCTCCCTGTGGGCCCTGTTCTGCCTGCGAGACTCCTGGCACAGTGTGAGCCTGAGGCAGGGAAGCCATAATCCACTTGGCTATGCACCAGGGTCATCAGAAGGCATTTGTTAAAAAATTCGAATTCCCAGGAAGCTGGGTTTTTAACAAGCACCCCACTGATGCTCACTGGCCTGGGGTTACCCTCTTATTTTTTTTTTTTTTGGTTTTTCAGAAGACTAGCCCATTTCTTATAGCCCGATGTGGACAGCTGGGATTTGAATTCAGGTCCTTTTGGCTCTGAGGTAGCCTCTGCTTTTTTATTCAGTGGCAAAGGGTCCTAGGTACTAACTTACCTCAGTTTTCCAAGTTGGGCAGAGGAAGGCCAATGAGGGGCCAGGCTTGAGAGCAAGGTAACAGGGGCAAATGTGTTTAATATACTTGGAAGGTACCAGGGAGAGTTCTAGTGCTATGCTACCCAATACAATAGCTACTAGCCACACGGGGTTACTGAGCACTCGAAACGTGGCTAATCTGAGTGGAAACGTGGTGTATGTGTAAATCATATTGAGTTTCAGTGACTTTTTTTGAGCCAGGGTCTCACTGTTGCCCAGGCTGGAGTACAGTGGCACAATCATGGCTCACAGCAGCCTCGAACTTCTGGACTAAAGTGATCCTCCTGCTTTACCTTCCCCAGTAGCTGGGACTACAGGTACACACCATCACACTTGGCAAACATTTTTGTAGAGATGAGATCTCACTATTTGCCCAGGCTGTTCTCAACCTCCTGGGCTCAAGCAATCCTTCTGCTTGGGCTCCCAAAGTGCTGGGATTACAGGTGGGAGCTATTGCGCCTGGCCAGATTTTGAAGACTTAATGTGACAAAAGAAGTGCAAAACACCTCCACAATTTTCCACCCAACTGCACATTGGAATGTTTAGAATCACTAGATTAAGAGATGACTGAACGATATACCTTTCTTTTTACCTTAACAAAAATCACAAAAACACTCTGAGTTATACATCATTATATTTCTATGGAATAGTATTGTTCTACAACATTCTCATCTGTTAATTCAAGTCTCTGCAACATCTCTGTAACAGGGAGTGCTGCCCAGTCCTTCGGCTGGTAGGCCGGTACCTCAGAGAGGATGTCCACCAACGCCTTCTGGGGCTGTTCCTGCAGGTGGTTGTAATGCTGGGCCAGGGCTTGCAGCAGCTTCACTGATTTCATCAGTGCCTCCTGGTCCTGGTCTCCACAGGGGGGCAGAGAGTATGAGCAGGGCATGCTACTTCCCCCACCACTCCCAAGCCAGTCCATGGGCCCCTTGCACCACCAACACTCTTACCTTCACCAGCCGGCCTGACTGAAAGAGGGCTAGCACCCCAAACAGGTTTGCAAAGAGAGCAGGTCTCACCGTTGCCTAGAGAAAGGTTCCAGGTGCAGGTGAGCAGGGCCCAAGTACTCCCCACTGAAACCCTCCCATCCCCGGAATGCTGACCTTCCTGGACCTCTCACCTTCTTCATCTGATGCAGGTTGTATTTTTCTTCTATCTGCTGCAGGACACTGCACAAGGGGATGTCTTCGAAAGACTGTAACAGCTGCCAGGATTAGTGGCAGGAGGAAAAGAGAGACTCAGGAGTGACCCAGCTACATCCCAAAAGACCTCAACCTCCCTTCTCCCTTCAACTTTTCCCAAGAAGCCCTGGGTTCCTATTTCCACCCCAAGGATGCCTACGCAGTGCTGAGGATGGGATGCTGCTGCTCAAATGGAAATGAATCTTGCCTCCCTGCTCTATCCCCACCAGGGCTTCAGGAGGTACCTTCTATAGCTTAGATTGCTCAGTTGATATTCCCAGACACCCTGCCTTATCCCCACAGTGGGTTCGGAGCTTCCCTCAGGCTGATCCTAAAGGACTGGGTCTTTACTGCACTTCCAGTTGTCCAAGTTCCTCAGAGAATGGCTTATAATCAGTTAAATGACCTTGCCAGGAGAGGGCCCTGAACGCTGCAGGCGTAAAGGAACCCACCACAAAGTTCAATATTTCCGGTAAGTGAGGCTGGTCAACCCAAGTACCAAGAGAAAACTTTGTTCAACTTTCATTCCACTTGCCTGGACTTCATTATAGACAGGCCTTGTTCACACACCTTCTCTGCCTCCGTGTGAGGACACCTCCTTCAGCACAAATGCCACCCCTTGACTTTTCTCTCCAACTGCTCCTTCCCCATAGCTGAGCCTTCCGCCCTCCCATACGCTACCGTTTTACGGCTGTGACCCTGGCAGGAGCAGCACCTCACCTGTGCCAGGGCAAGACTGTAGCAGGGCCGGGCTGTTTCTCGCCCGACCCCCAGCCCGGTGATTAGGCGCTTCAGGGCGTATTTCATCTCGGACCCCTGCGGGAAGCAAGCGCACGCTCGGGTAGAACAGTGACGAGAATCTGCCTGTCCTCGCCCACTTTGACATCCGGGTTCGCGACTACATGTTTCCAGTCCCACATCCCGGGGTTCGCCTGCCCCAGGCCCCGCCGCCGTACCTCCGGCCTCGTGCGCAGATACTCCAGCAACTTCTCCGTGGCCTCAAGCCGCGTCTCCTGCTGCGGCTTCGCAATGTCCCAGAAGAAGTCTAGGAACTCGCGGCTGAGCTTCAGCAGGTCATGGCGGTCGGCAGGCCCGAGGCCGCTCTGCGTCGCTTCTCCCGGAGCCATCGGCTCTGCGATATCCTGACTCCGCGTCTCCGCCATGCTCCCGAAACACGTGGGCTTCAGACCTGCTGCTTCCGGGTCAGGTCGCCGCGCGTGCGCGCCGGATCGGGTCGGCTCGGGGGCGGGGCCGGGGCGGGGCCATCTGCCTTCACTCTGGCCGGAAATCGCTCTCCCAGCTGCGTGGGGCACCTCCCAGGCTTCAGCTCACGCCCCCGTCTGCTCCAGCGGGTGTGGCCTCTGTTCCCTCGTACCCCGCCGGGAGCAGCATTTCTTTGAACCCATCTCGGAAAACAAAACCAAGTGCCGCCAATCAGCCCATCCAGAGCGGTCCCTGCGCTCCGAACATTGTGTCACTCAACAATTACTGAGCTCCTACGGTGCGCTGGGCACTGTGCTGCGCCAGGCGGACGAAACAAAGCTGCATCTTTCTAGGACTTCCTTTCCAGTGAGAGGAGACAGCTGCTGAACAAATATCCAGAGACATTTAAAAAGAACATAGTTGTGAAGAAAATAAAGAGGGAATGCAGAGGTCAGAGGAAGACTTTTAAGTTTTGAAACATGTGAACACATCACCCGTCAAAGACACCGCTAGCTGAGAATAAAATCCAACAGATTCTACAATACTGATTCGAGGGGGTAGTCAGGGAAGGTCTCTCTGAGGAGGTGACATTTGGAATGAGGGCTGAGTGAAAAGAAAGACAACCCCTCCCACTCCCTACAAAGATCTAAGAGGAAACGAAATCCCGGGCATTGCAGCTACAAGGACTCAGGACTGGAGGGGATGAGGCTAGTGAGGTGGGTGGGAGAAGCAAGATTTCGTGAGACCCAAGGCCAGGATCAGGAGTTTGGATTTCATTCTGAGTGTGATGAGATGTCACTGGATGGTTTAATGAGAGGGCAGGCCTTGATAGGCTTGACATTTTAAAAAGATTATGCTGGCTGCTATGTGGAGGGATTGATTTTAGGTGTGCACAGGTGGAAGCTGGAGGACCAGTTAGAGACAGTGGTGGATTGGACCAAGGGAGAATGAGAACAAGTCAGATCAGGGCTGATTTGGACCTGGTGGGGTGACTGATGGATGGGTTGTTGGGGGAGAAGAAAAAGGGGGATGTGAGACTTGGGGATAAAATAACTGGGTACATTGTGGTGCTGTAACTAAGCTGGGGAAGAATTTTCTTTGGGTGGGGGCGGTGGAGGTGGTAGGATCAAGAGTTCTATTACATCAGAGAAGCCTTTTACAATGGCAGGGGAAATGCTACTGGTTATTCTTCCTTCTTTGTTTGAGAAGCTGTTTCTAGAGGGCTGTGGTCCAGAGAGACTCCCCCAGCCTTAGCGGGGAGGTCAGGGTCAACCTCAGGCTTTAGATTCCATATACCTACCTCCAGCCTCTTTGTACCCAAGCCCCTGGGTACAAAGCTACTCACCCTCTCAACCCCTTCCCTTCTAGAAAGTGCTGGAAAGCTTCCCTTCTCTACTGTCTGTTACAGAAAGTGAAAAGATTTACCTTGGACATATGGTGCCCTGGGAGACAGAAGGGGAGCAGAGCAGGGGGAAGCTGAAAAAACACGAGCTCAGGCTCTTCCCTCTCTGGGTGTTGGTCACCTGTGCTGCCCAATGGGGAAGCCCTGACATCAGGTGCCTCCAATGCTGATGAAAAATTAACCAAGAAGCATGAATGGCATTTGGCTTTCAGGAGACGTGATCTTTATTTTGTTTCCAGTCAGTTGAGAAAGATGAGTAAAAGGCCTAAAGGGGAGGACAGAGATACCAGCAGTACCTTAGGCAATGCCTGCCCTGCCCCAGGCCCAGAGCCCAGGAAGGGGCTTGGTATACTTTCATCTGTCCTTCCAAGAGCTGCATTTGAACTCAGGGCCAGCTCCAGGCTCTGTTACTCTTCTATTATCCTCAGGTTCCTAAGCTGATAAAAGAGCCAGAGATTCCATCCAGTTGGAATGCTTCAAAGAGTGATTGAGCTAGCCCTGAATACCAGTACTCAAGTCCAGGCAACTGACCAGGCCAGAGATTAGAGCCTGTGCCAGCAGTGAGCACATAATAAATGCACATTCTTTTAAAAATATATGTACATATATACATACATATATATGTGTGTGTATATACATATATATATACACATACACACACACACATATATATACATTGAGTTGGAGTCTCACTCTGTTGCCCAGGCTGGAGTGCAGTGGCATGATCACAGCTCACCACAGCTTTGATCTCCTGGAGATGCACACTCTTTATGCACTCCATTGCTCCTGGGTCTGCTCTGCTTTTTCCTCCAGGCAAAGACAACTCTGCTCCTCCATTAGAAGCCCTGGAAGGGGCAGCAGCCACTGGGAACACTGGAGACATGGGCATGCTCTGCATGGGCTGCTACCTGGAGCAGTGTCCCTTGGCCACAAGTGCTGGGATGATCTGTTGGACCTTGCTGGGTCTGGTTCTGGTGTTGGGCCTGGGTTTGGGGCCCTGCCAGATGACTGAGTAAGGCACGAGTCATGGCTCTGGCTACATCTGGGGTCCCTGAAGCCACCAGCCCCAACACATTAGCCTCTGTATCATCCGAGCTGTCACGGAGGATGAGGGGACAGGTCCAGGCACTAGTAGCAGACCTGGTCGTCAGGTCACTAAGCAGAACCCCGGTGCTTGGGGACAGGTGTCTGGATCCAAAGGAGCTGTTGAGCGAGGAGGTGAGAAGGAGCACAGAGCCGCTGCTGTCCACGGTGGCCAGGATGCTGCTTGATGGGGTTGTGGCAGTTTGCAGGGGCGGTGGGCAGATGTCAGGGCTGGGCACCCCAGAGTGTAGGGCTGCCTTTAGCAGTGCCAGCAGTTCTGGACCAGCTGAAGGACTGGGGGTGGTGAACAAGATGCCCTGGGGCATAGGTAGCTGCAGTGCTGGCTCCACAGTAGGCCTGGGCCCAGGTGAGGGCATCTCCACCCCCAGGTCTCTTGTCAGCAGACTCAGCAGGGAGTCCCCGGCAAGGTCTGAGGTGGTGGTGAGTGCTGCTTTGCGTAGCACAGCTGCCAATTTGGGGTTGGTGGCTCGGGCCCCGGGGCCCAGGGGCGTCCCATCGGTGTGGCAAAGTAGCGGACAGAGGCCTTCTGTGCCCTGAGCTGTCAGAGCCCTTGCCAGGGCTGTGTCCACCAGGAAGCCCTCTTGAGCCAGTGTGGTGGGGCCCCCCAGCAGATGTGGCCAGGGCAGGTGGCCGAAGCGTGCGTGTAGTAAGTGCAGGGTGGGCAGAGCTGCTGGCAGTCCCAGGCCGGGTGCCAGGGTCTGGGCGGGGCCTGATGTCAGAGCAGTTGAATTACCCGAGGAGCTATTGTGGAAGAGGCCCCAGAACATGGCACCTGGGGGGAGACAAAGGGGTCACACAGGGGTCAGGGGCACTGGCCAGGACTTGGGGTGAGGGTCACTCAGCAGCCTCAGGTGAAGGGCCACTGACTTGTTTGCGTCAAGACCCCTTGATTGAGCCTGGGATCTGAAGTTACTGACCAGGCTTGGAGTCAAGATTACACAGACCTGGGTTCGAGGGTCAAGCCTAGGTTTGGGGTCACTGCTCAAATCCTAGGTCGTGCTCACTAACCAGTCTTGAGATCAGGGCTACTGACTGCCTGAGTTCCAGGTCACTGATCAGGCCCTCGGTTGGGACCACTGTCTGGGGTCATGGGTCACTGACCTAGACCTGTGGCATGAGGATGCACCACTGCCAGGCACAAAGCCGCTCCAACTCCGGCGTCCACGACATTGCCCCCGGCAATGAGCAGCTCTTGGCCCAGGTGGGAGCATGTGGCTGTAGCAAGGAAGGGACTGTCATGGGGAGGGGCCTGGGATTCAGTGACCCCCCCGCCCTACCCCCAGTCGCCCAGCACTGACCTGCAGGGGTAATGATGGCACCATGGTGGTATACGCCAGGGCGATGGGAGTGTCCTCTGGGTGGAGGGGCCACAGAGCCCAAGCCTCCTGTCGAGCCTCCCCTAGCATGGAGCTGCCACACAGCCAGGGAAGTGCCAACGGCCAGCAGCAGCAGGGCTGCCACTAGATGGGCCCAGGCTCCGGGCAGCCCACCAGCCTTGTTCCTACAGAGGAGATTGTCTTGAACCAGGGCTGGGGCGGGGAGACTCCCAAGATACCCAAGAGAACCCAAGGAATGTTTCTCAAAAGGGTTTGATTTTCAAAAGGAGTACACATTTGCCACGGAGAAAAAGGGCTTCCAGGCAAAGGGCACAGCACAGACGAAGACACGGAGATGGGAAAGAACTTGGAGAAGCTGAGGCTAGCTAGGGAGGAAGTCTGAAAAGAAGGGTGGAGAGGCAGAGTTGAGGCAGGTGGGAGGGAGGCCTGACAGGGTCTTGGAAGACAGGGGAGCAGGGGCCAGGGAGTAGGGCTTGCCAGGTGTGGCCAGGTCCCAACCTGCCCAAGGAGTTGGGGGCTGGGGACCTTTGACAGAGCAGCAGACAGGACAGGGGCTGGCTTGACAGAAATGTCCCTTCAGTCACTCAGACCTTTGATCGACTGGCTCAAGCCAGGTCTGGGGCTGCAGCCTTGATTTCCCCCATTCAATCAGAAAGTTCCTGGAGCTGAGCCCAGCACAGGACTGCCTCCTCCAGGGGCTCAGAGAGAGGGACTTGCCAGCCTTAAGCCTAAGGATCCCAGTGCCCAGACCCCTCCCTCACTCACCTGGAGGAGTCCTGGGGCCTCCAGGGGTCAGGAACCAGCGGCTCTGATGTCTCCCCCTCCTCCTGCTCCTCCTCTGACTCCAGGCTTGCCTCCCAGAGCAGCAGCTTCTGGTAGACTACAAACTCTGCTGCAGGCTCCATGGTCCCCCGTGCCTGCCCCAGCCCTCCCGCCTGCCAGCCCTCCCGGTTGCGCCTCAGAGGCCCTGCCCAAGCTGGGTCAGCAAGTGGGAGGTGGCGGCAACCTTGGGAAAGGGTGGTGGTGAAATCTAGAACAGGTTTGGGCAGGGCGTGGAGCCAAGGAGGCTGTGCATGAGGCTGCCCCATTAGGACACAAGACCCGGGAAGCTCTCACGACAGGGTTCCCACTGCGGCTGCCGATCAGAAGTCACAGCTCAGTGAGGTCCAGGAGGAGTCCAGCCCTAAGCTCACGGCCTTGAGACCAAGGACACCAGCTGGCCCTCTCCCCTGGGGGGATGCAGCCCCTGGATCCCTAGGCTGCCCAGGATGCTAGCCTCGGGACTGTGGACTTGAATTAGAGCTACAAATTATATGGTGGCCTAGGTCGGAGCTCAGCACGTGACTAGGTTCTGGTGCCGTGATATCTGGTTTCTGGCTGGAGACTACCAGGCTCAGCCTGAGGTTTCTTTGAGGTCTGGGTTTCTCTGGGGAACAACTTAGTTGAGGACCGCGACTCCCTGGGCGTGTTGTGTGACTCTTGTCCAGCAGGTGGCGCCACAGACCTCGGTGGGAACCACAGCCTGGAAACCAAGAGTTTCCAAGTTCCTTCACTCTGGGATTCACATCAAGGCCCTGAACTACTGCAAAACAGCGCTGTTTGTAACAGCTCTACATTGGAAACTGCCCAAACATCCATTATCAGTCGAATGAATGGTGTAAGCCACAGCAGAATTCTCTGCAGCAATGAGAATGGACGATGTGCAATCTATACACGGATCTTACAAACAAAAGAATGACTGAAAGAAGCCAGACACCAACGAGCACACTGTGCTTTTATTTATTTAAAGTGCAAAACAGGCAAAGCTAGTCTCTGCCACTAGAAGTCATGTCGTGGCTGAAGCAGGGTCGAGAAGCCCTCTGGCGATGTTGTTTCTTAATCTGGATGTGGGTTACATAGGTGTGTTGATCGTGAAAATGCATCAAGTTGTTCACTTATGAAGCATCCACTTTCTCGTATGTATATTGTATTTCAATAGAAAGTAGGGAATAAAAGCTCAAGTATTTTCTTTTTCTTTTTTTTGAATCGGAGTCTCATTATGTCGCCCAGGTTGGAGTGTAGTGGCATGCTCACAATCACCACGGCCTCGATTGGCTGCGCTCAGACGATCCTTCCGCCTCAGTCTTCCAAGTAGCTGGAACTACAGGCACACAATACCACACCCAACTAATTTTTGATTTATTATAGAGACGAGGTCTCACCAAGCTGCCCAGACTGGTCTCAAACCCCTGGACTCAGGCAATCCTCTCTCCTCGGCCTCCCAAAGTGCTGGGCTTACAGGCTTGAGCCATCACACGTGACCTAGTACTTTCTCCATAAAAACAACCACAAATGTCATCCTTTAATCCAACATGGTTCTCCAGCCTCTTCCCTTTCTCCTGGTCTCTTTACAAGCAAGTACAGGATTGTTTTTTGTTTTGGACTTTGGTGTGCATCAGAATCTCTTAGGGAGCTTGTTCGATGAGATTACTGGGCTCCCCTCCCAGAGATTCTGACTGGAGGTCTGGGGTAGGGACCAGGAATTTGCTTTCCTAACTCCCAGGTGATGCTGAGCCACACTTTGAATAGCACCACCTACAAACAGTCGTGTACACTTGCTGTTTCCACCTCCTTGCCTCCCATTTCTTTCCTGTCTCCTACTTTCCAGAGAAAGCTTTGGATTCCAAGTTTTTTGGATTTCTTGGCCCAATAAAAACCAAACAAATAAACAAACCAACCAAACGGAGAGAACGGCATAGGGCTGCCGACTTCTAATTTTGCCAGTGGTGGGCGGAAGTCACAATTACCATCTGCTCTCATTTCATAACATAATTTGGTTTCGCTTGCTGTTCACACAATGCAGGTAGGTTAGAATCTCAGAATGAAGGTCAGTTCTTCCTTCCTAAGAAAAGGCATCTGGAAATCTTAGGTGTCTGTGCTGCCTCCATCTCCCGCCCTGTCCTCAGCCTGGCCTCTGGGTTCCCTGTGTCCAGCAGACATGATTCTTGGCCCCTGCCCAGAATTCCCCTGCTGACATCCCCCTACTCTTAGAGCTAGGCCCTGATGAGCTCTTTGGGACAAGACCTCCACTGTTTTAGTCCTGGGGACCTCTCCCTATGAGGCCTTTCTCATTTCCACAGCTCTGGGCCTGAACAGCTCTGCTCTGTGCACCCCCAGACATGCCTATTAGCTAAGCTCCAGTTGGATGCCAGATGGGCTCTGGGGATAAATGTGCTCAGGCCAAAGCAGCTTCAGAGGCAGATGGAGCCGGTCATTTGGGGGCTGGGGTTGGGGGTGGCATTTGGCATTGGTTTCAGGAGACCTGGGTCTAGTCCAGTGTCTGCTACTGACTCAATATGTGACTGTAGCAAGACATTTAACCTCTGGGAGTCTTGACTCCATTTCTGTATAATGGGGATCATAGTATTTATCCTCCTAGGGTTGTTTTGAGGTTTAAATAAGAAACACATTGAACGCATCTAGGCCAGTGCTTAGTACAGAGCACACCCTCTAAAAACGTGAGTTCCTTTCTGCTCTATGGGCCCCCGCACCTGCAAATACACACACACAAACACAACACTTGCTCACTCATGGGGTGGCTTGAAGTCTGAAGTGTAAGACTGTAGATCCATTTGTTCCTTCATTCATTTCCTCATTTATTCATTCATATTCTTATCCTAATGGTTCTCAGCCTTAGCTGCTCATTAGAATCACTTGGAAAACTTTAACGGTCTTGGCCCCTGCCCAGAATTCCCCTGCCCTAATACCTAGACAGACCAGTGAATTAGCTAAATCAGAATCTCTGGGTTGGAGAGTCCTCAACAATTGTTAAATCTTTCCAGATGTTTTCAGTGTGCAGGCAAGGTTGAGAACCACTATCTTATCTAGCCCCCTAGGCCAGTGATTTTCAAAATTGGAATCACCTGTCGTGAGCCAGAGTCTTACTCTGTCACCCAGGCTGAAGTACAGTGGCATGATCACGGCTCACTGCAGCCTCAACCTCCTGGGCTCAGGTGATCCTTCTGCTTTGGCCTCCTGAGTAGCTGGGACGACAGGCATGCACTCCCATGCCTGGTTCATTTTTCCCTTTTCTGTAGAGACAAGGTTTCGCTATGTTGCCCAGGTTGGTCTTGAATGCTTGGGCTCAGGCGATTCTCCTGCCTCAGCATCCTAGAGTGCTGGGATTACACTACACCTGGCCTGTAGAGATGTGTTTAAAAATACCAACATCTTGATCCCTTCCACGTGCCCAGTCTCACACCAATTGAATCAGTATCTCTGAAAGTGAGCCCAGTCATTATGCTATTTTTAAAAGCTCCCCAGATGATTTTTATTGGCAGCCAGGGTTAAGAATTGCTGCTCATAGTAATGTTCTCACAGATGCACTTAACAGACATTCACTGAGTGCCTCTTCTGAGGCACCTGTGTTGGGGGGGACAGTGAGGAGTGGGGGAAACAGCCCAAGCTTGGATGTATCTCAGTCCACAGGCATGTCCTCCCGCAGCTCTGGCTGCCCCTCCAACAGGAAGGGATTCCAGAGACAAGGGAGGGCATGCACCCCATGGTTGGCATTTCTATAAGTCCCCCTAAGCTCTAGGAGGGACTTTCCTGTTCTTTACCTTTCTGGTTTGGATCTGCCGTGTGTGTGTGTGTGTGTGTGTGCGCGCGCGCACCTTTCTCCAAGTTGACTTTATAACTGGCGCATGCTGGGATTTGAGTCTAGTTATAGAATGGAGACAACGAAGTGGGTGAGGGTAGAAGAATTGACTCTTCCCTGCAAGGTACTGCTCTCTGTGTGATGTGACCAGAATTGTTACAGAATTAAAAAAAAAATCACTCCAGGTGATTCCTGTTGCAGAAACCACTGAGCAGAAGTTTTGAGCAAATTAGGAACCCAAGGGACAAGGAAGTAGGATTAGGATGAGCATTTGCTGGCTGGGCTCGGTGGCTCAACTTGTGATCCCAGCACTTTGGGAAGCCGAGGTGAGCAGACTGCTTGAGCCCGTGGTTTCCAGACCAGTCTGTGCAACTTGGTGAGCCCTCGTCTCTGCAATAAAATAAAAAATTAGCTGGGTGTGGTAGCATGTGCCTGTAGTTCCAGCTACTTGGAAGACTGAGGTGGAAGGATTGCTGGAGCCCAGCAGATCAACGCTGGGGTGGCCATGAGTGTGCCACTGTCCTCCAGCCTGGACAACAGAGTGAGACTCCAATGCAAAAAAAAAGAATGAGGATTTGCCATTTGCTATGATAATTGCATACTCGCAAAAGGGAAAACACTCATATCTTTCAGGAGTCACTGGATGCTGGCTCTGTGTTAATTTCTGAATGCCACTGTGGTCTGTTAGTTAGAATGGGGACTTTGAAGTTTATTTCTTAAAAGGGAATTTGACCTATATTTCTTCATGATGGATCTGCTGGAATTCTTAACTCATCCTGTGGCTATTTCCACACTTTCTGAGTATGCAGTTGGAATACATATACTGACCAATGACCATCATCTTCACATTGTTTCTCAGGCTCATATAGTAAGAGCCTTTATCATAGTAAGAGCCAAGCAAATGCTTCTGGAATGCTCCCTCTAAGTGGAATAGTAAACCAGAATCAATATTGCATTCTTGAAGGAGTTGCAAAGATTAATTCCACCATTAAAGAATTGAAAGATGAAGAGATACTGATTCCTATCATATTTCAACTTCAGTGGTTTGTATAATACAGAAGACAGATGAGCCTTGGAAAATAACAGAGGATACAGTAAAAATAGGTAACTCATTGCAGCTGCTGTTCCAGGTGTTTCTTTATTGGGGAAAATCAACACAGCCCCTGGCAAATGCTTTGTTCTCTATCCTAACAACCAGAGAATCTGGAAGGCATTTGCTTTTACCTGGTAGGGACAGCAGTGCACTTTCACAATCTTGCCTCAGTGTTGTGGCAATGCAGCATCCAATGTTCAGTGTCAGAGATGCAAGCTGTGGCAGCTGGTGGTGCTCAGATGGAGTGAAGACAGTGGGGCCTTCACCAGATATTCCTGCAGCATGATTTAGAGCATGGGTCCTGGTTGCATAGCCCCTGAGCGAGTTCTCTAACATGATGCCCCCACTCACCACCATCCACTTTCTGTGCCCATAGATTTTTCATAAATTTATTTCCTATTTAATTCAGGCAGAAGTCAGTCTTTTGTTTCAGTTAATGACACTGACCAGTACACAGACTTGTAGGAGTCCCTGGAGGGCAGCAAACATCACATGCAGCTTGAAGTTGGGGCCTGGAGGTAGAAACAGCAAGGTAGCATATTGGACACCGGCTCAGACTTAAAGAGGGATAGAGGATGTTTGTGTTTTCCAGGCCCTGTTGGCTCCCAGGAAGTATGTCTTAGCCCCAGAGTAGGAGGAAGACCCAGTAATGGAGAATGTTTAATTCCAGTAGGAAGTCATTGCTTTGTCAATTTCTTTCTTTCTTTCTTTCTTTCTTTCTTTCTTTCTTTCTTTCTTTCTTTCTTTCTTTCTTTCTTTCTTTCCTTCCTTCCTTCCTTCCTTCCTTCCTTCCTTCCTTCCTTCCTTTCTTTTAACATTTCTAAAGTTAAAAGGATGAATCATGAAGCCCCTCTGGTGTCTCTTTCCTGGCAATATCTAGTTCTTTATTCACTGCTTTGATCTCTCGTCAAAAATGTTCCTGTTGCCTTTGGACCCCAGCCTTTTCCCTGTTTTGAGAGTCTTATTTATCTTACTGTTACTATTATTTTAGAAACAAGGTCTCATTCTGTCACTCAGGCTGGAGTGCAGTGGTGTATACTACAGACTTGAAAGCCCATGCTCAAATGATCTTGCCTCAGTCTTCCAGGTAACTAGGACTACAGACATATCACCATACCTGGTTAACTTATTATTATTATTATTATTATTATTATTATTTTATAGAGAATGGAGTCTTACTATGTTGTCTAGGCTGGTCTCAAGCTCTTGTGCTCCTCTCAAGTTATCCTCCTGCCTCAGCCTCCCAAAGTGTTAGCATTATAGGAGTGAGCCTGGTTCTTATTTATTTTAGACGTTACCTACTGTAATAGAGGCTGGTCAGATTTGGGGCTGCCTACTCTCTATTCTCCCTAATAGCATCCGGATCCTGGTGAGGCTGAGGTGAGTTCTAGAATTTGTGGCTGAGCAAGATAAAAAATGACCACAAGATGGCAGCGGCACATGATGAGTTTTATTGCGGTGGTGCCTGGACAGGGTTGCCCATGAGGGGAATTCCCTGATTGCTGGAGCCCTTCTGGGGATAGTGGTGCAGGGCTACCACTGGAAAGGAAAGTAGGCAAGAGGACTCCCCGGGGAGAGGGAATTCACATGTCTCGATGTGGAAGGGTGTCTCTTGGCCAAATAAGGCAGCAGTGGCTTGGGCTCTTCCACAGCCCCAGGGTTTGTCCTATCTGTAACCAGCAAATGTGGGATACAATTTGGTTAGTATACAAAGCAGGCAGGCTCTAAGTGGCTAAAAATATGCTTATTTGATCTATTTAATTTAAAGTAATTGGATGTGTAAAAATTTGAGTTTGGGGCGGGTTCGGTGGCTCAGCCTGTAATCCCAGCACTTTGGGAGGCTGAGGTGAGTGGATTGCCTGAGCCCACGGGTTCGAGACCAGCCCAGGCAACTTGGTGAGACCTTGTCTCTACAATAAATAAATAAAAAAATTAGCAAGATGTGGTAGTGCGTGCTTGTAGTTCTGACTGCTTGGAAGGCTGAGGCAGAAGGATCTCTGAAGACCAGCAGGTTGATGCTGGGGTGGCCGTGAGTGTGCCACTGCACTCCAGCCTGGGCAACAGAGTGAGACTCCAACTCAAAAAAAAAAAAAAAAAAATTGAATTTGGCTCCCCTGGGCTTTTGAGCTAGAAGTCATGTTGTGAAGAAGTAAAAACACAGGCCTCTCTTACAGGGTCATCTTTAGCTCATTCATAGGGCAGAGGCAAATTATATCTAGTGCCTGCTCCCTGCTACTGTCTACTACAGAAGCCGAGGGAGCAGGCCCCTCTTCAACCTTCCCGGCTGGTATACACGCAGCCTGGGCTCAGCCGTAGATAATTGCTCCCAGGTCTTTTCATCTGAGTGTGTGACTCCAGGATTTGAAGCTGAGACTCATGAACCTGTCTGGCCCTCCTAAGAGAGTGCTTCTCATGTCTCGCTCCTTTAGACCAGGCTTTGTCAACCAATCACTCTTCTGGTAGTTTTATTACTTCTGAGTGAGAGGCCAAAAGAAATGACTTGAGTGATGATTATCCCAATTCTTCCCAAAGCCTTTGCCTTTTCCCCTTCTTCCTTGCCTGGAACTCAGACTCTAGACCTGGGCTGCAGGGACAGTGTGGCAGGAAGCTAAAAGGACCTGGCTTTGGCCACCTTTCTACCTGCTGTATCGGTCCTGGACACTATACCTTTAGATTTCATGTACTGTGGGCAGAATAAACCCCTCATTTGTGTAGCTGTGAGGTGGAACAAATGGGATCCACAGGCTGCCATCTTAAGGGAGCTTGATTTGAATTTAATTGTATTATTATTATTTTTAAGTCAGGGTCTTGCTCTGTCACCCAGGCTGGAATGCAGCAGCATGATCATGGCTCACTGCAACCTCGACTTCCTGGGCTCAAGCAACCCTTCTGCCTCAGCCTCCCAAAGTGCTGGGATTACAGGCCTGAGCCATTGTGCCCAGCCAAGGCAGCTTTATTTTTTATCTTCCAATCTTCATTCACCTTTATTCTGTAAGGATGCCCATCATCACCCTTTTGAATTGACTCTTCTGGACACTTTCCGTTGGTAAAAAGTTCCTGAGTCACTTCAAATTACAAAAGTCTCATTTCAGCAATTGCAATAAAAAAAAATAGTGTGGTAATCCCTGGAGATCGAGGGTGAAATAGTGGTTGCCAGGGGCTGGGGTGGGGGGAGGCCGAGAGGGAGTTATTGTTTAGTGGGTGTGGGGTTCAGTCTGGGATGATGGGAAGACTCTACAGGTAGAGGTGCACTGTAATGTGAGTGCACTTGGTGCCACTGAGTTGTCTATGATTAAAATGGTTACCATGGTAAGTTTTATGTTGTGTATATTGTACCACAATGAAGAAATGCCAAAAAAGGAAGAAGAAAAAATATTTAAAAACCCAAGCCCTCCAAAAACCCTTAAAACTCCATTTAAAATTTAAAACTTTATTGCATCTTCTTGGTCTGATTGGGGCAAACAGCATGTAATGAAAAGGTGTGTGTGTGTGTGTGTGTGTGTGTGTGTGTGTGTGTGTGTGTGTAAGAAGGACACAGAAAGAGGGAATGAACTTCTCACTGCCCTCCTCCCACCTGCTCACATGCTCTGGGATTCTCCTCCTAGTTCCTCCAGGGTTGACCTGGGGAAGGAAGAGGAAAAAAAGGGCAGGAAAGGTCTTCCCCTGACTAGTACTGGGCGAGCTGGCACAGAGGCCTCCTGAGTTTTGTATTTGATATAGCTGACTCTTTATCTGTTGGGGCACTTTTGCAAGATCTTCCAAGAGCGACTAGGCCACAGCATTATCGGGATCTTTCACTCACGGTGAAAGGTGTAGCTGACCCACCTCCCTCTAGACTCAGGCACCTCAGGTTTCACCTTCCTGCTGCTGAGGCCAAGCCTCCCCTCCAGGTGGCGCTTGTGGGCAGATTGTGTACCGTTCTATGCTGTTTCCTGCTTCCTCACGGCTCACATCTGGTCCATAGGAAATAATCACACATCTTTTCCTCCAATAGATTTTAGGGGTACCAGTTTCCAATGCAGCCAACACTCTTCAATTTACTTTTTTTTAAAATTTACACTCTTCAATTTACAACCAAAACCACTATTTGCCAGTAGGTCTCTCATGCATTGGACTTTAAAAATGAGATTTATTGAAGTTTAATTTACATAAAGTAAAATTCCATTTTCGTGTAAATAGCCAGCAACTAACACCATAATCAAGATAAAGGACACTTCCAACATCCAAAAAGTCTCCTTTGCCCCACCCCTTATCTCTGGCCCTTGGTAAACACTGATCTGATTTCTATCCCTATACTTTTGCCTTTACCTAAGAAATCATGTTGTGATAGCTGGGCACCGTGGCTCACACCTGTAATCCCAGTACTTTGGGAGGCCGAGGCAGGATCACTTGAAGCCAGGAGTTTGAAACCAGCCTGGGCAACCAAATGAGATCCCACTGCTATAAAAAATTTAAAAATTATCTGGCGTGGTGGCTGTAGTCCCTGCTAATTGGGAAGCTGAAGCAAGAGGACTGCTTGAACCCAGAAGACTGAGACTACAGTGAGCCAGCCAGGCAACAGAGCAAGATCCTTTCTCAAAAAAAAAAAAAAAAGCAATCAGATTTTGAGTATTTACATATTGTACACAGAATCACACAGTATGTACTTTTTTATATTTAGCTTCTTTCACTGGGCATAAAGCCTCTGAAAAGCATCCATGTTGTGTGTATCAGTAATTTTTCTTTTTTATTGCTGAGTAGAGTTCTTTGTATTGATATCCTATAATTTATCTACTCATTCATTGATGTAGATTAGATTGTTTCTGATTTTTTACTATTATAAATATAGGCAATATAAAGCATTTGTGTACAAGTTTTTGTTTGGACATATGTTTTCATTCCTCTTGGATAAATATCTAAGAGCAGGATTGCTGGGTCATATGGTAAGTGTATGGTTAACTCAGCATGAAACCACCAAACTATTTCCCAAAGCAACTGTACTATTTTGCATTCCCACCAGCAACATATGAACGTTCCAGGTGCTCTGTTTTAGTATTTTGTTTTAAGTATTGTCAGTTTTGAAGATTTTAGCCACCTATGTGTGTGTTTGTGTGTGTATGTGTGTGTAGTGGTATCTCATTATGGTTTTAATTTTCACTTTCCTAGCCGAGTGCGCTGGCTCACACTTGTAATCCCAGCACTTGGGGAGGCAGAGGCGGGAGCATCGCTTGAGCCCAGGAATTTGAGACCAGCCTGGGCCACACAGTGAGATTCCTGTCTTTACAAAAAAAACTTTAAAAATGAGCTGGGCATGATGGTGCACTCTGTAGTGCACTTGGGGGCCTGAGGCAGGAGAATCCCCTGGTCCAGGAGTTTGAGGCTGAAGTGAGCCGTGATCATGTCTAGCCTAGAAGACAGAGTGAGACCCTGACCCCCTAAAAATCACACTTTCCCAGTGCCTAATGATTTTGGACATTATTTTGTTTACTTATTGCTGTTCATATGTCTTCTTTGCTGAAGTGCTTGTTCAAATCTTTTGCCCATTAAAAAAAATCTGGTAGTTTTATTACTACTTTTTAAAGATATCCTTGTGCATGCTTGGAAACAAGTCCTTTACCAGACAAAAAATTTTTGCAAATATGTTTTCTCCCAGTCTATGGCTTGCCTTTTCATTTTTCTAATAACATCTTTAAAAATAAAACCTCTTTAGCTTAAACAAGTTATTTATTTATTTATTTATTCAAGAAACAGAGTCTTGTTATGCTTCCTAGACTGGTCTCGAACTCCTGGGCTCAAGCAATCCTCCCACTTCGGCTTCCCAAAGTGCTAGGATTACAGGTGTGAGCCACTGCACCTAGCCAAAACTTTAATTTTTTTTCCCCATTACGCCTGGCGTCCTTATAACAAAAAACCAAAACTTTAAAAATTTTGATAGTTCTATTTACCATTTTGCTTTTGTTTTCTATTAAGAAATCTTTAACCTAAGTTCACAAATATTCTGTCCTCTTTTCTTATAGAAGTATTATAATTTTAGCTCTTATACTTAGGTCTATGATTTATTTCAAATTAATTTGAGGGTATGGTGTGAAATAAAGGTCAGGCTTTATTTTACTTTTGCAAATAGGTATCAAATTATTCTGGCACTGTTTATGGGAAAGACTATCCTTTTCCTCCACTGAGTTACTATTGTTGAAAGTCAGTTGACTATATATGTGTGAGCCTATTTCTGGACTCTCTGTTCTGTTCCATTGATATCTCTGTCTATCTTTACAGCGAGAAAACACCATTTTGATTATTATCACTTTAAAAATAAGTCTCAACATCAGATACTCTGAGTGCTCTAGCATGCTTCTTAAACTTTTTCTGGCTAAATTTTCAAATTAACTTGTTTTTTAAGAAAGAAAGTCAGCCGGGCACGATGACTCACACCTGTAATCCCAGCACTTTGGGAGGCCTGAGGTGAGAGGATTACCTGAGCCTAGGGGTTTGAGACCAGCCGGGCAACTTGGCGAAAGCCCATCTCTACAATAAATTTTTTAAAAATTATCCAGGTGGCTAATATAAAATTAGTGGTGGCTTGCCTGTAGTCCTAGCTACTTGGAAGGCTGAGGCGGAAGGATTGCCTGAGCCCAACAGGTGAAGACTGCAGTGGCTGTGAGCATGCCACTGCACTCTAGTCTGGGCGACAGAGTAAGAGTCTGACTCAAAAAAATAAATAAATAAATAAAAGAAATCCTACAGGAATTTTGATTTGGGTGATATTGTAAATGAGATTTTTAGAAATTTCAGTATCTGTTTCTTTCTAGTATTAATACATTTGATTTTTGTATATTGATTTTGATAATTATATAATGAGATCTTGCTAAACTCATTTATTAGTTCTAGTAAATTTTGGGGCTAGGTTCCTTAATATTCTCTACACAATCATGTTTGTGAATAGTTTTACTTCTTCTTATCCAGTCTGCATGCTTTTCATTTCTTTTTCTTGATTTACTGCACTGGATAAGACCCACACAATTTTGAATAGAAGAAGTAAGACAGGATATTGTGGTATTTTTTTCCCCTGATTTTAGGGGAAACAAATTCAGTGTTTTATGCTAAAGTATGATATTAGTTATAGGTTTATCTTGTTTGTTCTTTAAACAAAATTTTTTTTTTGAGTTGTGGTCCCACTCTGTTGCTCAGGCTAGAATGCAGTGGCATGATCACAGCTCACTGTAGTCTCAAATCCTGGGCTCAAGTGATCCTCCCACCTCAGCTACCAGAGTAGCTGAGACTATAGGCATGCACCACCATGCCTGCATAATTTTTTGATATTTTTCTTCCCTCCTTCCCTCCCTTCCTTCCTTCCTTCTTTCCTTCTTTCTTTCTTTCCTTCCTTCCTTCCTCCCTCTTTTCTTTTCTTTTTATTTTTTATACCACTATGTTGCTCAGCCTGGCTCAAGCAATCCTCCTGCCTCAGCCTCCCAAAGTGCTGGGATTATAGGCATGAACTATCGCGCCCGGCCATCTTGGGTGCTCTTTATCTAATTGAAGAAGTGCCTTTCTATTTCTACTTTGCTAAGAGAGCTGATCATAAATGGATGCAGCATTTTGTCAAATACTTTTTCTGCACATATTGAGATAGTCCTATAGTTCTTATTTGCATTAGTAATTTAGATTATATTGATTAATTTTTAAATGTTAAGCCAAGCTTGCATTCCTGGAGTAAACCCCTTAGGCTAATGGTGTAGTATCTTGTTATGTATTACTGGATTTGATTTGCTAACATTCTGTTAAAGATTTTGTGTCTATGTGCATAAGGGATATTGTTCTGTAGTTTCAATGTAATGTTCTTATCTGGTCCTGGTATCAGGCTAATGCTGGTCTCAAAGACTGAATTAGGAAGTATTTCCTCCTCTACAAATTTCTGAAAGAGTTTATGTACAATTTTTGAAATTTTTGAAATGTTTGGTAGAATTCATCAGTGAGGTCATTTGTACTTGGAGTTTCTTTTAGGAAGGATTATCTATTTTTTGGTGTATGAGTTGGTAGATTGTACCTGTCAAAGAATTTGTACATCTGATTTAAGTTGAGTTTTTTGGCATAAAGCTGTACATAATATTTTCTTATTAACCTTTTGATATCTGTAGGACCTGTAGAAATGTCCTCTTTTTCAGTCCTGGTAACTTAATCTTTTTTCCTGACTAGTCTGCTCGAGTTTTCTTTCCTTCCTTTTATTCACCATGTCAAAGAATCAACTCTTGGATTAATTTTTGGTGAAGTTGACTTTCTCTATTGTTTTTATGTTTCCCACTTAATTAAATTTTGCTCTATTTGTTACTTTCTTCTGCTTATTTAAGACTTAATTTTATCCCTTTATTTTCCTTTCCAGACTTCTTTTGAATCAATTGAATATTATTTATAATTTTATTTTATCTCCTTTGTTAGTTTGTTGACTATAGTTCTTTGTTATTTTAGTGGTTGCTATAGGGCTTATAGTATATATTTTTAACTATTGCAGTCCATCTTCAAGTGATGTGATGCTTCATGTACAGCATAAGAACTTTACAATAGTATACCCGAAGCAGTAAAGTGGGGCAATGTAGAACTCATATAATTTGTTTCTCATCTCTCAGGAGTCATTGTCCTTTGTTGTCTGATGCCAAGTGTCTTGAAAACTGTTATTTTAGGTTGTGTCAGTGAGAAAGTACATCTACTCCTTGTTATTCCATATTGGCTAGAAGTGGACTCTTTCTGGTTGCTTTTAACATTTTCTTTTTATCACTAGTTTTCAGCAATTATGATGTGCCATGGTATAGGTTTCTTTGTTTCTTTGCTTGGATTTTCTTGAGATCTTGAATCTGTGGATTTTTAGTTTTCATCTAATTTGGAAATTTAAGCCATGATTTATTTAATTTTTTCCCCTGTTCCTCTATTTTCTCTTCTTCTGGGATTCCAATTACACATATGTTAGATTGTCTGATATTGTCCCACAGCTCACTATGGCTCTGTGCATTCTTTTTCAGTGTCTTTCCTTTTGGTATTTCATTTTGGGGCATTGATTTTTCTATTTGTTCAAGTTCACTGATCTTTTCTGAAGTTCTGAAGTGGCCTCAGAACTCCAGCCTTTGCTTCCTCAACTTAGTGAGTCTACTGAGCTCTATTTGGTATCCACTCCCCTAAAATGTCTCAGAAGCTTCCCCTAGGCTATGAGCTAGGGCATTCAAACTGTTTATTTTCTTTCAGAGATTACAGTCCTGTGCTACCTCTTGCTCAAGGTCTAAAAATGTGTTTCATATATTTTCTCTAGATTTCCAATTGCTTATAGTAGGTGGAGAAAATTCCTGAGGCAGTTAATTCTTCATAAGCAGAAATGGAAGTCACCCTTATTAGATCTTTGAGGGATGAGTCAGAAATCAATCTAAATGTGTTCTCTTAGTTACTGTGGATTCCTATTTCATCCTCAGCCATACCCCTGGTCCCTGGAATAGTTGACAGCTTACTGTCTGATGACTGATTGATGCATACTGAGCTTTCTGCATGGTCCTATTGAAGCCACTTTCCCTAGACCTGAGGTGAGGGGCAAGCACTCTCCTACTTCTTCCCCATTGCTGGGGGTGGCAATCACTGTGTTTGTCTTTCCGAAGAAATCCTACCTCTAATTGTTTTAACCCCTCTTTGGCTCTTCATCCTCTTTTATGAGCTTTAGTGGGGTGGTCAGCTAAGGGTCACAAAATGGATCTCAACCATCTTCTTTGCAAACTCCCCTTTAGTGGTCTAACATCACTCGAAATGTGGAAGCCATGACCACCTATTGTCTTGGGGTCTTAGTCAACACTGAAACAAGACAAGTCTCATCTTCCTATCTTGCTACACTCGTTTAAACCACTACAGGCAGATTTTTGTCACAATTCCTAATTCGTGCAAGTCCAGAGAGGCAGAGAGGAAAAATGGTTCCTGGGATGCATAGATAATTTTGACCAAACTAGTGTAATTGAGTGAGACTGGGGTAGGGGAGTGACAGAGAGATTCTGTTGGATTGGGAGGTGGCTATGATGGGAATGGGTGATGGAGTGCACTTGGTGGGACTGAGAGAAACTGATGGTGATGTAAGGAGACTGGGGCTAGTGGGAGTGACTAGGGAGGACAGGAGGCCTCAAAGGGGCCAGAGGTCATGGGAGGAATGGGAAGAAGAGTGGTAGGAAGAGCGGGGAGCCTGAGAGGATCAGGATCGTGGAAGGAACTTAGTTTGAGGCAGGGAAGATATGGAGAGAGAGATGGGGCAAAATAGCAAGCAGGGGGAACTGGAGAGAATTGGACAGGACTGGGTGGGATCTAATGAGATCAGTAGCTGTGTCTTAGACTGAGAAAAATAAGACAACAACAACCACCTTATTTTGGTAAAATGAATACAATGTAAAACTTACCATTCTGAGCATTTTAACGTGTACAGTTTGGTGGCATTAAGTACATTTACAGTGGTGAACAACCATCCCTACCACCCATCACCAGAACTTTTTCATCCCCCCAAAGAGAAACTCTGTACCCCTTAAACGACAGCTCTCCCCTTCTCCCAAGCTGCTGGTCACTCCTATTCTACTTTCTGTCTTGTACAGAGAAAAATCTAAGCCGTGATCTCCTTGCCCCTAGCCTCGTCCCTAGTGAAGGTAATGGGGGCCAGGGAGAGAGAGAGGAACTGGGTGGGAGGAGAGGCTGGGAAGCCCTGTGAAGAGCTGGATGAATTGGAGGAGAGTGGCGTTAAGAGGTCTGGGGGTCTGGGAGGAGCAGAGGGAACCTGGTGAGAATGAGGGTAGTTTGAGTACGCTGGGGATGATGGGATCGATGAGAAGGGGATGGCATGGGGCGGACATCTCAAAAAGTCATAGCCTCTCCAAGGATGGAGTCCCCCACCCCCCCATGACTACTTGCCATAGCAGGCTCCAAGCTCTTGTCTGGTTGTGCAGGTTGCAGCTGCTGGGACCCTTGCCTGGCTGCAAGACAGCCCTCCCTCCACTCTGTGGCCAGTACCCTCTCTTCCTGCCAGGTGGGAAGTAAAAGAGGGCCTCAGGGACCCCATTTTTCTGGCTCCCTGGGTCTAGGAGTGGCTGGAGGCAGCATGAAACCTTACCTGCGTTTAACTTATACCTGATCAATGGAAGATCTCACTGTAGTGGCCTGTCTGGGAAGGGGGAGAATGGTCTTCTTGAGGAACTAGATAATGAGTCTCTAATCAGGCTACACCAGAGTGACTGCAGCACACTGGGGGTTGGACAAATGTGGGAAGTGGGAGGAAGAAGTGGTGGTGAGAGGCTGGGGTATAAAAGGTCAGGGAGGTCTGGATGGGCTAGTAAAGGACAGGGAGACTGGATGAAATTGAATGTGGGGCAGTTTTGGGGGCTTAGTTGACAGAGAGGGCCTGGGAATGGCAGGAACCTCGAGAGAAGGGGGCACTAGATTCCACCTGGAATGGAGTGAGAGAGACTGCACGAGTGAGCAGGGTGTGTGGAAGGGAGGACATGAACGGGGAGAGGCTGGAACAGACAAGGGAGGCTGGGAGGTGACTAGAGGCTGACAGGGGCTGGAGTGGGCTGGCAGGAGCTGGTGCCAACATGCAGGGACTGTGAGAAGCTAGAGGGCTCTGGGAAGAAAAGCGAAGTGATGGGAGGAACTGATGAGGGTGAGGAGAAGGAGGGCTTGGGAAAGAGTGGGAGCTGCAGGGGAGCGTGGAGGGTTGAGAGAGATGCCCCTCACTTGGGAGTCAAGGCTCCCCACTACAGTGAGTTGACTTCTCAACTTCTCCTTGCAGTTCTCCCAGGGCTGGCGTTGCCCATTTCAGGGCTGAGTTAGGTGCGGATCTGACTGGAATCCCTACATCCACTCTGTCTCATGGAATCTACCCTCTAGCCAGCTTCCCTTGTTGGAAGCCCTCCAGAGCTTCCTCATCCCCCGACTGACGTGGTGCCCTCAAGGCTAACCCTCCTCTGGCCCTGCTCCTTCTGTGCCTGCCCCTCACTGCCTTCCAGCCTCACCATCCTCCTCTATGCCCCACCACATCCCTCTCAGGCTTTTGTTCCTGCTGTTACTCTGTTTGAGCTCTCTTCTCCATAGGTCTCAGCTACCTTATTCTTCTGGTCTTAACTAAAATCTCCCTTCTCAGGCCTTCTCAGACCACCCCGGATCAAGCAGGACCCACTTTGTCTGTCACTGTGAACCATGTAGTCTGAGCAAGTGGCTGACCAGCACCTGTGACCATGTGACCCAGTCACTGGTCGCACGTTGCCTGCCCCTATTAGGATATAAGCGCCTCAGGGATACCTGTCTTGTTCACTGCTGCATTCCTGGCACCTGGAAGACTGCCTGGAAGATAAAAGTGTTCAATAAATGACTACTGACTGACTATTGATTGGTATATCCATGCACACCTGTGGTCATAGCAGCACTATTCACCATAGCCAAGAGGTGGTTACAACCCAAGTGTTTATCCATGGATGAATGGTTATACAAAGTATGGTATATATGTACAATGAAGCCTTAAAAAGGAAGAAAATCCTGACATGCTACAACGTGGATGGACCTTGAGGACATTATGCTAAGTGGAATAAGATGGTCACAAAAGGATAAGTCCTGTGTGATTCCACTTACATGGGTGCCTAGGATGGCCAAATTCATAAAACAGAACGTACAAGGGTGGTTGCCAGGGACTGGGGATAGGAGAAAATGGGAGTTGTTGTTGAATGGGCATAGCATTGCAGTTTTGCAAGATGAAAATTCTAGAGATTGGTTGTGCAACAGACAAATATACTTAACATGACTGAACTGTACACCCAGAAATGGCTAAGACAGTAAATTTTATGTCATTTTTAAAATCACACTTTAAAGAAAGAACATTATTGATACATCATTTACATTCATGATTGAGGAATCTTTTTTTTTTTTTTTTTTGAGTTGGAGTCACCCAGGCTGGAGTGCTGTGGCATGATCATGATCACAGCTCACCACAGCCTTGACTTCCTGGGCTCAGACAATACTTCTGCCTCAGCCTTCTGAGTAGCTGGGACTATAGGCATGTGTCACCATCCACAAATAATTATTTTATTCCTCTTGTAGAGATGAGGTCCCACTATGGTGCTGAGGCTGGTCTCTAACTCCTGGGCTCAAACAACTCTCCTGCCTCGGCCTCCCAAAGTGGTGGGATTGATTACAGGCATGAGACATTGCATCTGATCTCATGATTAATAGAATCTTATTGGTGGATTGTTCATTTTAATATTTTGCTCTAAGATACAATGGGATATTATTCAGCCCAAAGGAATGAAATACTGGTTCATTTCATTCTGCATGAATAAACTTTGGAAACAGTATGGTAAGTGAAAGAGTCCAGTCACAGAAGACTACATGTTACATTCCTCCCTTGGAATTCAGGGGAGATTGGTTTCAGGACCAACCACCGATATCAAAATCTGCAGATGCTCAAGTCCTTTAATATAAGGTGGCGTAGTAGTTGCATACCCATGCACATTCTCTTATTTTTATTTTATTTTATTTTTTGATGTTACTTTTCTTTTTTAAAAATTTTCTAATTTTATTTATTTCATTTTTTAAATTTTAAAGATGTGGGATACAATTCAGGGTTAAATATACAAATGTTCATTATGCATGTCCCCTTGTTGATGAGGTGTGCCCCCCCCAACAGATTTCCACTATTGCCAATCCCCCCCCTGCCCTCCCCTGGCAGTTTCCCACTATTGCCAACACTTTTCTTATAGTATTATTATAATTGTTCAAGGTCTGCTTATGAGTGAGAACATGTGATACTTAGTTCTTTGTTTCTGTGAAAGATCACTCAGTATTATAGATTCAAAGTCCATCAAGGTTGCTGGGAACTTCACAGCACATCCTCTTTTAGACATTAAATCATCTACATATTACATACATTATAAGTAAATTGTATATTACATTTATAATGTAAATGCTATATAGTGTCATACTGTATTTAAAACATCTATAACATGTTTTCATTATTGTATTGCTTATTGCTGTGTTGTTTTTCTATATTTATCTATTTATTTATTTATTTTGAGTCAAGGTCTTACTCTGTCACCCAGGCTGGAGTGCAGTGGCACAATCACCACTCACTAAAGCCTCAACTTCCTGGGCTCAGGAGCTCCTCCTGCTTCAGCCTTCCAAGTAGCTGGGACCACAAGTGGGTACCACCATGCCCAGCTAATTTATTTTTTATCTTTTGTAGAGTCGAGGTCCTTCTATGTTACCTATGCTGGTCTCAAACTCCTGGGCTCAAGCAATCCTCCTGCTTGGGCTTCCCAAATACTTTTGATCCTAGGTTGGCTGAATCTGTGGATAGGGAACCCATGGATATGGAGGGCTGACTGTATATGATTCCATTTGTATGAAATGTCCAGAATAGGACCAGGCTCAGTGGCTCACATCTATAATCCCAGCACTTTGGGAGGCTGAGGCAGGAGGACTGCATGAGGCCTGTAGTTCGAAACCAGCCTAGACAACAAAGTGAGATCTTATCTCTACAAAAAAATTTTTAAAAATTAGCTGGGTGTGGTGGCTTGTACCTGTAGCCCCAGCTACAGGGGTGGGGATGGGGGTGCTGAGGCGGGAGAATTCCCTGAGCCCGGGAGGTTGAGGCTGCAGTGAACATTGAGCATGCCACTGTGCTCCAGCCTGGTGACAGAGTGAGACCCTCAACTAAAACAAACAAACAAAAAACCCAAAACCCCAAAACAAGAAATGTCCAGAATAGGCAAACCCATAGAGATAAAAAGTCAATTAGCGGTACCAAAGCTGGAGAGGGGGTGGTGATGGAATTGGGAAGTGACTACTAATGAGTACAGGATTTCGTTTGGGGTGATGGTGGAACAACTTTATGGCTATATTTAAAACCACTGAGTTACGTTCATAAAATTCATTTGATGGATGTAAATTACATCTCAGTTAAAAAAATCTGTGTCTGTATGATGCTGCTAAAGAAGACAAGAGCCTTAGTATCTGAGTTCAGAGTCCTCTTGAAAGCAGAGTCTGAGTAAGTATTTGCATGTAAAAAGTTTATCTGGGGCCAGGTGCAGCAGTGCACACTGGTAATCCCAGCACTCTGGGAGGTCCAGGCAGAAGGATCCCCTGAGGCTTAGGACAACATAGTGAGACTCCATCTCTACAAAAAATTAGCCGGGTGTGGTGGCGCACACCTGTAGTCCCAGCTACTTGAAAGGCTGCAATGGGAGTATTGCTTGAGTCCAGGAGATGGAGGCTGCAGTGAGCTGTGATTGCGCTAATGCACTACGACCTGGGTGACAGAGTGAGACCCTACCTCAAAAAAAAAAAAGAAAAAGAAAAAAAAAAGGAAAGAGTTTATCTGGGGTTAGTAATGACAGGAAGCTGGAGAGAGGGACCAGGAGAATGAGGATGGATAGAAGCCAGTGTGAGTGTGCTATCAAGGTCTCTACTGTGGTCAGTTTGAGCTCAGTTCTACCAGGAACCTTCTGAGGAGGCCTCTCAGAATTGCCCATCCGAAGAGCCAGTGAGAGAAGCATTTATTCATCAGCTCGAATCCCCCACTAGTTGCTGCCTCTGGAGGAATAACCTCTGCAAGTCCTGGAGCAGAAAGTGAAACACGCTTGAGGGAAGAGCCGGTTGTCTGAGGTCGATCGCAGCTCAGGCTGAAATCAGAGGTGGAGCCAAGAGGATGTGGGTGGGACGCCGGCAGCACCTGATACCCGACACCCTTGATTGCCTTACATACTCTTGCCCTCCCAAAGGCCACGTTCTGAAATGTTAGTATTAGTAACTAAACATAATGCGATTAATGAGGACAGCTGGTAGGTAGGTTTGCCAATGTGTGTAGCTGGCTTATTTGGGCATGACTGCATCTTGTATCCCACTGCTCCTTCCTGGGTTCAGTTTTTCTTTTAAGTAATGTCTGAAAATGTATTTGGTTTGCCGTTACTCTCGAAGGATAGTAGAGCTGTGCACATAACTCCAGCTTCAAGTGTATTTTCCTTTATTTCTTTGAAAATAATATTTTATTGTTTTCTGGCTTCCAGTGTTGCTGATGAGGATTTGGATGTTGGGTTCTTTTTCTTTGTTTTTGGATAATCTGCTTTTTCTCTGGTACTAGGATTTTTTTCTTGGTCCTTGTTGTTCTTAAGTTCTAAAATGTGAAACTAGGAATGGATTTTTGTTTGTTTGTTTATCATGCTTAATATGTGATGAGATTTTTTTCCAATCTAAGGATTTATGTTTTTTTTTTTTTTTTCATTTCTGGAAAGTCCTCAGCCATTCTTTCATATTTTCCATCTCTTGATCTTTTAGTGCTGAGTTCTAGGAGATTTCCTCAGTTCCTTATTCAAGTTTATCATGGTCCCTTCCAGCTGTATTCAGTCAGATATTTGGTCCACCTTTTGAAGTTTTCCTTTTTACTGTAATTTTAATTTCCCAGATTTCTAATGGAATCATTGTCATTTGTTCTACTCTCATTTCATGACTTCCTTTTCTTGTTTCATGTTTGCTATTCCCTTTTTACTTCTTTGAGGACCTTAAAGATACTTTCTTTAAAGTGCTTTTCAAAGTGCTCTAAAACTTTATTTTCTCAGCTATCAGTTCTGTTTGCTGAGTTTGTTTGCTTTCATGGTGTTGGTCTTCCTCAGTACTCTGTGATTCCTAACTTTGAGGTTGTCTGGTGATTCTGTAAAAACCAAGGCCATCTGTTAGTGGCCTCAGCTTGGTTTGTAGTGGGCTGGATTCCAGGCTAGGGGTTTTCTCAGAAGTATCTACTGTGGGTCTCCACCTCATGTGAGTAGTGCAATTCTGGGACAGTCCCTTTAGCTTCGTGGTTCTGAGGCCCAACCACAGACAAGTGGCTTGGTCTTTGCCATGACCTCGAAACATGGGTGTAGCTGCTCTGGTTTAAGTTCACTAACTGGCAGCGCAGGACCCAATGCTAGTTAGGTTTAGATTCCATTTCTGCTTAGCATCTACACTTTGGCCCACACCCTACAAGTTCAGCCCTGCTGTCTTTCCTGCTCTTAGGGACTGCCAAAGTCAGCCCCTTCCCTCCCCCGTAGGCTCTTATCTCCTTTCTTTAGAGAAGTCTTCATTTCTTGTCTACAAAGAGATCCTTCTTTTGTTAATGGTCATATGTGTGTGATTACAATTTTTTTTAATGTCTTATGCATTTATCTCTGAAGCAGAAGAAAATGGTTTTGGCCATCTTAACTGGAAGCAATGTGACTTCTTTACACATATGATATAGCTGCTGTTAACTAAATTTTGTTCCCCAAGCCGATCTGTAGAAATGCACATATCTTACAGCTGTGTGTTGTTTCTCAATTTGCATTCAGCTACTCACATCAAACCTGTTTGGATATGTTTGGACCTGTTTGGACCCCAGGGTCCAGGTCAGCCTGGGGCAACAGGATGAGGGTGAAGGCAACCTTTAGTTTTATTAAGAGCCAAGTTTTAAGCATATATTAATATTTATAATTTTCTTTAACTGTGTGTGTGTGCATGTGAGTGTGCATGTGTGTGTGTGTGTGTACACAAAGTCACTATGTGCCAGACATAAGGGCCTTTGTAAGGGACTTACAAACATGAACTAATTTAATCCTCGTAACAATCCTAGGATGCAGATACTATTACAATGACTCCCATTTTACACATAAGGAAACTGAGGCATAAAGAGTGGTGAGTCAAGACTGGGGCTCAGAGTCCTGAGCTCTTAACCACTACTCTATGCCGTGTGAATGTACACACCCTTGTGCGCTAGCTTGCACATGAGGTGGGGCCACTGAAGCCTGTGCTACCTCTGACTGTGGCATCCCTTTCCACAGCCAGGAGTGGACAGAAGAGTGGCAGACTCAGACACTGGCCCAGGGACACCAAGCAACCTCCTGCCCCAGACCAGCTCTGCCTACTTCTTTCCTGCCTGCTCACGTGGCTCAAATGCCAGAGCCCTAGGCTGCCAAGGAGTCTTGACTGTAGCACAGGCAATGGGTTTTGTCCTCTCCTATCATCCCCTTCCCCACTCACCATCAGGAAAGATGTGTTCCCTGCAAGTTGTAGGGACCAGGGGCTGGAGAGGAGGGAGGAATGGGAAGACAGTTGCCTCCTTAGAAGAAAGGGTGAAGCCGGGCTTGGTGGCTCAGCCTATAATCCTGCACCTTTGGGAGGCTGAGGTGAGTGGATTGCCTGAGCCCGTGGGTTCGAAACCTGCCTGGGCAACTTGGCAAGACCTCATCTCTACAAGAAATCAAAAATTAGCCGTGTGGTAGCGCGCGCCTGTAGTTCCAGCTATTTGGAAGGCTGAGGCGGAAGGATCGCTGGAGCCCAGCAGGTCGAGGCTGCGGTGGCCGGGAGTGGCCACTGCACTCCAGTCTGGGTGACAGAGTGAGACTCCAACTCAAAAAAAAAAAAAAAAGAAGAAAGGGTGAACTCACTACTCCACTGTAGTTCTTCACATCAAGAGAGACACAGAGCGATGGAGAGAGAGATAGAGATACAAGGACCCCAGAGGAGAACAAAGAATCTGGAGAGCCAAGACAGAAAAGTGCAAAGACAAAGAAACAGACAGAGACTAGGAGATGAGGGAGGTACAGGGAAGGTGTCTGAGAGGAAAGCTGCCAGGAGAAGGGGCTGGGGGGAGTTGAAGCAGTTGAGTGTTGGGGGAGGTGGCAAAGCCCAGCCCTAGGGTATTGGGGGCTTGGAGTCCTCTAGAGCCTGACTGAGAAGGCCTAGAGCCAAGGATTCCTCCCACCTTCTGGTGTGGCCCTTCATAGGGGCTGGGGCTGGGGCTAGAGTAGGGGTGTGTGTGTGTGTGTGTCTCCAGTCCTTTCCTGGGCTGCTGGCCTGGTATCCCTGGAGCTGGAGATAAGTGCGTGGCCTCTCGGTGCCCTCCTCCTGCACGGGGCCAGTTGGCCCCACCCCCCATGCCAGTGTCAGGTTCCGGGCTGTTCCCTGGGGGAACTTTGATCTGGAAAGAATGAGAGTGACCGATCTGGCTGCTGCCCAGGGCTGAGCCATGTCACTGAGACCTGGCCTGGGCTGCCCTCACTGCCTTCCCGCCCACTGGGACACATAGCTGTTATGGGGGCTCAGAAGACAAAGAGGGGGGTCTTTCCTGCTTTCCTTCCCTCCCTCTTTCTCTCAGTCATCCATTGTTTATTTACTAGTTCACTCATTCAACAAATATTGGCTGATGGGGATGGGGCTGAGCAGTAGGGACAGAGGGACAGTGAGACAGCATCCTGTCCTTTAGGGAGCCCTTCCCCTGCAGAGGGTGGGCAGCTACACAGACACACCCCAAACAGAGACCACTACTTGAGAGAAACACAAGCCCTGCTTTGGAGGAGGGAGATGGGGAAGCGAGAGGGATATGTTCTAGGAAGCACAATGAGGGGTTAGTGGAGGTAAGGAGTGGCAACAGGCAGTATCAGGGGAGGCTTTCCAGAAGAGGTGGCAGTTAAGTTGTGCTCTGAAGATCTGAAGAACCAGCAGGAATTTGTCAGACAGTCTGGCCAAATGAAAGGAATGCTTCAGGCAGGGGGATCAGTGAAGGCACAATCGCAGAATATGAAAGAGTTTTGTGCATTTGTGGGTATCAGCAGCTGAGAAAGAAAGGTTAGAAAAGGTTGTGGGTGGGGCCTGGTCAGGAAGGCATTCCCCTGTTGGAGAGGGGATCCAGGGGCTGGAGGAGTGGGTCCTAGCTGGCACAGCTTTGTCAAAGCAAGATGCCTCTGGGGGCTTAGGGGTGGTAGCAGTCTGGTGGCACCTTCAGGTAGGTCTTCCCAAAGAGAGGCTGATATTCTCTAAGACCTCCCTATAAGCCCCTGCCCCAGTTAGTCTCCAAAATGCTTCTGAGGAAGCCCACCTTGTCTATGGGCTGCAAATGGCCCCAGTGGGCTCCTGGCCCAGGCCTCAGCCCAGACTCCTGCTTTGGCCTGGCCTCCCCACCCCCCTGCCCACACTGACTGACACTGCCTTTTGCTGGACTGAAAGCAGACACTGCCAGGCCTGAGGGGCCCCTGGGGAAGGCCAGGAGAGCCATAGCCCTCGAGCTCTGGCTCCTCTTGTCCTGGAGGCCGCTGAGCCAGGCCCTATAAATAGCCCCTCCCCCTGCCCCTTCTCTGGGATGGAGGAGGAGAGAAAGGGCCCAGCAGGCCTGGAGGCACCAGGCCTTGTGGTGGGAAACTGTGGAGAGACATGGGGAGAAGGGAGGAGGAGCCCAGAGTTTGAGCCCAGTTTTGCTTGCCCCTCAGCCCAGGGTCCTCTGGGCTGGGACAGCTAGGCTCTACAGGGCAGAGAAAGTGTGCTCCCAGGGACTATTGTTGTAAGAGAAGGAGCCAACTCTCCTTCTTTCCATCTCTGGGTGGGTTTCCAGAGGCCCGAGTCCAGATATGAGCTTCAAGGGCCTCCCAGGTTGGCCTGCCCTGCCCCAGAGACCCCTTTCTCACTCCCCAGTGGTCCAGAACAAGCTATGGTGGGGGTTTGCTCTGCCCCTGCTTGCTTAGGCCTTAAACACATGCTTGCTTTTCCTTGACCTCAGTCTCCTCTCCTGGTTCTCTAGTTCTCAGGGTGGGGGTGGAGAGCCAGAGTGAGTCAGTGGAGAGCCCTCGCCAGGTCTTGGGGCCAGAGTTAGGGGCTGAGACCCAAGGAGGAGGACCTGGAAATGGAAAATATGAGTCCCACAGCCTTATCTAGGCTGGAAGCAGCTGCTCCACCCTGCACCCTCCACAGCCCCCACCTCTGGGGGAGGACAGCGGGCCCCTCCATGCAAGCATAGGTGTTTGTTTTCTGGTCAGCCTGAGCCTCGGCAGAGGCCTGTGGAAAATTCCTCCTCCACTGGGGTCAAGAGGACCCAAGGCTCCACTCTCTCTTACCCCCTCTCCACATGAGGCCACCCTTAGAATTTTATACGCAAGGATGTCTGCAGAGTAGACCCCACAGAAGCCGGTATCTGTACCTTCTGGAGACCTACTTCTAGGTCTGATTAGAGTCAGCTAGAAACGGGGCATGTGTTCAAACTCATGCTCATGCAACGATATACACTCAAATATTTAATATATGGAAGTATATATATAGACATGTGACACATATGTGCAAGCATGTGGGCAGTGGGCTGCATAGGACACATCCTGATATCTACGTTGAGACATGTTGACATACCTACAAGCAAATGCATTAAAAAACCCTCCTATAAACATGGGTCCTTATAAATGTACACCACCCCCCTGAAATCTGTGCAGGAGTATAGACTCCTGAACTCCCAAGTCCTTCCTCTACACAGTCACACCCACGCATGCATGTGCAAACACAACACATGCACAGACCCATCCTCAGATACATGGGAAAAAGATGAACATTAAAAATGTGCACCTTTGGCCAGGCACAGAGGTTCATACCTGGAATCCCAGCACTTTGGGAGGCAGAGGTGAGAGCATTGCCTGAGCTTGAGGGTTGAGCTGATCCTGGGCACTTTGATGAGACCTCATCTCTACAATAAATAAATAAAAATAGCTGGGTGTGGTGGTGCATGTTTGTAGTTCCAGTTATTTGGAAGGTTGAGGTGAAAGGAGGCTGTGGTAGCTGTGGGTGTGCCACTGTACTCCAGCTGGGTGACAGAGTGAGACTCCAACTAAAAAAAAAAAAAAAAAAAGTACACATGTGTCCAGCAGAGAGTCCACTGGGAATTGGAGTTATCCAGGGGGTAAGAGTCTCCTTGGGAGGAGGGTCCCTCTAGGGCTTGAGGGTCCCAGAATTGGTTCCTGCCACTCTGCTTCAGGCAGGCAGAGCTGTGGGAATAGGGCGGAGACCCTTGGTCCCGCCCTTGGGCACTGCCCTAAGTTCCAGTTAGAAAGGAGACTTAGGGGCTCCAAGACTGGTCTGCCCTGAGGCCTCTACTCCTGCACAGCCTCCACTGTGTCTTCTAACCCCCTCCTTATCATGCCTCTGGGTTCCTGAACCCAGCAACCTGGCAGGAAAAGATAAATATAAGCCCTGAGTCCCCACCCCTATGAATCTCATAACATGGCAACGGTTTCCAGGGGCAGAGACTGGATTTCAGGATCTGGGAGGAGGAGCGGGGAATGGATGTTTGCCAGGGATGGAGGGGTTTGCTCCTGGAGTGGACTCTCCTTCGAGGCCTTGTTAGCTAGCTCCCTTTGGGTGCCTGCAGCTGCAGTCTTTGAGGAGTAGGGTACAGCTGGCTGCATGCACCTTCCTAGCTGTGACCCTGATGGCCAGGACTGCTAGCCACTTCAGTCAGTGAGCCTCCATGGGGGTGTAACAGGACCAAGCAGGGCCTGACCCTCCAACCTGAGCCCTGCCTGGTAGAGGAGCTTGGAGGGATCCCCAAGGAGATGTGACCTTGGAGACAAGCCTGGGAGCCCCCACAGCTCACAATCCCTCTAATGCACCCTCTCTGTAACCCACTTTAGTAGCTGATACCCCATACCACCAGGTCATAATTTGGGAGTCATCCTTGCATCTCTCCCCTCCCTCCCCCATTGTCCATCCATCCAGCTGTCCTATTGGTCCCACTGACTCTAATGAGTCCCCTTCTCCCAGACACCCAATCACCCAATGTCTATTGAGCACTTACTAAAGCCAGTTCCCACACTAGGTGTGGGGATAGACAACCCCTGAGATGGATGGCTCTCGTTCTCTGTGGATGGAGTCCAATGTGTGCACGTGTGTGTATATGAGCACCCATGCATGTGGACTGGGGCTGCAGAGAGTAGGGGAGCGGTACCAGGCAGGTGGGGCAGAGCACATTCCTGCCATGTCTGGAGGACTGAGCCACCCACTTTTTATGTCCTTTCCCCGCACTGTACACCCTGTGTTTCTTTGGGACCTGGGAGGTCTGGATAGTGTGGGACCTTGAGGGGAGAGGGCTAGAGGCAGGTGGGTACTGCATGGAGAGGGCTCAGGAGAGAGGCTGTACTGCGGGTAGAGAAGTGGCAGTCCTCAGCACGGAGGTGGCAAGCGCCCCATGGGTGTGGGGGTGAGTGATGCTTCCAAGGGAGGGTGTGTGGGTAAGAGCAGAGGGGCCCACTCAGAGACTGGGAACCTCCTTGGTGAAGGGATGTGTAAAAGAACAGTCACTCAGGAAGGTCCCTGGGGAGGAAAAGGCACAGAGGAGACTCAGGTGAGTAAGGAGGAAGAAGTTCTCGGGCTGCTGCCAGAGGGCCAGGTGGGGGGTACTGGAGCAGTTCCAGGGGAGTACAGCCTCCAGCTACTCTGGGGGGCAGGTAGGAGCTGGCCCAGAGCTGGCTCAATCTGACTGTTGCCCTGGGAGGTAAGCTGGGACCAGCACACAGCAAATGGAAGTACTGCACTGCAACTCTGGGAGTAGGGCCCTGGATTCCACTCCTGTCTCTGCATACTTGCTGTGCAGTCTTGGGTCAGTCCCTGCCCCTCTCAGGGCCTCGGTTTCCCCACCTCAGGCCTGTGACCTTAACTTTGTGGTTTTGGCCTGGGAAGGACTTGATCTTGTGAGGTGACCGGCAGGGGGACTGGAGAAGGCTTGTCCCACATCCTCCTTTGAGGCTAGAACCAGAACAGAGCAGGGGCTCAGCAGGCAGCAATGGGGGCAGAGTCAGGAGAGGGGGAGCTGGCAGCAAAGACGCAGGAGCCCCCAGGACTCGGGAGGAGGGTGGCCTCCACTTGCTTGCTGACATCAGGGCTGGTGAATGTGAGGGAGTTCAGCCAGGCCTGTCAGCCCTCACCTCCCTCGCAGCCTGGTACTGGGCAGAGTGAGCTGGAGGACAGTGGGGGAGGGCCTGGGCCTGGGAGCAGAGCCGCAGCCTCCCATGCCTGTAGCCAGCTCCTAGGGTGATGCTGGCCCTTCCCCCATCTCCCCCCAACCTCTTCCTGTGCTCCTGTTCATCTCTCTTTCCCTAGGCTCCTCTCCAGCCACTGACTCAGTGGTCTGACTCCTGAGGGAAATAAGCCAAGGGAGATGGTTTTAATCTTGTACCATCTGCCTTCCCAGAACCTCCAGTGGGCCCCCATCTCTGCCCTTGAAAGAGTCCCTGCCTCAGCCCCAGGAGCTCTGCTGTGTCCCCAAGCCGCTCCTCCTAGATATTCCCACTGTGGCTCAGGAAGGACCAGGCAGCTAACCTGAGGTTGGAGAGTGTGGATGGAGCCTGGGCAGCCAGTCTCTACAATCGATCATCTCTTCCTCCCTCCTAGGGTTCCTGCCCCATGGCCCAGCTGGCCTTCCTTCTCCTGGAAGATGGGAGAGAAGCTGGATTTGGGTTCACGCTCCCCTCATCCCATGCTGCTCATTCAGGTACATGCCCAGATGCACAACAGCTATGTGGCCAGGGACCAACCTGCCCAGTTCCTCCCAAGACTTACCCACATGGTCCTTTCTTGGGTCTTGCAAGGAAAGGGACTGAGTTCCTCTGGCTGAGAGCAGGGCTTTTGAACTCCAGGCTCCTGTGGAGGCTGTGAATGCTGTCTGGGGCAAGAGCTGCTGCCGCAGTATCTCTCAAGGTCTCTGTCAAAGATTCCACCTGGAGAAAGAATTCAGAGAGCGGTTTGGCTCACCCCGTCCAGACGGCTACTTGGAACACACACTCACGCACATGCAACATGCACGCCTTTTGGCATTTGACTTTCTCATGAAATAATTGCTGGAAGGCTCCTTGGATTAAGTAACCCAGTGTTCCTTCCTGTCCCCCTTGGGGCAGGGGTGGGGGGAGAGAATCAGCATCTGTTAGGCTGACCCAGTTCCTTTGGGGGCAGTGAAGGCCAGTCCAGAAGGATTTGTGGGCTCCAAACATCCCTGGAAGCTGAATGTGATAGGAATAGCCTGTCAGACCTCTCGCTCCTGAAGGTCATCTGGCTGTGCCTGTCCAGCTGCTGGGCCTCCCTCAGGTGGGCCAGGACTGGGGAAGAGAAGGCTAATCAGGAAAAGCTTTTTACACAAAAAAAGGATGAGAGAGATGTCCCCATTTTTATCTTCGATCAGTTTGACAACAAATATGCCCATCATCCTATCACCCTAAAGCAACATCTCTTCCCATTCTTCCCTTTTCTTGTGATGGTTGGGGTGGGCTTGGAAGGGAGAACTATCTGGGTTCAGGCATGAAGGAGTGTTGAGAGGGAAGAGAGATTGGAGACCTGGCCTGAGGGTAGAGGCCAGTGACTGAGACTCTTATGGTGGGAGAGGGGGTGATTAGTCCCAAAGCGCCCATTCTAGGGTTTGGAAATTCAGCCCTTTCTTCTCTGTGTGCCTCATCCTCTCCGGGATCCCCTAATAGGGATGCCCTGGTGAGCCTGGAGCCTCTACTGTCCACTGGCGGGGTGGGCACAGAGATCTTGCTACAGAAGGTAGAACTGGGAGGAGAGAACGCATAATTGCAGACAGGAAGGGGACGGCTCCACTTGTCTCCTTCCTGAGGTGCAGGTCCAGGTGAGAGTACCACGGGCGAGTATGTGCGTGTGAGGGCCGTGGCCTTGCGTAGGGACGGCACTGTGGGTCAGGGCAGCAGTTCTGGGAGCTGCTGGGGCTCTCAGGCCTCCCTGAGCAGTTGGGGGTGGGGTCTCCACTCCCAGTAGAACCTGGGCCCCGCGGCAAGAGCCTCGAGGGAACGCGTAACCCTCGGCTGTGCTCTCCAAAGTCCACTTGGGGACCCGGACCTTTTCCCGGTGGGCCCGCAGTCCCTCCCCAAGGCCACATGCCACTCCTCCAGGATCGGGAGGTCTCCGACTCCTTACTTTCCACGCGGCTCCGCACCCCGGAGAGGAGAGGGGAGCGAGCTCTTCCTCCGCGCCTCTAGGGTGCCCCATAGCGCACCGGCCCGCTGGTCTCAAGGGGCGGGGGTGTCCCCGAGCAGGCCCCGGTCCCGCCCCCGAGGCTCCGCCCCCCCGCACGGCGCCCTGTCAGGGGGCTTGGGGGCCCCGCCCCGCCCAGCGCCCGCCCCTTCGGCCGCCCCTCCGGCGCAGCCAGCCCTTGGCGTCCAGTCGCGGCTCTGAGCTGCGGAGCTCGCATCCTCTCGCTTCTTCGGCTGCTCTCAGACAGTGAGCTCGCTCGGCCATGGAGCCAGCCCCGGACGCTGAGGAAGCGCGCTCGGTGCGTGAGGCGCTGGGCCGCTACGAGGCGGCGCTGGAGGGCGCGGTGCGCGCGCTGCACGAGGACATGCAGGGGCTGCAGCGCGGCGTGGAGCGGGGCGTGGCCGAGGCGCTGCGCCTGGCCAGTCCCCTGGCGCGCACGGTGGCCGAGCTGCAGCGCGACAACCAGCGGCTGCAGGCGCAGCTCGAGCGCTTGACGCGCCAGGTGGAGGCGCTGGGCTTGGCGAGCGGGCTGTCCTCCGCGTCCGGCACGCCCGGCACGCCCAGCCCTCCGCCCGCGCCTGGGGTTCCGGACCGCGCGCCCCGCCTGGGCACCCCACGCTTCGCCAGCCACGCCACCTTCTCGCTGTCAGGACGCGGCCAGGTGAGCCCGGGGAGCGCGGCGCTCCGACGTGGTTGCCTGTGCGCGTGCGCGGGGGAGTGGGTCCAGCGCCTTGGTGCCGCCCCTTCGCCCCGACTGCGTGCGCCTGCGCGCGTCCGCAGGCTTGAGCGTTGGGACTAGGTGATGGGGGTCCTGCCACCACTCCAGAGCTGGGGAGGGCAGGGGAAACGCTGCTTAGCGTGCAGGCTGCACCTGTCTCCCCTCCCTATTTTGAAGACCGGTCCTGTTTGCTTAGAGTTCTGCCTCTCTCTCCCCTCTGTACCCTGCACCAGGGACTTGGGTCCCGAGGTGAGGCCCCTTACTGTTCAGCGCTGTCTTGGGCCACACCTGGCGTGCTGGAACGATCAGCACCCCTCCTCCTGCCCCTTCTCCCCGCCCGCTTATTCACCCGCCCCTGCATTGCACCTTCACTGAGGCCTGACGGCTTCAGTTATGGATTAACCCAGATTGAGAACTGAAGCCCCTGTGTGTGTGAGAGGGAGGGGTCGGAGGTGGGGGATGAAATCTGGTCAGGGCACGGCCTAGCAGCAGCATTGGGAAACCCTGCATGGCAGGGGGCAAATCCTTTACCCTGAAGGGAGACAGGGACAAACCGGCTTTGAGCAGTATCTAGATTCCTGGGGTCAATGGTTGGCCAGAGGCCCACACCAAGTGGGGGTGGGGTGGAGGCCGGCTTGGACCAGTCACTACCTTGAGCATGGACCTCCCGGAGCGGCAGGTCCGATTAGAATGTTTCCATGGTGTGTGCAGTGGCCCTTAGGTGGGATTTTCCATTCTGACCAGGCATGTGCTCTGGGGTTGGGTTTCCAGGGTCTGGGTCTGAGTAGCCTGCACCTGCTGCCCCTTCTTGGTTCAATCCCTGGGGCACTCAGATCTCCTGCTGTGGGCTAGGCTGCACCTGGAGGGCCAGGGGGAGGAGATCAAATTAGGCATTGCCCATGGAGGTCCCAGCCAGGGTGGGAGACAGCCCTAGATTGAGTTCCAGCAGCCAGAGATGTTCTGTTCCAAACAAGTAGCCTCTTCCCAGTGGGTATCCTGGGAAGATTGTGCTGGAGGCCAGGAGATTGCTGCTACTGGTGCACATGGGGGTGGGTTGGGTGGGTTGTAAGTGCATCCTCAGAAAGGTTAAAAGTGCTCACTGGCCAGAGTGGAGCCTTGAGGTATGCAGGTAGAAGGCCCTCAGCACGCTGAGCAAAGGAGTTGGGCTTTGTCTGGGGAGTGAGAGGTTTTTAAACATGTCCTGGTGGCAGAACCTGTCGGTGTCCCAGTGCTCTGTGGGAAGTGTCTGGAAATATGGATACACCTAAGTCTGTCTTATGAACATGACACTCTACATGTCCATGGTATAAAATCACCATTGTGAGCTCACACGTGTCTAAAAAGCAGGGTCATAGGCTGTTTCTGAGGTTTTATTTTAACATATGCTTGGAAGCAGCTGGAAGCAGCTGTCCAAGTTTTATATACGGAGTGATATATACATGTAGATTTGTATAGATACACACATATATATGTATGAGTCTCCGCAGTCATGACTTTTGTCAGTGGGAATTGGTCATTCCTTGGTGCCAAGCTGGTCTTCTTGGTTGGGGGCTGATGGATGAGGGGAGGGATGGGGTCTTTCTTGTGTCTGGCAGCCTTTCTTGGGGATGGATGGTGGGTGCCTGGAGACAGATAACTTAATTTGACGGTCCAAGGAAGGTTCAGAGATGGGCCGTGGTATGCTGGGGGACTGTCTTAAACAGGGGTGTCAGTGGCCAAATCAGCAGGTGGGGTATTGTTTAGATATGAGAACATAAGCAGAGAGGAGAGCCCTTTCTTGGGGAACTATTGGGTCACAGATTTGGGCGGAGATACGGAGTCCTGCTTGGTTCTTGCTGAACCTGAGGATGCTGTGGAACATCTGGGTGAAGTTGCTGCAGTGCAGATGGGCTCTTGGGTCTGGTGCTCCAGAGAGTGGTCAAGGCTAGAGGTCAGGAGCTCTCTGGACAGAGGTAGAAGAGTCCAAAGAAACAAAAACCAGGCTAGAGAACTTCCAGAGAGCAAGGGGGACCTGGAGAACCCACTCCAGGGAGGCCAGCCCTTTTGGAAGAAGAGGTTGGGGGTCAGCAGGAGTGCCTCAGCCTATTGGGGAATAAGGATGGAGACCCTGATAGGGAGTGGTCTGTGGAGCAGCAATATAGCTGAGCACTGTGGGTGGAGGATGGCCACAGTCCCTCATTGGGTCAGAGGCTCCATACCCCATGACCCCTGGCTATCTGGGCCTGAGGCAGCTGCTTCCTGCTGGACTCCAGAAGCATCCATTCTCACTTCTTATGCTGTTCACTGTCTCAGGAGCATGGGAGCAGGCTCAGCACCAGTTTCTGGTAGTGAGAGGAGCCTTGTGGAGCCATCCACACACTCAGGCTCACGTGCTGTGACCAACCAGTAGTACATGAGCGGGTGCTTGGTCACAGACAAGGAATCTCAGGGCTTGGGGGCAAAACTGGAGTGTGGACCAGGGACAGAGTCACAGCTGTGTGCCAGGCTGCTGGTTGACCTACCTCATGCTCCTGGGATGTCTGTGTGGTGGAGGTCTGGTTGGGGGAGGGGTCTATTTCTACCCATGCAAGCCAGTGGTGGCTGTGCTACTTGGTTTGTGGTCAGGCGTTGTAGAGGCTGGTGTCATTCTTCCCCTTTGTAACAAACAGTGGGATTTAGACACCTATTTCCTTTCAGACTGGGCACTGACGGGGTTGGAGGTATATATATGCGTGTATCTATACAAATCTACATGTATATGTAGATGTATACACTCCTTATATAAAACTTGTACAGCTGCTTCCATGAGCAAGCATACGTTAAAACCTCAGAAACAGCCAATGACCCTGCTTATTAGACACGTGTGAGCTCACAGTGGTGATTTTATATCATGGACATGTAGAGTGTCATGTTCATAAGACAGACTTAGGTGTATCCATATTTCCAGACACTTCCCACAGAGCACTGGGACACCGACAGGTTCTGCCACAAGGACATGTTTAAAAACCTCTCATTCCCCAGACAAAGCCCAACTCCTCTGCTCAGCGTGCTGGGGCCTTCTACCTGCATACCTCAAGGCTCCACTCTGGCCAGTGAGCACTTTTAGCCTTTCTGAGGATACACTTACAACCCACCCACCCCACCCCCATACCATCCTCAGCATATCAATCTGCTCTGAATTCAAAGCATGAGGGTTAATTGAGTAATCTACTTCTGTGTGCACAAAGCTTGACGTTGCTGCAGCATGGGACAATATGGAATGATGGAAGAATGTTCAGGGAAGCTTGGGAAAGAAGAGGACAGGGCAGTATAGTGGGAGTAATCTGGAAGGGCTTCCTGCAGGAGGCCTGAGACCCTGGAACTGACAATAGATGCTTTTAGAACTTTCACTGTGAGGGGTTGGGGACATCTCCTCCCAGCTTGACCTCAGTTTCCTTGTATCTAAACCCAGGGGGATTGGCTGAGTGGGCAGGAATCTGTTCACTGCTGTTGTCTGGCTGGGAGGAGGGAGTCGGGACCTAGCTGAGGGCCTGGAATGGATGGTGACCGCCTGAGACCAGGCTCAGGCCCCAACAGGCTGGTCCAGAGTTGTTCCCTGGAAGTGTCATCCTCAGTTGAGCTGGAGCCATGGGGTCCCCGTGGCTGAGGCAGTGGAGTCCCTCAGGAACAGCTGCCAGGAGCCTGACCATGAAAGAAACCAGACTCGCCTTATCTGCCTTCCTTTCCCAGACACACTGTGTGATAAGAGAGTTAAATGCTTTGGGGAGTCTTCTGAATTGAGTCCTTTCAAGCTGTGGTGTGAGTGGAGGAGGGTCGGGGCAGTGGGGTTAGCTGTCTTAGGGTGGAGGTCCAGGCCTCGCCTGGGCTATGTCCCCACGTATGAGCCTGTGTGGCTCAGTGCTGAGAAGGCCTGAAATATTATTCCTTTCCTCACAGAAATGTTTAAAAACGTCCCCAGGAAGAAGATCCTGTTTCCTGGAGTTTGTGAAATCACACTTATCCCCCTGCCTCTCCCCTAAGGTTCCCAGGCCTGGCCTCCCTCATGGGAATGTTCCCCCTTTTTAAAACAAAGTTAAGGTGAGGAATCTTGAAGGTACCGTTCTCAGCCCAGGACACTCCAGTGATTTCTGCCCTGGCCCCTGCATGCTGAGGCCCCTCCTAGGTTCCCTTTCCCATGGCCAAGGCAGGTTGCCCCCTGGAAGACCTGCCAAAGGAAGACAGTAACCCACTGGGGAGGGTACTGGAGACCATGCATGGGCCTGGGCCCTGGGAGAATAGCTTGCTCCAGTCCTGCCCAGCCTGGCCTGGCCCTTTTGTTTAGGAGCTCCCGCTGGGTGGTTGCCCCAGTCCCACTCCTTTTCCTCACCCTCTTCTGGCTAAGGCGGGTCTGGTGGGGCCAGTCAGCCTCCCAGCCTGCCCCAGGTCCTGGGAGTTGTCCTCTCTGCCCTCTGGAAGGCCAAAGCGCTTTGTGGATGGATCCCTGGGTCGGAGTAGGAGACCAGAGCCCCAAACCTCGACTCTGCAACTACCTTTAGTCAGGTGTGGATTTAGGATTACCTCCATTCCACTCTGGGTTTGGTTTCCCCCTCCTATGATGATGGGCTAGAGGGTGTTCTCAAATAGCCCCTTGCTCCTTGGTCTGAGGCACAGACAGAGCTGTTTCCTGGGCGAGAAATGCTTCTAGTCTTGGGCTGGAAGAGTAAGGGGCTCAGCCTCCTGGCCTGAATTAGCCCTGCCCTCCCCTTCTTCCTTTGCTGGAGACCCCTTAGCAGGAATCCCACTGGTGCGGGACCTACTTCCCATCTGATCATGACATCTGGTCCCCTCAGGTGCTGTGGGGTGTGGGGGTCCTGCAACGTGCAGGGACAGGTGCGTGGGGGGCCCCCCAGAGAGACACACATTCCTAGGAGAACAGTCAGCCTGTCCCTCCAGGCCCCTGCCTGGACCTGTGGAACCTGTTGGGCCAGAGCAGGGTGGGTGGGGGGATGTGGAGACCCCAGAGCCTTGGGGACAGTGGGGGCTGGGGTTCCAGCTGGACTGGCTGGTTCTCCTCCCTTTGCTGCCTTGGCTTCAGGCTAGCTATAGTGGCATGGCTCCAGGGGTGCCTTTCCTGATCTGGGGTGCCTGAGAGGTGGGAGGCACCCTGTACCCTTCTCCAGCATTCCTGTGAATGCGCCTTGCCTCTCCTCCGCCACCCTCCTGAACCAGGTTGAGGGATTGCCTCCTCTTCAAGGCTAGGCTCTTCTCAGGCTGTGGGTCCTGTTCTCCCTTACCTCCCCAGGGCCCTACCCTGCAGATGGCCCCCTCACCTTTCTCTGAGCCTATAAATGTGGTTCTGGCACATCCATCTGGAGAAACTCCTTTTCTGACTCCCCTAAGGTTAAAGTTGCTAGTGTCTTTGTTTCTCCCCAGTGTCTCCCCCAGGTGCTCCTCTCCCCAAACTTCTGATCACCAGCAACCTTTTTTCTAAACCCAACAAATGCTTGCTGGGGCTCATCTTCCCCTCCTTTTCCTTGACCTCAGGCCGCCTTCAGACTCACTTCCCTCCCTTGTTTTCTCAACATTCTTCAGGGTTTCTTCCCATCTCTTGACTGCTCCTTCCCATCCTCTTCCACAGACTCCTCTTCTGCTTCTTGAAATGTGGGTGTCTCGCCCCAGGCCCCTATGAGCCCCAAGCCACTCTCCTCTGCTGGGCTTCCAGACACCCTTGGAAGCTGTGGTTCCTGTTTCTCTGTGCTCATTCTTCCCTTCTCTTAAACTTCAGCCCCCAGTATCTAGCTATCTCTTCAACTCCCTGATGTCCTAAGGGCCCTTGCACTCATCATGTCCCAAACCAAAATCCTTGTTTCCCCTCTAAACCTGCCTCTAACCCTTCCCAGTTACTCAGGCCCCCAGCCTGTGCTTGGAAGAGGCTTGGCATCCTTCCTCCTATGTCCATTAGCTCTCCCTGTTGGATCCTTGTGCCCCAAAGCTCCGAGTCCTTCTTGCCCTTGGCCTTCCTACTGCACCATCTCCCCGAACCAGAACCCGGGACAAGTGAGGTAGCTTGCCATCTGGTCTCTCCTATGCCACTCTCTTGCTGGCTTCTGAAGGGCATTCCTGAAACACAGAGCTGACGACTTTGGGCTCCTTCTTTTCTAAGGAGTCAAGTTCAAGTCCTTGAGGCAAGCAGCTTCTCTGGTACCTGTGTTCTGGTCATGTGTGGTCAGCATACCTGTGCCTTGATGTCTCTCTGCTTTTGTAGACACAATTCACTCTGCTGGGTATGACCTCCCCTCCTTATCCACCTGGCTCATTCTGAACTTAACGCAGGCACCCCTGCCTCTGGGAAGCCTTCCCTGCCCTGCTGGGGTGGATGAAGGGCATCTGAGGCCTCCTCATGCTAGCTTAGCCCCATTTGTTCATGTGCCTGGCTTCCCTGCCAAACTGATTCTCCCCACTGCAGGGTGGGCACCTCCTTCGCTGCAAGAGGAGCTGAGCCATCTGGGGCCTGGGACATGCTATTGTTTGCCTGGGAAACTTGCGAACCAGGAGGCCAACCTGGAGGCATCTAGGAGAGGCAAGGCCAACCTCCGAAGATCTTAGGAGAGCCCCCACCAGCCCTCAGACACTCTCAGCCCTTCCCACCCCCTCACTGGAAGGAGGAGGACAGGACCAAGGTTGAGGAGAACTTCCCTCCTGGCCACACGTCCCAGCTGTTTTTTGCTATATAAAAGGGCAGTGCATGTTCCCTCTTTGAACCTTCAGATCCCATCTGTCAAATGAGGCTGGCAGCGTCCACCTGGGAGGACAGATGCAAGTTAGCATAGGTGGCTGTGCCCAGGAAAAGGGCTTGACGTTTGGTAGCTGCCAGTTGGCACTTGCATAGCCTGCTGCCATGTCTCAAACAGGGAGACTGAGACCCCAAAGGGACATGACGTGGCTGAGGTCACGCGGTATGTTGGGGTTAGCAGCATAGCCAGGATCCCAGGCCCCACACGAGCTCTTGGTTTTGGCTGTCAATCTGCCCCTGCATGCCTCGCCCACTGTCACTGCCCAGCTAGGATGGAGGGATTGCATGGAGCCAGTGCCTAGCTAGGTAAATCTTGTGTCCCTGCATCCCATGAGAGAGCCTCAGTGTGAGGGGGCTTTGTTGCCCATCATTGGCCCAGAAGGACCTTGTGTCTTTGGGCCCCTGCTGTTCCTGACCCATGCTGTCCTGGCTCAGCTGAGAGGGACAGAGGGCTGGGCTGGCCTGACCCTGGTCATCTGGTCCAGCCTGGAGCAAGGGGTGGGCTGGCCTGGCCCACTTTAGAACCCTCAGTTGTGACCTCTGTCCTCAGCTTTTTTGGGCTCTGGGATGATGAGCCCAGTGGAGGTATTTGCCTCTCAGGCTCAGCAGTTGGGGTGGGTCCATCACAGCTTGCCATGTGTCGGCCCATCCCTGGACCTCCTGGGACTCTTCTTTCAAAATGTGGATGTTTTCCCTGCCAGAACCAGGAGTGGCTTTGGGAAGTGATTTTGTGGGTGGGTAGCTGGCCCTGGCTGATATGGCATTTGTGTCTCTCTAGAGCGTGGATCATGACGAAGGCGGTGAGTTGGAGAGGAGAAGGACCTCAAACTCGTGCATCGTTGAGAACGGGCATCAGCCAGGGGCAGGTAGGGGCAGCTGGATAGGTTTGGGGGCCAGAGCCTCAACCATGCATCTGTGCTGGGCCATCCCTTGGCTCAGTGGGGACTTAAGCATGGACCCAACAAGCAGAGAAGCTGCCAGGAGAGCAGCCTCATTCAGTGTGAAGTCAAACTTTTTAAACATAGGGAAACGGGAGGTAGTGAGCATCCCTGTTTCTAGAGGAAAGCAAGTAGGGGGCCGAGGAATTTGTCTAAGCCACTAAATAGGGTACAGAGTGGACTGACAAGTTGACTAATATTTTTTAAGTGAGCTACAAGGGGAAGTTGGGAAAAACCAACTCTGGCTGGAGAAGCAAGATATCTCTGGTGAGGGGATGTCAGGGAGGTTGGGGTGGTCAGGGAGGCCTTTCTGGAGGAAGTGGGAAGAGGGTACAGGGAGGCTAGAGCCCTCCTGGGAGGTCTGAGGCCCCTGTGACTGCTACATCTGACCCCCACCCCTGCTGGTCACATGTTCTAGGTCCAGGTGATGGACTCCCTGAGATTGCCCAAATGTTCCCTGCACCGGAGTCCCCCAAGCCTCGCCCCATGAGCCTCTCTTTGCGGCTGCCCCATCAGCCAGTCACGGCCATCACCCGAGTCTCCGAGAGGTTCTCTGGAGAAACCTCAGCCACAGTTCTGTCTCCCACGTCTGCTGCTATCCTGGGGGGCTTCAGCCCAAGCCCCAGTGAGGCCACCACACCCTGGACTCCCAGTCCCAGTGGTATGAGCAGGAGAGCATGTCCTGGGATTAGACGTCAGCTCGGGGTGGGTGGCGGAGGGCAAGGGTTGGTGGGAGACTGGGAAAACCCAGGGCAAGCCCAGCCCTGGCTCTGCCTGTCGTTGTGACCCCTTTCTGTAGCCATCCTGGCTGGACTCCTCTCAGAGATGCCGTGAAACAGTGTCATTCCCCGTGTTTCACAACAGGCCAAGGCTGTGTTTGGAAGGTGATTCTTGCCTGGCACACTTGGCAGAGTCCCCTCCCCCAAGGCCCTCAGGCCAGACATGGGCCTGGGTTAGGGCCCAGTGGTGTGTCCTGGGGGTGCTGAGTGGGCTTCCCAGGAGGGACTGGGATACCCATCACCAGAGGCCCTAGGCTTTGTACTCTTGAGAGCAGGGTGTGGGCAGTTTGAAAGTTCTCTTTTATGTTGTCGCTCTGTGTTCCCAGCCTCTTTTCTCCTCAGCTGTTGGCTGGGACAGGGCCAGCCTAGCCCAAGGGCTCTTGCTAGGCTGCAGAGCAATGCTGGGTAAATGGGGCAGGGTTGGGTCAGAGGAAGGGAGGCTGAGCTGGCCCTCCCTGAGGCCAGGGTTCGTTTCTCTCCCTTTCTGTGTCCTGCAGAGAAGAATTCCTCTTTTACACGGTCTCTATCGAGCTCTGGCTACGGGGCGGTGATGGCAAGCAAGCATGACAGGTGAGTCAGAGCCCACGTTCTGTTGTGGGGTCATCGCTCCCCAGGTGACTTCTCTGCTTTGGGCCCAGGCTGCCCAGGCCACCTGCAGGAGCTTCCTGTGCTGACCAAGAGCAGGCATCCTCCTCAGGTTAGTGCCTGGGAGGAAGATTCAGGGAGGCTAAATAAGACTCCCTTTGTTCTCCTGAATAGTTTGCCAGGAAGTCATAATTGTCTTTTTATTATTAAAAAAAAGAAAAGCCACCGGGCTCAGTGGCTCAGCCTGTAATCCCACGCCTTTGAGAGGCTGAGGTGAGTGGATTGCCATGGGTTCGAGACCCACCTGGGCAACTTGGCGAGACCTCATCTCTACAATAAATCAAAAATCAGCTGGGCGTGGTAGCGCGCGCCTGTAGTTCCAGCTACAGTAAGGCTGAGGCAGAAGGATTTGCCGGAGCCCAGCAGGTAGAGGCTGCGGTGGCTGGGAGTGGCCACTGCACTCCAAGGCCTGGGCCTCTAGAGTGCTAGGGCCGCAGGGCTTGTAGGTAGTGTCTGAGCAGGGGAAATGAGGTAGCGGGGCTTGCTGGAGTTTTGTTTGGAGAAATACGGCTGCAGGCTGGTTTATCTGTGGACCCTTCAAAGTAAGTTGCTCAAAAGAATGGAGGGGATGTCTTAGGCCCCATGGGAGGAAAGAGCATAGGAGAGTCTTCTGCTTTGTCTTCCTCCACCCCAGCGGCTGGGGTCCCTCAGAGCTGGGTGCTTGCTGCCCACCAACTGTAGAGGTACCTGGAGAGGCCTATGGGCAGAGGCAGGCCAGCAGGGGCATCTCTGTCATGCAAGGCTCCCCCAGCCTGCCTTGTCCCTGTGCTCCTGTAAGTCAGCTGGACTATGATTGGAGGTAGAGGTAAGATGGTGGACTTGTCTTTTCTTTTCTTCTTTTTTTTTTCTGAGTTGGAGTCTCACTCTGTCGCCCGGACTGGAGTGCAGTGGCCACTCCCGGCCTCCACAGCCTCTACCTGCTGGGCTCCGGCAATCCTTCCACCTCAGCCTTCCTGTAGCTGGAACTACAGGCGCGCGCTACCACGCCCAGCTGATTTTTGATTTATTGTAGAGATGAGTTCTCGCCAAGTTCCCAGGCGGGTCTCGAACCCGTGGCAATCCACTCACCTCAGCCTCCCAAAGGCGTGGGATTACAGGCTGAGCCATTGAGCCCGGTGGCTTTTCTTTTTTTAAATAATAAAAAGACAATTATGACTTCCTGGCAAACATTCAGGAGAACAAAGGGAGTCTTATCTAGTGGTGGAGGACGGAGGCCTGGTCCTGGTGGGGTTGGTTCTGGGTATACCTCCTGCCTGAGGAGGGTGTCCTTTGTTCTCCCCAAGCACTGACATCTGCCAAGGAGTGGTTATGTCCAGAGAAGGGCCCTCTGTCCCTCCTCAGTTGGGCCTGTTGGCCAGCCCTGCTTCCAAGGGCAACACAGGGGACTGGAGCACGCAGGCTTAACCACACTCCCACAATCCCACAGCATCTGTTGTGGGTGCAGACTGTCTGCCTCGTTCTCACTTGGAGCAGAGGGAGACCCTGGCGGCCAGGTGAGCCAGTGGCAGGTGGGCCCATGTTCCTGATTTGGTGGTTCTCTTCTCAGCCCTCCACTGGTGACGCCGCCCCAGTCACCTGTGTCCACGCAGCCGCCAGCCACGATTCAGGCCCATCGGCAGGGAGAGCGTCGCAGGGAACTGGTGAGGTCACAGACGCTGCCACGCACCTCAGGGGCACAGGCCCGGAAGGCGTTGTTTGAGAAGTGGGAGCAGGATACAGCGGGCAAGTACGGACGCTCACCCCCAGACCTGGCCGGGGCCCCCAGAGCAGGCTTGGACTCAGACTGCATTTGGGCCGGCACATCAGAGCAAGGCTGGGCCCTGTCCTGTTCCCAAGGGCGTGGGTCCTCAAGACGACCTCTCAGGCAAGGCACAAAATCAGGGCTGGGCCACATGGCAGGTTGGGGGCCCCCGTTGTGGGGAGTTGAGGGCTTGTGAGGCAGGGAAGTAGGCAAGGACTGGTAAGAGCCCCTCTTGTCTCCTCTGTTTCCTAGTCTGCACCCCCGTGTCCCTGGCTGCCCTCACACCCGCATTCCTCATGAGTTGTGGCTCTTTTAGTGTTTGAGCATGACTGGGATCAGAAGGGGACTGGGATTCCTGGGCAGAGCTGGGAAGCCCAGCCATGGGATTGGACTTACCTAAGGGCTGAAGAAGTGAAGCTGTGGGACTTGAGCACCTGCTGGCCTGCTATCATGCCCTGTGAGAGACGAGATCCTTGGGCTATGACCCACCTCTGCATACTTATCCAGGCCTCTTGTCTGTGCAGGTTACCGATGCCTGCTGTGTGCAGAATGTGGCCCAGGCCCTGCATGATGACAGAGACAACAGCCAGTCCCTGCTTGATTCTAGTGAGGGAGGCAGACCCAGGAAGTGTTCCCACTCACCCCAAACAACCTGGCTTTGGCCCTTAGGACCCAGAGAGGAAAATATCCCTCCTGGGTTGGAAAGAGCCATCAGGGCAAGAGATCCTCCATCAAGGAAGGGAACCAGAGGAAGGGGTGAGAAGAAGGAAAGGAGGAAGGTGCTTCAAGCAGAGGGCCACGCGGCTCTAGTCCTTTGTCTCAGGTTCACCAGGTCATTCTGCGTCCTAATGTGGGAAATAAACAGGGGACCTGGAGGGCTGCAAGGGGCAATAGTTCTGCCACATACCATCAGAGGAGGCCGTGTAGCTGGTACATGGGCTGCCACGGACACGGCTGTGAGGCACCAAAGCTCTGCTGACAGGGCAGAGCAGGTGGGGGCATTCTCTTGGCGATGCAGGGACGCGCCCTCCTCTGCCCGGACTCAGGCTGGGCGATGGCAGCTGGAGGGGTGTCCCCACAGCAGGCCTGCCTTCTCTTCACAGGGGGAAAGGCGAGACCCGGGCCAAGTTGAAGCGGTCCCAGAGCTTTGGCGTGGCTAGTGCCAGCAGCATTAAGCAAATCCTGCTCGAGTGGTGCCGCAGCAAGACTCTGGGCTACCAGGTGAGCCTCAGGGTTCCCCCTGGCTCCTATGACTCCCAGCCAGTCTCGACCAGGTGTCACCCCCATCCTTGTTCTCCTGGCCAGAGCAAGAGTCTGCTGAGGCTGGGAGGATGGGGTGGGAGGCAGGGAAATTGTGAGTGGCTGAGTGGGTACCCAGCTGCCCACGGCATGAGCATAGAGATTCCAGGAGTCCTGTGTCTAGGCCCCCGCACTGACTTTACTTACCCTGCTCATAGCACGTGGACCTGCAGAACTTCTCCTCCAGCTGGAGTGACGGCATGGCCTTCTGTGCCCTGGTGCACTCCTTCTTCCCTGATGCCTTCGACTACAATGCCCTGAGCCCTACACAGCGACAGAAGAACTTCGAGCTGGCCTTTACCATGGCTGAGTGAGTATGGTGGATCCCGCTGGCTGCCAGCCCAGCCCGGTCCCTGAACCCAACTTCTGCTTCTGGTGGGGCATGGGAGGCCAGCAGGTGAGGCAGCTGTCTGCAGAGCTAAAGGCCCTGAGGCCATCTAGTCTACCACTTGTACAGATGGGGAGACTGAGACCTGGAGAGGGATTTACCCAGGGTCACATAGCACTCAGTGGTGGAGTGCTGCTCTGTTCCTGGGGTACCTGCCCTCTGGGGTGCAGTCTGGGAGACCAGCCATGACTGGGCTTGAGGAGCAATGAGACAGGGCCCCGCAGAGAACTGGATCTGTCCTTTCTAGGCTGGTGGAGAGATACCATTGCTTAGATGAGCCACAGCTGCCAATCAGCAAGAAATTGGATACTACCTGGGATTTTTTTTTTTTTTTTTGAGTCAGAGTCTCACTCTGTTGCCCAGTCTGGAGTGTAGTGGCATGCTCATGACCACTGTAGCCTCGACCTGCTGGGCTCAGGTGATTCTTCCATCTCAGCCTTCCAAGTTGCTGGAACTATAGGCATGAGCTACCATGCCCAGCTTATTTTTTGGTTTATTGTAGAGACCAGGTCTCACCAAGTTTCCCAGGCCGGTCTTGAACCCCTGAGCTCAGGCAATCCTCTCAGCCTCCTAAAGTGCTGGGATTACAGGCCTGAGCCACCACACCGACTTTTAAAAGTAGATTTTTGCTTCTAAGAAGTAAAAAATCTACTTTTAAAAGTTCTATCTGGAACTTTTAAAAGTAGATTTTTGACTTCTAAGAAGTCAATTTTTCAGCCTATCTGGAACTTTTAAAAGTAGATTTTTGCTTCTAAGAAGTCAATTTTTCAGCCGGGCTCGGTGGCTCAGCCTGTAATCCCACGCCTTTGGGAGGCTGAGGTGAGTGGATTGCCTGAGCCCGCGGGTTCGAGACCCGCCTGGGCAGCGAGACCTCATCTCTGCAATAAATCAAAAAATCAGCCGGGCGTGGTAGCGCATGCCTGTAATTCCAGCTACTTGGAAGGCTGAGGCAGAAGGATAGCCAGAGCCCAGCAGGTCGAGGCTGCGGTGGCCGGGAGCGGCCACTGCACTCCAGTCTGGATGACAGCGTGAGACTCCAACTCACAAAAAAAAAAGAAAAAAAAGAAGTCAATTTTTCTTCCTTAAATATTGTTCTAGCATTTATTATGAAATTGACTACTTTATTAGGTCCCATTCATCGGAAGAAGTTTCTGGGGGTGGGAGGCATGGCTCTGGAGGTGCTTGCGAAGCCAGCTTGGGATTCGGTTATTAGCCGAGGCAACCCCAGAGCATCAGGAGAGTTGGCAAAGCAGGGTCTGTTCATCAGGGCTCTGGCGGGAGATGGGTGCACAGTCAAACCAGGTGAGGAGAATTTAATGAAGGGATTCTTTACAAAGGTGCGGGCAGGAACGAGGTAAGCGAGCTGGGCTTGGGTAGCAGCTTGGGGATAATAGTGGCATGGAGTGGCTGCCAGCCCTTGGCCTGGAATTACTGGAACTGGAGAGAAGCTGTGAGGAGAGGACCATCTGAGGGGAGCTGTGCTTTGAGCCATGGATGTTGCCAGATCACAGCGACCTGGCAGGGAGGGAGCCATGGGATAAGTGCTCCGACTTCACCCCCTCCTGCCCTCCTGTCAGGGTCTCCTGTTGCCTGAACTCAAAGGGTAGACAGAGGGCCGGGAAGTTGTCACTGTGGGCACAGAAAGAACTCAGATGAGTGGTGCTCAGGGCTGCCTGATGCTAAGCTCTCCAGAGGTCAAAGAGAAGGAAGCATGTCCCCAGAGTGGAGCTTCCTGGAGGGTGTGTTTATCAGTCTCTCCCTGCCTTTGTGCCTTATGTTGTCATCCTCTGACGTCTGTCTGAGACTGACTGTTTCTTATCCGAGTCCTCAGTGTCTGCGTTCAGGAGGTGTCCTTCATGTGCTTGTTGGGTTGAAGGAACCTTACCCCGAGCCTTACCTGCCTTCCTCAGGTCATTCCTGGCCCGGCGCCCCAGCCCCTGCACCCCTCTCCAGGGAGGGAGTCACAGCCAATGGGTCCCCTAACCCACACTTGGTATTGTAAGTCTCGCCTCAAGCTGAGGCTCCCGCCTGTCTCTGGAGCAGCAGCTCTTGCACTAAAGGCAGTCAAGACTCTGGCTCTGAGTTCCTGGGCCTGAGTTTTTGGAATATCAGTGTCAGCCCTGTTGTGTTGTCTCGGATGACGGGCTTGGACTCCCAGCCCCCTTGGGGTCATAAGAACTCCTTGTATATTTTAAAAGCCTTCTCTTTCTTGGCTGCTTGGGATTAGTTGTCATCCTAATTGCAGAAACAGCTTTGGACGAGTGTGTTGTGCAACTGGACCCAGACGACAGTGAAGGAGAGCCAAGGGTAATGGCAAGATGTGGGGAGGGGGTGGCTTACGAGGAGGAAGCCCAGCTGCCTGAAGCCCAGACGTGGCGACTGTCAGAAATTTGACTGTTGGACTGTGCAGGGTTGGGGCTCCAACGGGAGTACCCTGAGACTCACCCTGGCCGTGAGGCCACGCTTGGCTTACAGAGTTCATTGTCTGAGTCTGGTGATGCCTGCTCATGCCCTGGCTGCCTTGGTCACCCTCTGCCCTGGACCAGGCTGGGCTATGGCAGGATGAGGGACACCCTGGGTCACAACTGGTGGCCCTGCAGCCCAGCCCACAGGGAGCACATCCTCCCTTGGCAACCAGAACCAGAGTGATTCCAGGCTATGCTTTCCCAGCACGAGGTTTGAGTTCACGGAGATTCTAGACTCCAAACAGATGTTTCTTCTATTCCCAGCCTGGTGGGGGTGTGTGTGTGTGTAGGGGGGTTTGCGGGTGGTGAGGGAAGCTGGTCCAGGTTTTGCCTGCTTTTTCCCCAGAATAAACAGCAGGGTAAAAACCTTGGCCTTGCCTCCCTGTGGCCTGAGCCTGCTCCCGGCGGGGAGGATGATCTGATGAGGCCGCTGAGATGCTGAGCTGAGATGCTGAGACGAGTTCTTGATTTTCTGTTGACTCGAGGGGGTGGGGAGAGGCGTCCACAGCAGGCCTGTGCTGGGAACTTGCTCAGAGCCTGGGAAGGCGCCTCCCCCACAAGCCATCCGGGAATTTATCTCCCAGGTACTTGGGGGAGAGGGCTGGAAAGACAGGCTTGGCAGCCTGGGGCCTCTCGGGAGGACAGCTGCTTGGATCACCTCACTTCTTGGACAATAGGCTGGTTAGAAAAGCTGGCAAGAAAACACAGGGACACCTGCTTGAGGATACTGGCCACCAGTGTCTTAAACTGATATTCTTCATGTTTGACAGCCAAAGCCCAGCAGACACGCGGGCAGTTGAAAGACACCCAGAGTCACGCAGGCAACAGGACAGTGCTAGGAAAGACAGCTTTGGGAGTAGGCAGTGTGGGAAAAGAAGCCTGGGGTCCGATGAAGGCACAACCTTGGAAAGGGAAAGGGGCCAGGCTTGGTGGCTCAGCCTGTAATCCCAGCACTTTGGGAGGCCGAGGCACATGGATTGCCTGAGCCCGCAGGTTCGAGACCAGCCTGGGCAACTTGGTGAGACCTTGTCTCTACAACAAATCAAAAATTAGCCGGGCATGGTAGTGCATACCTGTAGTTTTGGCTACTTGGAAGGCTGAGGCTGAGGTCGATGCTGGGGTGGCCATGAGTGTGCCACTGCACTCCAGCCTGGGTGACAGAGTGAGACTCCAACTCAAAAAAAAAAAAAGAAAAGAAAAGAAAAGGGAAAGGAAGACCTGGGATTCCAGACCATGGGTCCATCTTGCATCAGGAAGCAGACGTTTCCAGACCCTTCCATGAGCAAGTGCCTTTAAGGCATGAAGACACATCAGGGATAGGGATGTTTGGAGTAAAAGTAGTGTGTGCAGCTCCTCCCCACTGATGATTTATGGTCCCAGAGATTCCCGGTGGCCTAATCTGTGTGAATGATGCAGTGTTGACAGTATAGCGAGCTTCCCTTGCCTGACAGGTGTTCAGGGCCTGGAACGAGGGAGGACCAGCCCCTTTTATGGAAGGGGCTGAGTCGGGCGGGCCCCTGACCCTTCTGCACCCTTCCTCCCCACCTCCCTGCAGAGGCAGAGTGCAGGACGTGCAGCCTGAGGTTTCCCACTTGCCCTGCGGGGAATGTGTCCTGCTCTCGGGTTACGCCCGAGCAAAAGGGGCTTCCAGGCTATTTGTAGAGCCCATGTGTCTCTGTCTAAAGTCAGACAGGAGGCAGTCGTCTGAGCCCTGGCATCCTAGTCTGCATTTAGAACAGGCTTAAAAAAATAAAAACGACCCCCTGGCCCCTCCTCTTGTATAGGCCAGCCCTGTGGTCCCTGAAACCCTTTAAACTTTTTCTCCTCCTCCAGAGGGGTAGGGCTTAAGTAAATTCGCTTTAAGGGTGGTAGTTGGCCCATGTCAACCCAGGTTCTTGCTGTGTGGTGCCATGTGAAGGAATTTGTACTCTCTCATTTGGATTTTTCCATGTTAGAATTATTTAAAACAAACCTGTATCATTTTTACAAAAGGAGTTTTTTTTTTAATTTAAAAGGCAATTGAGATTGCTAATATTTTGAGAGTTAAATATTTTTTGAAAAAGCCAATGCTGATCATCACTATCCTTTTCTCAAATTCTGTCTCTTGAGTTTTGTTCAACCTGTGTCTGCAGCTTCTAGGAATCTTCCCCATACAGGTTGAATATCCCTTATCTGAAATGCCTGGGACCAGAAGTGCTTCGGATTTCAGATTTTGGAATATATTTGCTTTATGCTTATCCGTTGAGTATCCCAAGTTTGAAAATCAGAAATGCTCCAAAATCTGAAATACTGGATACGATGCTCAAAGGAAATGCTCATTGGAGCATTTTGGATTTTGGAATGCCAAGTGCATGCCATTAGAGCTGGCACCAAAGTGTCCGAGGGAGAATGCTCTCTTTGCAGGGACAATCTGATGTGGAAGGCGGGTGCTCTTGAGCATCTAGTGGGGGAGGTAAAGGGATGTTCTTTGCCTGTGGAAGGGAGAATTTGGAGCTCCCTGGATGAGGAAGTGTATGAGGGGCAAGGGTGGTCGTGGGGAAGGAAAGAGAGGGCCAAGAGAGGGAGACTGCATGTTACATGTTGTGTCCCCTTCCCTGAGCTTAACTTGAAAATTACAGTGGGGTGGAGTGGGGAAATGGATTGTGGCCGACTGCCCCGGTTGCCTGCTGGGGAAACCAGCACCAGGGCACAGCCTCCGCTGCCATTCTGACTGCCACCCTGATCTCGAAGTCTTGCTTCCTGGGAAGGGGGTCATTACTGGAGGATAAATGCAGCTTCTGGAATGAAGAAGGGAGTCCTCTTCATGGGTTGCTCTCCTCTGCATGGGTTGGACAACACCTGGAAAATGCCCGCATTTCCGAGTGCCTCCTATGAAGTAGGCTAGAGAAACTAGAACTAGTTCAGAGGAGCAGGTCTAAGGTGTGGGGTGGGGGGGATAGTTATGGAACCAGAGGTATCGAGTTTCAGGGAAGGATGTGGAGTGAAGATTTTCTTCCCATATGTGAAGGGCTCTTCTGTGGGGGGTGCAGAAGATTAATCCGAGAATAAATAGCCTTGTGGGGCTGGGTGCAGTGACTCACACCTGTAATCCCAGCACATTGAGAAGCTGAGGCAGGAGGTTCGCTTGAGCCCAGGAATTCAAGACCAGACTTGATAACATAGTGAAACCTCATCTCTACAAATAAATAAGAAATAAGCCAAGGGTGGTGGCGTGTGCCTGTAGTCCCAGTTACTCAGGAGGCTGAGGAGGGTAAATTGCTTGAGTCCAGGAGTTGGAGGTTGCAGTGAGCTGTGATTGTGCCATTGTACACCAGCCTGTGTGACAGAGTGAGACCCTGACTCAAAAACCAAAAACAAACAAATAGCCTTGTGAGACTGACCAATAGATGGAAAGTATAAAGAGGCAAAAATAAGCATAAGAAACTTTCTCATGGCCAGAACCGTCTGTAGAGCAGTTTGAACTGTCCTTGGAAGAAATTAGGTCCCTTTTCCTGGGACCCCGAGGTGAGCAGGCTGAGGCAGGGCCTTTGCAGAGATGACTGGTGCTTCTGATGGGCGTGTTTGGATGGGATGACGTGTGTGTTCCCTCCCATGGCGGAGGTCTTAGAGTTCTAACACTGTCCTCATTTAACGTGTGGGGCCACTGAGGCCGCTGCTGTCAGTGCTGATAACCTGAGCACATGTGGCGTCTGCTGACACACACCTGGGATCCTCTGAATAGCAGGCCTGGGAAGGAAGGTGCGCCCCTGTGCAGCAGTGAGGCTTGCACCAGATGCTAAATGATAGCCCAGGAGGTAAACCCGGGTCCCTGGCTTCGCTGGGGAGCTCAGATCTCAGTCTTTCCCGTCAACAAAGCATCTTTACATGCCTGCCTTCATCAGAAGGCCGACTTCCCTGACACCGAGCCCTGGTCTGGCCTATCCTGGAGAGAGAGGGTACCTGCTCATTGTGCCAAACCCACGCTTCACCCTCCGAAGCTGTTGGATTCCCTTATAGGCCACCCCCTACAAGCCCGAGGGGGAGGCGGGGATGGGATCCGGGACAGATGTCTCCATTTCGCCTTGACATTTGGTTTCTGATAGGAGGCCTGGCGTCCGGCCAGCTCAGCAGTGCAGGGCCCAGTGGTGATGTTACAGTCTTTGTCTCTGGAGCACATAGCCCAGGAAGCTGCCCCCTGGCCTGGTACAAAGTGCTGAGTGTATTGGGCCTAACTGGCTCACAAGCTCTGGGGGTGAATCACTTGCTCACTGGGGTCTCCACTTTGGCTGGGCTCGCTGGGGAAGGAGGTATATAAAGACACACTGTGAAATCACAGTCTCCCAACAAATCTGCCAGGAGGGAGGACGGAGGTGGTATCCTGATTTTCTGCTGAGGACATTTATACAAAAAAGTGAAGTGATTGGAAGTGTCAGGGTACAAGTTTGCCTATTTAAATTTCACATTTGGCCCCTTTTCTCTATGATCTACTCTGCTTCTCAAAGCGAGACCTGATCATCAAGACAGCAATAATAATATTATCTAATGTTTGTTGAGCACTTTTTATGTGCCAGGTGCTGGTCCAACAGATTTGCATGGATGAGCTCATAATCCTATACCACTCTACAGGGTAGATATTATTCGAAATGGAGAAACTGAGACCCGGAGAAATTAAGTGTGTTGTCCAAAGTCATATAGCTAGTAAGAGGTGGAGGTGGAATTTAAACCCTGACAATCATATACTTATTGATGGAAAAAAAACAAAACAAAAGACTGGGGACCCCTGGAACTACAAAAGTACACACAGCTGCTGAAGGAAGGGCTCTGACAACTGGACTGAGTACAATTATGTTTGCCCTTTTGATTCTGCCAGATAATGTCAGGCCGACTCCAGCTGGTGCCCAGGGAACCAGGCATACTGAACGGAGTCAGAGGACATGGGGGGGCGTGTCGCTTGGCATTCCAGAGGCCGTCTGTTGTTATTTCAGGACTTGGTGTTGAGATGAGCAGTGCGATGTGTCTTGACTATAGATGTTCATCTTCCCACCTCCAAGAGGCCTCCCTCTGAGCCCCAGTGAAAGGCCACCAAGTACACATGAGCCTACACCAGCAAGCCGAAAGTTCAACCAGTGTTTTCCAGGACGAGAGGCACAGGGTCTAGGGCTTCACGGGTGGGGTGACAAATGATTTTAAACATTCTGTTAAGCAACCAGTTATGACCCATTAGTAGATTGTAAAATCAGTTTAATGTCGCATGACTGGCATTTGAAAAAGAGGGTGCAGAGATAAATAAACACAAAATATAGAGAAAATATTGATAGTAGTAAAGGTAAGTATTTCTGTGAAACTTGATTTCCACATGCATGTGGAAATGTGTGGATTTGTTTTTTGCTTTATTAGTTTTACATTTATTTATATAGTTCATACCAGTTTTCCATATGCTACTCATATACATTTTTTTTTTTTGAGTAGGAGTCTCACTCTGTCACCCAGGTTGGAGTGCAGTGGCACACTGCTCACGACCACCGCAGCCTCGACCAGCTGGGCTCAGGCAATCCTTCTGCCTCAGCCTTCCAAGTAGCTGAAACTACAGGCACGCACTACCACACATGGCTGATTTTTTAAAATTATTTATTGTAGAGACAAGGTCTCTACAATACGGGTCTCTACAATACAGATTACAGGCTTTAGCCACTGTGCCTGGCCAATTTTTTTTTTTAAACTTAAGTATAATTTCACTTAAAATTTATTTATTTATTTATTATTATTTTTTTGAGTTGGAGTCTCACTCTGTCGCCCAGACTGGAGTGCAGTGGCCGCTCCCGGCCACCGTAGCCGCGACCTGCTGGGCTCCGGCGATCCTTCCGTCTCAGCCTTCCAAGTAGCCGGAATTACAGGCGTGCGCTACCATGCTCGGCTGATTTTTTGATTTATTGTAGAGATGAGGTCTCGCCTGCCCAGGCCGGTCTCGAACCCGCAGGCTCAGGCAATCCACTCACCTCAGCCTCCCAAAGGCACGGGCTTATAGGCTGAGCCACCGAGCCTGGTTTTTACTTAAAATTTAAATAAAGTATGCCAGGTGTGGTGATGCATGCCTGTAGTCCCAGCTATGCCGGACACTGAGGGTGAGAGGATCCTTTGAGCCCAGGAGTTTGAGGTTGGAGTGAACTAAGGTCATGCCATTGCACTGGAGCTCCGGTAACAGAGTGAGATACTGCGTCTTAAAAAAAAAGTTAAATAAAGCAAGTCTATTTAAATAAAAATACAGGCTGGGCTCATGCCTATAATCCTAGCATTTTGGGAGACTGAGGCAGGAGGATTGCTTGAGCCCAGGAGTTCAAGACCAGTCTGGACAATATAGTGAGCTATTGTCCCTACAAAAAATATAAAAATTAGCCTGGCATGGTGGCAGTCACCTGTAGTACCAGCTACCTGGGAGGCTGAGGCAGAAGGATCACCTAAGCCCAGGAGGTTGAGGTTGTGGTGAGTTGTGATCATGCCACTGCACTCCAGCCTGGGTGACAGAGGGAGACTCCAACTCAAAAAGTAAAAAATAAAATAAAATAAATAAGTAAAAATATGAACTGTATAGGAGGTTCATGGATACGGAAGTTTGGGAAGCTGCATTAGACTTAGTGACTCTGCCGGGGTTATCTGTATCCCCTACTGGTGGGCCCTTGGGAACCTCTGGCTCCAGGCCAAGTTCTATTCTTGGGACGGTGGCGATGGCCCTGTTGCAGCCGTGGGGCTGGTGGATTGCTAGGATCGTCCTAATAGGGCTTCTGTGTTTCAGGAATCTGGCCAACTGTGAACGCCTCATCGAAGTGGAGGACATGATGGTGATGGGCCGCAAGCCAGACCCTATGTGTGTCTTTACCTACGTTCAGTCACTGTACAACCACCTGCGGCGCTTCGAGTAAAGCCCTTGGGCCTGGAGAGCTGGAGGGCAAGCCCAGGAGGAGACTGAGGGGACTGCTTGCATTCCCCGAGTCGGGATGGCCCCTGAAGAGTTGTCTTTTGCAGTGAGCGTGCTATTTGTTCTGTGGTGTGTGACTCTGCTCCCCTTCGTGCCCAGCTGTGTTGCTGATTAAAAGCACCGCTAAGCTGTGCTCTGACAGTGCTGACCACAGCCACAGGCTTGAAGGAAAAGAAAAAAGAGAGAGAAATTGGTGCTAAGTAATGACCTTCTTAAAGAAATGCTTGTCTTTGTAGATTCCAGAATGCTAAATTACGATTTTCCCTCTGGTGGATTTGATGCGTCGGCTTTACAGGGTTACATTGATTACCAAGTGTTTTTTATCAAAATATCCAGAGTTTTTTACTTCCTCACACTATTGTAGGCTCCTTTCCTCCCTCCCTCTGGGCCACTGCCAGGAAACAGAGACCGCTTAATCAGCAGCTTGACAAAGAAGACCGAAGTCTTGGGAAGAAACAGTTCAATCACTCCCAAGTCCTGGGCAACAGATGACCTTCAAGTCACCTCCGCTCTCTGGGGGAGATAGGAAGGCTCTTGCCTTCATCCCAAAGTGCTCCTGTTCTTCCCAGGAGGCCCCACAAGCGTTTGGCTGAGAATAGGCTCTCCAGAAGTTAACACTTTTGGGGAAGGATAGGCCCTTTGTGCTAAGAGAGAGTTTTTCCTGACATCTTTTTTAGGGAATTAGCTGGAGATATTTATAAAAAGTAACTCCCTCTGTACCACTGACCCATTTGTACATAAAAAAGATGTGTTGACCTTTGCTTGGGATCTGTTATTTCTGTTTGGGAGATGTGGGTTCTGTGAATATGAGGCTTTGCACATCTTCCAAATGAAGACCTACTGAAATCTCACCCTGTTTCTGTACTTAAATTGCTTGCCTGGAAAGTTGAAAATGACATTTGCTATCTGTGAACTTGCCTACCAACTACTCATCTCCATGTTCTGGAAGGAGCGTGAACAGAAAGTCTCCCCTCGAGATCTATCCTCTGGATATGGACTTCCAGATCTCTGATAAACAGTGGCCTGGGATAGCAAGTTTTGGAGCGGTCCTGTACTTGGAGGAAGCCCATCAAGGAGTGTTGGTTTATTCACAGCTGTTTGATGGTGGGATTTTAATAGAAAAATCTTTAGATTTTATAAAGTCCCAGCCATTAGCTTACTATTGGTCAAGAATCATTTTATGATTGGGTTGGATTTTAGCCATGAACTTCTAAAACTTCCACTTGAGGAGCTGATAAGTCTTTGTCTCATGCAATGGCTCTCCATACCAGTGCCTGTGTGCCTTCCCGAAGGCACCTGTGTGTACCTTGTGTTACATGTTGGGAGACAGAAGATCCTTGGGGGTGTCAAGAGGAACATGGCAGAGCTTGCAGCTGGGTGAACAGTCATCTCCATGGATGTGTTGCTTCAGGCGGCAGTCTTGCCCTCTTTTGATTCTCCCATAGTGGGGGTTGTTCCCTTGCCGGCTCTCTTGCCTCTTGTAAGCATGGGAAGGTGAGCCTTAGTCTTAGCAGAGATACATCACTGAAGCTTAGGGTTTCAAACCTAAAGCCAATTTGGGAACACAAGGGCTCTATAAAAAGCATGTCTGTATGTTACTGAGTACTCACACACATTAAACAGAGATATCCTGAGTTGCAGACGTGGCCTTGCACCTCTGCACATAAAATTGAACCGATTCAGCCAGAGTAAACGACGTCTCTTAAACTTTAGGACTGGTGCCCCTTGTGTCTCACATTCAGAAGGTTACAGACCAGATATTTTAAAGTCGGTTCCATGATGTTCTTGTCTGTGGTCTTTGGCAGAGGTTGTAGGTGGGGATTGGGGGAGCAGGGATCCTAAGAGTTAATGAGTTTTAAACTGTATTACCTCTAGGACAAAGCAAGAGGGTGCCAGGGCATGGGCGGGGGGAATACAAGGTTTCATAATCCTGGGACATTTGGAAACCGCCGTTTTAGGTCGGGATTCCACTCAGTTGCCTGTTTGTGAAATCTGATTTCATGTTGCCTTCCACAATGATATGGGAGATTTCACATCTTTTTTCCTCTCCTGAGAGAATTATTTCTTGGAGCTGCTTGTAAGCTTCTTCTGTTTTTCCAGATAGATTCCTTCACCTGGATTTTGTTAAAACTTATTAAGTCTGACCAAATTCGCTTGTGTATGTTTCCCCAAACTGAATGTTTCACCAGAGCCAAGATGGGTTTTAGCTTTTCTGACGGCTGATGGATATTTTTCAAGGCGAGCGAGAGCCTATAAGCACTTTCTGAATATGATATAACACATGCCGGTTAGAGGAGAACGCACAGGCCAGGTGTTTGGGGAACAGTTTGTGAAAGCCAATGAATTTCACAAATGTGTTAGATGATGAAAAGTTCTCAGCTTTCCCAGTTGCAGTGGTCAGGACTCTGTAACTGGAAACCAGCATGAGAGAATATTTTATTCTCTGCCATTACAACCAGGTCTCCAAGCAATTGGATCGAAGACTAGAAATGCTGATTCCGTTGGTCAGTTTGGGGCGGGAGGACATCTTATCACTCCAGCAGAACCAACTCTGGTTTGAGTTTCTCCAGGTGGTGACAGGTGGCCAGCTCATTCCGATGAATTGATTATGCCTGTGGACATGGCCCACTTGATTTATTCCCTCCCCCCCCATGCTCTTGTATCCATGTGATCTGCTGAATGATCAATGGACCTGATATGGTTATTTCTGAGACATCTTATCTCTCTTTTAAAGTTTGGGCTTGCTTTTAGAGCCTTTGATCTGTTATCCAAACTGCCCTCACAGTCCTTTGAAAGAGCACATTAAAAATCCCTAAGACCTACCTCTTCTCTAGAAAGCACCATTAAGAAGAAGCACCCAGGAGGCCGGGTGCTGTGGCTCACCCCTGTAATCCCAACACTTTGGGAGACTGAGGTGAGAGGATTACTTGAGCTCAGGAGTTCGACACCAGCCTGGGCAACATAGTGAGATCTTGTCTCTATCTGAAAAAGAAAAAAGAAAAGGCACCCAGCAAGAAGGGAATCATGAAGGCTGTGCTGTCTGTGGCACCCAGGCAGCCTCCCTTGGAGGAAGGTTCATGCAGGTGGGATGACAAGCCCAATCAGTAGGGCAGGTGATGTGATTGACAGCCCTACAGTGTCAGGGTGCATCTTGACTTTCCACCCTCAAATATTAAGTTGGTCCAGCATTTTTACTGTCATGCAGGGAAGGGTAACATCTATCTTTTTTATAAACTCGATTTTTAATCACTCCCAGTAACAAGTGTCCTGATCTTGCTCATGGCTTTGGCACTGTTGGGCCTCTCTTCCTGGCTTCTCCCCTTCTGGGGCTGTTTCTTTCCCTTCTCTGTGTGTTCCTAAGCTCTGCAAATCTTCATCTGCAGTTTGTAACCCAGGGCCCATGTGGGCTCTGGGAGTCTGTGGATGCCCAAATGGAATGTTTTACCTCCCCCTTTTCCCCTCTAAAACTGACTTTTCCCCCAGGGTTTGCTACCTCAGCAAACAGCAGCCCCATCGCCACTGGTTGTCTAGAAGCCTGGAGGTCGCCCTTGCGCCTGGGCATCATGGGCTGACTCCTCAAGCCCGTCCACTCGCTTTCCTCCCTGCATGATGAATGAAGCATTCACAGAGCCCTTGCCAGTCAGGGCTCGAGATTTCTCTTCTGTTAGTGTCCTGAAGCCCCAGAGCTAGTAGTTTTCAAATTTACAGAAAAGCAGAAAGAATAGTTCGATGAGCATCTGTCTTCCTTTGCTACAACTATGATCATTCTGCCATGCTTATGTTCTGTCCCTCTCCATATATAGTTGTTTTTGTCTTTTTTCCTGAGCCACTTGTAAATAAATAGATATCATGAAACTCCTCCTGAATACTTCAGCAAATATCTTTTAAAAAAATAAGAGCATTCTCTTATATAAGCACAGTATGTTGGCATGCCTCAGAAATGGAACATTCAGGCTGGGTGTGGTAGCACATGCCTGTAATACCTGTACTCAGGAAACTGAGTTGGGAGGATCACTTGAGGCCAGGAATTTGAAACCAGCCTGGGCAGCATAGCAGGACCCCCATCTTTTAAAAAGAAAGAGAGGGAGAAAGAACATTCATGATAGTCCATATTCAAAATTTCCCAATTGTTCTCACATGCTTTTTATGACTGCTAAAAAAAAAAAGTCCAGGATTCAATCAGCATTCATCCAGTGCCTTTGGTTGTGGTGTCTCTAGTTTCCTTCAATCTAGAGTAGCTTCTTTCTTGTTTGTCTATTTTTCACTAGACATTTTTTTTTTTTTTGAGTTGGAGCCTCACTCTGTCGCCCAGACTGGAGTGCAGTGGCCACTCCCAGCCACCGTAGCCTCGACCTGCTGGGCTCCGGTGATCCTTCTGCCTCAGCCTTCCAAGTAGCTGGAACTGCAGGCGCGCGCTACCACACCCTGCTAATTTTTTATTTATTGTAGAGATGAGGTCTTGCCAAGTTGCCCAGGCAGGTCTCGAACCAGCGGCTCAGGCAATCCACTTACTTCAGCTTCCCAAAGCGTAGGATTACAGGATAAGCCACCGAGCCCGGCTTCACTAGACTTTTTTGAAGAGTCCAGACCAGTTGCCTTGTATACTGTCCCACAGTCTGTATCTGTCTGTTTCCTTCTGATTCGATTCAGGTGAACTTTGTTGGACGATACTCAGGTGGTAGATATTTCTGTGGCATCACAACAGGAGCACACGCCGGGGGCTTGCCCTCTGCTGGCCATGCCAGGCCTGATTTTGTGATGAAGGCGGTACCCACCGGCTTTTCATTGCTCCCATCCCCGCTGTAATTATTTAGAAATCTGTGGGGCGATACTCTTGAGACCATTTGAGTATCCTATTCCCCAACAACCCAATACCTTCAGAATTATCAACTGATGATTTTTGCCTGAATCAGTCATTATATTGAGGGTTGAAAGGGTGATGTAAAAATTCTATTATTCTATATTTTTTTGACTGGCATTCTTCTGAAAAGAAGATCTTTTCCTCCCTTTAACTTGGTTTTTGAGTATTACTATAGACTCACAGATTCTTTTATTATTATTATTCAATATGTTGTAATCCCCTGCTGTCATAATGTTTTTCTGATGCACAAATTGTCCAAATTGTGTCTAGTGGGTGAAGACAGCTCTTATGTCCTTTTGCCATATCCCCGTGGTTCTTTGAGCACTTCCTTGCTTTCTGGCAGGAGATACTCCAGACTGATCTTTTTTTTACTCTCCTTGCGCCAACGCTGGAATCAGCCATTTCTTTGAATCCTGGTCTGTTACAGCAGGGCATCGTATTTCTCAGTCAAGATCCAGGAACTAGGTGTGCTCATTGCTACCAGGCGTCATGCTTCTAGGCTCTTTCAGTGGACAGAGCTAAGACATTGTATGTAATGGAGCCTCCAAGTATAATCATACTTCCACCTTAAATTCAATACCACAGACTTCACCTGTACTGCAATCCATATTTATTTTTCCTTTTCTCCAACGATCTCGATTCCTGTCAATTTCAATATACTTAGTAATTTCTTCCATACTACAATACACACACGATAGTGACAGAGTTTTTAAACTGATGCCACTGCCAACAACAAACCCACTGAGTGAGGTTCATGATTTCTTTGCAGCCCCTCTCCCTACCTCAGAATATGTTCCCTAAGCATACACAGGATAGTGGATTCAAAAGTTACTTGACGGCCGGGCTCGGTGGCTCAACCTGTCACCCCAGCACTTTGGGAGGCTGAGGTGAGTGGATTGCCTGAGTCTGCAGGTTCAAGACCAGCCCAGGCAACTTGGCTAGACCTTGTCTCTACAATAGATCAAAAATTAGCCGGGCGTGGTAGCATGTGCCTGTAGTTCTGGCTACTTGGAAGGCTGTGGCAGAAGGATTGCCAGAGCCCAGCAAGTCGATGCTGGGGTGGCTGTAAGTGTGCCACTATACTCCAGCCTGGGCAACGGAGTGAGACTCCAACTCAAAAAAAAAAAATTACTTGAATTATTATTTTTTCTCTTAGAAGCTGTGTTATGGATTTGATATGCAGTGAGGTTCACTTGTTTCTATTTGTAGTGGAAGGTTTGTTTCCATCATTTTTGTTTTCTTTTTTGAATATGTAAATTCTTTAGCTAGTTTCAAAAGTCACAACTGTAAAGATAGGTATATTCCTCCCTTTGTTCCCACCCTCTCTTTCAGCCTCTGGTTTATCTTCCCTGTGTGTCTATCTCTCCCCTTCCTCCTGTCCTTCTTTCTTTCTTACACAAAGATGGCACATGCTGTCTTGTGGACCTTGCTTTTTTTATTTTCATTGACAAACGAAATCATTTCATAGAGATCCTCCTCAGCTTTAAAAAATGCCTGCAGAGTACTCCACTGTGTAGATAGTTCATAGTTCATTCAACCATTCTCCTATTCGCAGGCATTTGGGTTGTTTCCAGTATTTTGCTATTATAAACAGAGTTGTAGTGAACAGTCTTATGCATATGCTATTTTGCATTTGGAAGTACAGATCTTCAGGGTTAATTCCCAGAAATGGGATTGCTGGCTTAAAGGGCAGATGCGTATTTTGTTAGGCATTGCTGAATTCCTCTCCATAAGGGTTGTACCATTTTGTACTCCCAATAGTCACGATGAGAAGAATGCTTGTTTCCTCTCCAAGGGTAAGTGTTGTCAGACTTTTGTCCATCTGATAGGTCTCAGATGCTTTTATTGTAGTTTCCATATGTATTTCTCTTAAGAGTGAAGATGAGCATATTTTCATGTTTCATTTGTCTTGGTCTATGACCCCTTTTGTCTTTTGTCCATTTTTCTATCCTTTCTCCCTTGATTTTCAAAAGTTCTTTATATTGGAAGAAGATTTCTGTATCTCCTGATTCCAGCTCTCTCCATACATTCTGCCTTTAACCGGATCCAGCTCTTTATCACTTTTCACTCAGATTAGAACAGCTGTTTCCTAAAACTGGTTTCCAGGCCTTTACTCTTGCCCTTCTCAGATTCATTCTTTACAATGGGTCTAGAGTCAGGAGTTTGAGACCAGCCTGAGAAACATAGGAAGACCTCATATCTACAAAAATTAAAAAAAAAATTAGCCAGGCATGGTGGCGCATGTCTATAGTCCCAGCTAACTTGGGAGGCTGAGGAGGGTAGATCCCTTCAGCCCAGGAGTTTGAGGTTGCAGTGAGCCAGGATTGTGCCACTGCACTCTAGTCTGGGCGACAGATTGAGACCCTGATTCAAATATATATATATTAAAAATTAAAAAGAAAAACCGAATCTGATCATGTCACTATCTCCACTGACTAGATTCCTATTGTCCTAGGGATAAGCAGTTTATTCATGGGACATTGGAGACCACCTCACCTGGCTGTATGTGCTATGATGTTTTGTCTTCAAAGCATCTTTTTGGAGAGTTGTGTGTCCTCATAGAGACAGGGACTTTGTGAAATTATGCTGGCAAGCAGAAATGAGCAAACATGGCTTCTTTCATTTGCCACTCTGTCTCACAGTCTGAACCTCATTTCCTCTGGAAGGCTTTCATGAACACCCACCCATCATCTCTGTTCCCTGGACACTGTGAACTTTATCCCATCACTCATGGCTCCTGTTCTATCACTGGACTACAAGCTCCCTGAAGGCAGAGCATGGGCCTGGCTCCCTACTGGGCCTAGTAGGTGCTCCATCAGTATTGTTCTAATGATCGACTGGTGTCCATTCAGTTCTGGTCAACAGGTTGCTCAGTGAAAGGTAAATACAGGAAGAACAGAATGAAAGCATGAATTGTTCTGGGTCCATGGACCTAGCCCAAGTTTCTGAAGGCTAAGTGCTTACTTTCAGAATTAATCAGGTGCCACTGAGTTTCTTTCTAATGGGACCTTCTTATTCAAGATTGTTTCAATTCCAGTCACCAGAGAGTTTTGAAAAGCAGTGGGAGGAGGTTCCAGGAGCAGGGTTATGCTCCCGTTGGGATCTGTTTATGCAGCAGATGCTAATAAATGAAGGTAACAAGCTGTCACATAGTGTCTCCACACCAGACCAGAACTGCCATTGGCTAAAAGTTTCAGATTTCAGCCCCAAAGTGCAGCGTCACTGCCTTGGATGAGGATATTAATTAGTGTCACAAGGGACACCAGCAATGTCATTCCCTTCAGTCATTAGCAGGAGACTGGAAAAAATTAGAACAGAGAAGTGCTGAGAAGCCTGTCTAGAGATCCTGTGGGGAATCTGCTGGAGTTTGTCAAAAAACGATGCCATCAAGGGCAGAGCAGACCACAGCTTTCCCTCCATTTGTTTGGGGACCCACAGAATGTCAACAGGGCAGCACTTTTCAGTTAATAAAACACTTGCCCTGCACAGTACACAATCAGATTCTATCCTGGTGTAGCTAAGTGGGCTGGATTAATCACACGTAACCTCATGGCACATAGCAGAATCACAGAGCAAACAGTGGATGGTGTTGCTGAGATGAACAGTGCCTCAGCCACTCAGAATTTGAGTCCACCATGAGCTACCTGGGGGCAGGGGTGGGTGGGTTCTGTTCGTGTCCTGCTTGCCATCCAGGGCCTCAGGCAGAGTTTGCCAAGAGTAGGCACTCAGAGGATTCTGTTGACCTGAACTCGATAGGGTCATTTTGTCCACCTGTGAAAACTGTTCCACCATCATGATTATCATTATGTAGCATGCTGGCAAATTTGAGGAACACCATTTGCCAAGTCATTTAAATCACTTAAAAAGGGGGTTTGGGACCAGGCATGGTGGCTCATGCCTGTAATCCCAGCACTTTGAGAGGCTAAGGTGAGAGGATTGCGTGAACAAAGGAACTTGAGCCCAGCCTGGGCAACATAGTGAGACCTCATCTCTACAAAAAATCAAAAAATTAGGTGAGTGTGGTGGTGCACACCTGTAGTCCTAGCTACTCGGGAGGGCTGAGGTAAAAGGATTAACTGAGCCCAGAAGGTCAAGGTTGTGGTGAGCTGGGATTGTGCCACTGCATTCCAGCCTGGGTGGCAAAGTGAGGCACTGACTCAAAAAACAAAAATATAGAAAAATAAATAAAAAGGGCTTTGACATAAGGAGAGAGTTACTGTAAAAATAATCAGAAGGTTAGTGAGCTCTGCTGGCTGTTCCTGGTCTGCAGAGGGTTAACAGTGATGCCAATATTCTTGCCATACACGGGTTGGTTTTGGTTTCCTGTCTGCTCTCTCAGGCCCACCCACTAATAGGGACTGATTGTCTACAACCCAGATTCATAACCCCTGCTCTGCCCCACGAGGGCAAGAGAAAAACCCAAGATTCCACCCAGAACTGTGTCCCCTTGCCTCCAGCCCCCTCGCTGCAGTTTTCCTCTTAGCCAAGGAATTTCATTCCACGGAGCTGTTTGTTTCTTACCCTGACCTGAGGAGGGTGACTAAGGGGAAATGGAGTATTTTCAGCCAGGGGCCATTGCAGCTGCTGTATCAAGTATCTTTTCGTAGCAGTGGATTTCATGACAGGTGTGTTTTTATTCAGGAAAATGAATGCCCTTCATTTAGAGGCATGGACTTCCCTTCCAGGAACACCCATTCCCCTTCCCCTGTCACCCCTCCAACCCAGTATCATTTACAGTGTTGGCAACCACCATTTTCATCCTGGAGAGACCCTCAGCCAGGGGCCCAGGCTTCTGGTCTGCACTGTCTTTCAGTGAATATGTGAACTCACCGAGCCAGTTTTCTCCTCTTTGCAATGGGCATCAGCCTGGAAGCACTGGGGAGGAGGATTCGTGGGATGGGTCTGAGACCTGGGAAGTTTTGGTGGACTTCGCTGGGAGAACAATGGGTGATTGGCGAGGAGCTGAGCACTCTTTTTGGCCCTAGACATGAAGGAGAAGGTGCAGAGTAGAAAGGGGACTGGACTGGGGTATTTCCTAAAGTTGCACTTGTCATATAGGACTTTTTTTTTTTTCCGAGTCGGAGTCTCACTCTGTCTTCCAGACTGGAGTGCAGTGGCACGCTGTTCAGTCACTGCAGCTTCGACCTGCTGGGCTTAGGTGATCCTCCCACCTCAGTCTTCCAAGTAGCTGGAACTACAGGTGTGCGCTACCACACCCAGCTAGTTTTTTGATTATTGTAGAGACGAAGTCTCACCAAGTTGCCCAGGCTTGTCTTGAACCCCTGAGCTCAGGCAATCCTCTTGCCTCGGCCTCCGAAAGTGTAGGGATTACAGGGTTGAGCCACCATGCCCGGCCCCTATACATTTTTTTTTTTTTTGAGTTGGAGTCTCACTCTGTCACCCAGACTGGAGTGCAGTGGCCGCTCCCGGCCACCGCAGCCTTGACCTGCTGGGCTCTGGCGATCCTCCCGCCTCAGCCTTCCAAGTAGCTGGAATTACAAGCATGCGCTACCACGCCCGGCTGATTTTTTGATTTATTGCAGAGATGAGGTCTCGCTGCCCAGGCGGGTCTCGAACCCGCGGGCTCAGGCAATCCACTCACCTCAACCTCCCAAAGGCGCGGGATTACACAGGCTGAGCCACCGAGCCCAGCTCCCTATACATTTTTAAACATCGATTTATGGACACAAAATTGACATCTTTTTAAAAAATAAATTATTTTGACTGGGCACAGTGGCTCATGCCTGTAATCCCAGTGCTGTGGGAGGATTGCCTGAGGCCAGGAGATCGAGACCAGCCTGGCAACATAGACCCTGACTCTACAAAAAACTAGCCAGGCATGGTACTGTTTGCCTGTAGTCCTAGCTACTCAGGAGGCTGCAGGGGGAGGATCACTTGAACTCTGGAGTTGGAGGCTGCAGTGAGCCATGATCTCGCCACTGCACTCCAGCCTGGGCAACAGAGTGAGACCTTGTCTCTAAGAAACAACAGCAACAAAAACAAATTATTTCACCAGAGTAACACATGTGAGTAAACTAAAAAGTCAAATAGTACTAAAAGACATATTGAGAAACACTAGCCCCTTTCCCCAACACTCACTTATCTTGTTCCCTAGAAGGAACCATCCTTACCTCTCCTATGTATTCCCTTTGTAGTTAGTCCGTCTTTCTAATTGACATTGTTTTCTCTTCTTTCTTGGCTTTTCCTTGTATACGGGGGGCGGGAACTTGACTCTCTCACACTGTGACCCCATCACTTCCTTCTGCTCAGTCCCCCACAATGTGATCACGTCACAACTTGGTTAAATCGATAATGTTTATTATGACCACACAGATGATGTCCCCCAACTGACCTATTATCTTCCCCCCAAAACCAGCTGAGGTGGTTTTAAAACATGTCTGTAACTCTTTGACTCTCCTTCTGTCAAGAGGAATCTGACTCCTTCCCTCCTTGAACATGATGACTCAACTCAGAGGAATAGAATGCCGCTGAGGTGACGCTGTACTGCTTCTGACATTCGGTCATAAAAGGCGATACAGCATCCCTCTTGCTCTTTTTTTTTTTTTTTTTTTGAGTTGGAGTCTCACTCTGTCTCTCAGACTGGGGTGCAGTGGCACGCATGCTCACGCCCGCCCCAGTGTCAACCTGTTGGGCTCCCACGATCCTTCTGCCTCAGCCTTCCAAGTAGCTGGAACTACTGGCGCGTGCTACCATGCTCAGCTAATTTTTTTATTTATTGTAGAGACGAGATCTTGCCGAGTTGCCCGGGCTGGTCTCGAACCTGCGGGCTCAGGTAATCCACTTATCTCAGCCTCTCAAAGTGCTAGGATTACAGGCTGAGCCACTGAGTCCGGCTGTCATCCCTCTTGTTCTTAGGACCCGCCCCTTTGGAGCCTGGACTAAGGGGTGGAGAGATGAAGCCTGGCTAATTTGCTTGCTAGTCTATGTATCAGTTGCTTAATTTTTTTTTCCCTAGGTGCTTTCATATTTCTGGATACTGTTTTCCATATCCTCAAACATGCATTTTTCTTTGACTCCTTGGGTGCCCCCCTCCTGGCTCCTGCCATCCTCCTGCTCCGCTCTGATGGGTTGCTCTGTGTCCACTGTCATCTTACACTTCCCTTCACTGATCACTACATCATTTTTCTTAGTTTATGCCCTCATTTTGCTGGTGCACACCCTGCAGTAGCTATTTAAGATGGAATATACACGTGAGATAAATTTGAGTCCTTGTGTGTCTGAAATGTTTTTATTCCATCTTCATATTTTATTGATACTTTACTGGTTAAAGTATTCCAGGCTGAAAAGCATTTTCACATAGAACTTTGAAGGTATCATTTTCTAACTTTCAGTGTGGCTCTTTGAAAGTCTAATGCCAGCCAGGCTTGGTGGCTCAGCCTGTAATCCCAGCACTTTGGGAGGTTGCAGCAAGTGGACTGCCTGAGCCCGCAGGTTTGAGACCAGCCTGGGCAACTTGGTGAGATCTCGTCTCTACAATAAATTAAAAAAAAATTAGCTGGGCGTAGTAGCGTGTGCCAGTAGTTCTGGCTACTTGGAAGGCTGAGGCGGATGGATCACTGGAGCCCAGTAGGTTGATGCTGGGGTGACCGTGAACATGCCACTGCACTCCAGCCTGGGCGATGGAGTGAGGCACCAACTTAAAAAAAAAAAAGATTAATGCCATCTGATACCTGGTCTTTTATGTTTTTCCTCTCTTGAAGCTTTACAAATCTTTTCTTTATTCTGAGTGTTTGGAAATTTGTGCTGATGCATCTTAATGTGGGTCTTCATTCATTGTTTCTGGCATTTAGTGGAGCCTTTTACTCTGGAGACTCCTCCTTCAATTCTGGGAAATTCTAACATGTTTTTACTATCATTTCCTCCTTTCCATTTCTCTCTCTCTCTCTCTCTCTCTCTCTCTCTCTCTGTCTGTCTCTTTCTTTCTCTTTAATAGACAGGGTATGATTATGTTGCCCAGGCTGGTCTCAAACTCCTGGCCTCAAGTGATCCTCCTGCCTTGGCCTCCCAAACTGCAGGGATTATAGGCACGAGCCACTACACCCTACTTCTTTTTTCCTTGTTCTCTACTTATAGAATTCCTGTTAGTTGAAAATTGAACTTCCTGGACTGGTCCTCATTCTTATCTTTCCCCAATTATTAATATTTTAAACTTCCTTTGTCTTTTTATTCTACTTTGTCTTCCAAACTTGCTTTCAAATATTTTATTCTTACTCTTTTTTTAAACAATTTAAAAATCTTATTCTTGTTATCTCACTGATTCCTTTAAAAATAACATTTTAGACCAGGTGCAGTGGCTCATGTCTGTAATCCCAGCACTTTGGGATGCCGAGGCGAGAGGATTGCCTGAGCCCAGGGATTTGAGACTAGCCTGAGCAACTTGGTGAGACTTCATCTCTACAATAAATTTTTAAAAATTAGCTGGGTGTGGTGATGTGCACTTGTGGTTCCAGCTACTTGGAAGGCTGAGGCGGAAGAATTGCCTGAGCTCAGCAGGTTGAGGCTGTGGTGGTTGTGAGTGTGCCACTGTGCTCCAGCCTGGGTGACAGTGAGACTCCAACTCGAAAAAATAAAATAAAAAAAATAACATTTTAAGCTGGGCGTGGTGGTTCATGCCTGTAATCCCAGCACCTTGGAAGGCTGAGGTGAGAGGATTGCCTGAGCCCAGGGGTTCGAGATCAGCCTGGGCAACTTGGCGAGACCTTGTCTCTACAACAAATAAAAAAATTAGCCAGGCATGGTGGTGCACACCGGTGGTTCCAGCTACTTGGAAGGCTGAGGCGGAAGGTTTGTCTAAACCCAGCAGATTGAGGTTGTGGTGGCCATGAGCATACCACTGCACTCCAGCCTGGGAAACAGAGTGAGACTCCTACTCAAAAATATGAAAAAGTAACATTTTAAAAAGCAAATAAAATAACATTCAACTCTTGTTTAATAGGTATTGACATTTTGCTTCTTTGAAGAAACAATAAGATTTTTATTTTCACATTTTTTTCTGCTCCTGGCATCACCTCTTTTTTTCTCCAGGTTCCTTTTTCCTGTTTGTTTGGATCTGCCTCTTTTAAGTTGGGGGTTGCCCCTAAGTATCTGGTGATCCTGGGCTGCCTGTTCTTGGCTGAGTGTGACTCACTAAAAAGATGAATGGGGGCCAGGCGTGGTGGCTCACACCTATAATCCCAGCACTTTGGGAGGTAACGGCAGGGAGGATTGCTTGAGCCCAGGAGTTTGAGACCAGCCTAGGCAACATAGTGAGACCTTGTCTCTACAAAAAAATTGAAAAATTAGCTGTGTGTGTGGTGCATGCCTGTAGTCCCAGCTACTTGAGAGGTCGAGGCAAGAGGATTCCTTGAGCTCAGGAATTCAAAGTTGTGGCAAACCATGATTGTACTACTGCACTCCAGCCTGGGCCACAGAATGAGACCCTGTCTTAAAAAAATAAAGATGAATGGGACTCCGAGAGAGTAGGTGACACTTGTCCATGGGAAGGACTTATAACAAGGTCAATGGGCAGCAAACTGGCTTTTAAATTGGGGCAGAACTTCAAAATGTCAGAATTTGGATGTCTTTTCTCTGGAGCCATTCAGTTACCCAGAGAGAACTTTTCAAATCTCCTACTGGCAGTGGGGGTAGGGAGGGGTGTGATGGGTGTGTGGAGAGAGTTGGGGTACACCTGCCATAAAACCTGCTCACTTTCAAAGGTAGAAGGAGGGGCTGGGCGCAGTGGATCACATCTGTAATCTCAGCACTTTGGGAGGCTGAGGTAGGAGGATCGCTTGAGCCCAAGAGTCTTCTGCAGGCTTCTCCAGTCTGGGCCACATAGCAAGACATCATCTCTACAAAAAAAAATTTAAAAATTAGCCGGGTGTGCTGACACATGCCTGTAGTCCCAGTTACTTGGGAGGCCAGGGCAGGAGGATTGTCTGAGCCCAGGAGGTTGAGGCTCCAGTGAGCTATAATCGCATCACTGCACTCATTTCAGCCTGGGCAACAGAGAAAGACCTCATCTTTAAAAAAGAAAGAAGGCCAGACTTGGTGGCTCAGCCTGTAATCCCAGCACTTTGGGAGGCCGAGGCGAGTGGTTTGTCTGAGCCTGTGGGTTCAAGACCAGTCCAGGCAACTTGGTAAGACCTCATCTCTACAATAAATAATAATAATAAAAAATTTAGCTGGGCACAGTAGTACACGCCTGTAGTTCTGACTACTTGGAAGACTGAGGTGGAAGGATCACCAGAGGCTAGCAAGTCGATGTTGGGGTGGCCATGTGTGTGCCACTGCACTCCATCCTGGGCAATGGAGTGAGACTCCAACTAAAAAAAAAAAAAAAAGATAAAAGGAGGGAGGGTGCCCAACCATCCCCTTGACTGGCCACTCAGCCCCTCTGTTTTTAGTCCAAGCCTCCTGCCTGCCTTCTCTAGACCCTGGATCTCCCAGTCCTCAGAAATCAGAGCTGGCCAAGACTGAGCTCCTTTTGCCTGTTGGTTTCCTTGTCGTGGGAAGCCAGGTAGCGAGTCCCAGCTCTGCCAAGTCAGTTTCTGCCCTGCTCCATCTTCCAAATATCTTTTTAGTCTCTCATCCATGTTTGTCTCTCCCCTCCTTATTTCCCCTGTGAGGTTATATATTCTTTATTCCTTTATGGCTATTTTAGTAGAATTGTGGGAGGGAAAAGTGAATAATCTGCCATGCTTACTCAAAAGTGGGTTGCGTTTAAAAATAAAAACTGCTGTATTGCTCAAAGATGAAGGAGGGTTTAGGAAAATCAATTTATGCGCAGGACGTACATTCTCACTCATCTATCTATACATGCCTCACATTATGAAGCTCCGGTGAGAGGGGCCAGCCTGTGAAATTCCCAGATGGTGGATCCCAGCTGAGCCTGGAATGTTTTAATTTCTCTTTGCAAACACAGTCACTATATGTCTGTCCCCTCAGCCCTCTTCTAAAGGTTTCTTCTGCCCATTCCTGTCATACACATCTTTTCTAATATTAAAGTCCCTCTTTGATTTGTAACAACGAGACATGGGTTCTAGCTCTGTCTTTGCCACTGATTGGATAGAAATAGCTCACACTTGGGATCTGGAGTCTATCTGCCTAATTTAAATCCCAGCTGTGCCACTGATGAGTTATGTCCATCAGGCACTTAGTCCTCTATGGGTCTCAGTTTTCTCATCTGTCAAATGAAGGCAATAATAGTACCTAACTCCTAGAACTACCATAGGAACTAAAGAAATAATCCATATAAAGTGACCAGTCTGGTACTCAGAGTCAGAAAACAAGAACAACAACAATTAGCTATAACTACCATTATCTTTCCCAGGTTAAACCCTTTTGCAGACTTGGTAGCTGCAGGCATAACTAGAGGTGAGGACTCTTAGGCACTGGAAGCTTTTCCAAGGGCTGAGGTAGAGGAAATGTGATCTCTTCAATTTTGTTTGTAGCTTTCACTAGACCACATAGCAACAGAACAACACAGCAACTAACGAAAGTGATTCCGTTTTGTTCCAAGTCAGTCAACTTCTTTTTTAAAAAATATGTCTTTGAGACTTAAAAAATCAAACATGAGTAGTTTCCGTGTCCTATAGACAAAATTTTTATGGCAAAAATGGTATTTGATTTTTGTTTCTGCTCAAAGCAGTTCTCAGCACAGATTTTAAAACTGATCACAATGTTCTTCCTCGGCTCGGCTGAGCCTACTGTTTTATAAACGAGTTGCTCTACTGCCCTCTAGTGGAATGGAATGATTTCTTTGAGTTTAGATCCTTGCTTGGATTTTGAAATAGGACCCTACTTACTTATTTTTCATAGCACCAGGTTCATTTGAAGATTTGGTTTATCCACCTATTTCACAACACTCTTTTAAGAGCTAAGTATCATTTCCTTTTCAGTCTTTTTAACTATGAGGCTTGATTCTGTCGTCCCATGGAGTTATTCTACCTGATGGGCACATCAGTCCTACGTCTATAGTTCCCTCTGGGTTCAGAAGACTACCCATAAGTTAGTCCATAGCAATTCAGGCATAGAAGGGAGAGAAGGTCTCACCAGGGGTTATGGTTAGAACTCAAAGAAACTGCCTTGAATCAGTCTTCTGTGTCAGTCCCAGTCCAACTTCTTCCTAGCTGGATGTTTTAAATATTCTGAAGAGGGTCAGAATATGCCACCCCAAGATAGGCTATCCTGGCAGAAGAATTATTTTGAGTAGCAGGCAATAAAGAAACTATAGATGCAGGTAAAGTTATCTTCCCTCCCCTTATCGCCTAAATGCAGGACCTAAATTTTCCTTTGAGGAAGATGTCCCTCCATACCAGGAAGAGAGAGACTGACTCTTTTCACTAGTGATGAGGAGTTGCATTGAGATGAGTCTGCATAAAAAGACCTTACTAAAATAACTCTAACTTTCCTTTCATTTCCCCCATATATTCCCAGACACTTTTCCACACTTTATTGCCCCTAGGTGCCAAACACCTCTCCTTTGTCTAGTCACTTCTCCATAATGTATATCACCCTTTGATAAAGTGGTATATAAGCCTTTAAGTCTAACCACTTATTTGAGTTTTCACTTCTTTTTCTGTGAAGCTTCTGAGCCTATAAGAATATTAACACAAATAAAAATATATGCTTTCCCCCCCGTTAATCTATCTTTTATCAGTTTAATTTGCAGGTCCCCAGGAACCGAACATAAGAGAGTAGGGGATAATTTTTTCCTGCCCTAAAATCCCAGGTGTGAAGTTGATCATCGGAGGGGCATGAGGTGGGTCAGTGGCCTTCACTCCACCCTCCAGGATAGCATCTGGCAGTTGGTTCGGCTCTTGAATGTTACTGCCTCATCCACTTCAGCAACCTCAGCTGCTGTGCCTGACAAATGGCAAAATACAAGAAACCAACCAAAGAGCCCAGTGCTCACTTTGCCCTGCCTCATCTTGACTTTCAAGTGGCTTTATGTGCCTATGAAATGTTAATCCTCAAGAGTGAAATCCAAGCTGGTTTATCCTCGGAGCTACCAGGACCAGCGGTGACGGTGAGCAGCGAGGCACTAAGTTTCTTCTCCTAAAATACAAGGGATCTATTCAACACACTCACAGTCACAATACAAAAAGCTATTCTTGTATTAGATCAGCAAAGGAAACGGGTCCAAGTGCAAAGACAGTTTCAGATTTATGTGCTGTTTCCTGTGGCAAAATGAAATCCAAGGGAAGACCACTGGTAGGACAGAGCAAGCACCCCTGAAGGTGCAGTGTTTTTTAAGCTTAATTTCTGATTCAGCAGGTTTGCGGTGGGGCCTGGGAATCCATCCTTTAACAAGCACCCCCTGGGGGTTCTGGTGCAGATTGTTGGAGGGCTGCCTGCATTCTGAGAAACACTGGATGGTGTCTGCCAAGATTCAATAGCAGACACTATTAAAATTATCAGGAGACACAGGCTATGCCAAATAGTAAAAGAAGAATGAATACATTTACATTTTCCACATTTGACCCAAATAGACTCTGCTTGGCTCACATAAATGCCAGCAGGTAGGTCTTTACAAATAATAAACATGTTTAGCATCCTAAACTGTACTTTTATTTATTTATTTTGAGTTAGAGTCTCACTTTGTCACCCAGGCTGGAGTGCAGTGGCACACTCATGGCCACGCCAGTGTTGACCTGCTGAGCTCCGACGATCCTTCTGTCTCAGCCTTCCAAGTAGCTGGAACTACAGGCACTCACTACTATGCCTGGCTATTTTTTTTTAATTGTAGAGACGAGGCCTCGCCAAGTTGCCCGGGCTGGTCTTGAACCCGTGGGCTCAGGCAATCCATTCGCTTCGGCCTCCCAAAGTGCTGGGATTACAGGTTAAGCCACCAAGTCTGGCCTTAAACTGTACTTTTAAATAAAACTCGAAGAAATAGTTATGATCTATATAATTAGTAAGTTTATAATTAACATTTAAGACAATTAACAACTAATAATTAACACATAATTTTTACTACGCAGTACTAACTTAAAAATCCCTTTCACAACTCAGGTGATCGGGTAGACTGGGCGTGGTGGCTCACTCTTATAATTCTAGCACTTTGAGAGGTGGAGGCTAGTGGATTGCCTGAGCCCAGGGGATTTGAGACCAGCCTGGGCAACTTGGTGAGACCTCATGTCTACAATAAGGTAAAAAAATTAGCCAGGTGTGTTGGCATGTGCCTGTGGTTCCAGACACTTAGAAGGCTGAGGCGGGCTGGGCTCAGCCTGTAATCCCGCGCTTTGGAAGGCTGAGGTGAGTGGATTGCCTGAGCCCGCGTGTTTGAGACCCGCCTGGGCAACTTGGCGAGACCTCATCTCTACAGTAAATCAAAAATCAGCCAGGCATGGTAGCGCATGCCTGTAATTCTGGCTACTAGGAAGGCTGAGGCGGAAGGATCGCTAGAGCCCAGCAGGTGGAGGCTGCGGTGGCTGAGAGAGGCCACTGCACTCCAGTCTGGGCGACAGAGTGAGACTCCAACTCAAAAAAAAAGAAGATTGAGGTGGAAGGATCACCTGAATCCAGCAGGTCGAGGCTGCAGGGGCCATGAGCGTGCCACTGCACTCCAGCCTGGGTGACAGAGTGAGATTCTGACTCAGAAAAAAAAAGAGAGAGAGATAGAGAGATAAAGTAGTTTAAACTTTTGTAGAAGTTCTGACTTCTTCCACCATCTAGGACCAACCTCCTTTCTCGGGAACTAGACCTTCAGATCTTATTGATGTATTTGATAATTTCACCACGAAGAATAAAGACAGCTGCTATGCCCAGATATACTCTGCCATAGTGTGGAACTGTTCTTTGTAAAATCTGTTCAATATAAACTTTATATGAAAAGAAATGCCCTTCAAGAAAAGAAAACTCTCAAAATGCAATAATTTTCTTAGCAGATTCTTGTATTTTTATTAGGAAATACAATCCAGTTTCACCATATATTCTAATTTTTTTTGGCTCATTAATTAAAAAAAGATTACTGAGGGCCTTTCTGTGCCAGGTGTTTACCTCATCATTGGCCTTACTCCATAGTTAAAGCAATTTTCAGTGAACATATTATATGATGATTATATAGTATGTATTTTCCTATGACTAATATAAGGTTGAATAGTGAATTTTAAAAGAAATTATTTTCTTGGGCATCATTTTAGCAGATATTCTGCTTCCTTTTCCCTCGTGCCGAGGAAATGTGTTTTCCATAATGCAGGGGGTAAGGATGCTTTTTCTGCCCCACTGAGTGGCAGGGTGAGGACTACTTTTTCTTTGTTTATGGACTCAAGGGCCAACATTATTTTGGCAACTGTAGGACAGGTGACAAAGTGTTCTTGTGTCCCAGTTGCTACCAATGAGAGCTCAGGAGTTTGCCTGAGATCATGCCCTGCAAATTATATGCCTTATGTAATGGACATTGGAGAGAGAGTAAAAAACTTCCAGTTAAAAAATATGCCAAAGCCAGTGTCTTTTCTTCAAACCACTTAGCAAAATTCATGTTGTTTTTATTTACATTAGCTACATGAGATAGGTTTCAAGTGAATTTTTTTTTGTAAAGACTGAATTTCAAAATTGCTTGCAAGGTGAATAAAAGGATTTTAAGGGATTTTAAGAATTTTATTTCTGTGATGATCATTGAGTCTAAGTCTTCATTCTCGAAACAGGGCATCTATCTGAAAATTAAACAGAAGTGGAAAATGTATAAATATATATATATTTTGTCTGTAGTTAGGGGAAAATATTTTATGGAATAGAAACTGGATGTAAAGGAAAATATGTTCATAATGAATGAACAAACAGAAAATTTCATAGATAAATAGAAATTACTAAAAAAACTTTGAAAAATAGTACATCTAAGATAGAAAATTCACTGGAAGAGCTTATAATATGATGGAAATGACAAAAAAGAAAAAGAGTAAAAGTCAGTGAACTTGAAGATGGAACAAGAAATTATTCAATTTGAAAAACACAGAGAAAAAGGTTGAAAAAAATTAATGAGACACTTCTCATTAGGGATATAGGAAAAAATTAATGTCCCTTGGGAGGCGAAAAAGAGCCAGAGGGATAGGAATGAAAGGGCGACTTCTCATTGTATATCCCTTTATGTTATTTATAATTGCAATCATCTACGTGCATTACCTATTTTTTGTTGTTGTTTGTTTTTGTTTTGAGTTGAAGTCTCACTCTGTTGCCCAGGCTGTAGTGTTGTGGCATATTCATGGCTGCCCCAGCGTTGACCTGCTGGGCTCCGGCGATCCTTCCACCTCAGCCTTCAAAGTAGCCAAAACTACAGGCGTGCGCTACCATGCCTGGCTAATTAAAAAAAAAAAATTTATTGTAGAGACAAGGTCTCACCAAGTTGCCCAGGCTGGTCTAGAGCCCGCGGACTCAGGCAATCCCCTCGCCTTGGCCTCTCAAAGTGCTGGGATTACAGACTGACCCACCGAGCCTGGCCAGCATTACCTATTTAAACAGGAATTAGGTCATACTAAATTCATATGCCTTAGCCCTTAGAGTAGGTCTAAGAACAATTTTATAAAAATGTCTTCATTTGATGTTGATATCAACTACTGATTAGAAACTATGGTCCTGTGATATACTCTGCTTGTCTCACTTATTTGTCATATATAACATGCTGCCTTGTGAATGAATGTGTCTGACCGTGTTCAGACACCAAGAACCTTAAAGAGGAATGAAGGACATAAAATACTTACTGAGCGTCTGCAGCACTTTGCATACATGATTTCATTTAACCCGAGCCTGTTTTCCCTTAAGGAGAGCCATACAGCATGCACAGGACAGGAAATGGCCACTTTATTCAAACTCCAGAAGGCAAATAGGAACCAGAATTAGGACAGGTCTAGTCAAGGCTCTAGCATTACACATTGAGACGGTCACTTCGGACTACCCCGAAAATGACTCACCTGTCTCTTAGGAGCATGTGAGTCAATGCAGTCCTCAGACAGTGGACACAGGGCTTAACATGACAGGCTCTAGGGTGAGGTAGTTAAAATCTCAGTTCTACCATATTGTAGCTTGTGAGTGAAACCAAGTAACCTTCTTTGTGTCTCTTCTCTTCCAAAAAATAACTCAAAGGGTTGTTGTATAGATGAAATGGGTCAATAGCCACAAAGTATTTAGCAGAGTACCTGGCACACAATTCTTGCTTGATAAATGTCGGTGGTGGTGATTATTGTTATTTAAGGAGAAATAGGAAGTGTTTTACAACTTAATTTTATCCCACAAACTTACTAGTTTAACATTTAGTGAAGACCTGTAGAAATAAATACATGTTATACTTATTCTTGACTGTCATGTTTCTAGCAACTGAGCTTTATTTTGTACTGTGGTGCCAACTGTGAAGGGAAGCTGCCTTCTAGAAATAAGAAATGGGGGGCGCTGCTTGAGAACGGTGCTGGGATTCTTCCTAAACGTATGAAAATAACTGTATGGTGTGTGCATACATATACATATGGTGTGTGCAAAATAACTGTAATTGATCAGTTTCTTATGAATCTTTCCTTTATTTTCTTCCTTCCTTCATTATTAGTAGACTTTATGAGTAAGAAATACTTGCTCCAAAGAGTGTTGTTCGGGAGAGATTTCTGTAGCTCTTCACTCCAAGTTGCAGAAAATACCAGGAGAATCTTTATTTGATCAGTTGATGGACTATGTCTTTTTTGAGATTTTTTTTAACAAAAGGATAAACTAAGCTTTTAAAGTACAGTTTAAGAACATAGTTATCTGCATGTATGTGAGTGAATGCAGTGACTCTGCTTTCTCCTGACTCTGTGACTACTGATCTATGAAAAGGACACATCATTGTCTTTTAAATCCATGGGCAGTTAAAAATCATGTTAAATTTTATTTTTAGGCTGCCTGAAATGATCAGGTATCAGTTTTGTTGGTCTAAAAGGCAAAAGCTGAAGCACAAAACACGATCTAAAGGGTTTACTTGAGCCAAAGTGAGGACAGCAGCCTGGAAGACACAGACTCAAGTCAGAAAAAAACAGATTCTTCCTAAACTTATGCAAATAACTGTATTGTCATAAATTTAAGAATATTCACGGTTGGGTGCCGTGGCTCAAGCCAGTAATCCAGAACTTTGAGAGGCCAGGCAAGGGGATTACCTGAGCCTATGGGTTTGAGACAGGCCTGGGCAACATGGTGAGACCTTGTCTCTACAATAAATCAAAAAAATTAGCTGGGCGTGGTAGCACGCACCTGTAGTTCTGGCTACTTGGAAGGCTGAGGCAGAAAGATCGCTGGAGCCCAGCAGGCCGACGCTGGGGTGGCTGTGACTGTGCCACTGCACTCCAGCCTGGGTGACAGAGTGAGACTCCAACTAAAAAAACAAAAACAAAAATAAAAGAATATTCACAAATAGCTTCCAAATTCTGGAGAAACCAGGTAGAGAGAAATGTGAATGTTTCAATTTTGCTTACAAAGGTATATTTTACCCAATTGCTATAAGCTATAAGTGACTAGAAGAAAGAAAAAAGTTTTTATTGACTCTTGAAAACAAAACATAAAAAGAATCAGCATTTTTTTTTTAGCCAGTCAAATTTAGCAATGGAGGGTTGTATACCAATTTTAGTGACACTAATGTGAATAAGTTCTGATAACTCACTACCATTGGACCAGTTGAATCAGCAATGTTTTAAGCAAAAAGTTATATAAATTATTTCAGTTCTCTATTAATTTAGTCACATGTAATTAATTCTTGTTCTGCTTGAGGTTGGGTTAGCAATCCTCATGAGCACATCTGGTTTTTAGTTATAATACTGGAAGCTTTTACCTAGTCCAATGTGTGATATCTAAAGTTATCGGAAACCTGTATTTGGCCAGGCTCAGTGGCTCAGCCTGTAATCCCAGCACTTTGGAAGGCCAAGATGAGTGGATTGCCTGAGCCTGCAGGTTTGAGACCAGCCCTGGCAACTTAGTGAGACCTTGTCTCTACAATAAATCAAAAAATTAGCCAGACATAGTAGCGCATGCCTGTAGTTCTGGCTACTTGGAAGGCTGAGGCGGAAGGACAGCTGGAGTTCAGCAGGTTGACGCTGGAATGGCCTGAGTGTGCATCCCACTGCACTCCAGTCCGGGTGATGGAGTGAGACTCCAACTTAAAAAACAAAAAACAAAAAAACCAAAAAACAAAAACCTATATTTAGGAATACTTGTCAGGGTTCTTTCCATGAATTTCCTTGAAAAAAATTTTGAACTATAGCTGATTACAAACACCTTTTGTGAAGAATCAAATAAAATAATAATTTGTGAATGACAAAAGTCTTACAATAGCCAGAGTTAAAGATGCAACTGACAGGGAAATTTGGTTATTCCTGTGGCATACCACAGTTTAACATAATCATAATTATGACTGATAACATGTACCAAGTCATGTCAAAGTTTTAGGAATCTCATAAAATTTGGAACACACATTAATAACATACTTACAAAAACTTAACACAAAAAAGTTAAACACTGTCTCTTATTTGACAATGCTTCCTGTATGAGTCTAAAAGTTGGGGGGGGGTTGAAAACAACCTATTGGGTACTATGTTCACTATTTGAGTGATGGGTTTGACAGAAGCCCAAACCCCAGCATTATGTAATATACCCATGTAACAGACTTGAACAAGTACCCCCTGAATTTAAAAAATCAAAAACAATAGTGTTATGACCTCGAAACATTTATCAGAGACAGTATAAACCTCTCTGACCAAAAGACCCAGACAAAAATATCTAAATTAAATTCTGAAGTTGTTTCTATTTTATTTTACCAACAGTTTAACAACTTAAAAACTTTATTTACCAAAGATTACTAAGTCACATGAACTTTAAAAGCATTTAGGCTAGTTCTTTAGTTTATGAGCATTCACTTGTTTATAAGTCAATGGTACTATCTAGGTAATATACAGACATGTATACATGTACACACAATACAGACAGACATGAATAAAGGCTTAACTTTGATTTAAAAATTTTAGCCACGAGACAAGTATAACTCATTAGTTTAAAAAGACAGTTGGATTCAAACTGGACTGGAAAAAGTTAATCTGTCTCACATGGTCAAAGCCCTTACTGAGTTTTAGAGAAAACAGGGTAGAAAATTTACGTTTCGAAGCACAGAGAGAGAATTTAAACTTTTTTGAGAAAGAGTTTGAGTGTGTTAGAGGAATATTAAAAATAGATGCCAAGGTAACTCAAATTCATAGGAATTTACCAGAGGATTTTATAAGGATACCAGTTTCATTTAAATAAGTAGCTTTTAATTTAGTTTGTTTTTCAACCGGACCACTGAGCTTTTTAGGGCAGAACCTGTTAAGAAACAAGGACAACAGTGCATTTGAAGTTTTTAGGATCCACTGATTTAAATCTGTAAAAAGCAGGTGCAGTTGGAAGGGCAGAGCATCTAGATCTTTAAAAATCAAGGGTTCCACTGTCACACTGCATCCCAGGTCCCCAAAAAGTGGGGAATGCCATGGAATTGGACTGTGCCATGCTTTCTTAGTGTACTTCACTACAAAGACATGTCTCTAGTGTTTAAATTACACCTTTCTTATCAAAGATTACAGACAAACGAGTTGTAATAACCATTCACTATAAACTGCTGTCAGCCACCTCCAAAACTGCAGCTCTCACCAATGACTCTGTTATAGATGGAAGAGAGACTATTTTGGTTCTATTAGAGCAATCATTTAGAAAAAACTTAGAAACTTGTATTAAGCTGATTTGGGCTAAATGTAGAAGCTGCTTAAATTTAAAAGTGAACATTTCTTCTTGTCCTCTCTTCACTGCTGTTGGATTTAGTAACTGTTGCTGGTACTGATGGGAACACAACCATCTTCACTGAGCCCCTGGATAAGCAGGAGACACACACACACAAAACTGCACGTCCCTGGAAAAGCTTCCGATGGACCTAGATAAGAAATGGGTTCTGCTGAGACTCCCTAAACCCAGACATGCATCGGTTCACTTAGTCTCCAGAGACAACCACTTTCTTTCATGTCTTTGTATTAATTTTATGTATAATATTTAAGTAAACCTTGTGAACCAGAACTCCTGGAATAAGTAAAAAACTGTAACCAACTAGAGAGTACACGGCCCCAAATTGTTCAAGGTAATTGTAACTTAGAATAATGGCAGGATTGATGTAATCTGAGCACTGATTAATGACTGTAACTGTTTGGGGTCTAAACAGTGATTAAGAAAGAAACTGAGTAATGGTCATAAGATATGTCATTATTAATCAATAGTGGGGAAAAGATAAGAAACTCTATGTTTTATTATAAATACTGGATGGAAACTTTAAATGAACAGATTTTTGGTGAACACACAGCCTATTTCCTGATCCCATGGTATCAGAATAAAACTCCTTCTTCTTCTAGATTTCTGCCTCTCGTGTTTGATTGACCTTGAGAGAAGCAGCCAATTGTTGGATTGGGTGGTAACAACTCAACAGCCATCACATACACAAAAGTCAAGTGCTCTCTCATAGTACAAAGCAATTCCTGGTACTCCCAAAAGTCAAATAGATCAGTTAATGCAATACAAGAGAAAGCAGAGTTTTAGACTTGAGGGGAACCCGTCCATGGCTCTTCAGACTCCACAGGAAGACAGAAGACCCTAAAAAAGAGGATAAGTGACACCTTTTTCAGGGATACTTAAGGGATCTGAGTCATTAGAAGTCTCTAGATCCTTTCATGTGGTACCAAAGATAATAAAGAGGAAGGGGGAGGGCAGCTTGACTATCAGCTTTTAATTACACCGACTTTTGACCATAGAGCTTTAAAAATGTATATGTCTTAAAATCTCTTATTATCAGATTTTAGCTGATAATCCTGGCTTTTGAACTTTTTTACAAAAGGTTCCATCCCAAGTGACTCAACAAACCAATACAACATAACCAGAGTTATGACAACCAATAATGCACGAAGTGTCCCAAAGAGTTGCAAAGTTGTCCTCACAAGATCCAGAATCATCTCAAAGACAGTTCAAAGCAAGGGAAGTTTTGCTAGCGCAAATGGAGTACAACTTTCATTTTTGTCCAGCCATGTTTTCAAAAGCCCTGCATGCCCCACAAATGGAAAAATACAAGAAATCAAAAGCTGTTCATGGAAGGGAAAAAGATAAACAACAAACAGGTACCCCCAAAGATCAAGAATCATACAAATAATTGAAAACAAATGGAGCTGGTTTCCTGAACGGGAATTAAACCTGGGCTGCAGTGATGGGCCGAATCCTAGTCAGTAGACCAGAGGGTGGTGTGCTTTTTTTACTTTTAAAGTAAATCCTGTAGGGGATCCAAAGCAGGCTGATAGAACATTTGCAGAATTTTAAATTGTTTCAGATCTGATCTTAGTTGGAATGTTGCTTAGCTAATTCTCTGAATGTTAGCATTTCAAAGACGTGATAAGATTTACATCTCCAAAGGACTGCAGGGCATTTAAAGGGGATTGTCTGATACTGGATCAATAAATTGTTAGCATCTTTCATTAGTCCTGGCTTAAAAAAAAAAGTTGTATCTGCATATTTTATAATCTTATTAGTTTTATTTTCATTCTGTAGTGGTTTCTTCTGTTCCAAATTTAAATACATCTCCTCCTGTTTGAAAAAAAGAAATATGTACATTGTGAAATTCCAGAAAAATCTCTGCCAAGAGTTGTAGGGGAGCTGAGAGAACAAGCAGAAAGAGATGAGTTCAAGTCACAGGGGGAGAAAGAGCAGTTGGTGGTGAAAGGGAGAAAGCCTCCAGAGTCTTTTTTAATAGTTTCAAATATCCTTTTTTTACCTCTTGAATGGTGGCAATTTTTTTCTTCCAGGATTTCTTAAGTTTTTAGGAGCCCTTGAAAATAAGTCTCCTATTCAATTTGTCTAGTTCTAAAATAAGTTCTTTCCAATGGTACATGCAAATAAATTATTTTAGGTATTTTTCAAAATCCTCATTTTTGATCCTTGCTGCTTATGACCACCCTGGTTATGTGGGTCCACTTATCTAGATATTTTCAAGAGGACACCCCATAACATAAGTGTTATATATACATCCAACTGCTATTTCTAAATGAAAGACGGTGGCGCACAGTGAGACTCAACACTCGTTAAAGCCAAGAGATTTAATGAGTCAAATCAGGCTGTAGCCCCGAGGCAAGGGCGCAGCGGCCTTTATAGGGGCTTAGGGCGACCTGTCAGTCGTTTATAGGTCGGCTGGCAGGGCTTCATTTAGGTTGGTGGATTTTTCGCGGGCGCGGGAAAGGGTGCGGTGGAAGAACCCGGAAGGCACCGTTTTAGTCGCCATTTTAGTTTGCCGGGTTGCCATTTTGGGGGGAGCCGGGTTTAGGCCCCTTTCCAGGAAAGGGAGGGGACGTGGCTTTACTTGTGGCTGGCGGTGGCCCTTCATTCCCACCTCTTTGGTTATATGGCAGAGGGGCAGTGTTTGTCTGTCTGGCTACTTCCTGCTGACAATGGGTGTCGGTGAGTGAGGTGGGTGAAAGGACAAGCCACATGAGACCCCACAAGTAGGCGCCAAAAGAAAAAATTTCATTTGAGTGGAAGTCCTGGAAGGTGCCTTGTAAGCGGAAAACGGCAAGCTGATCCGGCCAGTCGCCGAGTGAACGTGGGAAAGGGAGGAACCAACTGTTACGAAGAAGGTGGTCAAGAAACGCTGAGAATCTGAGTGGTAGGGGATAAACTTTAAGGCGAGCATGTCTGAAATGAGAAGACAAGGTTAGAGCTTTGTCGGGTTGGGATAGTCAAGACTTGGATCTTCGGTGGGCAGGAGGTCATAATTCTGTAGGATAAGTTGATTAATGTTTTGATTAGAGATTTTTAAAAGTTGTGACTGGAGAAACTCGATAATACAAGGGAGAAAGGAGTACAGGCCGAAAATGAGAATGGCAGGTGTGACGATGGGCAAAAGCCAGGTGAGTAGGGAGCTTTGTAACAGGCTACCGACTTGTGAAGATTTTGCCCTTTGGAGTTGTGAGGAGAGGTGGTGTAGTTTATTAATGTTTTGTTTAATGATTCCTGATTCGTTAATGTAATAGCACTCTTCTTGGAGGAAAAGACAAGTGCCTCCCTTTTCGGCTGTTAGAAGATCTAGAGCCCGACGATTTTGGAGGGCTACTTGTGCTATGCTTGTTATCTGTCTTTGTAATGATTGGAGAGAATCGGATGTCTAAAAATCGGTGTCTAAAGCTAACTGGATTTTGTTTTGTAAGTCTTCCATGGCCCATAGTGAGTAGCGAGAACCCTTCCTGATAGACCTATGGAGGTGATTGCGGAAGCCAGGGACAATCCTACCATGACTGGAAGAAAGACAGCCCTCTTGCGTCAGTGTTCAGGAGTTAAGAGGGCCTCGAGGTCGGCAGTGGAGTAGAGAGAGAGCTGTGGGATTAGTGTAATGACTATACAGAGGGAGGTGAGATTGGAGGCCTGGGAGAGGAGGGTGCCATTGCACCATAAGAAGAGGCCGGGTGGGAGGAAGTGTCCGTTTGTCGAGTTTATGGTGGTTGAACAGAGAGAGCTATTTGAATGGAGAGTGGGAACGTTGGACGGACCAATACAGAGGTAAGAGGTGTTGGATGCCACTTCCCAAAGTGGAACGTGAGGTTTGGTGATGGCCTCTCCAGTGGAAGACAGGTTGAGGGTACTATTACTGTTGGGTGAGGCAGGAAGTAGGATGGCAGCCAGCAGAGGTCATTGTAATGAGGCACAAAGAAAACACTGTGAGGAGGGAAGAGAAGGGAAGGACTAATTTAAGAAGCAGAGGGTGTGGCCTAGTATGGTAAGCCAAGAAGGGAGATGCTGGGAGGGTTGTAGGGAGAGGTGGTCTTCTGAGGAAGGGGGCAAAGGGTCTACCGCTGCCAGGAGCTGTTGTTCCTGGCTTTTTATGTGCTCCACCACTGATACTGTGACGGAAGGGGTAAATGTGGAGCGAGAGATGGATAGGTGCCTGGAGGGGTGGGTGTACCAATCTTTTGGGTAGACAGCCACATATATGAGGTCTTTCCAGAGGTTAGCGGTTGGGTTAGGGATGTCAAAAGTGAAGTGAGAAAAGCGGCCTCCACACCCAGAATGTCCACCTACGTAGTGGCGAACAAGGAAGCTCGCCCCCCCAGGCTTTCCTGCTGATGGATTCGTCGGCATAGTGAATCCTGTATGACCAATACGGACAGCCATTGTATTTGTCTGGCCACCTTTAACAATAGTTGCGAGTTTGGTCTTCCAGTAAGCATAGAAAGGGCCAATGAGCATCTGCCAAGCTTACTGAGGAATTTAAGCTGAGGGAAATAGGTTTTGAGCATAGTTTATAGGGCATGTTTGTGTGTTCAAGTCCTTGACTGTATCTATCCTGCTGGCCTTGTAAAGCTCGCAGATGGTAAACCAATAATGGAGGACAGACAGGGTAGTGGGCTTGGTTTGAAAGACGACAGCAAGGAGGAAGGCGATGATCATGTTGGGTCCTATTGATAGTGAGCAGAGGAGGGGATTGAGTAACTCGCACCAAGGAGCAACACTTATGTGCAGCAATGTGAAAGTAGGAGGAAAAGAAAGTGTAGAAGGAAAGGCAGTATTATTATTAAAGGAAGGATGAAATTGACCATCTGGCAGAGGGTAGTTGTTGAGTGCAGGCGGCAACCTTCTCGTCTTGTGATTATGTGGGATTTTCCTGGATGATGGGCAGGGAGGGGGAGCGAGCGACACGGGATACTCGGAGTTTGAGAGGCTGGCCTGGAATTGTGGAACAAGAAAAGGTCAGCGGCTCTGTGGAGGAAGGGGTACAGGGAGGCAGTTTAGCTGGTTTGAGACGAGAAACGTGAATCCAGGGACTGAGCTGTCCTTTGGTTATGAGCAGCCTGGCTGCCGTGGGGGTGGAGAGGACTATTTGGAAGGGTCCTTGCCATTTTGGTTGTAAGCGAGTTCTGGTTTCTGGGTCCGAGAGGAAAACCCATGGTCCTGGGGTGAGAGGCTTTGGATCATATGTTTCTGTGGGAGCGGGCAAAAGGAGATCTTGATATTGCCAGATGTTGGAACGGATGGACAGGAGGGGGTAGGTTATATGAAGGGGGTCGTGAGGTGGGACGTGAAGTGCAGGAGGAAGTGCAGGTCTTCCATATAGGACCTCGAAGGGTGAAAGCTGAGTGGATTTTTTAGGGAGGATGTGAACGCAGAAGAGAGCTAAGGAAAGGAGGGAGACCCAGTCCTGATGGAATTCGAAAGAGAGTTTAGTGAGGATATCCTTTAGTGTGCGGTTAGTTCATTCAACCTTTCCTGATGATTGTGGGCGGTAGGGAATGTGAAAGTGCAATTTGATGTTGAGGGCTGCCATTAGAGACTGAATGACTTGTGAGGTGAATTCAGGCCCGTTATCTGACAGAAGAGAGAAGGGGACCCCGAACCGGGGGATGATGTGGTTGGCTAAGATAGATCCCACCGTAGCAGCCCGCTTATTTGAGGTGGGATAGGCCTCGACCCACCCGGAGAAGGTATCAACCAGGACCAGAAGGTATTTGATGTTATGGATGGGGGCCATGATGGTGAAATCCACTTGCCAGTCTGACCCAGGGAGCTCTCCCCTAGCCTGGTGAGTGGGGAACGTTCTGGGCTTTAAGAGGGTACTAGGATTTGTTTGGTGGCAAGTAGAGCATTGAGAGGAAAGGGTGTGTATGAGTTTTGTATGTTCAGGAGTAAGGTGGAAGAAGGTTTTAAGAAATGAAGTGAGAGCCGCTGGGTTTGGGTGGAAAATTGAGTGTAGATAGGGTATGAGATCAGATAGTTGTGGGACTTCACACGTGTGTTTGGCTGGTGGGGAGGAGGTGTTGATGAGTATGGTAGGAAGGGGTTTTAGAGCCACTTGGCAAGCCAACTTGTCAGTTCACGAGTTTCCTTGGGTGATAAAAGATGAATCAACCTGGTGGGCTTTACAGTGTGAGATGCCTATGGCCCTGGGGAGCAAGGAGTCTTGAAGGAGGTCGGAAACGAGCTTAGCTTTATGATGGCCGATCCTTTGGTGGTTAATAACCCCCGTTCCTGCCAGATGACTGAGTGTGAAACTAGAATGTGAAAGACATATCTGGAGTCGGTGTAAAGTGACAGAGAGTGTCCGGCCACCAGTTGGAATGCTAGAATGACTGCTGTGAGTTCTGCCTGTTGGTTGGTGGTGTGGAGCGGGAGAGGATTAGCCTCGATGACATCAATGACAGAGGTGATGGCGTATCCTGCTACCCGAGATCCCTCATGTATATACGAGCTTCCATCTGTGAACCATACATAGGAGGGCTCGGATAAAGGTCCTTCCTGAATATGTACTGGACAAGGAAGTAGGGACTCGAGGACTTCGATGCATTTATGGATTGGGGTGTCTACAGGAGAGGAGGGGAGTAATGTGGCGGGGTGAAGGGGTGCACAAGTTTGGAAGGAGATAGAGGGATCTTGGACAAAGAAAACGAGAAGGGATAGGACCCGACCAGGAGGGAGTTTTGAGGCCCTTATATCCTAGGAGGTGATGTAGATGGTGGGGGGAAGTAACAGTGATGGGTGCTCCAAACGTGAGTTTTTTGGTTTGCACACGAGTAAGTGGGTGGCCGACAGGGCCCACAGGCATGGGGCCCATCCCTGAACTGTGTGGTCAAGCTGTTTTGAGAGATAGGCTACAGGAGCAAATGTTTGTCCACTGAATTGATTTAGAACTCCTAAGGCGGTGCCCTTATTTTCATGGACATATAGGGTAAAAGGTCAGTGGACATGGGGTAGCCGTAGGGTGGGGGCCCAGAGGAGAGCTTGTTGGAGGGCGGTAAAAGGCTGTCTAACAGCTGAGAGGGAGAGTAATGGTTCCTTAGGGTCGCCTTTAGCCAGGTCATAGAGTGGCTTGGCGAGAAGGGTGAAATTGGGGATCCAGGCTTGGAAGTAGCCTGCCAATCCCAGGAATGACTGGATTTCTTCCTTAGTTTTGGGCACCAGGAGGGACTGAATAACAGCCTTGAGGCTGGTTATGGCCTTTTGTTGGTGTGAAATGGCTACACCAAGGTAGGTGACTTGTGTTTTGGATAGCTGAGCTTTGTGGGGGGAAACTCGGTATCCTTTTTGTGCTAGAAAGTTAAGAAGTAAGACAGTGTCTGTGTGGGAGTCAGTTATAGAGGGGCTGCATAAGAGAAGGTCATCTACATACTGGATGAGAGCGGATTTGGGGAGTGACAGAAGTTTAAGGTTGGCCGCTACAGCCTGGCCGAACAGATGGGGACTGTCCTGAAATCCCTGTGGGAGGACCGTCCATGTGAGCTGTTGAGAGTGAGGGGGAGTAGGGTCGGTCCAAGTAAACGCGAAAATGTCCTGGGAGTCAGTTGCCAGGGAAGGGTGAAGAATGCATCTTTAAGGTCTATAACTGAAAAGTGAGTTGCCGTCGGAGGAATGGTAGACAGGATGGTATAGGGGTTGGGAGCTAGCGGGTGAATGGGGGGAACGGCTGCATTTATTAGTCGAAGGTCTTGGACTAGCTGGTAGGTTCTGTCGGGATTTTTTATGGCCAAGATGGGAGTATTGTATGGTGAGTTGGTGGGCCTTAAGTATCCCTTGTGCAGTAGGGTATTTATGACAGGCTGCAGACCTAGCAGGCTGGACCTGGGGAGAGGGTATTGTGGCTGACTGGGGTGAGTGGATGGGTCCTTTAACTGGATGTGAACGGGCAGGCACTGGGCCAGTGAAGGGGTGTGGATGTCCCAGACTAGTGGGTTAACAGCTGAGGTGAGCGAGGGAGGGAGCGAGGCAGGTTGTGGGGAGGGGGGCCTGGGGCTAGAGACCAAAAGGAGGAGTAAGGAAGTTGTCGGTAGTGGGTTGGTGAGGGCAGCGCTGGGGTTGAAGGTGATAGATGCCTGAAACTTAGCCAAGATGTCCCTCCCCATAAGGGGTATAGGGCATTGAGGCATGACCAGGAAGGAGTGGGTAAATGGGACACTAGCAAATATGCACGTTAGCGTAGGAGTTGTGCGTGGGATGAAGGTTTGGCCCCCTACCCCGACTACCGGGGACCGGGACGGTGAGGTTGGTCCCCAGAACTCCTGCAGGACAGAAAGGTTGGCTCCATTGTCTAGCAGGAAGAGGATGGGACGTCTGTCAACCGTAATTCTGACCCTAGGCTCCCGAGCATTTGAGATATGCATCGAGTGGGGAAACCCAGGGCCCCGTCATTCCAAAGCGGCCATGCCCAGTAGGTGCAGGGTAGAGTTGGGGGCTGACCCTGCTCCTTTCTGGGGGCTGGGGCAGTCCACTGCCCAATGTCCTGGAAGATTGCATTTGGGGCAAGGTTTTGATGGAGGTTTAGGGTTAGGGCAGGCTTGCGCCCAATGTCCCTCCTTGCCGCATTTGAAACAGGGCCCTGCAGGGTCGTGTTTGTTCTGAATGCCTCCTTTACTGCTGTGAGGGCCGGTGTCTGTCCTGCGAAGAGCCTGAGCCAGCATTTGGTATTTTTGCCTGAGCCAGCATTTGGTATTTTTGCCGCTTAGCCTTTTCATCCTGGTCGTGGTATACCTTGAAGGTGGCAGCCAAAACCTCATTTTGAGGTGTAAGGGGCCCTTGGTCTAGCTTTTTAAATTTAGCTTTAATGTCAGGGTAGCTTTGGGAGAAGAAGTAAGTCATAAGGAGTTGACTTTCTGGGTCTAAATTAGTAAATTGTTGGAGGGCCTTGGTAAGGCGATCAAGGAAGGAGGAAGTGTTTTTGTTTTTGTCTTGGACTACTTCCTGGAGTTTTCAAAATTAACCACCTTTTGTGCTGCCCACCTCAACCCGGAAACGAGACAGGTAGAGAACTGATCTCTGGCACTGAGGCCATTGGGGGAGTTATAGTCCCAGCTAGGGTCCTGGTCCGGGACTGCCACTGCCCTGAGGGGGTGTGCTGGGGAGGTCTGGTGGACCTCATCTGCATAAGCTCTAGCCTGTTCCCACACTCTTCTGTGCTCTTCGGGGAGTAGGGTGTTGGAGAGAACCATGTAGATGTTGTGAAAGGTGAGGCTATAGGCTTGGAGGAGGTATTAGAATTCCTTGATATAAGTGGTTGGGTTAGTTGTGAAGGACCCGAGGCGTTTTTCTACCTGGGACAGGTCTGAGATAGAGAATGGGACATCAACTCGAACAATGCCTTCAGCACCTGCCACCTTGCGGAGAGGAGCGAGAGTGGCTGGGGCTGTTTTGGAGCGGGTAACAGGAGGACTGCATGGGGTGGCGGGAACTGGAGGAAGGGTGGGTAAAGATTAGGGACGGTGGGGGCAGATGGGAGAGGAAGCTGCGGGGGTGGATGGGGTTGTTGATAGGGAGGAGGTTCATCTGCTGGGTCGAAGTCAGAGATGGAGGAGGGAGGTGGTGTCGAAAGCGGGACGGAGGGGCCCTTTGCAGCCACGAGGAGGTGAACCGGTTTACATCGGAGGCAGAGATGAGGGTGTTCTTGGAGTAGAGAGAAAGACTGGACATAGGGAATCTCTGCCCACTTTTTTGAACGCTCGCAGAAGATAGAGGTCCCGTATAATGTCGGGGTTTAGGGACCCGTAAGGGGGCCACTTATTTTGATTGTCTAAGCAATAGGTGGGCCAGTCTTGGGTACTGAAGTGGATTAGACACTTGGGTTTAATGTCGGGAGTGAGAGAGAGAGTGGACAGGTTGTCTAAGAGACATTTGGGGGAGAGTCGGCTGGCAGGGATGATGAGTTTCCCATTTTAACAGCTGGGGTTGAGCAGGGTGTCCCCTGGACAGCCGGCTGTTAGGATATGAGGAGGTTGCAATAAAGCCTGTCATCACAGGATGTTATTACAACCTGCGACTCTCCTGGAGAATTGAGGAGGTTGAGGGTAACCTGGTACCAGGATTTTTAATGAGGAGGATACCCAAAACTGGACGGCGGGAGGGAGTAGACTCGAAATTCCTGACAGCCAAGGGAGGGGAAAACTGGTAGAGGTCCGCTGTGGCCTTAAAGACCTAGGTGGGTTGTGGTCCCCCCCTTGCCTGGGGCCGAAGGGGCTGCCGGACGATCAATGGTCAGTTTCCTCTCGTTATCCCAGGCAAGGTTTTAGGTTTTCTGTTTGCGGGACACTTACCAATCCGAGGACCCGTGATGAGCCGGGTGTGGTAGCACATGCCTGTAATTCTGGCTACTTGGAAGGCTGAGGTGGAAGGATCGCTGGAGCCCAGCAGGTCGAGGCTGCGGTGGCCGGGAGCGGCCACTGCACTCCAGTCTGAGCGACAGAGTGAGACTCCAACTCAAAAAAAAAAAAAAAAAAAAAAAAAGAAAGAAAGTGGGTGAAGGCCTTAAGGGGTGAGTCCCTCTGGCGCCAGAACGGGGTCTTGCCTGAGGGCGAGAGGAACCCAATCCGAGTCACGGCACCGATGAAAGACGGTGGCACACAGTGAGACTCAATACCCGTTAAGGCCAAGAGATTTAATGAGTCGAACGCGGTGGGCTACAGGACCTGAGAGTCAGGCTGTAGCCCAGAGGCAAGGGCACAGCGGCCTTTATAGGGGCTTAGGGTGACCTGTCAGTCATTTATAGTTCGGCTGGCAGGGCTTCATTTAGGTTGGTGGATTTTTCATGGGCGCGGGAAAGGGTGTGGAGGAAGAACCCGGAAGGCACCATTTTAGTCGCCATTTTAGTTTGCCGGGGCGCCATTTTGGTGGGGGCCGGGTTTAGGCCCCTTTCCAGGAAAGGGAGGGGACGTGGCTTTACTTGTGGCTGGTGATGGCCCTTCACTAAAGGTGATTATTTCTTAAAAGAGCGCTCAGATTTTGGAGTTTGGTTTCCCATAATTTAGGCATGACTAAGACCAGGAATGTGTTTTGGATCAAAGCATGCTGCTTTTGAGCCTCGCTTGTCTAGATGTCATCACCCAAGAGTCCCGAATTGCTCTCTTATGTGTCTTGGACTCTCAGCAACTGCCAGGTGGCAGTAGAGTGCTCCATGTCTGGGGGACCAGTCCCTTATATTATACCTGTCTGGAAGAGCAGAAAGGGGGTTCATAAAGTTGTTCTTCTGGTGGGGAGTGCCCTGTGAGGCCATTTCACATCACGTAGTAGGCAATGACCCATGTCACTGGGGCACCCAAGTGGGTCAGAGGTGGCAAATCATCTCTTGTCTTTGGGGCAAGAGAACTGCCTTGTGTGCTTTTCAATCAGAAACAAATACTGATTGATCAAGAATGAAAAGCTAAGTTTGAATTTTCAGGCAACAGTTACGACTAGGCTGGAGTACAGTGGCATGCTCACAGCCACCTCAATGTTGACCTGCTGGGCTCCAGCGATCCTTCCGCCTCAGCCTTCCAAGTACCTGGAATCACACGCACATGCTACCTCACCTGGCTAATTTTTGTTTTATTGTAGAGACAAGTTCTTGCCAAGTTTCCCAGGCTGGTCTCGAACCCATGGGCTCAGGCAATCCACTGGCCTCGGCCTCCCAAAGTACAGGGATTATAGGCTGAGGCACCGAGCCTGGCCAACAGTTGTAATCTTAAAAGCATGCTGTATAGAATGAAACCGCCAGTGCTTAACTGCCAATACCTTTATATAGACCTTACAGATGTGGGAAAGAGGTAGAAAAAACAGAAGTTCTCTGAAGAGAACTGCCTAACCGTGACCCAAATCTGTCCCGAAGCAGAGGTGAAAAAGGCAGTTTTTCCTCTAACTCAAATCTCTTATTTTCAGGATAAAGACGTAAAACTTCCAGTCTAGACAGTTCAGGCAAAGTCTAGACCTTCAACCAAACAGTGGAATGGTCTGGATTTCAGTAGGATGTACTACATTGTATTCAATAATCTCTCAAAGACAGAAGAACTCAAGAGATGCAGAGTAGGCCAGGTGCTGAGTCTAGGAGGGAAGGTGGATGGTCGGGGGTGAGTTTCTCTGAATCCTGCTCACTGTGCCAGAAGTATCAGCCTAAAAGGAAGAGGCTGAAGCACAAACTATGATTTAAATAGTTTACTTGAGCCAAAGTAAAGACAGTTACCCAGAAGACTCAGACCCAAGTAACCTAGATATGAGTTCCATTTGGCTTTTGTTATAAGCAGGATTTTATTTTATTTTATTTTATTTTATTGAGTTGGAGTCTCACTCTGTTGGGCGCCCAGACTGGAGGGCAGTGGCACGTTCCTGGCCACTGCAGCCTCGACCTGCTGGGCTCCGGTGATCCTTCTGCCTCAGCCTTCCAAGTAGCTGAACTATAGGCACGTGCTATCATGTTCAGCTAATTTTTTTGATTTATTGTAGAGATGAGGTCTCGTCAAGTTGCCCAGGCAGGTCTTGAACCCGTGGGCTCAGGAAATTCACTCATCTCGGCCTCCCAAGGTGCGGGATTACAGGCTGGGCCACCGAGCCTGGCTATAAGCAGGATTTTAAATGCAAAAAAGGGAGACAGGGAGTGGGCTGATACAAAACTGTTTGTCAGGAATTTTCATTGATTTAGAGAAATGAATGACATTGGTTTAGAGAAATGAATGACTATACATTGGTAGGGTATAGGGTGTGGGTTGTAGTATCTGGTGCAGCATCCTTAGGTTAATTTATAGCTACTTGTGGCAATAGCAAGCAGTTTCAAGAAGTGAATACATAACTCAAGGGGGAAGTGGGATGTGATTGCTATCTCACTTTAATGCCTCTCTGGGCCTGGTATTTTAAAAGGACTACATTCCTCACATAAAAGTGATTTTCTTTTCTCAGCATCCAGAAAGGAAATGGAAATGTTAACCAAACTGTGAAGTTGAACGGCACAACTGCAAATGCCTTGTTTCTGTATAAATTCATGCACATTAGAGAAAAGCCTCTGATATTTGGGATTTCTAGAGGTGTGATTATGGATAAATTTTTCCTGAAAAATAAATTTTCTTTTATGCTATAAAAGAAACTCTTTCCTTGGGTAAATTCTGAAATTATTTAAAGCAACAAAGATATAGTTATTTCTTTATTTCTTTATTTTTTTTGAGTTGAATTCTCACTCTGTTGCCCAGACTGGAGTGCAGTGGCACGCTCACGGCCACCATAGTCTTGACCTGCTGGGCTCAGGTGATCCTTCCATGTCAGCCTTCCAAGTAGCTGGGACTACAGGTGCACGCCACAACACCTGGCTATTTTTTTTTAATTGTAGAGACGAGGTCTCGCCAAGTTGCCCAGGTTGGTCTCAAACCCTGGACTCAGACAGTCCTCTCAACTCAGTCTCCCAAACTGCTGGAATTACAGGCATGAGCCACTGCGCCCAGTCCATTTCATTTCAAAAGAAATTTCATAATTTTGCTGGTGCCTCACCCCACCGCTGCTGTGACACTGAGGACCCAGGAAAGCAGGAGACTTTTTGCAATTAAAAACAGGAACAGGAGTCATTTAGTTTGAAGCCTAGGATCCACTCTTCTGCCACTAACATTTCACGTTTCTGCTCTTGGAGATGCATGGGCATGCTTGTTAGAAACACAGACAATCCACTCAATTTTCTAGTATCCAAATGGAATTAAATTTTTTATAGGCAAATTGGATACTTTTTAAAAACTAGCCTAATTTGCTAACTAGCCTAACCTGTTAACTCTGGCGCTAGAGCATGAACAAGATACTCTTCACAATAGTGGGAAGGGAGAAATCCTCCTCAGATTTACATAGCTTGAACTCTGATCTACAGGAAAAATGAAGCAAACTCATAGTTTCCTTATCCTTAAGGTGTGTGGGTGGGGGGGTGGTATTGTTTGGACATGGACTGTTTCCCTTATACCTGTTCCCTCCCTCAGGGAGCGACCTCTGGCCAAGACTTGCCTCTGAAGTGTATGCATATTCCCAGGAATGAGTCATGGGATGCAGGTGACCAAGCAAAGCTGAAAGCATTGTAGTCGGCACTGTTAATCAATGTAATTGTAAACAGTGGATAGGAATTTGACTAATTAACTTGACTGCTTTTTTTTTTTTTTTGAGTTGGAGTTACCTAGGCTGGAGTAGAGTGGCACACTCATGGCCACCCCAGTGTTGACCTGCTGGGCTAAGGTGATCCTTCCACCTCAGCCTTCCAAGCAGCTGGAACTACAGGCGGGTGCTACCACGCCCAGCTAATATCGAGGTCTCGCCAGTTTGCCAGGGCTTGTCTTGAACCCGCGGGCTCAGGCAATCCACTTGCCTCTGCCTCTCAAAGTGCTGGGATTACAGGCTGAGCCACCCAGCCTGGCCAATTTGATTGCTTTGATTATAAAACTGCTTGTAATACTGATACCGCCCTCAGGTGCAGATTCTTTACTGGTCTGCCATCATGGCCAACCATGCTTCTTGAACGAATAAACCAACATCTTTCCCTGCTGGACTTCCAGGTGACTTCTTTGGAAGAGGTAAATGTTACACACAAGCCCTTTCAGATTTGAGGTTACCGTGTTACAGTGTGTGTTGACTTGAATGCCATGGTCTAATTGTGTCTGCCATCCCCCCTAAATTCACATGATGACGCCTTAACCCCCAAGGTGATAGTATTGGAGATGGGGCCTTTGGGAGATGGTTAGGTCTTGGTGGTGAAGCCCTCATCACTAAGATTAGTGCCCTTCTAAAGGAGGCCCTTGGCCCTCTCTGCTATGTGAGGACATAGCAAGAAGTAACCATCTATGAGAAAGAGGGTCTTACCAGACATGGAATCTATAGTTACCATGCTCTTGGACCAGCCTCCGGAACCGTGATAAATAAATTTCTGTTATTTGTAAGCTACCCAGATTATGGTATTTTGTAAAAGCAGCCTAAACTACTAAGACAATGAACAACCACTTCTTCAATTAAAATGTTAATCACTCATGTCCAAATGATTAATGGTTAAGTCAATTGTTAGCCTATTGAGGAACCTTGAAAGCAAAGGGTTATATTCACTTCCTACATTTCTGACTGGGGGAAGCAATTTGCAAATAATAAAAAATTGTGAAATATATACTTGAGCATTTTGGAAACAAATTTTGCATGCCTTTATGGTTTCCATTGGACAATTACAATCCCTTCAGCTGTCCCATCTCTGTGTCAAAAAGATAATGATTACAGTTTCTTAATATCTCTTTTGAGTGTCTGAGATAACTGCTTAGGAATTCAAGTGTGCCAAACCTACAGACTAGAGGAAAATGAAATATTAAATTATTAATCTGTTCAAGGCCACAAGTGTTATGCTATACAGTGCAAAAACAGACTAAAACACGAAAGATCCAGTCATTTGATGGAGTTATTTTATTTATGCTCTGTAACCATTCCCAATATTTTCACCTAAGTGGACCCAATCAACCAACTATTTTGAGCTCTAACTTGATTCTTAGGAGAACTGAAGTCTAGTCTAGCTCTGCACAGACTTGCTCTTATGACTCTGGTTACAGGCCTTCATGTTTTAGGGTTCCCTTTCCTCCTCTGCAAACTGAGATAGCTAAACCACATGATTTCTAAGCCTTGCTTTCCTGCCTAAGCTTTACATCTTTTTTTTTTTTTTTTGAGTTGGAATCTCACTCTGTCACCCAGGCTGGAGGGCAGTGGCACACTCGTGGCCACTGCAGACTCGACCTGGAGCCTAGCAGGTTGACATTGGGGTAGCTGTAAGTGTGCCATTGCACTCCAGCCTGGGCAATGGAGTGAGACTCCAACTCAAAAAATAAAAAATAAAAAATGCAAAAATAAAAATAAAGTAGGCGCACTTGTGATATAGAACAATGGCCTCCATTCCTTGTCATAGTTATGTCAGACAAATAACACCCAAACTTAATACATACTAAAGCTAAAGTTAGCATTGGCTGCCTTGTGATTGTACAGTTGACCATTGCATTATGATGAGGGGTAGGAATGAGAGGGTGACCTGAGCCTTGCCCAGCCATGATGAAGAGTAGCACATACATATCCTCCCTAGGACAACTGTATATATTCAGATGCAAACAGGCCTGGATTTTTAAAAACTCTGGTGAACAAACTCTTCCTAATCAAAAACAGTTTTAGACGTAGTTCAAAAAATATAAAAATATGATAAAGCTGTCTTTAGTGTGAGATCCACAAAATATCAGCTGACTCCAATGAGCTGAATGGCCATGTAATATTTTAATATGTGAGACATTCGATCGTATGTATTATTATTACAGTATAAAAGTAATGATTTGGCCGGGCGTGGTGGTTCAGCTTGTAATCTCAGCACTTTGGGAGACTGAAACGAGGGGATTGCTTGAGCTCAGGGGTTCAAGACCAGCCTGGGCAACTTGGTGAGACCTTGTCTTCTACAACAAAAATCATAAAAACTAGCTGGACATGGTGGTGTGCGTCTGTAGTTCCAGCTACTTGGAAGGCTGAGGCGGAAAGGATCACCTAAGCCCAGCAGGTTGAGGTGGCGGTGGCTGTGAGTGTGCCACTGCATTCTCCAACTAAAAAAAAAAAACAACAACAAAAACAGTGATTGATCATAACATAATGTATATGGCATCAAGAGATCACAGGTACCCCCCAAATATGTACAATTACAATATGTCAATAGAAAATTAAAAATAAATTAAATAAATTGAATCAAAAAATAAAAATCATACATTTGTGAAGTCACTGAAACATCTACACAGAACCCTGAAATCCTATGGGAACATAATGCCTTCCTTCTTATTTTACAGACAAGGAAAGTGAGATCCAAGGAGAGGAAGTGACTCGCTCAAGGGTGGCCATCTGCAGAACCAAGATTAGAAGCTTCATCTCCACACTGCTGATCCAGGCCTCCTGCCCCTCAGCCTCTCCTATCTTATTCATGTCAGTCTCTGCAGAAGGACCATGGTAAATCAATTGTGTTACAACTTAAAGCTCTCATTCTGGATTTTTTTTTTTTTTTGTATGCTAAAACATCATCTGGAAGGGCACGGTGGCTCATACCTGTAATTCCAGCACTTTGGGAGGCTGAGGCCAGAGGACTGCTTGAGCCTGGGAGTTCAAGACTTCGTCTCTAAGAAAAAATAAAAATATTAGCTACGCGTGGTGGTGCATGCCTGCATTCTCAGTTACTCAGAAGGCTGAGGCAGAAGGATTGCCTGAGCCTAGGAGGTTGCGGCTAAGGTGAGCCACTGCACTTGAGCATGGGAGACAGAGACCTTGCCAAAAAGAAAGAGAAAAAGACACCATCCTATGAAACTTACTTCCATTACAATGGTACAATGAAAATAATTATTATATATACAATTTTGTACTTTAGGTAAACTGAAACAAATTAAGAGGATAGATGGTATGATGGAAGGCTAGAAATACTATCACATGAAAAAGAGTTGATAGAACCAGTAATATTTAGCCAGAAGATAATCCTTAGAAGAGGCAGGACAAGTGCTTAAAAACACTCAAAGGTTGCACATGTAAAGGAAGAAGCAGACTTACTCTGTATGGCCCAAGATGTAAACCAGCACTCATGGACGGAAGCTACAAGAAGGCCTTTCTAGCATAGCATCCCCAAAACTCATCTCGGGAGGTGACAAGTTCCCCACCACTAGGTGTATTCAAACACTGGATAACCATTTGGAAAGAATGCTCCAGAGGGTATTTCAACACCAGATGGAACCAGATAACCTTTCAAGTTCTTTGCAGTTCCAAGAATTACATTCTCTGAAAGGGTATCTCAAAAATTCAAAAGTAAATATTGGTTTAAAAACTACCAGAATTGTTTTCTGAAGTTCTTTCGTGCAAAATGAAATAAAGACGAATAGAAATTCTAGCAAAACACACATTAAATGGTTTAAAAAATTAAGGAATAGAACTATAATCTTTCAGAAATAGAAATCAAAATAAGAGGGGTGTTAGAATAAAAGAACAGTTGGATGCCATAGTTTACTGATTTTTTTTTTTTGAGTCAGAGTCTTACTCTGTCACCCAGGTTGGAGTGCAGTGGGATGCTCATAGCTACCGCACTTCAACCTGCTGGGCTCAGGCGATCCTTCCCACTTCAGTCTTCCAAGTAGCTGGAGCTACAGGTGTGTGCCACCACTCCTAGCTAATTTTTTGATTTATTGTACAGATCAGGACTTGCCACATTGCCTAGGCTGGTCTCGAACCCCTGGGTTCAGGCAATCCTCTCATCTCTGCCTCCCAAAATGTTGGGATTACAGGCATGAGCCACCATGCCAAGCCTCAATTTACTGATTTTTTCACAAGTCCTAAATAGGTAACCACAAGGAACAATTTTTATTTTTATTTATTTTTTATTTTTTTTGAGTTGGAGTCTCACTCTGCGTTCAGACTGGAGTGCAGTGGCTGTTCCTGGCCACTGCAGCCTCGACCTGCTGGGCTCCGGCGATCCTTCCGCCTCAGCCTTCTGAGTAGCTGGAATTACAGGCACACGCTACCATGCCCGGCTGATTTTTTTTTGATTTATTGTAGAGATGATGTCTTGCCAAGTTGCCCAGGTGGGCCTCAAACCTGTGGGCTCAGGCAATCCACTCACCCCAGCCTCCCAAAGCGCGGGATTACAGGCTGAGCCACTGAGCCCGGCTAGGAACAATTTTTAAAAAACCCTTGAATTGCATGTTTTTTTTTTTTTTGAGTTGGAGTCTTACTGTGGCACCCAAGCTGGAGTGCAGTGGCATGCTCACAGCCACCCCAGCACTGACCCGCTGGGTGCCAGTGATCCTTCCTCCTCAGCCTTCCAAGTAACCAGAACTATAGGTACATGCTTCCATGACTGGCTAATTTTGGATTTATTGTAGAGATGAGGTCTCACCAAGTTGTCTGGGCTGGTCTCGAACCCACAGCCTCAGGCAATCCACTCACCTTAGTCTCCCAAAGTGCTGGGATTACAGTCCAAGCCACCGAGCCTGGCCTGAATTTCTTGCTTTCAAAAATCTTGAAGTATTTTAATTTCTTGACAATTGAAATTCATAAACCTAATAGTCTTTTAAAACCCTGTCATAATTAAATCAACTCGGTGAGAGAGCAAAAGTAAGTATAAAAAGAGAAATTGTTTCTCATGGTCTTTTCTAACTATGGTATTTGACAAAAAGAAACTATTAGTACTTGGTAACATAAGTCAAATAGAGGTAGCACATCCGTTTAATTTACTGAGTGGTTTGTTACCTGATCTGAACACTAATTCAGGCAATGGGGCTTTCCCTGATGTCTACCTGTTGCTTAGGGGAACTGGCTACTTCTGTCAGTGCCACTCAATTTCATTAGGGCTGCATAGCTCTCAAACGATTAGAGTACATTCATTCAATATACATTCACTTGATACATACTGTAGATGTAGTGAGGCTGGGCATGGAAAGTGTAAACTTCAGTTGTAGTCCTTAAAGAATTTGTGCTTTAGTGAAGAGAATGTGGTGGGTCCAGGGTTCAATCCCCGTGAAGCTCTGTTGGCGTGGTAGCCTGCCATTTCTAGCTGCGTGCTGCGAATAACAGAGGACTAGGGGAGTTCACAAGGCATAGCAGGCATTGGCAAAGTCCTATTAGGGAAATGCTATATTTGCTGATTTGCTGAGACCTTATAAAAGAAAGATGGCCGAGAACAGCTCTTAGTTCTTATTGGCAGTGGAAATCTGTTGTTTTGAAAGAGAAGCATAGGCCTTACATCCTCTATCTTCTAAGGACCTCTCGAAAGCATACAACAGTTAGATAGATTAGTGGAATACAGTTAGATAGATTAGTGGAAGTTTAAGATTCCAACGAAAGCATTTAAGTTATCATGTTTCTTAACTGCTGATTTTGGAATAGAGCCATACAACAGGGAACCAAGTCCCTGGTACAGACCCAGGACACTGGGGTCTTGAATAGTGAGCTTCATACAATGGCCTATGATATTGAGACTTAAAATGAGGAATATGGAGAATAAAAGGCTGATGGTTTTCAATCAATGGACTCATTGTTCCACAGTGAAACCTAAGATGGAAAACAATTCGCATCTGACTGATACCCTGATATGGAGGAAGATTTTTTTTCTCTCATACAGGTGCAGTTCAGTAGGGAAGCTGACACAGATCCTAATACCTCTGGCAATGCTACCAAAACAGAGGTCAAGGGTTGTTGTGGCCACTACATGAGAGTTAAACAATAAGTTAATACTATCTGATGTTTTGGTAGCATTTCTGCATCCATGAATATTCTCCTATGACTATCAGAGACAGAAAGATATTATAATGATGTGAAAACTGAGGTCAGTAAGTGGTAGGACCCAGGTTGGAAGCCAGGCCTTAGGTTCCTGGCTAAGTGTGTCGTGCACTAGACCAGGTTGCTCCATTCACTTCCATCAAAATTCTCTTGGTTTCAAAATGACAAATTAGCTCTGCCCCAACTATTTCTACATCTTCTGCCCTTCTTTTGGCTGCCCTATTTGTGTCATCCATTCACTTAAACAGTTTATTACTATGAAGAGTTTTTGCAATTTCAAATTGCATTTTTAAAAAGAGATAATATACTCATGTTGTATAAGTCTCAAATGATGGTGGACATTTGGGTTATTTTAAATTTCTCAAAAGGTAGAAATTATTCAGTGAAGTCTCTTTTCCTCACCAGAGCCCCAGCCATCCAGATCTCTTCCCAGATACAGACAGTGTTATCAATTTCTTATGTACCTTTTTAGAGAAGTTCTGTGGGCACACAATTTTATTTTACCTTTTTCTATCATAACAATGGAGAACTATATATATATATATATATATATATATATATATATATAAAAATGTATATATGTTTATATATATTACACACACACACACACACACACACACACACACACACACACATATACCGGGTGCCAAAAAATGTACACACATTTTAAGAGAAGTTGTCTATAACTTCTCTTTAGTTTGCTGTAATCAGAAGTGTCTGGATGCTGATGGTGACCATTTTGGGCACCTTTTGTAATTGCAGAAGTCAGATGTGACTTGTATTCATCATTTGTTATCAGTATATATCATTACAATTTTAATACAGTATTTTTCTTTCTTAAAATGTATATACTTTTTTTGCCACCCTCTGTGTGTATGTGTGTACACACATACACATCTTTCTCTGAACCTTCATTTTAAAATTTAATATATCTTAATGACTCCATATCAAAGAGATATAAAAAATTCCTAATTATATATTTTACAGCTGAAAAAATTCGACTCCATGATTGTTTCATAATTTGCATAATAAGTCTACTGTTGGTGGACATTTGGGTTATTTTTATTTATTTTTTAAGTTGGAGTCTCACTCCGTTGCCCAGGCAGGAGTGCAGTGGCATGCTTACAGCCACCCCAGCATCCGGCGATCCTTCCGCCTCAGCCTTCTAAGTAGCCAGAACTACAGGTGTGCGCTACCACACCCGACTAATTTTTTACTTATTGTAGAGATGAGGTCTCATGAAGTTGCCTGGACTGATCTCAAACCTGCGGGCTCAGGCAATCCACTTGCCTCAGCCTTCCAAAGTGCTGGGATTACAGGCTGAGCCACCACGCCCGGCCTGGGTTATTTTAAATATTTTTCTACTAAGAACAGCTTCTCAATGAAGTTTTATGTACAGTACATCATTTTGCACATGTGAAGATGCATCTGCAGGATAAATTCCTAGCTGTGGAAGGGAATTGCTATATCAAATAGCCCGTGCATTTGTAAACGCCACAGACTTGTCTAGCCTCAGTGTTCAGCACAGGTCTTGGTATATAATAGATATTCAGTAAATCTTTGGACAAATTAATGAATGAGTGAATTCAGAGAATGAGTTCAGAGACTGGTTAAGAAATCTTCATTGGGTGAATCAATGAATCAGAGTTCAACTAGGATGATTTGGCACCATCTCTTATATTCCATGTGTTACTCCGAAAATGATACCAAAATTTAATTTTTTTCATACTTAAAACTTTCTTGTGTAACTTTTAATTTTCTCAGAATTTCTATTTATCTTTTTGTTGGTTGTAAGAAATGATTTCAACTCACCATGCAGTTATACTTCTGAGTTATGAATGATACAGTTTCTGAAATTCTTCTTAAAGATATTCTTTAACAACTCTTCTGACTCTCATTTATAATTTGGACTGATTGTTTTCTAGTTACACAGCTATTATCCTGAAGTTTTTTTCATCATACAGCTGAGTTGGTTCCACTGTTTCTTATATACTATGTCTTTTTTCTGAATTTTTCACTTTTGCTCTAGCAAATTTTTTTCAAATTTTTTTCTGCTCAAGTTTTTGAGTACCAGCATATAAAAAGATCTTTTTTTTACTGTCATAGATGAGATGTTTTGATTTTTTTTTTTTTTTTTTTTGAGTTGGAGTCTCACTCTATTGCCCAGACTGGAGTGCAGTGGCCACTCCCAGTCACTGCAGCCTCGACCTACTGGGCTCCAGCCATCCTTCCGCCTCAGCCTTCCAAGTAGCTGGAACTATAGGTGCATGCTACCATGCCCGGCTAATTTTTTGATTTATTGTAGAGATGAGGTCTCGCCAAGTTGCCCAGGCGGGTCTTGAACCCGCAGGCTCAGGCAATTCACTTACCTTGGCCTCCCAAAGCGCGGGATTACAGGCTGAGCCACCGAGCCTGACCTGTTTTGATTTTTTATAGAATTCCAGGTTTGAAATAATTTTCTCTGGAATTGTGAATACTTTTCTTGTATCGTTTCTAGCAACCTGTGTTAGATATGGAAAACTTGATTTCTAGTCATTTTGTTTTTCCACATTCTCTGAAATTCCACCAGAATATGTATAAAGTTGTCCCTCCATATCTGTGGGTTTCACATCCATGTATTCAATCAAATGCAGATAAAAACCATTCAGAACAATGGCCAGGTGCAGTGGTTCACACCTGAAATCCCAGCACTTTGGGAGGCCAAGATTGGAGGATTGCTTGAGTCCAGGAATTCTAGATCAGCCCAGGCAACATAGCCATCCCAGTAGATGGTGGCTGCAGTGAGCCGTGATCATGCCACTGCACTCCAGCTTAGGTGACAGTGTGAGACCCTGACTCAAAAAAAAAAAAAAAAAAAAAAATCAGAAAAAATACTCCATAAAGTTACAAAAAGCAAGACTTGAATTTTCTGCATGCCGAATACTATGTTGAATCCATGAAATCAAGGAAATGCAAATACCATTTTATACATAGGACTTGAACATATTACAGTTTCCTATCTGTGGGGAATCCTGGAGCCAATTCCCTATGGATACTAAGGGATGATTATATGTAAGAGGTATGTGTATGTTAATTTCAGATGGCTCTTTTAAGTAAAGACTTGAGTCTTCAGTTCAAGTATTCTCTCCCCGTTTCATTTTGCCATTCTCTATTTTCTTCTTTCCTTTAGACGTCCTATTTGACAAATGTTAAATCTCTTAGAGCTATACTTTTGTACTTAATTTTTCTGTCATATTTTTCATCTCCCAGTGGATGCAGAATGCCTTTTGGAGCATTTGCCTGAAGACCTCCTCCTCATACTTACCCTCACAGAGTACCCCATCAGCCTTCCCACACAGGAAGAGCCCCATTATGGAAACAGAATGATGTAAACTCTGGAGGAAACCACTGTAACTTAGCTGAGTGATCAGCTTGGTTTACTGATTTTAATCCTCAATGCCAGGATGGAAGTGTCAAGAGGTGAGGCCAGATAATGAAAAGATGTGTGTGCTGGAGACTTCTGAGGTTCACCTCATCTGGTTCTCTTCTTCCTGGTCCACAGGAGGATTGTAGTTCCTGTTCCCCACTGGATAAAAGTCACCAATTTTAGGGAGTAGTTTTATTGTTTAACCTTTCTGAATATGCTTACCAGTGAGTAAGTACCTTACATACAGTTCTGAGAGTGCATTCATGAGTCCAATTTGTTTGTAAGTCCAACAAGGTTAGCCTAGGTACCCAACTAACACAACTGGATTTATTGTCCTTTACTGTAATAGGTTTATAATACTTTTCACACAAGTAATACATTTTAAAAACTCCCAAAATAAATATTTTTAATCTTACAGTATAATATCTTGACAAACACAGTAGTAGTACAGTATAACAGCTGACATACGGGAGCTGGCATTGAGTGAACAGGCAAGAAGAGTTACTGACTGGAGGGAGAGGAAGTGGGTGATGGTAGAGCTGAAGGATGGTTAGCAATAGGAGACAGAGGGTAAGCTGCAATTTCACTCATGATTGACATTGCTGGCACATGTTCTGGTTCCTAACTAACTTATGTGATTGAACAAGTGAACATATGTTTGCATCTTTGAAAGTTTGCAACTTGAAGGTTCATATATAGGGGACTTACTATAAATACCAAAAGTAAAAAACAAATGGTCTTTAACAATATTAAGCCAAATATCTAATATAAATAGATCAATTTTTCTTACTGAAAAACTTGTTTTCAGGTGTGCATTTTAAAACAATAGGTTAATTTATTATTACAGTACTTTTATTCTTTTCTTTTTTTTTTTTTTTTTTCTGAGTTGGAGTCTTACTCTGTTTCCCAGGCTGGAGTGCAGTGATATGCTCACGGCCACTGCAACCTTGACCTGCTGGGCTCAGGAAATCCTTCCACCTCAGCTTTCTTTTTTTTTTTTTTTTTTTTTTGAGTTGGAGTCTCACTCTGTCACCCAGACTGGAGTGCAGTGGCCGCTTCCGGCCACCGCAGCCTCGCCTGCTGGGCTCCGGCAATCCTTCCGCCTCAGCCTTCTGAGTAGCTGGAATTACAGGCATGCGCTACCACGCCCGGCTGATTTTTTGATTTATTGTAGAGATGAGGTCTCGCTGCCCAGGCGGGTCTCGAACCCGCGGGCTCAGGCAATCCACTCACCTCAGCCTCCCAAAGGCGCGGGATTACAGGCTGAGCCACCGAGCCCGGCTTCACCTCAGCTTTCTAAGTAGCTGAAACTAAGGTGCATACCATCACACCCAGAAAATTTTTTAAAAATTTATTGTAGAGATGAGGTCTTGCCAAGTTGCCAGGCTGGTCTCAAATCCCTGGGGTCAGGCAATCCTCTTGCCTCTGCCTCCCAAAGTTCTGGGATTACAGGCATGAGCCTCCATGCACAGCCTCTTTTATCCATTGTTTTTTTGTGTTTTTTTTTTTCTTTGAGTCAGAGTTTCACTCTGTCAGCCAGGCTGGAGTGCAGTGGCATGCTCATGGCCACCACAGCCTTAACTTGCTGGGCTCAGCCTTACAACTAACTGGAACTCAGCCTTACAACTAACTGGAACTACAGGTGTGCGCCACCACACCTGACTAATTCTTTTTTTTCTTTTGAGTTGGAGTCTCACTCTGTTGCCCAGGCTGGAGTGCAGTAGCATGCTCACGGCCACCCCAGCATCAATCTGCTGGGCTCTGGCAATCCTTCTGCCTCAGTCTTCCAAGTTGCCGGAACTACAGGGGCACACTACCACGCCCGGCTAATTTTTGATTTATTGTAGAGACAAGGTCTCGCCAAGTTGCCCAGGCTAGTCTCGAACTTGAAGGCTCAAGCAATTCACTTGCCTCGGCCTCCCAGAGTGCTGGGATTACAGGCTGAGCCACTGAGCCCTGCCTATCCATTGTTTTTAATCAACATTAAATTTTATATTGTTTTGTTTCATTTGATTTATTTTTGTGACAGCTGTCTATCTCACAGATGATATTAGTTTTCCAATAGTGATGAAAAGTGTCCTTTTAAAATAAATATGCTTACATATTTGAAGAAAGACTTCAAAATAATTTTATATCTTGTGCATAGATATGTCAAAAATCAAGAAATTGGTGTAGAATGGCCAAAGTTTGGGAAACAAAACTTTATTCCAACCAACAAACATCTCAAAATCACTTAAAACTGAAATATACCTTGATCATTTCTACTTTGAATAAAAGTTTTGGCTGTCTGAACATCAGTTAAGTAAATTTTAAGCCTTGTGCTGGATATGTGCTTGAAATTTCATTATTTCCTACCTACATACTGATGCCAGATATACCCTGAGAAATTACTGACAATAAATTGTTCCACATTTCCCTGAGTACCTCTACTTTGAATAAAAGCATTGGCTGTCTCCTTATTTATTTAGTTAATGTGCTGGGTATCTGCTTGAAATTCCAGTACTTCCTACTTATGTACTGGTGCCGGATACATACTGAGTAATTACTGATAGTGTGTGCGAAATTAGATTTTTCTTTTGAACAGATTTTCAAATACTTGCAATTACACTTAAACTCCAGAATAAACAGCTAAGTAGCTGAAGGAGAGGTTTTTATGTTTTTAAAGCATTTCAAGAGACGCCAACACCATTCAACGACAGGTCTTTCAAAGGGCAGAACACCAGAGGGGGGATGGCTTGAGACAGCATCAGTTGTTAGGTGAGAATCTCACGATTTTTCTCTCCTCCACCCCCGCGGGGGGGAGGCGGAAGGCGGGGTAAATTTGTATATTGATGCAAAATACAATGATGACCTATGATCATAACTTCTATAGCTAATTTAATGTACTTTTTTGGTGCCAATTCTATCATATTTTCAACAGTTTCGAGAGGTTTCCCTTCTGTAAACTGGGGAGCAACCCCAGGTCTGGCTCTCCAAGGCGGGGACCTACTCAGGAAATCGCAGAGGCGGTCGGGACTACCGCTTCCATAGCCCCGGCCTGCTGCCTTCTTCTCGCTCAAGTAGGAGGACGCCACCGCCGGCGCGCGTCTCTTTGGACCCGCTCGCCGCGCTCTGCCCGCTAAGCGCTCCAGTCTGCTCTCGCTGCTTGGGGGCCAGGCATCCTCCTTCACGCGCCCGCGGGCCCTGGTCAGGCAGGAGCCGGGACCACCCTTTTCAGGGGGAACCAATGCCAAGGCTCGGACGCGGGCAGGTTCCCGCCGGGCTCGCCTTCCTGGGCTGGGAAACCAGAGCCTTAACCCCCAATCACAAGTTGGAACCAGGAGCTGAGACCCTCCGAGGTTACACAGCAAGCCTCTCCGTGGAGAGGTGGGGAATGTGAACATGTAAAATGCCCCGAGTCTCCCATTGGACGGGCGGCGTGGTTAATATTCATAACGCCTCTTGGGGCTTCTGGTCGCGCCCCGCGGTGACGTCACGCAAGGGCGAACGAGGCAAGCCTCCTCTGATTGGTCGCTCCCGGGGAACTTTTGCTTCTGACTGGCTAGTGCAAGAGGGCTAGAGACGCAGTCTACCATAGGGCGGGAGATTTGAATAGCCATTTTCTGTGTCTTAGGCTGTGTAGGCGAGGACCCAGGACGCTTTTTCCAATCTGCATTTACTTCTCCCCCACTGTGTAATTTATTTTATACATACTAGTTCTCTAGCAGTACTGCAACCATAAAGAACACATTCCAAGCGCTGTGTTAGTTTGAAAGGCCCCATCCGTTCATTTTATAGACGGAGAAACTGAAGGCCAGAGCGGAAGGACTTGAAGTTCGGCTCCTGACTCCCAGCTCTGGGTTTGGCCACGACTCAGAGACGACCGTCCGGAGACGACTGTCCACTGAGGACAAGTGCGAACTCCAAACACCTGTGTCTCCGGGTCCTGGCGTCTCCTCCCACTCCGAGGCTCCTTCTTATCCCATCCCGACTGTAACAACCCCAAGAATCTCTAGCACCTCCTCCACCCGCAGAGCGGGGTCTCTGGCTTGGTAGTCCCCGTCTCTCTTGCGGCTGCGTGGACCCGGAGGCACTATCCTGCCGAACCCCATTGTCCACCTGCAGGGGCCGAAACCAAGGGCGGCAGGGCCAGGGCTGGTCGTAGATCTCCTAACTCCAATCCGGGCTTTGGCTGCTGTCTCTTCCAGGTTGTCCTGCGTCTTCCTGATAGGTTGAGATGGCTAGACTCTGCCCCACCGCTCGCTCTCTGGCGCAGGCGTGGGAGTGGGGGGGTGGGGATTTGCAGAATTCGCGCCTGCGCAAAGCTTTCAGCAAGTCAGTTAAGCCGTGAAACCAGCTCCTTTGCCCTGGAGACGCGTCATCGGTTGTCATAGAGACTGCATTGTTTACCTCCGAGTCCTGCAGTTGCTGGGAGCGCCAGGTGGGGTAAGGAGGCTCCTATCCCGAACTTGTGTAGTAGTTCTTTGCGGCGCTGAGGTAAGTAAACCCTGCTTCCACCACATCGACTCTTAGCCGCAGCCTCCTCCATATTCGTAATCTCGTGCTTGTTAGCATCAACCCTAATTTAGGTCTCCCCACTCTGGGGTCTACTCAGACTTATCCAAGGGTCTTGGGTTAAATTATGCCTCCCCTCCACCCGCATCAGACAAACTTGGGGGAGCCTGTAAGAAGGACTGGGCTAGAAAGAAGTTGGGGGATCTCATGCTATCTGAGGGATCTGGGTGGGCTGAAGTTCTCACTCTGGTCCAGATCTGACTACCGTTCCATCCTTCTATGTGTGAAGATTTCAGAAGTCCAGGGGCCCCTAAGGGCAGGTGCTCATATTTTTGGGTAGAGCTGGGAGTTGGGAGTAGATTTCAGCCCTGTTTGAGGAAGGCAGTTCTCAAAGTCATTCAGAGCTATGTGCAGATGAAGTGGGTAATTGTAGTCTTTCTGTTGCTGCTAGCCTCTGCCACCTGCCTTCTCATGTGTTCTCTGTCCTGTTTTTTCCTTTTCTTTGTCCTGGGAAGTTTTTAGACTATTTTATTTTGATTAGGCTCAATATCCAGCTGTTGGTTTACAGATGTCACATTTGTTCTTTTCTTTCTCCCCCCCGCCCTTTTTTTTTTTTTTTTTTTAAAGAAAACATGCCTGGCTTCGTCTGTTTGGCAGAATACTACTTACTGTATGACACAGTAATTCTAATGAGTCATAAAAATGCATACATGTGCTCACCAAAAGACATGTATGAGAATATTCATAGCATTTCATGATCGTCCTAGAGTGGAAACAACCCAAATATCCATAAAAAGCAGAAAAGGCTGTTAAATTTTTGTATATTCGTGTAATGGCTCACTACACAGCAATGAGAATGAACAAACTACCACTACATGAACAATATGAATTAATTTTACAAATAAATTGTTGAATGAAAAGTCATGTACAAAACAATACATACTGTATTATTTCATTCATATGCAGTTCAAAAATAGCAAAACTAATCTATAACTTTAAAAGTCAGGATTGTGGCTCCCCTCAGGGGCTTGATGTGAAGACTGGTGACCGCGAAGAGGTTTGAGATGCTGGTAATGCTTGTTTCTTGATCTAGGTTCTGGCTACACAGAGGTGATCACTTTGTGTACAGATTATGTACACTTTAATAATTATGCCACATTTTAATAAAAAATTAACAAAAATTGATATAAAAAAGGAAAGTTTGCTTTAAGTTAACCTAAGAAAGTCTGCCTTTGATCAGGACTTTGGAAACCTCAAATGGCCAAACTACTACAACCTCCGCCCAAGTTCCTGTCCCCAGAATGGTACATTGCTAACAAGAGCCAGTACCACAGAGCAGAGGCCCAAAAGTCCCGATCCGAGCGCCTGGTAGCAGAAAGCCAGAGGCTTGTGGATGAGATTGAAAAGACCACAAGAAAATCTCAAAGTGATGTGAACAAGAAACTAGGTAAGACAAAGTGCTTGATGTATTTGTGAGCATGTTTGGATGAGGCTACTGAGGTTTAGCTATAGTGTCATGTTCAGATGTGGCAATGTATTATTCTTGAAATATTAGGGAAAAACATGTGTATTCTCCAGGTTCTATGTTTCACTTCACTGCTGTAAGATAGGCACATGGTTACCCAGTCTGATTTTCAGCCATAACCTATCATTCATTCATTGATTTGATTTTCACATCATGAACATCTAAGGGTATCTATAGACTACACACTACGGATATCACAGGGAATGATCAGAGTCTCTGCTTTTTAGGGGATCTTGACTTGAAAAGGAGAAGACACAAAAATTAGCAATTAGAATACAGTTGGTCCTCTGTGTCCATGCGTTCCACATCCATGAGTTTCACATCTGCTGATTCAACCAATGGCAGATCAGAAATATTTGTAAAAAAAAAGATAACAATACGCCGGGCTTGGTGGCTCAGCCTGTAATCCCGCGCCTTTGGGAGGCTGAGGTGAGTGAATTGCCTGAGCCTGTGGGTTCGAGACCCGCCTGGGCAGCGAGACCTCATCTCTACAATAAAAAAAAAAAAAAAAAAAAAAACAGCCAGGCATGGTAGCGCATGCCTGTAATTCCAGCTACTCGGAAGGCTGAGGCGGAAGGATCGCCGGAGCCTAGCAGGTCGAGGCTGCGGTGGCCGGGAGCGGCCACTGCACTCCAGTCTGGGCGACAGAGTGAGACTCCAACTCAAAAAAAAAAAAAAAAAAGATAACAATACAACAGTAAAAATAATACAAAAAAACCCCAACACAGTTAGATTAGATTATTTTAAATAATCTGTAGATGATTTAAAGTATACCCAATAGGTATAGGTGGTGTATGCCTGTAGTCCCAACTACTTGGGAGGCTGAGGCAGCAGGATACCCTGAGCCCAGGAGTTAGAGACCAGCCTGGGTGATATAGTGATTCCCTGTCTCTTAAAAAACAAAAGAAATAAAGAAAAAGAAGGTGTACAGGAAGATGCACATAGGTTATAATCTTGAAATAATACGATGCTATTTTATATAAGTGACTTGGAGCATCAGAATTTTTTTATCTGTGAAGGGAGTCCGAGAATGAAGCCCCTTCAATTTTGAAGGACAGCCTTATAACCAGATAGATGCTAGGGTTAGGAGAACAAAGCCAAGGGTGAGGTAGGCACTGGATAACAGGGAAGGTTTTCATAGAGAGGAATATTTAGGCTGATTCTTAAAGGAAGAGCAATTATCTCTTGACAATTCCATGCTTAAAGCCAGTATTTAAAACGTGATACTCTTTTTTTTTTTTTTTTTGAGGCGATCCTTCCGCCTCAGCCTTCCAAGTAGCTGGAACTACAGGCGTGCGCCACCACGCCCGGCTGAGTTTTGATTTATTGTAGAGATGAGGTCTCGCCAAGTTGCCCAGGTGGGTCTCGAACCTGCAGGCTCAGGCAATCCACTCACCTTGACCGCCCAAAGGCGCGGGATTACAGGCTGAGCCACCGAGCCTGGCTAAAACATATACTCTTAAATAACCAAAATAAAAATAAAATGAAACAAATAATAACATCTCCTAAATGCCAAAAAATGATAAACCAAAGGCTGCAAACTCAACTGTTTATAAGGGCCTGGCAGGTAACATAGGAGTCGAATGTAAGACCCTAGGGAGTAGTGGGGACTGTGGGGACTTGGAGAACATGTGCCCTGTCTAAGGAGGCAGCTGCTACTACTCAGTTTCAACCTATTTTTTCCAAGAAAGAACATGAGCCCAGTGTTGCCTGATTTTAAATTTTATTTTTATTTTTAGAGACAGGTTCTTGCTCTGTTGTCCAGGCTGGAGTACAGTAACATGATCATAGTTCACTTCAGCCTTGAACTCCTGGGCTCAAGGCATCCTCTTGCCTCAGCCTCCTGAGCAGCTAGGACTAGGCTTGTGCCACCATGTCCCTTTATTTTTCAAAAATTCATTTTTTTTTTTGTAGAGATGAGGGTCTCACTGTGATGCCCAGGCTGTTCTCAAACTGCTGGCCACATGTGATCCTCCCACTTCAGCCTCCCACCAAGTGCTGGGATTCCAGGTGTGAGCCACTGTTCCCAGCCCTTCAAGAAAATCTGGAAAGCTGGATTTTATCCACTTTTTAAATATTGGCAACTGATTTAGTTTACTTATAACAGTGAGCTGGTTGAACAAACACATTTATGGCTCAAACCTGGTTGGAGGGCTGCTGGGTTTGGAGGGCTGCTAGTTTTTCAATCTCCAATAAACCAAAGCTTCCCCCAGGCCAGTAATGTTAGATGTTAGGCTCTCCTGATGAATTGATACTTACTGTAATACCACCCTATGGATAGGTCTGTTCTAAATAATTGTACAAATAGGTACATATTTAAAAAAGGGCACAACATTCATTATTCACAATGCGAGTGTTTCAGTAGTCATGGGGACAAAGCTTTCAAGGTCTAAGCCTTAACGTCATTGATTAATTGAATCTTTTAAAAATCAGCCATTTATAATGGCATTAAAAACATAAAATACCTAGGAGTAAATCTAATAAAAGATGTGTAAAAGATCTACATTGAAAACTACAAACCATTATTGTAAGAAGTTAAATAAGTTCTAAGTAAATGCAGGGATATGAGTTAATGGATTGTAAAATTTAATATTTAAAAGTGTCAGTTTCCCCCAGTGAAAATCCCAGCAGATTTTCTGATGAAATTGGCAAACTCTAAAATTCATACAGAAATGCAGAGGATCAAGAACAGGCACGACTATCTTGAAGAAAAATAGGGCTGGAAGACTTTAACTGCAGTGTAAGACATATGATAAAGCCATGATGATAAGACAGGAACGTATAGGCTAGGACAGACAAGTTGATCAGTTAAACATGATAGAGCCCAGAAATAACCCACACATATATGTTTATCTGATGTACGACAAAGCAATACTGCAGTGTGATGGAAAAAGGATACCCTTTCTGATAAATTGGCCAATTGGTTATTCATATGGAAAAAAATTATATTCTAACCTCTACTTCATATTATATGTTAAAAAATCAAATCTAGTTGGAGCACATATCTAAATGGGAAAGGTAAAACAATAAAACTTTTAGGGGAGAACTTGGAGCAGGCAAAGATTTTTCTTAAGCAGAACCCAAAAGACAATCATAAAAGAAAAAGTAATACATTTGGTTATATTAAAATGAAGGAAGTTTGTTTATCAAAAAGATCCATTAACAGGCTGAAAAAGCAATCCACAGAGTGGGAGAAGATAGTTATAATATACACATTTGACAAAGGATTTATATCCAGAATATGCAAAGAACTTTTGAAAATATAAAATAAAAGGGCAGATAACTCAATTTAAAAAAATGGGCAAAAACTTGACAGACATCTTACAAGACAGGAAATTCAAACAGACAATGAGCATATGAAAAGATGCTCTAAATTAGTCATCAGGGACATACAAATTAAAATCAGAGTTGAGATGCCATGACATGCCCACCAGAATGCCTAAAATGAAGTAGAAGAAGGAGAAGAACAAGAAGAAACAGCACACACACACATACAAAGAAAAGAAAAAAAAACAACAAGTGTTGGAGGGGATGTAGAGCAACTGGAACTCTCATACCCTGTTGGTAGAAGTATAAATTGGCATAACTACTTTGAAAAACTGAATATCTACTGTCATTGAAGATGTGCATAACCTTTCACCTAGCTATTTCATTTTTAGGTATATATCCAACAGGAAATCATATACATGTTTACCAAAGAGATAAGCTGCAATAGCCAAAGGGGTGTCATTTGTAATAGCCCCAAACTAGAAACTACTCAGTAGAGTGAATAGAATTATATTATACAGCAAAGAGAATGACTGAGCTACATGCAACACTGCAGATAAATCTCACAAACTTAGTAAGATGTTGAGTGAAATAAATGACACACAAATGAGTAAATGCCATATTATTTATATAAAGTAAGACAAAACAGAAAAGGAAAAAAGTAATCTGTATTGTTAGAAATCAGCATTGGCGTGTGGAGTGATAGGGAGTGAAAGAGGTCATGAGAGACCTTCTGGGATGCTGGTAATGTTCTGATTCTTGAATTAGGGTATTTGTTATACGGGTGTGTTCACTATGGAAATCCATCGAATTTTATGATGTATGTACTTTTCTATAGGTTTATGATAGTTCCATAAAAACTTAAAAATAACTTGCAAGTTCCTGTGCTGGTATAAATGTATAAATATATTTTATAAATATATAAATATAAATATATCCATTCGCTGCCTGCCTTTGGGGAGCTTGCAGTCTGAAAGCAGAGATGAGTCAGGTACACAGATACCTGGGATGTGATGTCATTTATTCTACAAAAGGCACTGATAAAGCACTGTCAGATTAAAGGAGGCTGCGAGTCACTTCCCACAACCGGTCTCAACAAATGTCTACAAAATTTTCCAATTCAGTGGTCACTTAGTCTTCATTCCATTTGACCACTCTATAGTATGAGATGCTTTTGGAATTCTATGACACACGTTTCTCCTGGTTCATTTCTTTTCTCTCTATTTCTTCCTCTTCTCTATTGTTGATACTCCTTTCTCCTGTTCATCTCTCGTTGATGTTCCCTAGTGTTCTGCTCTTGGCCCTCTTAACTTTTTCTTCTCTTCCCTCTGTACCTTCTCTCTTGATGGCCTCATTAGAAATGGTATCACTATCCTCTATACTATTGTTTTACAAATAGAAATCTTCAGCTCTAACTTATCAGAACTTTTTATGGAAATAGAGAACGACTTGCTATATATTTCCACCTAGATTCCTTTAGGTGCCTCAAAATAAATATATCCCAAGATAAGCTTGTCACTTTTCCTCAAAACTTGCTCCTGTTTTTCAAGTTTCTTATCCTGATTAATGGGACCAGAGTTTGTTCGTTAATTAATTAATTAATCAAATATGTCCAACACTGTGGTAATTGCTTAGGATTGTAAAGTTGAACAGGACAACCACATTCTAGTATGTGAGATAGGCAGACAGAAGTAAAAAGACAAGTAACAGATTACTGTAAGTTGTTAGCCCGAACTAGGGCAATGGCAGTAAAGAGGGAAAGAATAATGAGTATGTTGAATTTATGAATGAATTTTAACAGCAGAAGCCAAGGACATAATTTGGACAAAAATAATAAAGGCAGGATGAATGTGACATTTATGAGGAATGAGTAGAGGTCCAAATTGATGTACAGAGAACATGAGGGGAAGCAGCATGATAGTGAGAGGAAGATAAGTCTGGACCAAGCCTGAGGAAGACCTTGAATTTGGAAAGTTCAGTTTAGTAAGTAGTCAGAATTGCGGAGATATAGATAGAAATCTGAGTCATCACATAAAGACAGTAATGGGAGCCATATGTGTGGATTAGATGACCTAAAGAATGTTTTGAAAGAGAAGAAAAGTCGGCATAGGATGAGGAGGATCAAGAGAAGAGTTGGGGAAGAAAAGTTCAGGTAGAGGAATACAAAGATGAGACCAAGGTCATGAAATACAAAAAGAAAATGGTTTCATGGATGAAAAAGTCTTCTATTGCTACCAATAGCTGTCTAAATGTCAAGGAGGCTGAGAGCTGAACAAAAATGAATTTGAATTGGTGACTTGAAAATGATGGATGATTTAGAGATAACAGGTCCAGTAGGATAGTGAAGGGTGCAAGGTGGTGGAGGTGGAAATCAACTACAAAGTGTCAACAGGGAGACTTTGGTTTACATGGTGGGTGGAGCACATGCATTTGTCTTATCTCCTTTTTAGAATTCCAACAAGGAAGCAAGCAGTAAAGAATTGAGGAAAGCTATGATTTAAGGATGACAGAGAGAGAGAGAGAGAGAGAGAGAGAGAGAGAGAGAGAGAGAGAGAGAGAGAGAGAGAGTTTTATAGGGGGAACAACAGCAGACATGATGAAAACAAGGTTTTAGAAAGCAAAGTTCAAGTGGCAACACATTTAGGGACTTCAGAAAGTCAAGATGTGTAGAGGACAATAAGAAGCTAGCTGATTTATGCTGCAGAAACCTTGCAGTGACCAAAATTAGATGCATCCAGTTACTTCTGAAGCTAGAGATTCAGTATAGAACTGGAAACAAGATTTGTTGAAAGCCTTTATAAAAATGCAGTGACAGTTTTCCACTCCAGCTTTCCCTTTACCCCAGCAGAAGGTTAAAGGTTAAGGGATTCAGTGAAAGTCTATGTAGTGGACAGTAATTCTTCCAGCTGGTTCCTAGGATGCTGGTAGCTAAGCTTAACTCTCAGACCAGAGATTGGAAGATTTCTCTATAGAGAAATTAACTGGCCCAAGAGAAACAATCTATAGTTATTAACATTTGAGGATTCTCCAGTGGGAGAATCAGGCCTGGGCCTGATCACTCTATACAACAAAGCATTTTGATTGACAAACACTGTCCCTGCAGAAGGAGCTTCCAGATAGCATTTTAGCATCTCATTCTTAAATCAGACGGGGATCCCCAAATATTTGAGGAAAGCCTCTAACATGGCGGACACCAAAACAAGCACACAGAAACTCAGGAAGCATAGAGCAAAATAAAAAATATATACTACCAGATCTTTAAGAGAATTTAGAGAAGATATTGTGTCCATGGAACAAGCAGAAAATTCTTGAAAAGGAGAATATTCAGAGAACAAGAGTTCTTGGAAATTAAAAACACGAGAGTGGAGAAATCTTAAAAATCAAAAGCAGTTTTGAAAGATAAAGTCGAAGATTCTCTAGAAAGCAGAAAAAACAAAAAGAAAAACGAGATAGATAACAAGACAAAAAGATGACAGGAGCCAAAAGAAAATTAGAGGATCAATCTGGGAGGCAGAGAGAGAAAGGAGGAGACTAAATTGTCTGTGAAATTATAACAAGAAAATTTTTCTAGAACCAAAGGACCTAAATTTTCAGATTAAAAGAACAGGCCTGATGTTTGGCACAATAAATAAGATTGACACCAACGTGAAATTTCAGAACACTAGGAAAAGAGACATTCTTAAAAGGTTTCAGGGTAGAAAAAACAGGTCATATACAAAGACTCAGAAATCAGAAGGGCATCAGACTTCTTAATGAAACTCTGGAAACAGGAAGAAAAATGCAGTGACACTAAGAGCATTCTAAGTGAAAACGATTTACAACTTATAACCCAATGCATGGTCAATTACAACCAAATGTTGAGAATAGAATAAAGGCATTTTCAGACTTGCAAGTTTTCAAAAATTTTACCTCACATGCACCCAAATATCTTAGAAAGTTCTGAAGGATTCGCTCTGGCACATTGAAGGAATAAATCAAGGAAGAGGAAGACACACACTCCAGGAAATAGGATGGTAATGCATGAGAAAGCTGAGAGAGACTCCTAGAGGTTTAGTCATAGGATGATAGCCATGCAGCAAACCAGAAGGCAATTCATCTAGATTGGAGTCAGGGGGAGAACACATCCTAGAACATGCTCTATGTCTCCAGGAGAAAACCAAATCCATAGATTACTTGACTGGTTGGAATATGTTGCAAGGATATTTATAATTCTGTTGCAAAGCTTGAGGAAAAATTAGTAATATTTAAAAATTGAGGCAATCACTGTAGTAACCATTTTATTATTCTGTAACATGATTTTGTAAACCTTAAATATACACAATCAAATTTATTTTTTAAAAAAGTATCATTTTACAGCAGTGGAAACTGACAGTTATACAACCAGTACATGATGACTTTAAGATTCAAATGCTCCTGAATGAAACGTAATTGTACACCTAACCCTTAACTGTACCCCACAAAACCATAATAAAAAATACTGATTAATGAAAAAAAAAAAGATTCAAATGCTGAACTACTCATTCTGAATTCATTATATATTATATAGTTTTCCTACTATAATCAGCTGTCTTTTGCTTTGTCTTTCTCATTAAAAAAAGAAAGGAAGCAAAATGTAATTATTAGCTCCTCCAAAAAACAAAACTGTATGAAAAAAGAAATGTATCACACTATACTATGATTCAGGTGTAAATAACATTTTCATATTTACAAAAATATAAATAAGCAATATGTTTATTTATTATTTAATAAAATGGCGATCAACTATATTGGGAGGTAGAAGAACCAGAGTATGTTGTGAGAGTATGGTTAAGAGCAAATTATTATATTTCATTATAGGAAATAAATAAATTGATAATGAATGAATTGCAGTGTAAGCAAATGCCAGAAGAAATGATACAAGTATTTAAAGTGGTTGCCCCCACAGTAGGTAGGGATGGACCAGAGAAGTACAATATCTTGTAATACTATTTGACTTTTCAAACAATATACATCCTTATCTTTGATAAGACTAAAGGTTATTAAAAACAGTGGGCATCGGAGAATTAGTGAGTGTAGAATGATAAATTTGATTTGAAATGTAAGAAGAGATATCATCATCCTTTCCTTCCTGTGAATAAACTTATTTTTGAGTTGCAATCTCACTCTGTCTCCCAGGCTTGAGTGCAGTGGCACACTCACAACCACCACAGCCTCAACCTGCTGTGCTCAGGTGATCCTTATGCCTCAGCTTTCCAAGTAGTTGGAACCACAGGTGCTCACCACCATGCTCCAGCTAATTTTTGTTTATTTATTGTAGAGATGAAGTCTCGCCAAGTTGCCCAGGTTGGTCTCAAATCCCTGGGCTCAGGCGGAACTCTAGCTTCAGCCTCCCAAAGTGCTGGGATTACAGGCATGAGCCACTGTGCCTGGTGAATAAACATTTATTTATTTATTTATTTATTTATTTGAGTTGGAGTCTCACTCTGTCGCCCAGACTGGAGTGCAGTGGCCGCTCCCGGCCACCGCAGCCTCGACCTGCTGGGCTCCGCGATCCTTCCACCTCAGCCTTCCGAGTAGCTGGAATTACAGGTGCGTGCCACCACGCCCAGCTGATTTTTTGATTTATTGTAGAGATGAGGTCTTGCTGCCCAGGCGGGTCTCGAACCCGCGGGCTCAGGCAATCCACTCACCTCAGCCTCCCAAAGGCGCGGGATTACAGGCTGAGCCACCGAGCCCGGCTGAATAAACATTTATAAAGATGAAAAGGTGCCCCAAGTAACAGAGCTCTAAGAACATGTCTCAGGTGGTTTTACAACAGTTCTCAAATTTCTAATTCAAAAGTTGGCTATATTGGGAGTAGATTACTCCTGGCATAACTTCTCTATATGCTTCAGAACAGAGACTTGAGGAAGTCAGGTTCTGGAAGAAGGAGTTAGATGACAAACTTCAGCAACTTGTGACAGAAACTGAAGATCTACTCACATATAAGACCAGATTGGAAAAAGCCCTGGAGAGCTTTAAAGAGCCCTTGCACATCACTGAGACATGCCTGGAATACAGGTAGGAGGGGTGAGTCCCTGAGTGAACCATCTGTTGTGAGAAATGAGATGCTGGGTAGTAAATGCCAGCTGGGCGAGATGGTGGGTTAGAATGCGGCAAATAAGCAGGTGTTCTTTTAGAGCCTGAAGTTATCTTGGCATGCCAGTGGGGCTGGGTAGTGGAAAGAGCATTGGATTTGGTTCATGTCTAAAGTCTGCTCTTGACTAACTCAACTTAAATGTAAGTTAGGACTAGGTTTGGCTGTATCAGAAAACTGCAAAATAATATTAAACTTAAATAGTTTCTTTCTCTTTCACATCTAAGGAGTCTAGAGATAGTCAGTTCAGGGTTGACATGATAGCCACAGTTTTAGGCTTTTTCTATCTTGTACCACTGCTCATGGCTTTCATGCCCAAGTGTACTTCATATTGTTTAAGGTGGCAGATGGTTCTCCTGCCATTATGTCTACATTCCAGCTAGTAGGGACAAGTGTAGTGTGGCACTCACCATTTCTTTTTTTTTTTTTGAGTCGGAGTCTCACTCTGTCACCCAAACAAGAGTGCAGTGGCCGCTCCCAGCCACTGCAGCATCGACCTGCTGGGCTCTGGCGATCCTTCTGCCTCAGCCTTCCAAGAAGCTGGAACTATAGGCGCGCGCTACCATGCCCGGCTGTTTTTTTGATTTATTGTAGAAATGAGGTCTCACCAAGTTGCCCAGGTGGGTCTCGAACCCGCGGGTTCAGGCAATCTGCTCACTTCGGCCTCCCAAAGTGCTGGGATTACAGGCTGAGTCACCATTTCTACTGGTACCCCATTGATCAGAACTTCATCACATGACCACACCTATAGAGGCTGGGGAATGATTGGCTTTATTCTGGGCAGCCAGGTATTCAGCTAAAACATCAGGGGTTCTATTGCCAATGGAAAAGGTGAGAACAGGTACTACAGCTACTGGGGACAATAAGTCTGCCCTGACACAGCACCACAGAGAAACTCTTTGTTATCCAGACAGTACTAGATGAGTGGCTTTATTATTATTTCCAGCCTAAAAATTCAGTGAGTAGGATGATCCTGTCTACTCTTGTGTGTTGCTGGTTTCCAGACCTGTTCCCTGTCGTACCTCTAGCTAGAGTGCCCTAGTAGGTCTTCTTGCTGTCAGTGTAGACTCCTCTAATCCAGTGCACCCTCCACATTGGCTGTTGAATGAACTTTTCCAAATACAGACTTTTACAAGTCACCTCCCTGCTTAAATCCATTAATTACAACCTCATGCCCCAGTAGCTTCAAGATCAAATTCAAGCTCCTTAGCTTCAGAAGCAAGGTTCATCATGACTGTGCCCTTAGTGATCTCTCCAGGTCCATATCTCATCCCCATTAGCAGGATGTACTTAGGTGTATCAAGCTACTTGCAGTTTCCCAAATGCACCTTGTCTCTGGGTTTTTCTGGAAAGCCCTGTTCCCTCTGTAGCAACCAGACAGCAGTCTTCCCAGCCAGACTGAGAGAGTGTGTGAAGCAAAGGGAAGCAGCAGCTGAACAAGGAGGCCAATGCCCAGCTGACTCAAGTCTAAGGCTAAGGATAATTATAATACAAAGGTTAAATTTGCTGAGCATGTCCTACACGCCAGCTACTGTACTGTATGCTTTTATCTCTCATTTGTACCATGCTACAATCCTATGGCATGCTAATAATTTTTTTTTTTTTTGAGTTGGAGTCTCACTCTGTCACCCAGACTGGAGTGCAGTGGCCGCTCCCAGCCACCGCAGCCTCGACCTGCTGGGCTCCGGTGATCCTTCTGCCTCAGCCTTCCAAGTAGCCGGAATTACAGGCATGCGCTACCACACCCGGCTGATTTTTTGATTTATTGTAGAGATGAGGTCTCGCTGCCCAGGCGGGTCTCGAACCCACGGGCTCAGGCAATCCACTCACCTCAGCCTCCCAAAAGCGCAGGATTACAGGCTGAGCCACCAAGCCTGGCTGGCATGCTAATAATTATCCCTATTTTATAGAAAAGGAAATCAAGGCACAGATAAATTATATAACATGCGTAAGACCACACAACTAGTGAGTGGGGGAGCCTTCCTCCCAAGCACTATCATGCAGGGTAGGAAAGAAAAAAATATCAAGCAGTGGGGTCCAGTTTTTGGAGTAGGACAGTGTAGTGGTTAAGAGTATGTGTAATACCCAGTTCTGTAATAATGGGTAAATTACTTAGTCTCTCTGAGACCCAATTTCCTCATCTGTTCTTGAAAGGTTTAAGTAAAAATATTTATATAAAAAACTCAGCATAATGCTTGTCTCAGAGTAAATGTTCAGTTACTTAGTATTGGCTTTATTATCCTAGCCATTATTATAGTAATAATAAAACATCTTTCTGGATTCAATTCCTTGGCTAAAAAACAGGACTAGAGTTGGGCACAGTAGCTCATGCCTGTAATCCCAGCACTTTGGGAGCCTGAGGCAAGAGGATTGCTTGAGACATATGAGTTTTAGACTAGCCTGGGCAATAGAGAGACCTTGTCTCTACAAAAAAATAAAAAAAAAAATTAGCTGGACATGGTGGCACGTGCCTGTAGTCTCAGCTACTTGGGAGGATGAGGTGAGAGGATAGCCTAAGCTTAGGAGGCTGAGACTGTTGAGCTGTGATTGTGCCACTGCACTCCAACCTAGGCAACAAATTGAGACCCTGACTCAATAAAGAAAGACATAAATAATATAAAAATGGGACTAGGATTAGGGAAGGAAACATACATCTTTGAAATTCTAAGTCAAAAGACAATGTTTCCAATGAACAGGTAAGAAGAAACAGGCTTCAGAACTGATGGCCAAATTATGGGGGGAAATTCATTTTAAAATTTATTATTATTTTAAATTTTGTCTTCTTGCTCAGGAAAAAGTCCGTTTTGCCTTTTTCAGACCAAGTGACCCATCACCAATTCATTTTTTCTTCATTGCGTTTGGATATTTTGAAGTCGCCTAGTCACCACCTAATACCCGTCACCCACTGTGTCATTCAGACAGAGCAGGTGACACTCAAATCAGTTGTCCAGATAGTTTAGAATGTCCATGTGTTAGCCAATATTGAGTGACCTCCCTGCACATGTTGGCTGACCTACTGCCTTTCCTCGCCAGGGAGAAGCGTGTTGGGATTGACCTGGTGCACGGTGAGGTGGAGCAGGAGCTGATGAAGGAGGCTGAGATCATCCGAGGCGTCATAGCTCTGCTGACCCGCACTTTGGAGGAGACTTCTGAGCAGATCAGGTGCGTGCTCCAGCCTGCCCTACAAGCCTCCACTGGAGATTTCAAGAAGAGGCAGTGCCCATGAAGCCCTGGCTTCATGACACAGAAAGAATGGGGTTTAACATACCCACAACCACGGTGTCCCCACACGGTCCCAACACTCAGGGCAGGAACTGGCCACATACATGGCAGTTGCCTTCTGGTGGGTGGTGGGGCTGGGGCTGGGGCTGGATTTCATGCTGGCTATAAACTGGAGGACACAAGTGTGCATGGCTGCCACGGCTGACCCCTCATATATAATAGGTTGTTGGTAATATCAGAAAGTGTCAGAGTGGAAGGGGGGGGGATCTTGAAGGCCGGGTTTGCTTACATTGATTTACGTGTATATTGGGTGATGGGAAGTGGGGAAGAAGCGCCACCACCCTGTACCAGGCCTCTCCTCAGCTTCATTTTCCAGGGTCTCCCAAGAACCTGTAGGTACCATCTGGACATTCCCAAGGGAGAAACCTAGTTCACCTTCTCTCTTCAGGCTGAACCGCTCTGCCAAGTACAATCTTGAAAAGGACTTGAAGGACAAGTTTATGGCCCTGACCATCGATGACATCTGCTTTTCACTCAACAACAATTCACCAAACATCAGATATTCGGAGAACGTTGTGCGGATTGAACCAAAGTGAGTGGGCCTGTGGTCTCCCTGTCCTGGTGTTTCTCAGACAGGCAGGACCTCCTGAGCCATCCCTGCAGCCGGCTGGGAGTAGCCAGAGCAGGTTTGGGGACACAGGCAGGCTCTGAATGGTGATGGCCCTGACTCAGGGCCAGAAGCTCGTGGGCCTTCCAGGTTGGGCCCCACTTGAAAAAGTCTGATGTAAAACTGCTAAATGTTATTCTTTTATAATTCATATTTTGAACAAGTAAAAGAATCTAAAAATGTATAAAGGGCAAGTCGGTTTCTCCCTTTCCATTTTTATACCTGTGGGATATAACCAGTTTTACCTGTGTGTTCATACAAACAAATGTATACACATTTACACATGCACAAGTAAATTTTGTTTAGTTTACAAAAATGGGATTACACTGTGTTTTTTCTGTGTCACCTAACTTGCATTAAAAAATTTTTTTTGTTTTATTCTTTATTGTATTTATTTATTTAGAAAGGCAGGGTCTCACTGTCTTGCTGATAAAGTACAGTGGTGTGATCATAGCTCACTGCAGCCTCGACCTCCTGGTCTCAAGCAATCTCCTGCCTCAGCCTCCCAAATAGCTGGGACCACAGGCATGTGTCGCCATACCCAGCTACTTATTTATTTTCTTTTTTGTAGAGACAGGGTCTCACTGTGTTGCCCAGTTGTGTCTTGAACTCCTGGTCTTAAGTGATCCTCCCACATTAACCTCCCAAAATGCTGGGATTACAGGTATGAGCCACTGTGCCCAGCCTAACTTGTATTTTTTTCAAGTATCATTATATCACAGCCTTACTCATTTTAATTTTTAAAACCTTCTTTTTGAAATAAAACATACATATGGAAAAGTATACAAATAATAAACATATAGGTCTAGGAATTATCATTGTGATAGTTATCTTTTGCCATATAACAAATTATTCTAAAATTTAGCAGCTCAAAACAATAAACATTTATTATCTTATGGCTTCTGTGGGTTGGAAACCCACATATTGCTTAGCCAGGGGCCCCAGGCTCAATGTCTCATGAGGCTGTCGTCAAGCCGGCTGCTGGAGTCATGGTCTATCTGAAGGTTTGACTGGGCAGGCTGGTATGGTGACAATGGGCCTTAGTCCCTTGCCTGTGGGTTTCCCCATGGGGCAGTGTCATGACACAGAAACTTGCTTCTCCCATAGCGAGTGATCTAAGAGAAGGTGAAAGAGAAAGGGAGGGAGAGCGAAAGAACCTGAGACAGAAGCCACAGTCTTTTTCATGCCCTAATCCCAGAAGTAACGTCTCATTCTTCTGTTTGGGAGACAAGTCAATAAGTTCATCCCATACCCGAGGCACAGGGATTACACAAAGGTGTGAACACCAGGAGGCAGAGATCACTGGGGGCCATCTCAGACAGCTGCCTCTAATTAGCAGGCAAATATGCCTCATATCACCACCAACCAGGTTAAGAAAGAAAACATTACCATTACCCCACAGAAAACCCCATCCCGTCCCCTTCTTATTAATACTCCTCCTCTCCAACCCCAAAGTAACCACTGTCCTGACTTCTATCAGGTTTGTTTTGCTTGTTTTTTTTTTAAATTAAATAGTACCATACGCTATATGTTGTGTATGTGTCCAAGTTCTTCTGATTAATATTATTTTGAAATTCATCAGTGTTATTTTATAAAACAGTTTCTTTTCAAACCAGTAATTTATTCTTTGGCTTGTTTATATCTGTGTAGACTCATGGTTTCCTATTTTATTCAGTGTATTATAATCTGTTACTATTATTTATTTTGATGCTCAATTTGTCTCTAGCTGTGTGATCTTGACCAAATGACTTCATTTTCCTGAGCTCAATTTTTCTCATCTGTAAATCTCACTAGGCCATCAGGATGATGAAATGAGATAATGTCTGTAAGGTGTCAGCTCAGTTTCTGGCACAAAGTAGGGAGGTCACCCAAAGTGACAGCCATTGCCATAGACAGGTCGCTGCTCACTCTGCCTAGAGATGGGGAGACAATCTGGTGGAGACAGGCTTAGCTTCCAGCACATTTCCAGGAGCTTGTCCCTCTTCCCCCTCCTGCTTCCCCAGCCCCAATGTGCTGTGAATGAATGTGTGGTGTCTCTTTCAGCTCTGTGAGTCTGGAAGACTGGCAGGACTTCTCCAACACCAACGTGGAGAGGGCTGACAAGCAGCGAAACAACTCCCTGATACTGAAGGCCCTGGTGGACAGAGTCCTGTCCCAGACAGCCAGCGACCTACGCAAGCAGTGTGATGTGGTGGACACGGCCTTCAAGAATAGGCTGAAGGAGACTAAGGCTGCCAGGGACAAGCTGGCTGTTCATCTGGCCAAGGTAAGGACCCTTGAGGGAGCATGGCAGAGCAGATTCAGAAGGGTTCACCACAGAAAACGAGAATGCCCGCTGGACCAGGCTTCTGGGCTTGTGATACTGGGTTAGCTCACGAGTAGGCATCATTCACATCTCTCTAGCTTAGCAGCCAGCTTGGGGCTTTGGGGGACTGGAGTGGGACTTTGGTCCACTCTACCTCCATTGCCACTCATAGCTACAGAGAACAAGGTGCAGAGGACAGACCCCTGAGGCAGGAGATAGGAGGCTCAGGGTCTGGTGACAGCTTTGTACCTGGCTATCTCACATCCTAGGACATCAGTTCCTCCTTAAATAAAATATGACAATGAGCTATATGCTCTCAAACATCCTCTAGGATGCTGAAGTTCCATGAGTCGATGCAACCAGTTTCTCCAAAAACAAAATGCAGCTTTAGAACTCTGGCCAGTTGTTCCTCCTGGTTATTCAATGGTATGCTAGTAAGCCAGCTCTGGTGGGGGAGGGTGTAGTAGCAGGGGAAGACCCTGATGTATAGAATTTGCAGATTTTCACGGTGTAGGTACTCCTGCCATGGTTGATTTCAAGCTACCCACTTAGCAATGAATTGACAAAGTTCTTGAATATTTAACAGTCAGAGCCCATTGGAGCTGGCTCTAGCACACCTTCCTCACTGCCATGCACCCCTGGATCCTGAGTATATGTGACCACCCAACAAGGCTAAGTTCAGGGACACTGAGAATTAGAGTCTAGTGGCATGAGTGCTGCATTTCAACTGAGGAGATGTGGACCCAGATTCCAGATGTGTGATAGCTAGCTGGGTGAATCAGGCAGTTCCCTCCAGCTCTCTGAGCCTCTTGCCTTAACTTTGACATGGGGATAATGACAGTTCCTGACTGGGGGATAATGACAGTTCCTGACTGGGCCACTGTCAGTCCACCCTGCATTATACTGCTGGTGAAGCTGAGACATAACAAGAAGGAATCCAGGGTGACAGGGTGGGACTAGAGCCCAGGCCTTCTCAACTCCCAAATTCTTGTCCTGCTGCTGCATTCTGGGTCCTCCCTCCTGGAGTTCAGAGTCTAGTTGTCCAATAAGATTTATTTCCATGATGTGCAGTACAAACCAGAATATAATAGAAGTTTAAAGTACAATATTCAGCAAAATAAGAGGTAGAAGAGCCGAGAGGGTAAATGTGCAGAAAGACTCCAGAGCCAGACAGCTTGGGTTTCAATTGTGGCTTTAATTTGCTGTGTGGTCTTGGGGAGTCTCTGAAACCCCCTGTTCCTTAGTTTCCTCATTGATAAAATGGGAGCAGTAGTGCTCACCTCCCAGGGGTGGTAAGGGTTAAGTTAGCATATAAAACATTTGGAATAGTGCCTGACATGGACTGATATAATGTACACATATATAATTTGTATTTATAATCAAGATATAATACAATATAATATATAAAGTCAATAAAATTATTTAATGATGATGATGATATCCAAAGAATACTCCAGAAACTTCCTGATGGAGTAAGAATTTAGTCTAGGCCATGGAGGATGGATCTGAGGTATGAGGACAGAGAGGAGGGGAGAACACCATAAGAGAAGAGGCTGAGCAGGCAAGATGCTAGGTTTGCAGGGGCCTGTAAGGAGCCCAGTCCTGCCAGAGGAGAGGGTTCATACAGGAGCTGGGAGCTATGAGGCTGAAGGTTTGGAAGGGACATCAAAACTGGACACCCACAGTGGTCTGAACAGGCTGGAATGATGGGTTAAAACAAATTCTGTGAAATTTAACAGGGACGAAAGTGAAGTCTTTCACATGGGTAAAAAAAAATCAATTGTGGTAGAGCATGGTGGCTCACACCTGTAATCCCAACACTTTGGGAGGTAGAGGTGGGAGGGTTGCTTGAGCCCAGGAGGTCTAGGCTGCAGTGAGCTATGTGTGTGTGACTGCACACCAGCCTGGGTGACAGAGACCCCGACTCAAAAAAAAAAAAAAAATCTGTTATACCAGCACAGGCTGTCTTAGTAGCAGCAGGAAGAACGAAAAGATTTTAGTTGAAAGAAAACTGAGAGCAAACCCTTAATAGGATGGGAGAGGTATCTAGATCATGGGAGCTGATGGTCCTGCTCTTATCTGAGGGAGTGAGGCCTTTCCTGCAGGACTGTTAATAACATTGATGACAATAGTGATGGTCATGTTTTATTGGGTGCCAGACACTGTGCTATCACATGACTATGCCTTAGCAACCCTGAAATGGGTAGATGTCTTTATCATTCTCTGAGAGACAGGGAAAAGTTTTTCCTACTCTCACACACTTCTCAACACAGCACTTCTGACACAGAGGTGTGGGGTTTTTCCACATGCACCAAGCAAATGGTTTTCTAGCAGACACCGACTGGGTGTCCTGTAATTTAATTCAGTTCTCACACTGTCACACGGCCTATTTTACCTTTTTTTTTTTTTTTGAGTTGGAGTCTCACTCTGTCGCCCAGAGTAGAGTGCAGTGGTATACTCACGGCCACCACAGCCTCAGCCCTGCTGGGGTCAGGTGATCCTTCCACCTCAGCCTTCCAAGAAGCTGGAACTACAGGCACACACCATCATGCCCAGCTAATTTTTTTTTGTGATTTATTGTAGAGACGAGGTCTTGCCAAGTTTTCCAGGCTGGTCTTGAACTCGTGGGCTCAGACAATTCTCTCACCTCAGCCTCCCAAAATGCTGGGATTATAGGCGTGAGCCACTGTGCCTGGCTTTTTTTTTTTTCTAAATCTTTAAATCTTTGAAATCTGATGTATAGGATTTGATGCTAACAGCACATCTCAGTTAGCATGAGGCACATTTCAGTAGCCACATGTGGCCATTGACTGCTGTGCTAGTGCAGCTTCAGGGGAGCATGGCCTCTTTCCTCCACTATGGTAAGGGTGTAAGAAGCTTCCCGTAAGTAGGGCAGGTTTAGAGACTGTGGCCACACATCAGATGGAGCCACAAAAGTTAACTGAAATTTGGAAGAGTTGTGATCTAAGAAACAGAATGCATATGAAAAAAAAGAATGAGATTTCCTTTTTTTGTTGTTTTGGGGTTTTAAAAATATTTTATTTTAAAGATGTGGGGTACAATTCAGGATTAGGTATACAAGCAGTCATTGTGCAGGTAAAGTTTGGGTCTCCCTTTGGTTCCTACTTTGCTTGGTTTGAGATCAGGTACCCTTATTGATGTTGTGTTCCCCACCCCCAGTCCTGGCAGTATCCCACTACTGCCAATCCCTTTCTTATAGTATTATGGTAAATGTTCAGGTTCCGCTTATGAGTGAGAACATGTGGTACTCTGTTCTTTGTTTCTGTGATAGATCACTGAGTATGATTGACTCTAAATCCATCCAGGTAGCTGCAAAGTCCATATATTTGTCCTTCTTTATGGCTGTGTAATATTCCATCATGTATATGTACCACATTTTAAAAATCCAGTCTAGTTTTAATGGGCAGCACAGTTGGTTCCATGTTTTTGCTATTGTGAACAGTGCTGCAGTATACATGTGTGTGCCGTTATCTTTTGTATCTAATGATTTGAGTTCCTCCAGGTATATTCCCAGCTGGGTTATATGAAAGGTAAATTTCTAGTTCTTTTAGAAATCTCCACACTGTTTTCCATAGAGGTTGAACTAGTTTGCATTCCTACCAGCAGTGTAGTAGTGTTCCCTTTTCTCTACATCCTTACCAGCATCTGTTGTTGTTTATTAATGATAGCCATTCTTATTGGGGTTAGGTGGTATCTCAATGTGGTTTTGATTTGCATTTACTAGCAGGATTTCATCAAACTCGAATGGACTTAGGTTTTAACAGGGGAAATCAGGTTTCTTAAGAGTCAAAAAATTTCAAGATCCTATCAAGAGACAGCCACTTGGATGGAGGTGGTGTTATTGTGTGAATGGAAGAATTCGGGAATATGTACATACTTGGAATAACTATGAGACCATCCCCACTTGGAGGCCACTGACCTAGGTTCTATGAGAAAAGGTCCACCTTGTTATCATCTGGCCAGAGGCCTCCCAGGTCGTGAAAAGAATTAGCAAGCTGAGAAGACAACCTCCAAACTAAATGGTAGATAGCCCAATTTTGTTTGCAATGATACATACAATTGTTTCCTTACTGGACAGAGCATATTTTAACTCCATGAAGATTCAGAATTAAGTATAGGAATGTTCAGAGATAAATATAACTCAGAGATCAGCAAACTTCTATAAAGTGTCAGATAGTAAATATTTTAGGTTTTGTAGGCCAAGAGGCAAATTAAGAATATTATATAGGTATTTATATAAGGGAGAAAACAAAATTTCCACAAATTCTTCACTATGTGGCCTAAGCTGGAGTGCAGTGGCACTGCCTCGACTTCCTGGGTTCAGGCGATCTTGCACCTCAGCTTCCTGAGTAGCTAGGACTGCAGGCAATTGTCAACACTCCCTGCTATTTTTACAATTTTTTTGTAGAAATGAAGTCTTGCTATGTTGTCTAGGCTAGTCTTGAACTCCTGGGCTCAAGCAATCCTCCTGTCTTGGCCTCCCAAATTGCTGGCATTACAGGTGTGAGCCACTGCACCCAGCCTTCTATTTTAAATTTAGGCCCAGATAGCCACTCAATCCATCTGAAGAATTGGCTTTTTCAACTTCACATTTGTTCACAATTGTAATTAGATTTTATGCATTTTATCTTTGAAAATGTCTTTTCACCACAACCTTGCACAAAGGTCATTGAAATCTCACACAAAAAATACTTCTGCAAGGATATCTGCCCAGCAGCTGCCTGTCCAACCTTAGACTGGTGTCAACATGTCATTGATCTTTGTGGCCAAGGTCAATTATTTCAAAACAATTATGTAATCATTCTTATTTTTTCTGTTAAAAACATTTGTCTGGTACCTTCCTGAATACCCACATAGTTTACTATGGTATGCGTATTTTCATCGCAATGGTATATTTCCAAATAAACATCTTTTCTTAAAAAAAAAAAAAGCCTTTTCATTCCAATAGGTACTACCAAATAATGATAACAACCTGTGAGCATATGGTTTTAATTGAATGTATTCATTGATTAGAAGCATTTATAGATTTCTGTTAGATTTTCCCCCTGATATTTGATTTTTAGCATGTTATTATCTTTCAGATGAATCACTTCTAGTTGAAGGTTAGGCAGAAGCTCCTCAATTGCATAGGTATGTAGATTTTGAAATTTGGAAATTTTCTTTGCATTTTTTTTTTGAGGTGCAAAAAGCACTGCTGGAAGTTGGAAAATACCTGTTTTGTGTGGGAATAGAGATCCTGCTTCTTGTTTTAACTTCTGACAGCACAGGAAGTGTATAAAGCAGATTGACATTCTTTGTAATTAAAATCATGTTAGCTGTTGAAATGACTTTACTGAAGTGTAAGCTTTGCATATAAATGCTGTCTTGCCTTGTAAGTTTAGGTTGGATTCATTAAGAAAGATTATTTAGTCTTCAGCGAAAGCTAGTTTCCAAAGCCATTTACTGTCTGATAATAGTTAAAGGTAGTTTTTATTCAGCAAAATTTTGATCTTGGCTCTGAGCTAGAATAATTCACAAGAAAATTATGTAACTGCTAAGCCATTGACCTGCCGAGTAGTAGGGCAAGTCAGGATTTTCCATGTCTATTTATGACAAAAATGTGCAGAGCTTATGATGGTCAAGCGTATGAGAGCCAAGGAAGTTCATCCTGATGATACTGGTTCAATAACACCTGGTAGATCCAAGTGTTTTTGCAAAGTATCTTCTGATGAGTAATACAATGAATTGTCATAGGCTTTAAGTAGCTTACATTGTCACAGGCTATGTAAACTTTTTAACCTAGCCTTTTTTTATTCAGTACGTATTTGTACCACCATCCTCAGGTGTAACACTTCTTAGTAAATTCCACTTCAGGTCGCACTGAATTAGTACTTTCTCATGTTTTTGAAAATAGTTATTTCATGCAGATCATTCACAGAGGCTAATCCTTAAGTCACTTCAAACTCAGTCTCGACTCCTTGAATAAACAACTAAGCAGCATCAAAACATCTGTCAACTCATTAAGAGCAAAGGAAAACCATTCAAAATCATTTGCCTAAGTTTTAAAAAGTTATTGTTGAAGTTCCTCCCCATGTCCTTAACTCTGAGCAACTCTTCCTGCAGTAGGACTAATAGTCTTAAATGAGTTTATGTTCTTTGGACACACATCCTCAGCTGCTGCAATCAAACATGATTTAATTAATCCATTATTTGTAAATGGATTTCCTTGCTTGGCTAACAGATGAGTTACTTGGAACCTTACTTTGCAGTCTCATTTTCATTTGTGTGAAGATTCTGTAATGATGAGATACTGTTTAAATTTTTCTGATCACTGCTTTCCTGTGAGTTGAGAATATTGTGTTGAGTGCTTAGTCTGGTAATGTCGATGTGTATTGTATACTTTCAGCATGGCTGTGGTGTCATTGCATAATAAATACAATGGTTTGACATATAGTTGATTTACAGAACCTACGTTCCACTGAGCCTTAAAATTGCAACACACAAAGACCATGTTTCCTATCTGAACATGATGGGTATTCTCTGTGCTATGGTTTGAACGTTTGTGTCCCTCCAAAATTCATGTTGAAACTTAATCCCCAATGCAACAGTATTAAGAGGTGGGGCCTTTAGGAGTGATTAGACCATGAAAGATCTGCCCTCATGAATGAGTTGAGTACCCTATAAAAGAGTTGGATGAAACTAGCTAGGCTCTTTTGCCCTTTTGCTTTCTACCATGTGAGGATGCAGCAAACAGGTGCCATCTTGAAGCAGAGAGCAGCCTCACCAGACTCTAAATCTGCTGGTGCCTTGACCTTGGACTTCCCAGACTCCAGAACTGTGAGAAATAAACTTCTGTTCTTCATAAATTATACAGTCTCAGGTATTTTGTTATAGCAGCAGGAGCAGATAAAGATACAGCGGCAATAAAACAATAAAATAAAATGTCACTGTATGGTGATACACAGTTGAAAAGCTGTCAAGTTATAGCTGTGTCACTGATTTGTAGTGCTCTGGGCAATAGTGCAAAGCAATGAGAGCATCACATACAGTCTGTCACAACCACTTAAGTCTGTTGTGGTAGTTCAGATGCAGTCATAAAAAAATAAATGAACATGGCTGTGCTCCAATGCAACTTTATTTATGGACACTAAAAATGGAATTTTATATAATTTTCACATGACATGAAAGATTCTGCTTTTGATTTTCTCCAACCATTTAAAAAATGTAACAACCTTTCTTTTAAGAGAAAAAAAAAGACAAGCCACAGACTGGGAGAAAATATTTGCAAAATCCATATCTGATAAAGAACTGTTATACAAAATATACAAAAAAAACCTCTTAAAACTCAACAATAAAAAAAATAACTCAATTAAAAAACAGGCAAAAGATCTAAAGAGACATCTCAACAATAAAGATAAACAAATGACAATTAAATATATGAAAAGATGCTCAATATCATATGTCACTAGGGAACTGCAAATTAAAGCAACAATGAGATATTCCTACACACTTGTAGAAAATCCAAAACCCCGACAACTTCAAATGCTGTTGAGGATGGAGAAACTGGAACTCTCATTTATTGCTGGTAGAAATACAAAATGGTACAGCCACTGTGGAAGACAGTTTGGCAGTTTCTTACAAAACTTAACATACTCTTAGGATTCAGCAATCTCATTCCTTGGTATTTGCTCAAAAGAGTGGAAAATTTAAGTCCCCACAAAAACCTGCATATGAATGTTTATAGAAGCTTTATTCATAAATGTCAAAACTTGGGAGCCACCAGGATAAGTACAGATAAATAAACTGGTACATCCAGACAATGGACTATTATTTAGCGCTAGAAAGGGATGAGCTATCAAGCCTTGAAAAGGCATAGAGAGATTTATATACATATTGCTAAGTGAAAGAAGTCAATCTAAAATTCATACTGCATAGCATGAGTCATGATTCCAACCAGATGACATTCTGGAAAAGGTAAAATTATGAAGACCAAAAAGATCAATGGTTGTTAGGAGCTTGGGTGGGCGAAGAAGAGAAGGAAAGATGAATGGGGAAGCTTTAAGGGCTTTTTAGGGCAGTGGAAACTATTCTGTATGATATTGTAATGGTGGATACATTTGTCAAAACCTGTAGAATGTACAATATTAAGAGTGAACCCTAATGTGAACTGTGGACTTTTGTAAAGAAGAATATATCAATACTGACTCATTGATTATAACAAATATACCATACCAATGCAAGATGCTAATATTAGGGGAAACTGTGTAAGGAGGAGAAAATGTATATGGGAACTCAGTACCTTCTGTTCAATTTTTCTTTAAATTTAAACTGCTCTAAAAAATAAAGTCTATTACTTAAATTTGTTATTTTACAGTCTGAAAAAAAAAAAAAACAGGTGGCAGACTGAATTTGATTTATAGGCTGCAATTTGCTGATTCCTGATCTAACCCATAGAAGTAGTTTTTTTTTTTGGAGTTGGAATCTCACTCCATCGCCCAGGCTGGAGTGCAGTGGCACGCTCATGGCCACTCTAGCATCGACCTGCTGGGCTCAGGCGATCCTTCCACCTCAGCCTTCCAAGTAGCTGGAACTACAGGTGCACACTACCATGCCTGGCTAATTTATTTATTTATTGTAGAGATGAGGTGATGCCAAGTTGCCCAGGCTATTCTTGAACCCAGAGGCTCAGGCAATCCTCTTGCCTCGGCCTCCCAAAGTGCTGGGATTACAGGCTTGAACCACTGCGCCCAGCATAGTAATTTTGTTTTAAAGAACCTATGGTATTTTAGAGTTTAAAGTGTTTGTTAAATGTAAGAGAACTTGACCTGTTTTTAAAAGTGATTAAAGTATATAATTAAGTAATTGATTTAGCATTATACTTTTAAATGGAACCTTTAAGTTTGAAGACAGCATAAAAATATTTAAGAGAATTTAAGATTCATTGTTTTTACTGGTTTAATGTATTAAATTTATGAGATCTACTTAAGAACTCCAGAAGGCCTTACTTAAGATAATTCAAATCTTTCAAAAAAGTATATATCAAATTTATAAATACTGCTTTAAGTAAATGTTCAAAAGATTTTAACTAAGTTTGAAGTGGGAGCAACTATTAGTTAAAATCAATTTAAAGTGATTGTTCACATTTGCTAAATTTAAAAATAGTGTATTTGTGAACCAAACTTTAAGAAATGCTTAAGAAATGTTAAGAAAAAGTTCAAGAAAGCCGAATGCAATATGTTTCGGTTCTGATTTGAAAAACCAAATCTTACCAAAAAATGTGAAAAAATCGGGAGAATTGGAACATTAAATATTAGATGATTTAAACGGGTCATTCTTTTTCTCTCCTTTTTTTTAGTGTGATAAAGGTATTGTTATGTTAAAAGAAAAAGAAGAACCCTTTTATCTTAGAAATGCACACTCAAGTACTTAAGACTGAAATGACATATCTGAGGTTTGCTTTAAAATAAGATGATGGGCAGGGTTGGGATGGGGGTACAGATGAAGCAAGATTGGCAATATATTGCTCATTGTTTAGACTGGTGATGGGCACATGAGAGTCTTTAGTCTATCTACTTTTATGTATGTTTGGAGATTTCCATTTTTAAAAAAGCTTAAGGAAGAAATAAATTTTTTAACTAGTTAAATATTAATTTTTAAAAAAAACCCAATAACTCATAAGTAGTCTTTTTCATGCCCAGACTACCCTCGAAAATACTAACCAAACTCAGCTCATGCTACACACACACTTTCCCCAGGCTTCCAGAGAACAGAACTGGTGCTAGTGGGTGGAGTGATAGGAAAACAGGCAGCTTTCTGTTCATGACACAAAGATACAGTGGCAGCCTTGAGCAGCAGTGAGGTCCCCACACTGGCCACCCTTTGCTGAGGGCATGCTCCTTTGGATACAAGACAAGGCACCAACACCCAGTCTTGTCCCCTCCATCTGTGAGGTTTTAAGGTCAGGTGGGTTACCTTGCCCATTAGCAGTCACTGCTTCAGGGACGAGTGATCGGACTCGCTCTGGGGTCTTGCTTAAGTAGAAACCTCAGATCCCCTTTTCCTAATTTACATGATCACAACAGATCTGCTGTCTGCTGGTGAGTTTTGAGGAGCACAGCCTGTCCTCACCTACTCTAATCCTTTTTGTAAGGTCATGGAAGAGATTGCTTCCCAGGAGAAAAATATTACAGCTCTTGAAAAAGCCATCCTTGACCAAGAAGGGCCAGCCAAGGTGGCTCATACACGCCTGGAGACCAGGACGCACCGGCCTAACGTGGAGCTGTGTCGTGATGTCGCACAATATAGGCTCATCAAGGAGGTTCAAGAGATCACCAACAATGTTACAAGGTGGGCTAGCAGCTGGTGGGCAGAGGGGCCCCGGGGCTCAGTCTCAACCTGAATTTCAGGCAGGGGCTAGAACAGTGACCATAGTGGGTGGAACCTGCTCTATAATATTTGAAGGATTCCTTCCTAGAGGGCAGTCCCCACTACTTCTAGCCAAAATTGTTACCATGCAGAAAATGGGTCCCAATGTTGAAACATTTCTAAATAAGCCCCAAACCAGCTGTTTAGGTAAAATCTTCAGTTTTAAGTGTTGGCATGTCATAGAGGTGTCTGCGCCATGCCTATAGCTTGTGGCCCCAATTTGAAATCTCTGCCTTAAGGAGGAGAGAGGGGGAGGGAGGGGAAAAACATATATCAATTCAGCTTCTGCACTGAACACCTGGATACATCCCCCCCAAAAAAAAGTAATGCAGAGAGAGAAATTATCCCTTTCTATTCTTCCTCTTCCTCTAGATTAAAGGAAACTCTAGCCCAAGCTCAGGTAGAGCTGAAAGGGCTGAATCGCAGACAACTTGCCCTGCAGGAAGAGATCCAGGTGAAAGACAACACCATCTACATCGATGAAGTGCTGTGTATGCAGATGAGAAAGTCCATCCCACCAAGGGATGGGGAAGACCACGGAGGCTGGGCTGGGGGACTCCGCCGTGATGCTGTCTGCTAAGAGTAGGGCTAATTCTAATTCTCATTAAACTAAGTCATGGCAACCCCCTTGGGTCCCTTCCTGCTCTAGGAACTTTTCTGTCCTCTCAATAAATCCTGCTTTCTCAAAAACAAAACAACAACAACAACAACAACAAAACCAAAAAACCCCACCAAGTCATAGCACAGCACAGAGTTCTCATTTCAGGCTGGCGGAACATCTAGCCAGTCTGTGACAATTCTTTCTTTCTTTCTTTCTTTCTTTCTTTCTTTCTTTCTTTCTTTCTTTCTTTCTTTCTTTCTTTCTTTCTTTCTTTCTTTCTTTCTTTCTCTTTCTTTCTTCCTTCCTTCCTTCCTTCCTTCCTTCCTTCCTTCCTTCCTTCCTTCCTTCCTTCCTTCCTTCCTTCCTTTCTTTCTTCTTTTTTTTTTTTTTACTTTAGATTCAGGAGGCACACATGTGTATTTGTTACGTGGACATATTGTGTAGTGGTGGGGCTTGGGTCTCAGGTGTCAGAGTTCTTATGCTGCTGGTGTGGAGTTTGTTTAACAGTTAAATTCCACTATTACCACTGGTCTCTCTCATAATATCACAGGGTTTGGGGCTTTGGGAGATGGGTTCGATACATTTCAGCTCATATTCAATTCAGTTGCATATTTGAGTTGCATCACCTAACCAGACCATGCCCATCTTGCTCATGAGATGGGTTGCAAGCCTTTCTCTTAGCCCTCAACATTCCTTTTCCCTAGAAAACAACGTGGTAACTGCTGACTTGGACCCCTCTGGCTGGTCCACGTAAAGCTTATTCAATTCACTCAAAACCTAGATGAAAGAAGAACAGTCGGGATCAGGAGTCCCTCTTGGCCTGTAGGCTTCCAGCCTGGGCCCTCTTCTGGTAGGAAATTCAATCTGGTGGCAGAGAATGAGGAGCGGGTGAGCCAGGTTGCTGTTGTCTATGGGGTCAGAGTAGGGAGAGCTCCAAGGACACCCGTGGACATGTGTGTCAGCTGTGGATGGCAGGCATGGGAGGGCCGATGAGGGTGCAGACCCCAGGAACTGTAGTCTCATAATTGTCAACTTGGGAAAGAAGCCAACGTTCCCAGGCTCCAGAGACAAGCTTTTCCAGCGAGCAGGTGCGCACATCCTTTGGCGCCACCACGCGGTAAGGAATTGTAGATGTTTTCTTTTCCTGAATGTAAAGTCATCCTCAGAATGTGAGTTTGGTATTGGCTTCCAGACCAGTTAGTATTTATTGGGAGTATTTTTTTTCTTTTAAATAGTCAAGTAACAGTAAAAGAAAAGGAAAAAATCCCAAATTCCCATTCCTGCCACAGATTCACATCAGTGGTTAAGAGTGTAGGTTCTGGAGTCAGGCATCCCAGAGTTCAAGGTCTCCAATAGTTTCTACTTGAGAGGGTTTTAGGGCGTCTGAATGAGATAACCTCTGAGAAGGACTTCATACTGAGCCTGTCTTAGGGGAAGAGAGTGTTCAATAAATGCAACCCGTGTGAACAATATCCATTTCTATATTAGCATAATTTTTGCACAGTTGCACTCGTGGTGTAGACTCAATGTTATATAATTGTATTCTTCCTTCCACTTTGCTCTGTCATCTGTATAATTATTTTAATGGTTATATGCCTCTGTGAAAGCTTTCACCAAGACTGTTTCATATACTTAACCATTTCTTTTTCAAAAAAAGAGCTCTGCTTCTAGCTGGCTACCTTCTGCTGAGTCGCAGCAGCTCAGGAACACATCTGGGTGACTGTCACAGGAAGACTTTTGCATTGGGAAATGGTTCATTCATTAATTCATTCCACTAATGGTCAAGGAAGACCTTCCAGGCACCCACCATCTCAGCACTCTCCCAAGTGTGGAGCTGCTTCCACACTCTGTGCTAACACTGGTTCCCTCTGCCTACAGGACAACTGGTGATGTGAGGCCCAGTACCAGCCAGGGGGTCAGGAGACCTAGCTCCAGTTCCAACTCTGCCAGGACAATCTCTCTTCCCACTTATGGCCACCTGTAAAGTAAGAGGATTGGACTCCACAGCTCAGAACCCTTCCCATCTTTGCTGTCCCCTGAATCTCACTGCTTAGCTCCATGTGTGGTGTCTTGAGCTACAAAGACAATGCAGGATGTGGGTCTAATTCCTGGGAGGTTTATGAACTGAGTGTTCCTCAATCCAGAGAATCTTTGCAGCAAGGGGTGTTCCCAATCTGGGATGGAGAAACCCTTTTTAAGGCCAAAATCATCGGCTTAATTCTGATCTGTGCTACCCCAATGCTGAGTGTCACCTTTCAGAGTGCTGAGCAAATATGCAGGCCTTCTCATGCCCTGAGTAAGGTGGCAGTCCCCTCTCTGTCCTCTGAGAAGTCTCTGAGTGCTCTTCTTCCCTGGCGTGGAAGCGTCCAAATACCCCGCCCCAGTTTCCAGGGCAGACATCAGAGTTTGTGCTAACTTAACAGGGTCACGAGGTCTGTCCCAAGTGATGTGGCCAGCAGTGAGTGAAGACGTTGGACAAAATCCTTCCTTGTGAATATGGACCTGAGAGGCAACCAGCCTCAGGGGTTAATTCAGATCACAGGCTCTGTGGTTGGGCGTGGTTCAGATCAGCTCCAGAAGTGGGATCCAGGGCAAGTTACTCAACTGTCCTGAGCTTCAGTTGCCTAATCTGTAAGTGAAACTAACAAAGTCTAGATCTGTGAGATAACCTAGATCTGTGAGACAAGGTGACTAAGACTCTCAACACAATGTCCAGCACATGCTGTTTTTATGGGAAATGGGATTTTTATTTTATTACAGTTGAGGCCATTTCTCAGCATGAAGATACAAAATGCAGAAACATCAAGATTCAAGGAAACGATGTTCTGTTAGGAACTTTGCTCACACACTTCATAGGTCTCATTTGGCATCGGCGTGTTTCACAGGTGAAATCTGATCTTAACCCATGTTTCTTAGAGGATATCTGCAGTTAGACCACAGTTGCAAAAACCTTTGTAGCTACTGATTAAGCCCGCTCTGTTCCATACCTCTCTGATCCACCCAACCCAGTTATCTTTTCAAGATAAAATTAAACCTCATTCTTAGATAATAAAACATGTTATTTTTAAGTGCCATCACTTAAATTGGGAGTCATTCAAACTTGAATCTTCTTTGAATAGAATCAAAGTCAGATTTGTCTGCAATCTATATAATTCAAAGAAATGTGGAATTGAAGTTCTGCATCTTCAGTGGTTTCGCTGAGCAACCATGAGGGGGATTCTCCCAAGTAGTTCAGCGTTTGGCACACTGGGAACATCTCAGGAAGACTGGTCCTCTCCTGTGCTCAATCTAGGTCCTTCTTTGTTCTGTGGATTCTGTTGACTGCCACTTACAGACAGCCCATGTGCTGTCGCCTTCTCCCTCTACCACCATTCCAGCCTGTTCTGGGGGTGCCAGGATTGGGAATGATAAGGTCAAAGCCACCCTCCCAGGACACCAGGATCATAATTGGGTAACTGCCGACAAGTGCAGATGCACAAAGCTACAAAATGAACAAGAAATGAATAGAGCCGGGCTCGGTGGCTCAGCCTGTAATCTCATGCTTTGGGAGGCTGAGGTGAGTGGATTGCCTGAGCCCACGGGTTTGAGACCCGCCTGGGCAACTTGGTGAGCCCTCATCTCTACAATAAATCAAAAAATTAGCCGGGCGTGGTAGCACATGCCTGTAGTTCCAGCTACTTGGAAGGCTGAGGTGGAAGGATCGCCGGAGGTGGGGATGGCTGGGAGTGGCCACTGCACTCCAGTCTGGGTGACAGAGTGAGACTCCAACTCAAAAAAAAAAAAGAAGAAATGAATCGGAGCTCTGATGCTGCCTGCCATACAGAACACAGTGCCTGATCATGAGTCAAGCTGTCATCTCCCTCTGCCAGGACAAAAGAGAGACCCATCCTCATAGCTGCCTAGATGGTCTGGCTATCCCGTCGGTCTTTTGTGCAAGGAGTCCTCCATGGCAGAAAGAGGGAGGGAAGAAGGGAAACGTGGAGAATGGCGACTTCCACCTTAGATGCTAGTGTTGTGGAAGGGCACTCCCAGGGGTCATTTGCCCTCCAGAGCAGGGCTGGGGCCATGTTGCCAAGAGTCTTGTGTAATTCATTTATTCTCATAGGGTATATGTAGTGTTGATGGAAACCAATGCTGGCCTATGGAAAATAGCTCAAAGAAGGGAAACAGGGAGTGGGAAGAAAGAAAACCCTCCAACTCTGCTGAATGCAGTAAAAAGCATTTTTCATGATCCCACTGCAGGACTGTTTACCAGAATGCTGGCTACCAAAGGCTGCTCTGCTATTGGGAAGTCGTCCCTGTGGCCACTTGCTAAGGATGAGCTAATCTTTATCTCTCACACCTGAGACCAGATCTGAAGTAAAAATAGCTCAGCATTCCTGGTTAGTCAATGCACTTCAAGTGGTTTTTACAATAAACTGGCAGCGTTTATGACTAACTTCATTCTTGCAAAAGAAGTTTCAAGTTTTCCAGGCTATGTTGAGTTCAAGAACTTCTTTATAAACATCAAACATAGTTGCTGCATCCAAATGGCCTCTGAGGAGGCACAGAGGGAAGACTTTGTAAAACCTGCCAAAACAACAGTTCCAGATACATCCACAAACCAATGAAAACCATATTTAACAGAAAGAGAAAAATCTTATTTAAGAGGATCATCATAGCGCAGTCTAAGTTATGACACCCCTAAAATTTTGGTAATGAACTTGGTTCATGAGAAAGGTACCTGGTCAAAATCAATTGTTTTATTTCCTGATCTCTCAAGAACACGAATATAGTTTAATTCAGAAGACTATTTTCCAAGTATTTTTTCTCTACATAAAATTTTTGTCAGCTAATTCTCCAGAGTTAGTGGGGTGACTTTTTTCTTCCTTCCAGTTGTTGATTTTGTCCATGGAGAGCCACGTCCATCACTGGTCCTTCTTGTTTGGAGATCTGGCACACAAAGTCAGCTGTGCTTTCAAACCTGTGGGCTTCCAGACCTTGGGGAGATGTCAGAATTCACCACTGTCTCAAACACCATTGGAAAAAGTCCTGAGAGCTAGTCACTTGAAAAATGAATTCCATTTTTGAAATTTAGAAACATTTAAAAATTCCATATGTAATTTCTCAGGCAAAGAAGGAGTAATGTTAATGGTATTAATGCTCAGTGAAAGTCCGTTGAAAACAATAACATGCTGTAGAACAATTAGGCATTGTTATTATTCCCTTGGTCCATCAAAATAAGAGGGAAAGCATAAGCAATCAGGTTTCTAGTTTACTGGCTACTGACATTCCTAATGGCCAGAGGGAGTGGAGAGGGAAGATTCCTCGGTGTGGACCCAAATCTCAGATCACACACACACACACACACACACACACACACACACACACACACACACACACACACACACACTGTGTATTTGAGACAGGGTCTCACTCTGTTGCCCAAGGTGTAGTGCAGTGGTGCAATCCTGGTTTACTATTGCCTCGACCTCCTGGGCTCAGGTGATCCTCTCAGTCCCCCAAGTAGCTGGAACTACAGGTGTATGCCACAACTCCCAGCTAATTTTTAATTTTTTTTTGAGAGACAGGGTCTTGTTATGTTGCCTAGGCTGGTCTTGAATTCCTAGCTCAAGCCATCCTCCCACCTGAGCCAACCAAAATGCTAGGATTACGGTATGAATCACCATGTCTGGCTTATATTCTTAAGAGCACAAAAAATTAGTGCACATCCTCATTTTCAGGGGACCTAGATTGTCCCCTGAAACCAGACTAATGTTCAAAATTAGAGAATCACTTAAAAAACTAGATTTATGTTAGTATTTGGTGTATTTACCTGGGCTGTTTCCACCACAGGCGATCAGCCTGACAGCGTTAGAACTCAACTTTGATTCTCATTCAGTCTGGACTCCATTTAAAAGTAGACTCTCATTCATTCATGCCCAGCCCTGATTTCCTCATGATCCAGTTCTTTTGTGGCTTATGTAGGTGTGACATAGTCTTAGGCTATTTCAGATAATTGACTGATAGATATATCATAGTAATGACCTGCCACTGGTCTGTGATCCACAGTTCATAAAGGGCCTTCCCATGTATTTTGTCATCGAGTGCTCATGAAAAACCTGAAGAGGCTGGTATTATCCCTAGCTTCATTTTATAGATGGGATGCTAGTCTTGATGTCAAACAGAACAAGGTTCAAATGCTGGCCATGCCACTTACTGTGACCTTAGGCAATTACTTAGCCTCTCTGCACCACTGTTCCCTTATCTCAGAATCATGTTGCCCACACTGTCCTTGTGATCCACATTGCCTTTTTCTGGTGTAGCACCTTGTCATCCAAGGCTCCAGGATAAAGGAGGTTAATGACAATCTTGTGACTTTCAGTTCCCATGTCAGGGAAACCTCCTCTCAGCAAGTGTAGACACATATCAAGGGTGCATCTCTAAGCAGCGGTTTCTGCATGTCAGGTCAGGAGATAACTGTCAGGTTTAATATTGAAGTTTTTTAAAAATTAATATTTTATTTTAGAGCTATGGGGTACATGTGAGGATTTACTACATAAGTCAATTGTATGCAGGCGAGGTTTGGACTTCTGGTGGGCCTCTCCTCCCCTGATAGTGGACCTGGTACCCATTGGGCCGTAGTGTGCCCCTTATACCTCCTCCCTCTCCCTCCCTTAGCAGTGTTCGGCATTTGTTGTTTTACCTTTGTGTTTATGTGACCAGAGCCCACTTATGAGTGAGAACATGCAGTATTCAGTTTTTTTGTTTGTTTGTTTCTGATCTCCAGCTGCATCCATGTTACTACAAGGGATTTTGTTCTTTCTGGCTGCATAATATTTCACCTTGTATATATACTGCATTTTCTTTATCCAGTCCCCTTTCAATGAAGATTGAAGTTTTTTAAAGGTCATTGTCAAATTCCAAATCGCCATTTCCTAAAAAGCCTGAGCCTGTGTTTTACCAGAATGCTTCCTCAACCACAGCGCAGTGCATGGGACAGCACAAGGAGAGTGTGAGATTCTCATTCCTGCTGTCATGTGGTAGCTGAGAGGCTTCAGGAAAGTTACTTCATTTCTCTGATCTTCGTTCGCCTAATCTGTAAGTCAGATGAAGAACATCCTTCTTGCTGGGTTGTTGTGAAGATAGAATGAGAATGAGGTATTGTATGGAAAGCATTTAGTATAGTACCTGATGTAGTAGATGTTCACCAGATAGTGCCTAGTTTTTTTAAATTATTTTTAATTATAAAGATGTGAGGTACAATTCAGGGTTAGGTTTACAAATGTTGCTTATGCAGGTACCCTTCCCTCCCTTAGCAGTTTCCCTCAACTGCCAATCCTACCCCCATCCCACTACTGTCAATCCCTTTCTTATAGTATTATGATAATTGTTCAAGGTCCACTTATGAGTTGAGAACATATGGTACTCTGTTCTTTGTTTCTGTGATAGATCACTGAGTATGATCGACTCTAAATCCATCCAAGTTGCTGCGAAGTCTGTATGTTTGTCCTTCTTTATGGCTGCATAATATTCCATTGTGTATATGTACCACATTTTAAAAATCCAGTCCAATTTTGATGGGCAGCATGGTTGGTTCCATGTTTTTGCTATTGTGAATAGAGCTGCAACAAACATATGTGTGTAGGTATCTTTTTTTGTAGAATGATTTGAGTTCCTCTGGGTATATTCCCAATAGGGGAATTGCTGAGTCATATGGAAATTCAATTTCTAGTTCTTTCAGAAATTGCCACACTGTCTTCTAAAGAGATTGCACCAGTTTGCATTCCCACCAGCAGTGGGGAAGCGTTCCTTTTTCTCCACATCCTCGCCAGCATCTGTTGTTTGTTTTATTAATGATGGCCATTCTTACTGGGGTTAGGTGGTATCTCAATGTGGTTTTGATTTGCATTTCTCTGATGATTAGTGAGGCTGAGCACTTTTTCATGTGTCTGTTGGCTGCCCATATATCTTCTTTTGAGAAGTGTCTATTCACATCTTTTCCCCACTTTTTAATGGGACTGTTTGTTTTTTTGCTTTAAGAGCATTTGAGTTCCTTATAGATCCTAGATGTTAGGCCTTTGTCAGATATACAGTTAGCAAATAATTTTTCCCATTCTGTGTACTGTCTCCCTGCTCTCTTGATGATTTCTTTTGCTTTGCACAAGCTTGTCAGTTTGATGAGGTCCCATTTGTCTATCTTATTTCTTATGGTATGGGCACTTGGGATTCTGATCAGGAATTGGTTGCCAGTTCCAATTTCTATAAGGGTGTCTCCTGAGTCTTCTAAGATACTCATAGTTTGAGGTTTTAGGGTTAGGTCTTTGATCCATTTAGTGTTAATTTTTGTGTATGGTGATAGATAGGGGTCCTGTTTCAATATTCTGCATGTGATCAGCCAGTTTTCCCAGCACCATTTACTGAATAGGTTCTCCTCTCCCCAGTGGTTGTTATTGGAGGCTTTGTCAAAGATGAGTTGGTTGAGGAATTGAGGCTTTGCTTACAGAATCTCTATCCTGTTCCATTGGTCTATGTGCCTGTTCTTGTACCAATACCAGGCTGTTTTTATTACTGTAACCTTATAGTAAAGTTTGAAGTCTGGAAGTGTGATACCTCCTGCTTTGTTTCTTTTGCTAAGCATTGTTTTGGCTATTCATGGTCATTTATGTTTCCATATGAATTTTTGTATTGTGATTTCCAGGTCTGAGAAGAATGATGTTGGTAATTTAATGGGTATTGTGTTGAATCCGTAGATTGCCTTTGGTAGGATGGACATTTTAACAATGTTGATTCTTCCTATCCATGAGCATGGAATATTTTTCCATTTGTTTGTGTCTTCTTGGATTTCTTTGAGCAGTGTTTTGTGGTTCTCACTGTAAGAGTCTTTCACTTCTCTGGTTAGGAAGATGCCAAGATTTTTCATTTTTTGGTGTGGCTATTGTGAACAGGATTGCGCTTTTAATTTGGGTCTCTGCCTGCTTGTTCTTGATGTATAGGAATGCAACTGTCTTTTGCACATTTATTTTGTACCCTGAGACTTTGCCAAAGTCCTTTACCAGTGCAAGCAGATTTTTGACAGACTCTCTTGGATTTTCAAGGTATAGAATCATATCATCAGCAAAGAGGGTTAACTTGACTTCCTCTTTTCCTATTTGGATATCCCTGATTTCCTTCTCTTGTCTAATTGCCCTAGTTAGGACTACCAACACAATATTGAACAAAAGGGGTGAGAGTGGGCAGCCTTGTCTTGCTCCAGTTTTCAGGGGAAATGTTTCCAATTTCTGTCCATTTAGCAATATGTTAGCTGTGGGTTTATTGTAAATGGCACTTACTATTTTTAGGTATGTTCCTTCTATACCTAGGTATTTGAGGATTTTTTTTTATCAAGAAGGTATGCTGGATTTATCAAAATCTTTTTCTGCATCTAATGATTTAATCATGTGATTCTTGTTTTTACATTTGTTGATGTATTTAATTACATTTATGGTCTTGTGAATGTTGAACCAGCCCTGCAATACTATAAATGTAATGGTGGATGATTTTTGAGATGTGTTTTTGGATCCAATTTGCTAGAATCTTGCTGAGGATTTTTGCATCTAAGTTCATAAGGGATATTGGCCAGTAGTTCTCTTTTTTTGTTGGTCTTTACCCGGTTTGGTTATCAGTGTGATGTTAGCTTCATAAAATGATTTGGGGAGAATTCTGTCTTTCTCAATTGCCTGGAATACTTTCAATAGGATTGGTATCAGCTCCTCCTTGTACGTTTTATAGAATTCTGCTGGAAAGCCATCCAGTCCAGGGCTTTTTTTATAGGTAGTTTTCATATGACAGAGTCAATTTCCTGGGTTGTTATTGGTCTATTTAGTGTCTCAATGTCTTCTTGTTTCAATCTGGGGAGGTTGTGTGATGTCAGAAAGTCCTCCATTTCATTTAAGTTATCAAGTTTGTTTCCATATAGGTGTACATAGTAATCTCTGATAGTCTTTTGTATTTCTTTGGGGTCAGTTGTGATTAGATCTTTTGTATTTCTGATTGTGTTTATTTGGACTTTTTCTTGGTTATTCTGGCTAGGAGTTTATCAATCTTGTTAATTCTTTCCAAGCACCAACTTTTTGTTTTGTTGGTGTTTTCTATGATATTTTTGTCTTCTACGTCCCATATTTGGGCTCTTATTTTGGTGATTTGGATTCTTCTGCTAAAGTTGGGTTTTTGGTGGTCTTCTCTTTCCAGTTCCCTTAGGTGATTTGTTACGCTCTCAACTTCTGATCTTTCTGTTTTCTTGATGTGTGCTCATAGAGGTATAAATTTCCCTATTAGAACTCATTTTATGGCATCCCAGAGGTTTGGGTAAGATGTTTCTTCATTTTCATTTGTTTCCAGGAATCTTTTAATTTCTGCTTTGATTTTAGTGTTGACCCCAGTAATTGTTCAGCATCATGCTGTTTAGTGTCCATGTCTTTGTGGGCTTTGGGGAAATTTTGCTGGTGTTGATATTTATTTTTATTCCACTGTGGTCTGAGAAGGTGCATGACAATATTTCAACCTTATGGAATTTGTTTATACTTGATTTATGGTCAAGGATGTGATCAATTTTGGAGTATGATCCATGTGGTGATGAGTAGAATGTATATTCTGTGGTTGTTGGGTGAAATAATCTGTAGGTATCTATTAAGTCCATTTGATCAAGTGCCAAGTTTAGGTTCTGGATCTCCTTGCTAATTTTTTTCCTCAATGATCTATCTAGGGCTGTTAGTAGGGTATTCAATTCTCCTGCTATAATAGTGTTAGAGTCAATATATATATTTTTAGTTTACTTAATAGTTGCTTTATAAATGCTGGTGCTCCTGTGTTGGGTGCATATATGTTTAGGATGGATATTTCTTGTTGATGAATTAAACCTTTTATCATTATATAGTGTCCTTTTGCATCTTTTAAAAATTTTGATAACTTAAAGTTTGTTTTGTCTGATATTAAGATTGTGACTCCTGCCTTCTTTTGTGATCCATTTGTCTGGAAACTCATTTTCCATCCTTCAACTTTGAGTCTGTGTGCATCCCTTGTGTTGAGATGAGTTTCCTGGATGCAGCAAATAATTGGGTTATGGTTTCTTATCCAGTTTGCCATTCTGTGTCTTTTCAGTGGTGCATTTAGTCCATTCACATTCAGGCTGATTATTGAAATGTGATTGTTTATCCCTGTCATGAGGTTCTTATAAAGTTTTTTCTTTGTTTGCTTGTTTTCTTTTGACTTTGGGATTGATGTATGTGTGTGTTTTCAAGTTTCTTGTGCTGTATTCTCTGTTGATTCTTTGCTCTGTTGTTCTCTTGGGAATGTGTGGTCATTCTTTTTTTTCTTTCTTTCTTCTGTGCTTAATACCTTTTTAAGGGTCTCCTATAGAGCTGGTCTTGAAGCTGCATAATCTCTTAGGGATTGAATGTCTGAGACAGATTTTAATTCTTCATCACTGATGAAGCTGAACTTGACTGGGTAGGAAATTTTTGGTTGAAATTGCTTATCTTTGAGGACTTTGAATATCCAGTCCCTTCTTGCTTGTAATGTTTCTGCTGATAGGTCTGCTGCTATTCTGATTGGTTTTCCCCCATAGGTAATCTGACCTTTCTCTCTTGCTGCCTTTAGGATTTTTTCTTTTGCGCCTACTTTGTGTAGGCAAATTGCTATGTGTTTAGGGGTTGGTCTTCTCATTTGATGTCTTGTGGGGGTTCTCTGTATCTCTTGTGCTTGGCTAGTCACATCTCTGGTGAGATGGGAAAAGTTTTCTTGGATTACCTCCTGGATTACTTGCTCCAAGTTGTTCTCCATTTCCCTTTCTTCTTCTGGGATACCACTCAGGGTAGATTTGGTCTCTTGATATAATTGCACATATCTTGTAGACTTTGTTCTTTCTTTCTGAGTCTTCTTTCTATATTTTTTACAGATCGGGTTAATTCCATCTTCTGGTCTTCAAGTTCTGAGATTCTTTCTTCATCTAGATTAATTCTGCTTTCCATGCTTGTCATCTTGTTATTTATTTCCTGGATGAAAATTTTTACTGCCAAAGTCTCTGTTACAAGTTCTTTCAGTGTTGCATCTTGTCTTTCTTGAGTCTTATTCACTCCTTCCATCCATTCCATAATCCTTGTTGTGTTCTGGGGCCAGTCATTGGTGACTTCCATTGTTTGGGCACCAAGGTCTGATTTTTCAGGAGTTTTCTCTTTGTTACACTTGAAATTGCCTGTGGTTTTCCTTTGGTTTTTCCTCATTTGTGACAGATCTTTTGTTTTTCTCTTTAGTTCTGTTATTCAATGTCAGAAGGAGAGACTTTTCCTTCTGATGTTTGCTCAGCCCTCTATTTTTCCCTGGGCTGTGCTCTGGATTTGTTCTATTTTGAAATAGGAAAGTGAGTGGAAAGTTTTGCTGTCTCTTGTAGTTTTTGAAATTCAAATAAAGTAGGAGATGGGGCTCCAGGATTCAGAAACTACTTGCAAATTACAATGTTCACTAATTGTGGTATGTGTTCCCCGAGACCCACTCCCCACCACACTCTATATGATGATGCAAAGCAGAAACTAATGCAAAAAACAATTGAACACACACGCACAGAGATGTACACACACTTCCCAAAACAAACTGGAATAACAACAAAGTGAAACAAAGCAAGCAACAACAACAGAAAACCAAGAAAACTGAACACAAACACACACACACACACACACACACACACACACACACACACACACACACCTAGCACAAAGTGAATGGAGAAGGACACCAGGAAGACTAAAAAGAAAAAAAAAGAATTCAGATTGAACCCTCACACATATATTGACACACACCTTAAACTATAAAAAATTTAAAAAAATGGAAGAACAAAAGAGCAAGAATAAGCCAACAACAGCAACAAAATTGAAAGACAAACACTTAATCATTCACATACACACATAGACAGAAAACAACAAACAAAAGAAGAAAGAAATAGAAAAAGAAAAGAAAAAAAAATTGGGGGATGCAGATCAAATCCTCACATATACATTCATGTGCAAAGAAAAAATATTTTAAAAATAGATGAACTACCAAACAGGCAAAACATTTTTTTAAATTAAAAAAAAATTAAAAAAAAACCTCCCCTCTTGTGGCAGGCTCTGTAATTGTTCCTGTAATCTTGTCTCTTCTTCAGAGCTTCCACCTCTTTCACTCTCTCCTCAGTGTCCAGAGCAGGGAAGGAGGAGGAGCAGTGGAGGTGTGTGGGGCTGCAGTCCTTCCTTTCCACTCTTGTATGGTCAGGGAGATCTCCTCTGGTGGGGAGGTGTGGAATTGTCTCTTTCCCAGGTGTGTACTCACCAGAGCTTCTCCAGCCAGGCCTATCCTGGTTCTCCTATTGTGACTGATGTCCAGTCTCTGCCTGGGTTTGTCCCTCTCAGTTGTGGCCCAGCTGTGTGGGTCTGATGTTCAGAATAGTGCTGGGGAGGAGGGGGTTTGTGTCAGCTCCGGACTCACCACTGATCTCTTTGGAGTTCTTCTTCATCCTTTTCTGGCCACACTGTTTGTCCTGCAACTGGATCAGGGTAAGGAGTGGAGTGCCTGTGACTCAGCTCTTGTCAGGTCCCTCTGAATTTTGTACTTTCAGAATATTCCCTCTGGGTCACGATCAACCCCTGAGTAGTGGATCTACCAGTCACAGAAATCTCCATGGTGAGCAAGTCAGAGCACTTTCTTGCCCTGCCTTCAAGGTGGTGGTGGGTTGCCTCTCTTGTCCTCTTCAGTGGGACTCTGCCTCTGGGCTCCCTTCACAGTCCCTGCTGCCAGTGCCTGGCGAGGTGCTGAAGTGGTGAGGCAAAGCCTGGAGCTGGCAGTCTCTACTGCTGCAGGGGTGAGGCAGAGCCTGGGGTGGTAGTCTCTCCCTGTCACTTCTTCACAGGAAAACTTTTGTCCGCTAAAAAAAATGGTGCTGGGCTTCTGTGACCTGACAAGAGCCAGGGACCAAGCAGAGAAGCTGTAGCACCAGCTGTTGCACCAGGGCCCTGGCCACTTGCTCATGAGCCCCCACTTAGTCAGTCTCTCCCAGCAGTTTCTTCCCAGGAAGGGCTTCTGCATCCCGGAATCGCTAGGGTCTAAGCTCAGCCGGTGCAGCATCAACCACTGCACCAGGAGAGCCCTGGCCGCTAGCTCCCTAGCCTTCAGTCAGTCAGCCATTCACATGTCTACTCACTCACCAACATGTACACAAAATTTTCCATACACTCACTCACACCAGGACTCGCCTAGTCCGACTGGCTCAGCTGCCATCTTCCTGACCACCTCTGGCACCTAATTTCTTAAACGAGTTTGTTTCTAATATTTTGAGAAAAAAGCATCTGTGAACAGAGAAAATATTGAAATGTAGCACCAAAGCTTAAAGCAGTATAAATTTCAAAATAATTCATCCTGTATTTATTGAGGACCTGCCATGTAGCAGGCACAATGTGGAGACAGATGAAGCTGCAACGACTATGTCACAGTGCTGTGAGAACAGACTTGGGGAATCAGGGAAAGCATCCTGGAAGAGGGGACACCTAAGCCGAGACAGAAAGAATGATGATAATCATATTGGAAATAACTATTATCAAGTAGTGAGCACCTACTGTGAGTGGAACATGAGTGGAAGAACATTCCAGAAGGTGGAAAGGCCTATGCAAAGAAGCAGAATCTTGAAAGAGCAGATGCTTTCAGACAAGTGCAGGTGGGATTGGAGGCTGGGGGCTGGGGACTGGGAACTGGAGGACTGAAGGCCATTTAACAGGCTCAGTAATCCAGCTAGACACGTGAGAGACTGAGTTAAGACAAGAAACAGGAATAGCAAAGAGACCAGAGTCCAACTATGTCTAGGGATAAATGACTTGGTGATGGCCAGGGAGGAATCATGGTGGTTCCCAGTGTGCTGCTTGAGTAGTAGAGGAAATGGAGTGGGAGAAGGGCTTCTGAAATGAGGATGGGTGGGGAAGTGAAGGGTTGAGCTCGCTCGCTAGATGTGAGGAGCCTGTGGGTGGAGAGGGTTCTGGCTGCAACAGGAGTGTTGGAAGCCAGCCGCAGAGAGCTGGTGGTGGAAGCCTTGGAAACACATGAGAGTTGGAAGAACACGAAGTGGGTATGGCTTGAGCCCTGGAAACACCAATACTGCCTAGTGGATTGAAGTGTTCAAGGGGCTGGAGGAAGCCAGGGAAGCTTGGTGTCATGCGTGGATGCCATGTTTCGAGGCACTGGGTCAGCTGGTCAAAAGCTCCAGAGAGACAGTTAAGAAAGGAAAAGTATGCTCTTCATGTGGCAACTAGGCAGTCACCAGTGACACTTTGCCAAAGGAAATTCCAGTAGTGTATTAGAGGAAGACATCAAGAAGTATAGAAACTCATTTTATTTTTTTTAACTTTTAATGTAAACAAATGTTCATTATCCAGGTACCCTTGTTGATGAGGTGCCCCCCCACTCCCTAGGCAGATTCCCACTACTGCCAATCCCACCTCTCTGCCCCCCACCTCCCCTGCGATTTCCCACTACTGCCAATCCTTTTCTTATAGTATTACAATAGTTGTTCAAGGTCCACTTATGAGTGAGAACATGTGATACTCGGTTCTTTGTTTCTGTGAAAGATCACTCAGTATTATGGACTCTAAGCCCATTCAGGTTGCTGTAAAGTTCATGATTTTGTCCTTCTTTAGGACTGTGTAATATTCCATCGTGTATATGTACCACATTATTTTTATCCAGTCCTCTTTTGATGGGAGCACAGTTGGTTCCATGTTCTTGCTATTGTGAATAATGCTGCAATAAGCATACGTGTGCAGGTATCTTTTTTTATAGAGTGTTTTGAGTTCTTCTGGGTTTATTCCCAGTAGGGTGATTGTGGGGGTCATATGAAAGGTCGATTTTTAGATCTTTTAGGAATTGCCACACTGTTTTCCACAGTGGTTGTACTAGTTTACACTCTCACCAACAGTGTAGAAGTGTTCCCTTTTCGCCCCATCCTCTCCAGCATCTGTTGTTTTTTGTTATTTATGATGGCCATCTTGACTGGAGTTAGGTGACATCTCAGCGTAGTTTTTTTTTTTTTTTTTTTTTTTGAGTTGGAGTCTCACTCTGTCGCCCAGACTGGAGTGCAGTGGCCGGTTCCGGCCACCGCAGCCTTGCCTGCTGGGCTCCGGCGATCCTTCCGCCTCTGCCTTCCGAGTAGCCGGAATTACAGGCATGCGCTACCATACCCGGCTGATTTTTTGATTTATTGTAGAGATGAGGTCTCGCTGCCCAGGCGGGTCTCGAACCCGCGGGCTCAGGCAATCCACTCACCTCAGCCTCCCAAAGGCGAGGGATAACAGGCTGAGCCACTGAGCCCGGCTTCAGCGTAGTTTTAATTTGCATTTCTTTGATGACTAGTGAGGCTGAGCATTTTTTCATGTATCTGTTGGTTGCTTGTATGTCTTCTTTTGAGAACTATCTATTCATATCTTTGGTCCACTTTGTAATGGGGCTGTTTGATTTTTTCTTTTCAGCACATTTGAGTTCCTTGTAGATCTTAGATGTTAGGTTTTTGTCAGACATACAGTTGGCAAATATTTTTTCCCAGTCTGTGGGCTGTCTCCCTGCTCTCATGATGGTTTCTTTGGCTTTGCAGAAGCTTGTCAGTTTGCTGAGGTCCCACTTGTTTATCTTATCTCTTATGGCATGGGCATTTGGGGTTTTGATCAGAAACTGGTTGCCAGTTCCAATTTCCATAAGGGTGTAGAGACTTATTTTTAAAGATGCTTATCTTAGGTTGTGCTTTCAAAAGCAGTCTTTGGTACATACTCTGCCCCAAGGATTACGAAAAGTTGAGAGGGCAGAGAAGGAATAGTGAACACCTCCCCATTTATTACATGTGAGCCTACAGTCAACATTATAAAGTGCCAAGTTGATTTCTTTCTTTTCCTTTTTTTTATTTTTGAGACAGGTTTCACTCTGTCATCCAGGCTGCAGGGCAATGGCGTGATCATGGCTCACTGCAGCCTCGAACTCCTGGGCTCAAGTGATCTTTCTGCCTTGAGTAGCTGGGACTACAGGTGCGTGCTACCACGCCTGACTAATTTTTAAATTCTTTGTAGAGAAGGAGTCTCACAATGTTGCCCAGCCTGGGCTTAAGCAATTCTCCTTCCTTGGTCTCCCAAATGCTGGGATTCTGGGCATGAGTCGCTACTCCCAGCCCCAAGTTCATTTCTTTCAACTTGGTGTACAGCCCTACAAAATGAGTGTGTCTTAAAGACATAGACTTCAGAGCTGTGAATGTAGACTTTGAAAATAATCTAATCTAACTCAACCATTGCCCAGTTGAAAAAATTGAAGCCCAGAAAGGGAAGTAGCAGAAAGCTATGGAACTAGGGTAGTTTGGATTGAGCCTTGTATGAATTGTAGCTTTCAGCTCCCAGTATAGTCCTTAAAATCCTTGAAAAACACAGTTTCTTTATAGAATACTTATCATTGCACACTTGATATAACAAATGGCATTTATGAGGAAGACCTCAGTTAGGTACAAAAACTCTTTATTGGAAGGAGGTAGCATCATTAAACTTGCCAGGTAGTTAGAATTAAGGAAAGAATGGCTTTATGTTACCAGGGAGATGAACGTGTCAGTAACAGCCAAATCAAGGGCTGCCTGTTGTTTGAGCTGCTGCAGACCCCATTCTTTCACAAGCTCTAGATACCGTGGAAAAGTCCTCAGTAATTTGAAGTCCTCAAGGTCTGTTTGTGAACAGATGTCACCTGCAGGTATCATGTGGTAGAAGGTGTAGTCTCTGAAGGCTACATCTATGACAGCTGCAGATCCTCTGTCTGACAATCTGACTGACATTTCTCACTTCTGAAAACCTCAGAACTTTCTGGGAAAATCCCAGACATTTAGATCTTAGGTGGTACATGTTAGAGAAAGAGAATTTGTGAACAGGCAGAATGGCATTACTATGAGAGCTGCTTGGGACCGCCACAGACATTCGGTTGAACTCTTCCATTTTATAGATGAGAGAACCGAGTGTCATGGACTGAATGCTTGTGTCCTCCCCAAATTCATATGTTAAAACTTTACCCTCTAACATGGTGGTATTGGGAGATGGAGTCTTTGGATTAGATGAGGGTGTGAGGCTGGAGTCCTTCAGAACGGGGTTAGTGTCTTTATAAGGGTCCTGAGAGCTGGTCTCTTCTCTCCATGTAAGACAGAGTGAGAAGGCACAGCCTGTGACCAGGAAGTGGGCCCTCACCAGATACCAAATCTGCTGTTTTTTTTTATCTTGAACTTTCTAGTCACCAGAGTTAAATATTTGTTGAGTATTTATTTGTTGAGAAATAGATGTGTGTTGTAAGTTATCTAGTCTATGGTCTTTTGTTATAGTAGCCCAAGATGATCGAGATACAAAGGTTCAGAGAGGAACAGTAGAAAGAAAGCTACATGCCTAACGTCACCCTAGAGTTTCAGACAAAACTGGATGCCTGGCCCCGTACTCAGGGCTCTTCCCACTATGACTTGAGCTAACTTCTTAGCCCCTGATAATTTCTTCTCTGAGAACCCCTTAATATCCACAAGAGAACTCCACAACCATGTCCCTGTAACATGACTGCTCATTGACCCAGTTGGACTGTTCAGAGTCTGCCTCCTAGGAATCAGGGTTTTGAAATTGAAACATGCAGAGGCTGGGAGTGGGTAGAGGGCTCTGGAGAGGTGGGTCACAAACTCATGTGGCCGTGGTCCCTAGAGCTGTCCTGGGCCCTCTCATGCAGCACTGAACAACCAGTTCTATCTATGAGATGCCCTGATATAATCCCTTTCTTGCTTAAGCATCCAGAAGTTTGTTTCTGTTACTTACTCCTTTAAGAGACTTAACTAATACAGGTCTAAGGAAAGTCAGTGAGTGAACAGAGAACATGGGAGCATTCCTTCCAAAGGTGAAGCAGAGCTCTAAACAGACAACAGGGTGACTTCTTGCTTATATTCAAACTCCTGCACTCCACTGTGCAAGTACCCTTTCAGGGACTGTCCCTCCTCCTCCACGCAATTCAGCAAGAAGACCATATTTGCACCCATCCCCTTACCTAGGTCAGGAGGGAGCCTGGGTCAGGAGGGAGCTCTTCTGAGGAATTTAGACTTGGGACAAGGAAATTTCAGTTCCACCTGCCTGCTGTCTCACATTGAGGAGATGTAGGTTTTGGAGTGTGAATGGCAGTCATTATGCTGTGGATAGGAAAGAGAAAGCCAGTTTGCAGCAAGAGTTGAATAGTGAGCTGGGTGCGGTGGCTCATGTCTATAATCCCAACACTTTAGGAGGCCGAGGTGAGAGGATTGCCTGACCCCACAAGTTTGAGACCAACCTGGGCAACTTGGTAAGACCTCATCTCTACAACAAATCAAGAAAAATTAGCCAGGTGTGATGGTGCATGCCTGTAGTTCCAGCTACTTGAAAGGCTAAGGCAGAAGGATCACCTGAGCCCAGCAGGTCGAGGCTGCGGTGGCTGTGAGCATGCCACTGCACTCCAGCCTGGGTGACAGAGTGAGACTCCGACTCAAAAAAAAAAAAAAAAAAGAGTTGAATAGTGGAAGCCAATGCCCAAAACAAAGAGAGTAGAGAGGACTCCCTGCAAGCCCTCCAGCTCTCCCTTCATCAGCTCCAGATGGTTTCAGAGACCTCGGGTTCCATGGGGCTCTCAAGCATCCTTTTGCTGCATTCTCCTTCCTGCTCATTGATGTCCAGTGGTTCTTCTGGGGCTGAAACCCAAGAGTTATAACTCACAGGCCACGAGTGCTTGGCCGGAGGAGTGTGCTAACAGAGAGACGTGGGTGGGGCAGGGCTGCCCTTGAGTGGGATCTGAATGGAGAAATAGATGTTGGGTTGGTGGGAAGGGAGAGTGACATTCCAGGCAGCAGCACAGCATACATGAAGGCGAGGGTGTCAAAGAGCAGAATCTGTTCCCAGAGCAGTGAGGATTGGGTGTGGGTCCCTTTGAAGGATGTTACAATCTCAAATCAAAACCAAGGAGGACTTATTATAGCCTTGTTAGACAGATATACTGTTGGTAATCTTGACAATGATGACAACCACTAACATGTTAACCACTTATAATGAGTTATAATACAAACTGTCATCCCCACACAGATAAGCTTCAGATCCAAGCAGGCTAACTCTAGTGATACACTCCTAAAACCTTTACACCCACCATTTAGGACCAAGGAGAGACTGAGGCACAGAGTTAATAACTTGTTCATGGGGGCTTAGTGTCAGACTTAGAGACTGAGCTTACATTTTCAAAATCACCCAAGATTTTAATAATTTGATCTTGGAAATATGTTTCTTGGGCTGACTTAAATTCTGTTCTTTGCCTCAAAGTGTGGAAGGTGATTGGTAATTTCGGGTCCCAGATGAATGCAGAAAAGGGTCTTTCGTATTGAGGAAGCACAATCAGCGACTCAGTTTCCCAAATGCAGAAGAGAAGAGTTAAGGGAAATTTATGAAATCAATACTGTGAACTGACTTGATTGGTGGATTTCCTAACCATTCTGTGTCTGGCAGTATTTGTCTACCTTGGGACACAGCCTGTAAGTGCAAGGCTGAGACCCTTGTACAACCCCCCTGGCTTTTATGCTCCTGGCTGTTCAGTCGCACACAGTGCCTAAGGTGAAGGAAACAGGCTCCACTGTTGGCTACCTAGTCCAACAGCCATGCCCATCCCCAGGGACTGTGACCCTACGGGTCTGCTGACCCTTAGGCTGAAATGTATCCTGACTGATCATTGCATTTCTGAGTCAAGGTATAGACCCGAGACTGATCAGTGCATGAACTCTCTCTCTCTCTCTCTCCCTCCCTCTTTCTCTCTCTCTCTTTCTTCTCCCCCCTCCTCCCCTTGCCCACCTCCATTATACAGGCTATATGGGCTAAATTCATTCTTAGCCTCCCCCTGCAGATGGGGGGTTGGCTGTATAACTAAGGTTTGCCCAAGGAGGCAGCAGCAGAGAAGCTGGTTGGGGTTTTCTGGAAAAGACTGTTACCACTGGTGCTGTCCTTTACTCTTCTTTTCCCTACTGCAGCAGCCTCTGGAGACTATGGACAAAGGCCAAGAGAAGCAAAAAGATACTAGTGCCAACCCTGTGGAGTCCCACAGCAAAACCAGCTGCCAATTAACTCTAGACTTCCAGTTAGTATGAAAAATAAGTCCTTATTTGTTTAAGCCACTGTTGAGTCTGCTGACCCTTAGGCTGAAATGTATCCTGACTGACACGGCATTTCAGAGTCCAGGTATAGACCCAGAGACTGATCAACTTGTGCTTGTGCTCTCTCTCTCTCTCTCTTTCTCTGTCTCCCTCCCTCTCTCTGACTGTTTTTACCCCAGAACCCGTTACCCCTTCTCTAACATAATCTGTGATTAAGTAAAAATTGAACCTTTGACCAAAGCATGGTATCAGGGAACAAAGCTCCACTCATACCTCCCTGTGATCTCATCCAACCTTATACAGATGAGAAAACTGAGACCTGGCAGGCCTCCAGCTCTCACAGAGAACTCTCCTACCCCCTCACAATAGAGGTTTACACTTTATAAAGCATTTCACAAACAGGGTCTTATATGAAAAGATGGGGTGCACAGCATGAAGTGACTTGCCAGAGGTCAGGCAACTGATGAATTATCCATGCCTTAATGAATTATTGACACAATTGGATCTTGGGCTTTCTGATCCTGAAACCAGAATCTGTTTCCTACTGTATTTTTTTATACCTGTAAATGTATTCATGAATTTTGGTAAGCCTTTTAAAAAACATAAATTAGGAAGGCTCTCACTGAAACATGAAAGATTTGCTTGTTCATCCAACTGAAGCTGGCTGAAATGTCTCCTGTGAGGAAACTAATACAGATCATAATGCCCCCAGCAATGTCCCCCGCACAGGAGGAACCATTTGATTATTCGGTTTATCAGCCAAAGTATAGTCACATCTATGGCACATCAGGTCAGTAGCATTGGGGTGTGTGTGTGGGTCATTCATTTATTCATCCACACAACAAACATTTACAGTACCAGGGACTGTGCTAGCTGCTAATAGTAGAGGTATCCTCTTGGATCCCAATCCAGAGGCAGACTGTACACCTAATCAACAGAACCATTTCAGATTATGAGGGAAATAGGGTGATGTCACAGCAGGATCAGTATCTGCAGGCGGCCGCTAGAAATTGGTGGTGAGAGAAGGTCTTTCTGATGGACTGACGCTTGAGCTGAAATGAAGGTGAACAGCGGGGCAATAGTCATGTGAATATCTGGGGAAAACAATATCATTTTTAGTAAGCAGAGAAGAGGTCATCCTGGCTGGAGAATAGAGGAAGGTGGTCTAAGCTGACATTAGAGGAAGGGGTCATATCATGTAAAGCAGTGTAGACCACAGCAAAGTTCAAATTAGCATCTGGAGATAGGCATATAATTGGGTAGGGATGACCTGGAGACTCTCTTTCAGCCCATTTCTTCAGGGCCTGCACTTCAACCAGTCAGAGGCTGGGGTGTGTGTCCAGGGGCGTGTCCAGGGACGGCTGCAGGTCCTTGCCTCTCCAGCCCCTTTCATCTCAATCCATCCTGTCCCTCACTTCCTCAGATGAAATAGATTATTTTCCGGTTTCCTTGGCAACTGCGAAAGGAAGCCCTGGTCTCCCGGCATCCAGCCCCTTCACTCTAGAGGAGAGGGAGGAGTGACTTAAGCAGGCTACCCTGGCTCCCGAAACCGGCAGCCACCTGTCAAGATCGCTTTCCTGGGTGGTGGTCTAGGGTTGGGTGGGGGCCACGGCGACGGCCAGGAGGTGGGCCAGGGACCCTGGTGAGGAAGATGGAGAGCCCCAGAGGCCTGGAGGACCGGAAGAACCTCGGCTTAATGGCTCTACTGTGAGGGTCAAGTTTGGACCCTCCACCTATGAACCTGAGCTCATGAATCGCCAGTGAGTTCGTGGAACTTAGGGAGGGCAGACTTCTCAGTCTCTGCCCAGCAAAACATAAACATTATCTACTTATATGTATTGCCCTTCAGTTTGCTTTTTTCACTTAATATGTCTTGAAAGGTGTTCACCTCAAGACATGAAGAGACACCCTAGTCTTCTTTAAATTGCCACATCACACGGAATTACCAAAGTTTATGTCACTCCTTCCCAAGCTCATGGACTTTTGCTTTTTTTGAGTCAGGGTCTCACTCCGTCGCCCAGACTATAGTGCAGTGGCACGATCATGGCTCACCGCAGCCTTGACCTCTTGGGCTCAGGTGATCCTTCTACCTCAGCCTCCTGAGTAACTGGGACTACAGGCTCACCAACACTCCCAGCTAACTGGTTTTTTTGTTTGTTTGTTTTTGTAGATACAGGTTTTGTTATGTTACCTATGCTGCTTTTGAACTCTTGGGCTCAAACGATTCTTTTGCCTTGGTTTTCTAAAGTGCTGGGATTACAGGCGTGAGCTGCAGTGCTTTGCCTGATGGACTTTTTAGTTGGTTGTAATTTTCTGCTATTAGTAACAATCCTTTAGTAAACATCTTTGTCATTTCTTTTTGAATCTGTATTTCTCTAAGATTTTTTTATTCCTCGATCTCAGACAAAGCTGCTGATTCCATAGATGAGTAATAAAGTTAGATTGTGACCTAGAATGATTCAATGGGGACAGATTGGAGAGAGGGGAATTGGATAAATTCCCTAGGAATGACTTTGGTTGACAAAGCACGCAGGACTTGGAGTCAACTTTACTAGTATCTTACTGAGAAATGGTAGGTGAGTCCCCTCCCCTCCCTGGGCCTCATTTGTGAAGATAGTACATTTAGATAATAATGAGAGGAGCTGGAGAGGCGAAGTGTAAGGTTTCTTCCCGTTGAAACTGCCTTATGTCACCAGCTCATGGTCTAAAAGTAGACAATAGAGTTAGCTAAATTAGTTGTACAGTTGTATTAGAGCCATAAATATTGTGTTAATGACTGCTTAAAAAGACATATTTGTCTTAATACTCAGTAAATGGGTCAAAACAAAATATGTATTATTTTAAACACTTACCATAAACAAAAGTGGAAGCATCTCCAAACAAGATCTTATTTTCAATCATTCAGCAAATAGTGAGGCCCTCTTCTGTGTTTGGCACAGTTCTAGGCACTGGGGATTCACGAGGAACAAAGCAAAAAAAATTTATGCTCTCAAGAAACTTATGTTCCACTTGAGCATTTAAGACTGTGTGTGTATCTTGATAATTAAAAAAAAAAATCTGTGCTTTTGTAAATGTAGAGGAACAGAAGTCATATTTTCAAAGCACCACCCCAGAAAGTCACACATGATTTGTCTTTGTATGATATTCAGTTAGTGAACAAATAAGATTCTGTGGCTTTGAACTGCAGATAAAAATTTCTGCAGGTCCCTTCTCTGGAATTGCTGTTGAGTAATATGTATAAAGAGTTATATATTCCTCAAAAAAAAGTATGTGTTTATAAAAGATTGCTTCTTTCAAGTTAGAGTTGGTGACATTTTTCTAAAATGATGACACCATTCTAAAAGCTTCATAAAGATGTATTCATATTTTTCTATTTTACTCAAAATACTTGTTTTTTAAGAATTCTATCAGCGGTTTTTCTTTGAAACATTTGCCCATGACTGGTCTTTCTGCTATGAATCTTCTCTCTTTTCTGGCTAATAAACTTTGTTTTAAAACTTTGCTAGCCGCTCTGAAATTCCTTTTAAAACAAGCCAAAGAATTCATGCTTTTTGCCCCACACCCCACCTGGCATCATCTGGTGCCCAATGTGCCGGGCCTGAAGGTCAGCATTTGCTGGCACCAGGTGGTCTGTAAATATGTGGCACCAGCTTTTATCTCTCTTCTCTCTTTCTCTCTCTTTTTCAGCTTCTTTAAAAAACTTGCCCATGGCAAATCTTTCTACCATGAATCTTTCTTCTTTCTTCCTCTCTCTTTTCTCGCTAATGAACTTTGTTTTAAAATAAAAAAAAAAGAATTCTATCGTACACAGCAGCATTTCTAAAGTAAACATAGCAAAACAGAAATTTTCCTTGTTCTTCTCTTTCAAAAAATGCTCTTATGCTTAACGCAAAGACAGTACAAGTGACTCCAAATCTTCTTGCTATGGGAGACAATACTAGCAATTAAGAATCACGGCTCTGGAATTGGCTTTGGTTTGACACTCACTTCCAGCACTTCCCAAATGTGTGACCAGAGCACAATAGTCTTGCAAAGCCTCAGTTTCCTCATCTCTAAAAGAGGGATAACAATAGTCTCTACCTTCTAGAGCTGTGTAAGGATTGAATAAAATGAGGTGACTTAATATCTAATGTGTAGTAAACACTCAACCAGTGATCACTTTAATTATCTGTCTGGCATGAGCTGGGTGGGGAAAGAGAGAGGAACTGGGTTCTTCTCATTTATTGTTTGGGTGGAAGAAAGAGTCTTGGGTTTTGAATCTAGAAAACTGGTTCTGTCACAAACTAGCTATATGATTCTGGGTAAACCAACTTTGTTTGAGTCTGTTCCCTCATTTATTAAGCAAGATAAAAGCCAACATTAATTGAACACCCATGGGTCAGGCTTGTGTATTAAATAGCTTATTCCTTCATGGAGTACCAGTACATGGAGTAGCTGACACTCAGGGAGATTAAATACTTGCCCAAGGGCACAAAGCAAGTACAAGGCAGGCCAGGACTCAGATCTGAGCAGCCTGGCTCCAAAGGCCAGGTTTGGGGCTAGGAAATGGAGCCATTTACATCTATTCAGCATCACAGACCTTAGACCCAGCACATTTGTGTCTCAGAGACTTTAGGGACACAGGCCTGCTCAGCCCCTCCTAATTTACAAATAGCAGACACTAGGCCTAAACAGGATAAGGAACTTATGTATGATCACAAATCAGTGGCCTGAATGAACCGAGAACCCAGGCCTCAGGAACCTTCCAGCCCAGAGTCTCAAAGGTCTGTCTCTGAGAATGTTTTAAAAAACAAAAAATTGCCCTTGTACTGTCAATTTGCCTGTGGGTAATGGTTTCCACCTTAGTTTGGCCACAGTCTTACTTTCCTTATTTGTACTAGTGTCTTTGTCAGTTTGGGCTGCCATAACAAAATATCATAGACTGATATGATATGATATATGATATATATGATATAGACTGAGTGCTTTATAAACAACAGAAATTTCTCTCAGTTTTGGGGGCTGAAGTTCTGAGATCTGGGTACCAACACGGTTGGTTTCTGTTGAGGGCCCTCTACCAGGTGGCAGACTGCCAACTTTTTGTACCCTCATACAGCAGAAAGAGGGCGAGAGAGCTCCCAGGAGTCTCTCTCATAAGAGCATTAATCCCATTCATGAGGGTCCTACTCTCATTTACCTAATTACCTCTCAAAGGCCCCACCTCTTAATGCCATTATACTAGGGATTAGATTTCAATAAATAAATTTGGGGGGAAGGACACAAAAATCCAGTCCATTGCAACCTGGACATTCAGGGAGCTTGGCCCCGGTCCCTGGTTTGTTGCCAGGCCTTCACTGGCTGCAGCCAACAGCTGATAGGAGGCCCCAGAGTCTGAATATGTCTCCTGCTCACAAATACAAGACAGGAACACACTGGAGTACTCCTGCATGTTCCTCCAGAGAAAAGGGTGCTCTTTTCAGACCCTCAGCCTGGTGGAGTTTGTGCGAGCCAGTTCCTATGGCCTCTTGCTCTGTACTGAAGGAGGACAGGCATGAATAGAAACTGTTGCTCAGAGTGGAAGAAAGAGGTCCCAAGTTTGCTGGCGTCTCCATCTACCAGTGTGCCTCTGAATATGGTACTTTAAAAAATGGGTGATATTTGAACCGGGCACTGTGGCTCACACCTGTAATCCCAGCACTTTGGGAGGCAGAGGCGAGAGGATTGCCTGAGCCTGAGGGTTCGAAACCAGCCTGGGCAACATGGTGATACCTCATCTCTACGATAAATAAAAAATTAACTGGGTGTGGAGGCACACACCTGTAGTTCCAACTACTTGGAAGACAGAGGCAGAAGGATCACCTGAGCCCAGCAGGTTTAGGCTGCGGTGGCTGTGAGCCTGGGGGATAGAGACTCTGACTCAAAAAAAAGGATGATATTTGTTTAAAAAGAGGTGGCTTTGGAAACCTCTTGTGCTCTGCATTTTTCCCACTAGGACTCTCTTGATCTTGACTCTGTTTCAATTCCTCAGGAGAACTGGAATATCTCTGCAGTGGTTCTCTGTGTGATCAGAGGATCTCTTATTTTTAAGAGATCCATGTGGTAAAAATGATTTTAATAATAATACCAAGATGTTATGTACCTTTTTTTTTTCTGAGTCAAGGTCTCACTCAGTCATTCAGGCTGCAGTACAGTGGTGCAATCACGGTTCACCACAGCCTCGAACTCCTGAGTATTCAAAGCAATCCTACCTCAGCCTCCTGAGTAGCTGGGACTACAGGCGTGGGCCACCATGCCTGGCTAATTAAATTTTTTTTTTTGTGGAGATGAGGTCTTGCTATGTTGCCCAGACCGGTCCCAAACTCTTGGGCTCCTCCTCCTGCCTCAGCCTTCCAAAGTGCTGGGCTTACAGGTGTGAGCCATGGGCCTGTTATGTGCCTTTTTTCACTCTCATTCTGTCTGGAATTTTCCAGAGGCTTTGTGGTGTGTGATTTTGCAACAGACTGAATGCAGAGATGAGAATCCAGCCATCTACTATTAAACCAGATATGACAGAGATTTGGAAAACTGTAAGAAGTATTCACTCTTATGGAAAATTTTCATCTAAGTGTTATTTATGTTAAGCATGTTTTCCATGAAAGAGTGCCTACACTTAGATTCTGTGTTTAGGGGTAAAAGGAACTGGTCCACACTACAAGAAAATCAGTATATCCATCCATCAATCTGCCAGGTGGTCTGGCTTCCAGCTAAGGTTCCCCTCTCTCCTCAGGCAAGTCGTCTCTCTGCTCCGCAAGACACCAGACTGTTCCCAAGGGCCCTCTGGTTTCAGGTTATTATGAAGCTTTAAGGTGTCTTTTCCCATCAGACCTGGGAGTTCCCTACAGGTTAAGGCTCCCTTCCCTTCCCCAGTATGATGTCTTCTGAACATTAGTGAAGTGGGGACCATGTCTACCAAACAGCACTGTAGGGAGATCTGGCTAAGATAGTAAATGTGAAGGGACATTGAAAACTGAACAGCACTAGATACATGTAAATTTTAGCAAAGGGCTAAAAAACTAAGCGTAGATATGGACACAGCATACAAAAGGCAAGACAATCAACATCTCAAATGAAGTCACTTGTTAAAGTATTCTGGGACTTTATTAATTTATACTTCTTGAAAAAAAGAACCATATGCCTGTGAATACAAACATCTTAACGGACCAGAAGCAATCCAGGTCTATGGCATGAGCTCAGGAATTTATAATAACTCCTTATTTAAAACACACTCAATTTTTCCCTAATTATCAAAATAACATATGGTCATTGTAGAAAAGTTGAGAAACATGAAAAAGCATAAAAAGGACAATAAAAATCACCCATAATTCTACCACCCAGCGATAACTGTTAATGTTTTTGGTATATGTCTTCTCTGCTTTTACAAAAGAAATTCCTGCATATGTTTTACATGATTGATTTCATGCTCAATATACAGTTTGTGTCCTGCTTTTTTCACTTAACACTGCATAGGGAACATTTTCCCACAACACTACAAATTCTTTGTAAATATGAGAGTAATGGCCACTTTCCGGTTCAGCCTCAAGCCTGAGGACCGAGTGGTCACAGCAAGCGGGGCATACTGCTACCTGGGTGGAAAAAGTAAAGAAGATGCAGAGAAAGCACAAAGGAAGAGACGCGAGTCCACAATGTCAGTAAGTCAAGGGTTGAGCACCTCCCGGAAGGGAGTTCCAGCCCTGAGCAGGTTTCTTCTAAAAGTAGGGATTGTTCTGCTTTGCCAGGGACAGGCTGGCAGATTCCATGCATCTGACATCAGACCAAGTCAACATCAATGTCAGGAGGCCCTGACATGAAGGTCAGCCAGGGTACAAAGTGTTTCTAAACTGATCATGACAGTCAGTAGAAAACACGATCCTGTTTGCTCAATGGCCAGTTACACATACCTTTCCAGGTGCACAGGTTAGCTGGAGTCAGGATCCCCTGGTAAGAAACTACTCTGAGTGGCTTTAAGTTTTTAGTTCTGTGACTGAATGGGGGTGTCAAAAAACAAAAATAAATGACAAAAAAAAAAAAAGAAAAAGAAAAAAAGAAATCACCCCTGAATGGTTGGTAAAGATAGCACTTTAAAATCACCTGGGGCCTTCATGTCACCAGCAGTCCCAGCCTTTGCTGGGCTGTTCATGTTGGTGTGGAACTGGCTAAAAGAAAGGAGAGAGAGGAGAAGGAGGTGGGGGGGGGTGCCCCAAGTGTAGTTTTATGAGAACCGGATATTCAAGTTCAAAGTGCTGCTAGCTTTTTTCCTCTGGAGAGCGCTCATTACATCATGGGATAAGCGATGACGAAATAGCTCAGCTCTGAATCGATCAACCTTCTGTACTTCCTGTAAATTTCCCGCAGGGTCCTGTCCTCTTCATTTGTCTCATATCTGTTTGTATAAATTCTCACCTGAGCCAACAGAGAAACATACCCAAATGACCTAAATGTACAATTGTTGGCAGAATTAGGAAAAGCCCAAACCCAAGGTAAAGAAGACAGCTCTAAATTCCCTTCTGTGAAACTGCTGATTTCCAATGAGTGTCCCCTACCGCCTCATCTCCAACCTTCATCCCAGAGCAGAGCACCATTCTGCTCCGTTCCTGTTGAACTGGCCTGGGGCTCTTACCTTGAGTGTGCGCAGGGCACACTGCCCCTCTTCCTGACTCTTCAGGATCCGTTCCACAAATTTAACATCAAGGAAAGCCCAGATTTTGAAGTAAAACAACTTCCTGCAGGATAAGATGAGGAGGTGCAGTTCCTCGTCAAGCGACTCTTGGTTGTTGTTGAATTCAAAAGTTAATTTCTGGAAAAGCACCGAAGCGGAAGATGTGTGTTGGTGGAGATGATGGTCATTCCATAACATTTCCATGACCTGGCTTTGGGGGCTTTTTAGATAAGGGACACTGAACAGAGGAAGAGATTTGAGAATGATGATGATCTCAACCAAGTTTGCAAAACTTGGAATTTGGAAGCAGGATTCTTGGAGTCCAGGGACAAGATCCTTGTCCCAGACCTGCAGTGGACCAGCTGGGTGACTGAGGGCTCGCCACCAAACCTCAAGTTCTTCTGTAGCATGGAAAGGTCATGATGATGTCTGCCCTGCCCACCTCAAGGTTATGTGGGTATCAAATGAGGTATTAGCACCTTCTAGTTCATCCTTGTTTGTAATGGTATATATATACCCATTAATATTAGTCATTATAACTGCTGTGATATTATTAGGAGAGACAAAATGATCCTGATCTTAAGTGTAGGAAACCTGACAGATTAGAGAACAGCCCAGAACCCCTGAACTCTTTGGTTGCTTAAGTCAAATTTGGCTTTTCATTTGGTTTGGTCCTCCCCATTCTATCTTCCCAATTACCAGGCACTGCTGTAACCAGAGAGGTCCCCTGTGAGAACTGACCACAGGAGTCACAGGGTCTCCTGCATGCTGCTGTGATCTGGTAGAAAGGTAGGAAGGAGTTTGCCCAACTGCTACTTACCTCAAGGCACCTCCTGTTTCAGGTTTCATGGCTCTGAGCTGGGGATTTAGAGGCTTTCTTTGGTTGACAGCCAACCAGAAAATTCCTTGTATCTGTACCACATGGGGGAAATGGGCAGCAGCTTCTGTTTTCTACTGTGATCTTAGGGGGAGGGGAGGAGGCTTAGATTGGTAATGTTTCCTAGAACCTCAATTTGAGGTTGAGTGAGTACGTGGGAGCCCAGCCAGGAACAGGCAGCAATGAGCATTCCCCTGGGGAAGCCAGTCTCCTGAGCAGCAGTTGGTCCTTCCAAGTCTTACTTACCTGCAGGGTGTGCCGAAAGGTGGGCAGGAGATCCATGAGAGTGGGCCGCATGGACCAGTCAGGGTCACTGAAATAACAGCTTCTCAAACTGATGCTTCTGACTGGGATCTCCTGCAAGAGGATCCGGGCCAAGCGCTCATACTTCATGACGCGCTCAAAGTAGAAGTTCACCTTCAGGTTGGAAGCCTGACTGGCTAACTTGGCCCAGGACATGCCCCAGACAACCTGTCCGTGGGGGTCATGGATGTGGCATTTGATGTTTATGGTCCTGAGAGTACTGCCACTGTTCTCACACAAGGTCTCCAGCAGCTCGTCAGAGATACAGTTGTAGTTGAGGGTCAGCAATGCCAGATTGTGGAACGTGGCCATGGTGTTGTTGAACTGAGGGCTGCTGTAGATGGCAAGGTGATGGCTGAAGTAATCCTCAATGTTGAGCTCTGAAATCATGTTCTTGTTCCTCAGGTAGCTCAGGGAGTTGAGAACATGGCAGCCTTGCTCCAAGGTCATCCTGGCCCCTTTGAGGTTGAGGTGATCTAGGTGCTTGCCCATTTTCTTTAAGAAGAAACTAAAGCTCTTGATGAATGAGCTCCTGATGCTGTTCTTCCATACCAGGCGGTCCAGCTCCAGGTGCTGGATGGAAAGATATTTCAGACGGTTGTTGCTCTTGCCCAGACATGAGAGAAGGCCTCGCATGGTGACCTGGAACTTCTTGGTCAAGACCGTATTGTAAGGGTTCAGGAATTTGATCTCCAGATGTTCCAGATAACGACCAAATTTTTTAACGTACCAAAGAGCCGACTGGAATTCAGAAGCATGTGCCCTGGAAGGTCTCCCGGTGAAGGTGATGGTCCTGTACCGCCAGAGGACAGCTGAATACATCATCTGGTTCCATTTTCTGCAGACAAGGGCCGCCCTGGACCTGTCCTTGTCTCCCAACCACCAGAAAACACGGTGCAGGCACACATCGGGCAGACTGGCCCAGCAGCTCTGGTCTTGGGGCTGAATCGGTTCGCTTTCTTCATCCATCAAGAACTGCGATGTACAGTGTGGCTGTGTGGTAGGCAGGGCTTCCAAAAATGAAGAAAGAAAAGCAATCACTTGTTTTCTGTGGGGAGTAAAAAGGAAGAGCTGTTACCTGACAAATAAAAATTAAACTCAAATGTACGTGCTTCCCCTGTGTTCCCATATGTGTGAGGCACTGTGCTAGGTGGAGGAGGTTCAATGATAAGTTAATGATACAGTCCACACCAAGTAGGATGTCACAGTCTCTGGACACAGACCAATACCGAATTACAACATGGTGAGAGAAGTGGAAAGCTTCTGGTGTACTCATGGTATAGGGTAGCCCATATGGAGGGTGATTCATTCTGCCTGGGTAAGGAGGAAATAGAAAAAGTTGCTTAGAGGAGGTGATGTCTGAGCTGGGTTTTGAAGGGTAGGGTAGAATTTGGAAGGCAGACAAGGTTGGCCTAGTAATGGTGGTGAAGGAACTGACTCATTCTGTGCAGTGAAACAATATGTGCACAGCCACAGAATTGTGAATGTGTATGATGTGTTCACATTGGGAACTAAAAATTGTTTGGTTACCAGAGTATGAATTTTACTTGGGCAGGGAGTGAAGGAACTGGATCCTGGGAGGTGTTGGGTCATGGGTGATGTGTGATAAAGTCCGAGTGATGTGATAAAGACTATGTCCTAGAGGCCAGGGAGTCCCATTGCCTCGTCTCCCCAAGATCTAGGAATTCTGACATGGCCTGCCCTCTTTGCTGGAGGAGAGTCACTGTGTGAACTGAGCTACATTGCTGATGGCTGCATTTACATCCAAGAGGTAGAGCAGCAGAACCAGGGCAGAAATCCTCAGCTGAGGTCATGGAAAGCCATGAAGCCTGAAGGGAAGTCTTGAGGTATAGAAAGAGTCCAGGCATCATGGTGGGAATGGAGACTGGTTTGTGAGTACCCCAGAGGACATGATTTGGTAACTGGTGAAGGCAGAAGCGGGAAGGTCTAACTCAGCTGTTGGACTATAGGTGAGACCACCAGCCCCCTAGGGAGTCCCAGGGGAGGGCTTAGCTAGGGCCTGCCTGATACATGGAGCCATGGCTCAGACTTTTTATAGCCTTCTACTGAAATTTTCACAACTTTTCGCTTTCAAAGTTTCCTGTGCCTGAAAACTCCTGTTTTCTTTGCCTCTCCCATTCACCTCCCTCCATCCTTCAATGTTCAAACCCTACCCCTCCATAAAACTGGCTCATGTCTATAAGCCCAGCAATTTGGGAGACTGAGGTGATAGGATTCCCTGAACTCATGGGTTTGAGACCAGCCTGAGCAACTTGGCGAGACCTCATCTCTACAATGTATCAAAAAATTAGCGTGCTCCTGTAGTTCCAGCTACTTGAAAGGTTGAGGCTGAAGGATCGCCTGAGTCCAGCAGGTTGAGGCTGCGGTGGCTGGGAGCATGCCACCGCTCTCTAGCCTGGGTGACAGAGTGAGACTTTGACTCAAAAGAAAACAAAAACTAAAAACCAAAAAACTTTTATTGGCTACTTTACCAAGGAAGCCCGAGTATTGATCGTAGATCATAAACTTGCAGAACTAGACAAAGCCCTGAGAATTGATTTCTTTTCAGACAGACACTGAGGTCCAGAGAAGTGAAGGGACTCACAAAGCAAATTAGTAACAGGGTCCATATTTGACTTTTTCTCCTGTACTTTTTCCCTACCCGCACTTCTTAGGCCTCAGGTGCAAAGGGGCAAATTAATCATATTTCTCAATTGAGGACAGACATTATTTTTGTGTGCAAACCCCCCTCTGGTTTTATTGATTCATTTATTCCTTTTAATCCTCTGTCCCATTCCATTGGCCCCACCACAAGCAACTACTCCAGTGTGTTGGATGTGCATCCTGTTTGCATGTCTACTTGTCAAGTGTGTATTTAATGTTCGTAATATTCATTCACGTGACTCTGTGTATGTTTCATCCATGGTATCTGTCAGCTGAACAGATCCCACAGGGGGTATCACACCTGTCTCCCACCCTTTCTGTTCTGTGATGGACCCCAGTCTCCTCTAGCTCTCACCCACACTACAGTGGTAATAAGCATCCTCGGGTGAGCCGATGTGGGCCTTCCTAGGGACCCTCTCCAGGCCTCTGTCCTCACTACCCCATCCCTATCCCTCACTGCCGACTCCAAAATTTGGCACCTGTCTCCAGTAGGCCACCTTATCTCCAGATCTGGACAGACTTTCACAAGTTTTTGGGCTGCGCCCCCCCTCAATCCCCCAAGGACATCCTTAGCTTTCCTTCCCTGGATGGCAGCTGTATGATTTGGTGGACCAAGCCTGCCCCCACCCATCGCACAGGACCCCAGTCACTTCCATATTCAGCCTGCTCCCCCCTTCTGCCCCCTCTTGCCAGTGTCCATCCCTTTGTATAATCTGCATCCTTACCTTTCTTTCCCAAGGGACCCACACACTCCTTGAGGCTAGGGACATCTCATTCTGCTTTTGAGAAGGTACTTAAACAATTAACAAATGAAAAACTAGGGTTGTCTTTTAGATCACTTGCCAACTGCCCAAGGCTAGGGGTTTCCACTGCCCTTGGCACCGGGCAAAGCTCCTAAAAGTTAAACCAACTTCAAAAGCTTCACAAACTCCTTGCCCCAGCAAAGTCATATAGGTCAGAAGACTCACCAGACGGGGAGGCTGGATGGGTGAGTTTGGAAGAATATGTTTGGTGGGCCAGCAAAGTTGTTGCAAGGAACCTCCAAAGCATACATAATTACTGGGCGCCTCCCTCCGCCCCCCAGTTCTTATTCAGAGGCGGTGTAGCTAGTGGGTTGGGGCCTAGCTGCTGTTGGGTAACCTTCGGCAAGTTTATTTCTTTGTGTTGTAGTACTCACGTCTGTAAATGGTAGTAATGGTACTTTTCCCCCGTGTTGGGAGGATTAAATGTGCTGCTATATGGAAAACACCAAAGCAGCCCCTGGAAGTGTTGGCAGCTATGGAAGTATTGGCTGCCATTAGTGAGCTGGTGCCAAGATCAGGAAGATATGAATACACCCATTTCACAAAAGGGGAAACGAAGGTATTGGAAGGTCAATAAAGTTACCGAGGGAGAACATGTAGTAAGAGGGAGATGGGATGCGAACCCAGGCTTGGTTCACCGACTCATACAGCTGCCAACCAGGGAAGGAAACCTAAGGATGTCCTACTCCCGTGGGGACGGGGGCGGGGTGGGGTGGTGGCCCGGAAACTCCCGAGGCCAAAGACACTCCCAAGGGGAGGCAGGTGAGGAGGGCAGCCCGCCTCCCCCGCGCGGGCCTCGGGCTTCCTACCGTTATCCGCGCCCGCCCCCGTGCCCGCGCGTTACCGGCTCGCTGGCCCCGCTCGGCGGCGCCGGGTGTGGGCTGCAGGGACGGCGAGCTCGCCTGCCTGCTCCGCCCCCGCCGCCGCCGCTCCGACTCCAACTCCCGCGGCCGGCGCCCTGCCCTCTGGCTGCGTGCCAAGCACCGCGCCGCCTTTGTGACGCGCCACCGCCCGGGGGGCTCCGCTCATCCCCCACAGTCGCAGGGGCCCGCACCTGGAGGGTCCAGGTCAGTGGATCGCGCGTGTAGAGGGCCAGGCGGGCCCCGCTCAGGCGGTCCAGGAAGGCGCCCTGGCCGCGCGGGCTGGGCGGCGGGAGACTCGGGAGGCTCCGGGTGAGGATGGACCCTTCTCTCTGCGTGCAAGGAAGGGGTTCTGCCCCACCTGACCCTGCCCTGGGTCCTGCCGGGTCTCTCTTCGGAAGCCGCCGCTGCGCGCTCAGCCTTTGGGCTCCACTCTCCTCTCCTTAGACCCCACAGGAAGGCCTTAGGGACCCCGACGAGACAAAGCTTAAGAACCTCCCCCCTTCCAGTTTCGGGAGGGTGGGGGCACCCAACCCACCCATCTGCCGTAGCCCTTCCCTCCTCTTTGACGGGTGCCCTAAACAGCTCCCCTCAACGTCCAGGCAGGAAGATGGGAGTGTACCCTTTGCGGTTAGGCAGGCTGCATCGCCAGGTTGTTCCCAGTCCTTTCCTTCGAAGCCGCCCCTTTGCGTTTCCCCGGGCCTTGCCCACCTCCCAGCCTCGTTTCTCCAGTCCTCTCGGCCATGCCTTTTCTCCTGCTGCACCCCTTTCCCTGGCCACTGCCTCACCCTGGGGTCCTGGCTGCTGCCATCCCTCGCCCTGGAAAACCAGTGCGGAATCCAAAGAAGGACGCACAAGAAGCATTCAGGCAGGGTGTTTTTATTCTTCAGGGACAAAGCTGGGCTCTGTGAGATATCCCTGCTGTACGGCCTAGAAGCTTAATCAGAATTCTCAAACAGAAGAACTGGAACCTTTTTTTCTTCTTCCTGGTTTGTCTGTAGCTCTTGGGCAAACCAACATCTCTGTTCAAAAGAAGGAAAACAGTTTAGTCCAGTCCTTTTCTTTTAAAGCCCAATCAATAAAACTCATCTCTTTTCACAAGACCACCACAGCAAGAAAGCAGGAAAGTCAGTATAAAATGAAATTTAAATTTGTAATACCTTTTCTTTTCCAAATCTAGCTGGAATTTCTCACTTGTTTTCCTTTTGACGAAGCTAACCACCAGCATTTCTCCTAAAGAAATTGTTATTTGAAAAGTTTAATATGTTTACAGTGCTAAGTGCTAGTTCTTGGAATATCTCCAGATATTACTGTCCTGTCCCAGAACATGATCCCCGAATCACAGGTGCCCAGAAACTGGAATGTGATGGCATAGAAAAGGGTTGGAGTCCACCGAGCCAGGAGAGGTATGGGAGGCTTGGTACAGTGTTTAATAGAGACCTATCACCATCAGGAGGTGGAGGAACAGATGGAAGAATACCCACACAGCAGATTCTTCTGCAGCCATTTAAAAAAAATGAGCCACATTGACTTGGAGAGATTTCCTTGGGTGTTGCTGATGCATAACATTAAGATATAAAGTCATGCATATAATCGAACTCCAATATATGCACATTTGCAAATGTTTATATAATAATGTTGCTGAATATCAACACACAGGATGCCAAGTTAAGAGGATGGGACATATACTAAAAAGCAATCTTTTAGCCGGACTCGGTGGCTCAGCCTGTAATCCCGTACTTTGGGAGGCTGAAGTGAGTGGATTGCCTGAGCTCGCGGGTTCGAGACCTGCCTGGGCAACTTGGTGAGACCTCATCTCTACAATAAAATAAAAATATCAGCCGGGCATGATAGCACATGCCTGTAATTCCGGCTACTCGGAAGGCTGAGGCAGAAGGATCTCCGGAGCCCAGCAGGTCGAGGCTGCAGTGGCCGGAAGCGGCCACTGCACTCCAGTCTGGACAACAGAGTGAGACTCCAACTCAAAAAAAAAAAAAAAAAAAAAAGCAATTTTTTTTCCTCTGAAATTCAAATTTGATTGCATGTCCTATATTTTTCTTCTCTAAATCTGGCAATCCTATTATATAAGACTGGAGAAAAGTGTGAAAGAAATTATACCAAATTGTTAGAGGCAAGGGAAATGGTACTAATAACATTCCCAGCGAGGATGAAATTAACCCATTTTAGTAAAATTATGCGCTTATGTATATATATAGACACATAAATAAGAAAAAAATTAGGCCCATCTTTTTGTAGGGAGTGTGCATCATATATTAAGCAAGAAAGGCAAATGGCAGAGTAATGAGTATAGTAAGCTGATTTGCGGGAAAAAGAAACAATTCAGACCCTGTGTATGCTTGTTCGGGTTTGTGTGAGCAAAGATAAAGCTTTGAAAAGATGACCATAAGGCTGTTGAAATTGGTATCTCAGGGCATGGGATTGGGGAAGTAGGGTTAGTTTTGCTTTTATACTTCTTTATATGTTGTTATACCAACTAATTACAACAAATCTAGTTGATGTAGAAAAACATCAGCTAGGCAAGGTGCAATGGCTCACACCTGTAATCTCAGCACTTTAGGAGGCCAAGGCAAGAGGATTATGTGAGCCCAGGAGTTTGAGACCAGCCTGGGCAACATAGCGGGGCATCGACTCTAACTCAAGATGGATTAAAGACTTAAATGTCAGACCTGAAACTATAAAATTCCTAGAAGAAAACCTAGGAAAAACTCTTCTGGACATCGGCCTAGGCAAAGAATTTATGGCTAAAACCTCAAAAGAAAATGCAACAAAAACAAAAACAGGTGGAACTTAATTAAACTAAAAAGCTTCTGCACAGCAAAAGAAATAATCAACACAGCAAATAGGCAACATACATCTTGGGAGAAGGTATTTGCATCTGACAAAGGGCTAATATCCAGAATCTATAAAGAACTCAAACAAATCAGCAAGAAAAAAGCAACCTCACTAAAAAGTGGGCAAATGACATGAGCAGACATGTCTCAAGTGAAGATATACAAATGGCTAACTAACATGAAAAAATGTTCAGCATCACTAATTGTCAGGCAAATGCAAATTAAAACCACTATGAGATACCACCTTATACCAGTCAGAATGGCCATTATTAAAAATTCAAAAAAAGATGCTGGCACAGATATGGAGAAAAGGGTATGCTTATACATTGTTGTTGGGAATGTAAATTAGTACAACCTTTATGGAAATTGGTATGGAGATTTTTTGAAGAACTAAAAGTAGATCTACCATTTGATTCAGCAATTATACCACTAGGTATCTATCCAAAGGAACAGAGGTCATTATATTAAAAAGACCTCTGCACCGCGTGTTCATCGCAACACAATTCACAATTGCAAAAATGTGGAATCAACCTAAATGCCCATCAACCTATCAGTAGATGAAAAATGTGATATAGATACACTATAAAATACTATCCAGCCATCAAAAAGAATGAAATAATGTCTTTTGCGGCAACTTGGATGGAATTAGAGAACATCATCGTTTTGTTTTTGTTTTTGTTTTTTTTTTGAGTTGGAGTCTCACTCTGTCGCCCAGACTGGAGTGCAGTGGCTGCTCCTGGCCACCGCAGCCTCGACCTGCTGGGCTCCGGCGATCCTTTCGCCTCAGCCTTCCAAGTAGCCGGAATTATAGGCGCGTGCTACCACACCCGGCTAATTTTTTGATTTTATTGTAGAGATGAGGTCTCGCCTGCCCAGGCGGGTCTCAAACCCGCAGGCTCAGGCAAAACCACTCACCTCAGCTACCCAAAGGCACGGGGTTACAGGCTGAGCCACCGAGCCCGGCTGGAGAACATCATCTTAAGTGAACTAACTCAGAAACAGAAAACCAAACTCCTTGTAATGTTCTCACTTGTAAGTGGGAACTAAAACTAAGGATCTGCAAAAGGCACAGAGAATGATATAATGGACACTGGGGGCTCAGAAGGGCGAGGATGGGAAGGGTTGGATGGGTGAAAAGTCACCTATCAGGTACAATGTGCACAGGTTAGGATGGTGGGTACACTTAAAACCCAGACTTCCTCGCCACCATACAATGCAACCATGTAACCAAAAACTCTTTGTACCCCCTGAAGATATTGAAATAAATAAAATAAAAAGAAAAATATCAAATAGTAAAATATTTTGAAGTGAAGCATCTAGTCTGGAGTAACAGCATGAATTTTGGAGCTATGTACATGTAGATTCCAGGCTAGATTCTGCCACTCCCTAGTTGTATAATCCTTGGGAAGCCACTCTACTTTTCTGTCTAGTGTCCTTATCTGTAAAATGGGGATAAAATACATGCTTATTGTTTATAATGAAGATTAACTGTTTATAATGTTATATTATTGTTTATAATGAAGATTAACTGTTTGTAGAGAGCTTTGTATTATAACTGCACACAGTGGTTAACTACCTCCAGTGCCAATTCTTACTATTACCAGAAAATAATCTAGGATATAAAAATCAGGATATTCAGGGAGATGGCTGCAAACCCTGATTTGCTTGATGCAAACCCTGATTTGTTTTGAGGAAAGTCACCAACCGACTTAGGATCTTGACCAAGACACTGCTGATCTCTGGGCCTCAGTGCCATGTCTATACCATGAGTGAGATAGAATGGGTACCCTCTGCTTCATTCATTTACTCAACAGTTTGGAAGCACTTGCTGTGCGTCAATCCCTGGGTTAGGAGCTGGAGACACAAAGATGAGAGGTCTGACTTTTCCCTCAAAGGTGACCCAGTCTCTGGGAGGTGGTGAAGACAAACGAGATGGTAAGTGCTATGAGAGAATGCATTAGGACACACAGAGAAGGGGAAGACATGGATGGGCAATTTAGCCACAACGTTTCTGAACATCCTGCAGGTCTTGGATTTCTTCAAGACACTGTCCAGATGGTTCAGAGCTAGGTAAGCAGAGAACAGGGGCTGGGTACCTGATGACGATTTAGGGTTGGCAGGGGAAGTAGGATACCACACTGAGAACATCTCCTCAGAATGTCATAGGCTGCCTCATCTTCTATAAGAGATGTGGTCCTGGGATTGAGCTCAGACTTCAAAAATGGGTTGATGGTTTTGTTTTTGCCATTTAGTGCTGTGTTTAATGGACTTTGAGAAAAAGAAAATCTGTTTTTATATATTATCTTTGGACGGACATCTGTCTCCACCGTGGAAGTTTGATTTTCAGCAGCCTGGCTTGTTAGAGATGGAGGAGGAATTTCTGGCTTTCCAGTTGGAAAATGTTTCTCAGACTCTGAGTTTGGGCAACATTCATCCTGCAATTGTTAATAATATATCAAATTAAAAAATGACTTCAGGATTAATGACCAGACAATACAGTATACTGACAATATGGTGTACCTATATAAACACTTGGCGATGCTGGATAAAATATGACAAACATTCTATTTAAGTTCATAACTGACTTTACAGGAAAGGAAGAAAACTTCACATTCCAGAAATTAAGGAATGTCTGGTTGTTATGGTTTGGATATGTCCCCTCCAAAATTCAGGCATTGCCAATGTGATTGTTTAAGAGGTGGAACCTGTGGGAGGTGATTAGGCCATGGGCCTCTCCTTTGTTAGTGGGATTAAGGACCTCATAAAAGAGGTTTCATGCTGCATTTGGCTAGCCTGCCCTTCTGCCATCTGCCATTCTAGGGGACATCAAGAAGGCCCTCACTTGTGGGTCAGAGAGAGAATGGGAAGTCTTAAAGAAGCCAATAGAACATACACAACTCACAACACAGACATATCCACAAGGAAAACAAAACATAAGCATAAATCATTACAAAGCCCCATCCTAATATAGCAACTTTAAAAAATAAAGTAAAATAAAAAAAGAATGGCTGAGCATGGTGGCTCACACCTGTAATCCCAGCACTCTGGGAGGCCAAGGTGGGAGAATTGCTTGAGCCCAGGAGTTTGAGACCAGTCTAAGCAACATAAAGAGACCTCATCTCTATAGAAAATAGAAAAATTAGCTGGGCATGGTGGTATATGCCTGTAGTTCCAGCTACTTGAGAGGCTGAGGCAGAAGGATTGCCTGAGCCCAGGAGGTCAAGGTGAGTCATAATCATGCCACTGTACTCAGTCCAGGTGACAGAGTGAGACCCTATCTCAAAAAAAAAAAAAAAAATTCTGTTCCACAGATGAGAAGCAACGAGTGCGAGAACATCAGCGATTCCCAAAACCAAAGTGTTTCGACATCCACAAAGGATCCTGCCAGCTCCTGAGCAATGGATCCTAACCAGAACACATTGTTCCTAATGTTAGATATAGAATCCCAAATACGGGTGGCAAAGAGATTCAGTGAGATCCAAGAGAAAATGAATACCCAAATCAAACAGGACAAAAAAAACAGTTTAAGAAGTGAAAGCTGGTTTGGCCATCCTGAAAAAGGACCAAACTGAATTTCTGGAAATGGAGAATTCACTTCAGGAATTTTAAAACACAATCACAAACCTTAATAGCAGACTTGACCTGAAAGAAGAAAGAATTTCAGAATTTGAAGACCTAATTCAGCTCAGTCAGACAAAAATTTTAAAAATGAACAAAGCCTTTAGGGGTATGGGATTATGTAAAGAGACCAAATCTACATTTAATCAGCATTCCAGAGAGAGAAGGGGAAAATGAAAGCAACCTGGAACAAGCTTTATAAGATATTGTTCAAAAAGACATCCCTTATCCTGCTAGAGAGGCTTCCATGCAGATATAATAAATTCAGAGAACTTCAGTGAGGTACTACATGAGACAACTATCCCCAAGACACATCATCATCAGACTAGCCAAGATCATCATGAAAGAAAAAGGCAGCTAGAGAGAAAGGACAGACTACTTACCAAAGGAAACCCATCAGATTAACAGCAAATGCTTACAAGTCTGAAGAGTTTGGGGGCTCATTTTTAGCAATCTTAAAGAAAAGCAATGCCAGCCAAGAATTTCTTACCCTACCAAACTATGCTTCATAAAGGACAATTAAAGTCTTTCTCATACAAGCAAGCACTAAAGGGAATTTGTCACCTCTATACCAGCCCTACAAAAGATACTTAAAAGAATTTTAAACATGGAAATGAAAGAATGATACCTCCTAACACAAAAGCACATACAAGCATGCAGCTTACAGACCATACAAGTCAATCACAAAGCTGAGAACACAAAACGACTTCTTAACAATATGACAGGGGCAAACCCTTACACATCAATAGCTGATATGAATGTTAACAGATTAAATGCAACATTTAAAAAGCAGAGTGGCAAATTGGATTAAAAAAATAAAACATGGTCTGTTCTTCCTCTGTCTTCAGGAAACCCATCTCACTTCTAATGACACCTATAGGCTCAAAGTATAGGGATGGAGAAAGATCGTCTATGCAAATGGAAAATTTAAAAAAAAGCAAGGGTCACTATATTCTTATTTTAGATAAAACGGACTTTAAACCAATAAAAGTAAAAAAAACAATGAAGGACACTACCTAATGATAATAAAGGACTCAATTCAACAACAAAAATATTTATCTTAAATATATATACACTCAACATAGGAGCTTGAAGATTTATAAAACAATTTCTACTTAACCTAGGACATAGACAACCACACAATAATAGTGAGGGTCTTTAACATCCTGCTTACAGCTTTAGATAGATCATCAAGGCAGAAAACTAACAAATCTGAGACTTCAGTTAGATACCTAGCCAATTAGATCTAACGGACATCTACAGAACACTCTACCCAGCAAACACAGAATATACATTCTTCTCATCTGCACATGGAATATACTCTAAGATCAACCACGTATTTGTCATAAATCCAACCTGAATAAATTCCAAAAAGTCAAAATCATACCAAGCATATTCTCTGGCCAGAATAAAAATAGGTATCAACACCAAGGAGAACCCTCAAAAACACACAAATACATGGAAATTAAATAACTTGCTCCTGAATGATTATTGGGCAAAAACCAAAATCAAGACAGAAGTAAAAAGATTCTTAGAAACAAATGAAAATAATGATACAACATATCAAAACCTCTGGGATGCCTTTCCATCTGTGCCAAGAGGGGAGTTTATAATATTACATGCCCACATCAAGAAAATAGTGAGATCTCCAGTAAACAGTCTAATGCCACGTCTAAGGGAACTGGAAGAACAAGAACAAACCAGACCCAAAGCTAGCAGAAGAAGAGAAAAAACCAAAATCAGAACAGAAATAAATGAAATTCAGGCCAAACGAAATAAAAGAAAACAAACCATACAAAAGGTCAATGAGTAGAAAAACTGGTTCTTTGAAAGTATAAATGAGATTGACAGTCTCCTGCTCTGGCCAGATGAAAGAGAGAGAGAGAGAGAGAGAGAGAGAGAGAGAGAGAGAGAGAGAAAATGAATTTAAATATAATAAGAAATGAAAAAGGGGATGTTACAACTGATTCTGAAGATATACAAAAGGTTCTCAGACATTTTTATAAACATCTGCACGTGTGTAAGAGATCTACAGGAAATAGATAAATTCCTGGAAACCTCCCAAGATTGAAACAGGAAGAAATTGAAACCCTGAACAGACCAACAGTAAGCCATGAAATTGACTTATTAGTTTAAAAAATCTGCCTACTAAAAAAAGCTTCAGACCAGACTTCTATCATACATAAAAGGAAGAGATGGTATCAATCCTACTGAAAGTACTCAAAGAAAGAGAGAAGGAAGGACTCCTCCCTAACTCATTCTACAAAGCCAGTATCATCCTGATACTAAAAAATGGCAAAGACACAACAAAGAAAGAAAACTACAGGCCAATATCTCTGATGAACATAGATGCAAAAATCCTCAACAAAATACTAGCAAACCTCATCCAATAGCGCATTACCAGGATCATTCATCATAACCAGGTGGGTTGTATTCCCAGGATGCAAGGCTGATTCAACATATGCAAATCAATAAATGTAACCCACCATACAAACAGAAGTTAAACCAAGAACCACATGATTATCTAAATAGACACAGAAAAAGTATTTGATAAAATCCAACATCCCTTCATGATAAAACCCCCAGCCATTTAGGTATGGAAAGTTCATTCCTCAAAATAATAAGAACTATCTATGATAAACCCACAGCCAAAATCATACCTAGTGGGCGAAGTTGGAAGCATTCTCCCTAAGAACCAGAACAAGACAAGGATGTCCACTCTCACCTCTGCTATTTATCATAGTCATGGAAGTCCTAGCCAAAATGATCATGTAAGAGAAAGAAATAAAATTATCTAAATAGGAGAATAGGAAGTTAAATTACCTCTCTTCGCAGATGTTATGACTCTATACCTAGAAAACCCAAAAGATTCCACCAAAAAACCTCCTAGCACTGATAAATGACTTCAGTAAAATCTCAAGACACAAAATTAATGCTCAAAAATCAGTTGCATTTCTATACACCAACACCAAACAGGCTGAGAACCAAATCAAAGATGCAATCTCATTCACAATAGCAACAACAAAAAAAAGAAAATACCTCAGAATACATCTAGCCAAAGATGTAAAATATATCTAAAACAAGAACTACAAACACTGCTGGAAGAAAAAGATGACAGGAACAAATGAATAAATATCCCATGCTTATGGATTGGAAGAATTGATATTGTTAAGATACTCTTGCTGCCTAAAGCAATCTACATATTCAACACATTTCCTATCAAACTACCAGAATCATTTTTCAAAGACCTAGAAAAGATAATACTTAAATTCATATGGTAGCAAAAATGAGCCTGAATAGCCAAAGCAATCCTAAGCAAAAAGAACAAAGCTGGAGGCATCAAATTGCCATTCTTCAACCTTTACTACAAGGCTATAGTAATAGTAACAGCATGGCACTAGTACAAAAAAAGACATATAGACCAATTGAGCAGAATAGAAAACCCAGAAATAAAACCACTGACCTACAACCAACTCACCTTTGACAAAGTCAACAAAAACAAACATTGGGGAAGGACACCCTATTCAACAAATGGTGCTGGAAAAAACTGGCTAATCATATGCAGAAGAATGAAAATGGCCCCCTACTTAGCATTATATACAAAAATTAACTCAAAATGGATTAAAGACTTAAATGTAAGACCCAGAACTATAAAAATCTTACAAGAAAACCTAGAAAGCACTCTCCTGGACATCAACCTACGCAATGACTTCATGACTAAACTCTCAAGAGCAAAGACAGTGAAAACTAAGATTGGCAAGTGGGATCTTATCAAGTTAAAAAGCTCTGTACAGCAAAAGAAACCACAACAGAGTAAAGAGAACTCACAGAATGGGAAAAAAATATTTGCAAACTGTGCATTAGACAAAGGCCTAATATCCAGAATCTATAAGACACTCAAATGAATCAACATTAAAAAACCAAATAACCCCATTAAAAAGTGGGCAAAGAAATGAACAGACACTTCTCAAAGGAAGACATATAAGTGGCCAACAAACATATGAAAAAATGCTCAACATCAGTCATCATCAGAGAAATGCAAATCAAAACCACAATGAGATACCATCTTACACTGGCCAGAATGTCTATCATTAAAACATTAACAAAACAAAACAAAACAAAAAACAGGTGGGTATGGTGGTTCAAGCCTGTAATCCCAGCACTTTGGGAGGCCGAGGCAAGGGGGATTGCCTGAGCTCAGGGGTTCGAGACCAGCCCGGGCAACTTGGTGAGAGATTGTCTCTACAATAAATCAAAAAATAAGCCTGGCATGGTGGCGCGGGCCTATAGTTCCAGCTACTTGGAAGGCTGAGGTGGAAGGATTGCCTGAGCCCAACAGGTCAAGGCTGTGGTGGCTGTGAGCATACCACTGCACTTCCAGCTTGGGTGACAGAGTGAGACTCCAACTCAAAAACAAAAACAAAAAACACAACACAACACAACACCAAAAAGCAGATGTTGGTGAGGCTGTGGAGAAAAGAGAATGCTTATATACTGTTGTGGGAATGTAAGCTAGTTCAACTCCTATGGAAAGTGTTTTGTATATTTCTCAAAGAACTAAAAATATATTTGCCATTTGACACAGAAATCCCATTACTTGAGTATATACCCAAAGGTATATACTACCAAAAGTACATTTGCACTCATATGTTTATTGCAGCACTATTCTCAGTAGCAAAAACATGGACCCAACCTAGGTGCCCATCAGTGGTGAACTGGATAAAGAAAAAGTGGCACATATGCACCATGGAATTCTACTACAGCCATAAAAAAGAACGAAATGTCATTTGCAGCAACATCGATGTGACTGGAGCCCATCTTTTTAAGCAAATTATCTCAGAAACAGAAAACTGAATACCACATTTTAAGTGAGTGAGAACCCAGAAATAAAACCACTGACCTACAGCCAACTCACCTTTGACAAAGTGAGAGCTAAACACTGTGCATACATGGGTACAAGGATGGGAGCAACTAAGGGAGGGGGGGCAGAAAAGGCAGAAAAGGGTTGAAAAACTACATCAGGTACCATGTTCACTATCTGCAGGGAACTCAATAGAATATTGTATCATGCCATACACCTATGTAACAAACCAGAACATGTACCCCTTGAATAGAAAATAAAAAGAAAGTACTTCAGAAAGAAGAAAACACACAAAAAGAATAAATCAATGTAGAAAACTTGGTATTGCTGTTGTAGCTAAAGATGAATTCATAGGGGCTTATTATATTCACTTTTTATGTTCACATTTGTTTGAAAATCTTTATAATTTTTTATTTTTAGTTGACATGATAATAGTACATATTTACAGAATACAGAGTGATATTCTGATATATGTATACAATGTGTAATGATCAAATCAGGGTTGTAATAAACATTTTAAAAAATTAAGATGGTAGTAGATTCTATAGCCATCTAACCCATTGTTTTCAGAAATATAAGGTCTAAAAAAATTGCCTCCCATGATTTCTTTCTCAAGAAACTATTTGAGGACTTGTTATATCAAACAAGGAGAAAACCAAGAAAGAGGAAGACCTGACCTGAGATTTGAGGAACCAGATTCTAGCACTGGAGAGAATGGGAGCAATTCCCCGAATGATAACTACTCTATGTTAAAGACTGAAAACCATAAAACCACCTAGTATAGATGATTTCAGCATCTAATTTTTGAAAGAAAAAAAAAACACAAAAAAACTTCTTTTCATGCAAGGCCAAAGATGTACCACTGAGCCATTGATATATAAGCAATTGCTAGTAGTATCCCTTTAAAATTTATCATAACAAATATTAGAACATCCTAGAGTGAACAGTTTTGAGACTTTGTTGTTGCCTACATGTAGAACTCATTTAACCTCTCTCTGTTGTAGGAGAGAGAGGGGAGAATTGCTGGAGCAGTGTAGCAATAACCTTGTGTGACGTTGTGTAGGCAAAACAAGGGGATGCAGTGCACTGGTCAGAGGATAAGCTTAAGATGGGAAAACAGAAAGCCCCTCTGTTTTCTGGGGTAACAGGTGGGAAGGTAGAGTGGGGGTGTGAGGATGCTGCCAAGGAGGTAGATCTAGAGTTGAGTGGTTGTGAATGTCTTCTTTTCAAGTAGAAGGAGGTAAATCACTATCCCCATTTTCTTCAAAAGCAGAAAGCAGCTCAGGGAGGTTATACAACCAGTAAGGGGCAGAACAGAGCCACAATTCAGGATTTCTGACCACAAATCCAGTTCCAAGTTTATTAGCACTCCCTACCTCCCTGCAGTCTTCAAATAAGGAGGTAGGTGTCCTTGGTTGCTAGTCTGAGCATTTTGAAGGGGAGTAGTCAGCTTCACTCATGTAGGTGCACACTAAGTATCTTCTGATTCAAACAGAAGATGTGGACCACTTGTATAATAGATAAGCATCAACCAAGGAAAGCAAGCTGATAGGTGATTTCCATGCGTAGCTGAGGCTGAGCCTCACTTGGCTGGGGCAGCACTTCTCAAACTTGAAACACCTGGAAAAACTTGTGACCCCCCTCCCCCCCACATGTTCTGATTTAGCATGTCTACAGGGACAGCCTGAAATTCTGCATTTCTAATAATCTCCCAGGTGATGCTGATGTTGCTGGTCCACGGATCAAAAAAAGCAAGAAACTGGATAGGTGGAGACAATCTGAATGTTTATCAACAGATAGGTCAACAAGATGTGGGATGACCATATAAAGGCCGTTAGAGGAATAAGTGCTGATACACTCTACAACTACAGCAGGGATGAACCTTGAAAACGTTACACGAAGTGAAAGAAGCTACTCATGTCAGATGACATAGTATATGACTCTATTCATAGTAAATGTCCAGAATAAGCAAATCCACAGAGATGGAAAGTAGATCAGTGGTTGCTGGAGGCTGGGAAGATTGGAGAGTGGGTAGTAGCTGCTAGTGGGTACTGGATTTCCTTCTGGAGTGATGAAAATGTTCTGGGACTAGATTGTACAACATTATGAATGTACTTAATGTTACTACAGTAATGGTAAATTTTATGCTATGTGTACTTTACCACAATAATAAAAATAATAAAATAATAATAAGAAAGCAAAGAACTGGTCTCTTTAGTTTTGGCATTCTATGGTTCTAGGGATTAAGGGTTAGCAGAGAGGTAAACAGCTCTTTGCTCAAGGAGGAAGAGACGGGCTTCTTGGAGAGAACACTTGGTAGGTTTCCCAGAGGGAAATCCTCTATCTTGTGGAAGAGAGTGGAGCGACTTGGCACAGTGATGCATTCACAGATGCTTGGGGCCGTGGAGGAGTAGTCTGTGAGTGATCCCAGTCAAAAATCGATCAATCAATCACATCCTTGCATCTCCACAGAGTCTCTTTTTTGTACCCACCCCTGATATCAGGAAGATGGAAAAAATCACTCAGCTTTGTTCAATGTCGAATAGAGCTCACAGTCTAATAGAAAAGACTCTCATGTGGGGCAGAAAATGATTAAGACAGGCCCTGTTGAGGATCAAACTGCAATGTCCAGGCCCTGAGGTTGGAGATGGTCTTAGGTGATTGGAGCATGGGGAATGGTCAGGGAGGTTCCCTGAAGGGCTGGGCACAAATGAAATTCAGTTATGTGTGCAAGTCACTAAAATATTTTTTTGAACAAAGCAAGCATTTTACATATCCATACTATGTAAAATTGGGACCAGAACTTGCCTTTCATGTAACACTTTTGGGAATGTAGACTAGCTATTGACACCATTAGAAATTTACTAATTGCTACTCACCATATGGTGGGCACACTTGTTTCCTGGAATCATTTGCTTGCAATAAGAACAGTAGATTTTTGTTTCGGGAGTTGACATTCTTTCTCCTGAATAAGTACAGAAAACACCACAAATGATTGCTCTTGACAATGACTAGCCCAACTCTCCCACAACTGCCTACACGGCCTATACTCATGAATATGAACTGCCCCCAGGCCTGCCTGGCCTTGAGTTTCCAGTACTACCAGTGTCCTGAACCACACAGGTATCCCTTGGGGAAACCTCTCACATCATTTCTTTATGGCCACAGATGTGGCCCACTTGGGGCAGCAGCTGCCCTGATGGAGAGACATTTTCCTGGAACAGGGTGGGTTTCTAAGATGAAGGGAGCTCTAACCCTGATGCCACTCCTGTTGGATCTGATTGTCCTTTCATTAAACCAGTTTCCAAGCTCTGTGATCAGACGAGGTGTTGATTGTATATATCTTTGTTGATGGTGTTAAAGCTATGTTATGTTGTGTTACATTGATGAAATTGTGTTGCATATTGTGTTGAAGGCTAGCTATGCTGAAATGAAGGAAATGTACATGAATCTTGTACTTTCCAGTTTCTCACTGGCCAATTTTGACCTTGGGTATATAGTTTACCAGGAGAGAGTTACTGTCCAAGGGTTTTAGACTCTCTCCCATGTTATCAAAATAGCAAATGAAATCAACAAAAGATCTACCACATTGATGAGTGTATCCTCAGTAAATATACCCTCATAAAGAGGTAACTGGGTTGGGTTGGGCACAGTGGCTCATGCCTGTAATCCCAGCATTTGGGGAGGTCATGGTGGGAGGATTTCTTGAGCCCAGGAGTTTGAGACATGCCTGGGCAACATAGCAAGACCTTGTCTCCGCAGAAAATAAAAAAAAATTAGCCAAGTGTGGTGGTGACAGATACTTAGGAAGTTGAGGTGGAAGGGCTTGAGCCAAGGAGGTTGAGGCTGCAGTGAGCTTGTGCCACTGCACTCCAGCCTGGGAGACAGAGGGAGACTCTGACTCAAAAAAAAAAAAAAAAGATAACTAGGTCAAGAGAACATAAAATGGTACCAGGGAGACAATACACAGACCCAAAGTCCAGGAGCCACAGCTAGCTCTGTTCCGGCCATTGCTGACAGTGGAGAAAGCTCTAGAGTTGGTGCCAGAAAACATGGATGTCCATTTTTATTTCTGCCTCTAGCAAGCCCCTGCTTTATTCTGTGTGTAGGTTTCTCATATGTAAATAGATACAGGTCTGGCAGGCTAGGATTGTGCTGGAGGAGCCCATTTTCTAGGGCTCCCCATGGCCTCCTCACTCATTTGTGTGACTTCCAGGGCCCACCCTGGCCTTCTGGTCTCTCTGGACCAGTCATCTGATGATGAGCAGACGCACAAGAAGGCTACTCTGATGCATGGTTAGAACCAGAATAGCCAGATGAATTGAGACCCACACAACAAATATCCTTACCATCTGTCCTATTGAGAGTTTCCATCCCTTGCATCCCACCCAGGAGAGGCTCTGGCATTTGAAGTGTCTGTCTTCCACCCCAGCCTGTGTCCTCACCTTTCCCGAGCCAGGCCTCTTTGCTCTGACAGACATTTTTGTGCTGGGCCAGCACTCGGAGCCTGATGTACAGGCCACAGTCTGGGCAGAGCTCTGTCTGTTTGCCACAGTAGGACTCGTGGACCTTCAGCTTGTTGAGCTGCACGGCCAGGTCGCAGAACTGACACTCAGTAGGGCGCTCCTGGAATTTCTTGGCCTGTGGGAGGCAGTAGGAAGAGCCTGATTGGTGGCCTCTTTGCAGGCAGATCAGGGATGTGTGCCCATCTCCCTAGGGAAGTGAAGCCAGTAAGAAAAAGCAGATGGGAAGGGCCAGAGTGGGGCCTGCCCTCTGGAAATCTGGCCTCTCTTGTATTCATGGACCATGGAAAGCCCTTCGGACCAGCTTCTGTGGGATAGCAGGACCTCTGTCTCTGTGATGGGCTAGTTTGCCACTGCTCTCTGACCCTACTGGTGGAAATTTCTATTAAAATTGTCTTAGGCTGGGCGTGGTAGCTCAAACCTGTAATCCCGGCACTTTGGGAGGCCGAGACGAGAGGATTGCCTGAGTCCTGGGGTTCAAGACAAGCCTGGGCAACTTGGTGAGACCTTGTCTCTACAATAAATTTTTTTTAAAAAGTTGGGCATGGTAGCACACACCTGTTGTTCCAGCTACTTGGAAGGCTGAGGCAGAAGGATAGCCTGAACCCAGCAGGTCAAGGTGTGGGGGTCGTGTGGTGTTGCATGTGTGGGCAACAGAGTGAGACTCTGACTCAAAAAAAAATTGTCTTAAAGGAGAAAGCACACATGACACTCACCTCATGAAATTCCAGCAAGGGCTTCTGCATGCTTTGCTGACACATTGCACACCTGACCTAAGCACACACAGAGACAGAGAAAGAGAGAGAGAGAGAGAGAGAGAGAGAGAAAGAGAGAGAGATGTGGGTTGCATCTAGCCCCCAGTGCCTTTCCCACATCCACCTTGGCTCATGGAGTTCCAGGTTTGGGTCTGTGAGCCCCTGAAGGACAGGGACCAGGTGTGTCGCTACCTCAATCTCCCTCTAGCACCCAGCCTGGTGTTCAAGAAGTGTTTGCCAGACCAGCTTGAGTTGAAATAGCTGAGCTCAATCTCTGGAAAGACAGATGAGGGGAGGGGCCCCAGGAGGGATGGACAAGAGAAGATAGGAAAAAAAAAAAGTCAGCTCAACATGACTGTCTCCTTGGGTCCCACTTTGCACTTCCCCTCTTCACAAATCTGAAAAGTACATCCAGCCTTTCCTGAAACAGGACCCCTTGCCTTGGCCAGGCCCACAGCCTGTAATGTCGGGGAAGGACAAGATGGGAAAGCTGGGAGTAGGCTCAGCTTAGTGGAAGAAAGGGAGGATTCCCACATACTCTTCACCGGGCTGCAGGTAGAGGGACTAAATGACTCCTCTGGCAGCCACATGAGTTACTGCAGGGAGTACTGGACCCTTGCCCTGGCTCCCAGAACCCCGTCCTTCTGCCATTCCCTCACCTGCTGGTGCCTGTCCCTGCAGTGCTCCTCCATCTTCACCCTGGGGATGGACTCCTCACACTCCGGGCATATGACCAGGAACTGCAGGCAGTGGGCCTCATGGAGGGCAAAGTGGGCAGAGGCCATGCTTCTTTTGCTTCAGGATCAATGGGCGCCGGGGGTGGGGAGAGGGAATAGAACTATTTTCGTGGTATAAAACATGGAACCATATTTCACATCCAGGGCTAGATCTTCAGGGGCCTTAAGCACTGCAAATATGATGATGATGACACCACCTGCCCTACCCTCCCTATGTTGGTCCAAGATCAGAACAAGGAACAAGGAACTTGTAAGCTCTACAAAATTCTTACACTGCCCAGGGAGGTGAGTAGGAAGGAGCAGGAAGGAGAGATGACAAAGGGGCACGAGGCAACTCTTGGGGTGAAGGATAGCTTCATTATCTTCACCGTGGGGATGGTGTCACGGGTGTATATATTAATAACATATCTAAAATCTTATCAAATGCTACACTTTAAAATGTCTATGTCAATTATACTTCAGCAAAACTGTTTTTAAAATGAAACAAGTGCCAAATTCTTTCAAACATTTTTTCTGGTGCCCCAGCTTGGCACATGTCAGTTAGTAAGGCAACCCTGCCATGCCCATACTTTCTGCCTGGACAGTGTCAACTTCCAGCAATCTTCAAAGCAAGAGCTTCCCAAGTCTCTGAAAGGGAGGGGCCATCCCCCCTCCAGCTTCCCCTGTACTGACCCACAGAGGGCCCAGGTCGCTTCTTGGAGACCCCAGAGAATGAAGTCGTCTGAGCCTCCCACTTCTGGGACAGGCATTCTTCTTTAACAAACCTCGTCACCAAGGAATGCCTCCTACCGTTTCCATCAGCCCTTGTTTGTGGCAGCTTGGGAGAAAAACTTGTTGCCTGTAGCCCTAAAGGCCCAAAGGACACCTGGCAGTCAAAGCCTCACTCCTCTTGGTCTGAGCAAGCTCTTTGCTTCTGCTCTGTCCAGGTAGATGGTGCACAGGCTGTGTCTCCCCTTCCTCTGTTCTTTCCCCTCTGCCTGGTCTGGCCCCTTTCCCCTCTGCTCTTCTTCCTGGGCTGGATGAGAGACCAGAGAACTCAAAGGGAGCAAAATTCTCTGGGGAGGATTCACTTGATCCCTGCCACAGGTAAGGGGCTTTGAGTGTGAGCCTCTTTGGTCAGGGCCTCCTCCACTAGAGTTGTGGTCCTGGCCTCCTGCTTTGCCCTCCCTGCCCTTCCCACAATCCCCTCTCAAGGTGAGGGTGGGAATAGCCCTGGAGAATCTCTGTGGGCCTCCTTTCTTTCCAAGAATGGTATGAGGCTGGGCACGGTAGCTCATGTCTATAATCCCAGTACTTTGGGAGGCCGAGGTGAGAGGATTGCCTGAGCCTACGGGTTCGAAACCAGCCTGGGCAACTTGGTGAGTTCTCATCTCTACAATAAACCAAAAAATTAGCCAGCCATGGTGGCATGTGCCTGTAGTTCCAGTTATTTGGAAGGCTGAGGCGGAAGGATCGCCTGAGCCCAGCAGGTCAAGGCTGCAGTGGCCGGGAGCGTGCCACTGCCCTCCAGCCTGGGTGGCAGAGTAAGGCTCCTGCTAAAAAAAAAAATTAAAAAAAAGAATGGCATGAAGACCATATTATCAGAATCTCAATTAGGACCCAAGATCTGACAAATATGAGTAACTCAGTAAGGACAATTGGCCTGGCTTTTTTATTTCAAGACTGTCCTAGAAAGTATAAAATTTGGGAGGGATAGGGGAGACAGCCTCACCCAGAGATGTACTAAGTATAAATCCTCCTACCCTGGGGCCCACAGTCCCCACTAGCTTGTCCTCCTAGGTGTTTTTATATCAGGGCCATTTTCTCCTCACTTTGGGAACAGACTTTTCCTGCCTGCCCATCTCACCAGCCCACCCAGGGTTAGCCCTTAGAGAAAGTGCCTTCTTACCAGTTCCTGCACACCTGGAAGGCCCTTTCCATGTTCTGGTCTCTGGAGTCTTTCTGCTGAGTTTCGTTTCCTGCAGACAAGGGTACAAAACTGAAAGTGCTCTAGCGGCCCAGCCCACAGCTTCAGGGAGGCAGGAGATTTTCAGAACTCTCGGCTCAGGATTGCTCTGGGGTTCCTGTGGCTGGACACTCCCAGAAAGCCCCTCTGCAGCACAGCCAGCCCCTGCCATCTCCTTTGGACTGTGTTGTGACCCTGTGCTGCTGCCATGGGCAGTGTCTACCACCCTGAAGTGAGAGCCAGAGGTCAGGCCTTCCCCTGGCAGCAGCTTATCCCTTCACCCCAGCTGGCTTCACTCTATCTGGGTCTCCATCCCTTTTCCCGAACCATTGCTCTCCCACCCCTTTCCTGCTTCTCCCTGGGCCTTCCTCTGCAGGAAAGAGGGAACTGCTGCCTTGAACTTAAGGGTTGCTCTCTAAAAGTGGCTCCAGGACTTTCCGTGCTCTGCTCTGGTCTCAGTCAGTGGTGACTTTGAAAACAGAGTCTGTTGAGGAACTGGGGATATGGGGTAGTGTGAGCCCAGAAAAAGTGTTTGAAGTCACATCCTGGGAGTGGAGTCACATACCATTTGACAGCTTGGTGGTCTGGGATGACTACCTAGCTCCCTGACCTTCTCCTCTCTCATTTGTAAAATAATTATAGCAAATACTAATGTAATATGAAGGTGACAGGCACTTTCTATTGAGGAGATTCTGTTATCATCTTTAGATGAGGAAATGGAGGCACGAAGGGGTTATGTGACTTGCACAAATCACACAGCCAGTAGGCAGTGTAACTGGGTTTTGCACCCAGGTAGTGTGGTTCTAGGCTTGTCTCTCCTAGAATGGTCATAGGGTCAGGAGATCTGCCTTCAAATCCTGACAGTGTGATTAATTAGCAGCTTGAGTCACTGTAGTCTTTCTGGGCTTCTCTGATTCCTCGTGTCTTGGACTGCACTGGGGACCTAGGGCACTTTGAGAGTCTAGATGCTCTCAGAAGTTGTGTGCAAAATTGCCCTTATTTGAGGATGTGCCTTTTCATGGGGAGGCACCAATATTTTTATCGGACTCTCAAAAGGGGTCCGCACTTCCAGACAGTTATGAACAACTAGTCCAGTTGACCGAAAGTTTTGGAACCACTGCAATTCAAAGAAACCAAGTTGTCTGTTAAAGGTCAACACATGTCTAAAATAACAGAGATGCATAGCAGAATCAAGTGGATATAGAACATCTGCAAGTTTGTTTACTTGTGTTTGTCCCCTCCCCCCACCGGAAGAATCATGGTGCAATTAGTTAGAGAAATAAAAGTGATAAAATAGTGTATATAACAATGCAGTGAGAACTGAGAAAATTTGTAATTGCCACCCCATTAGAAACATTTGGATATTATGTACTCCATGTAAAAGGGAGTTTAATGTATACTTCTATTTCCCAAACTTTATTCATTAAAAAACTGCTTCAATATTCACCTTTATTGTTTTATGAGCACAATTAATATATTAGTGTACACTTGGGGAATTTTGATTGTGGTTGTACACATTTGTATTTCAGTGTCAGCAAGCACACCAGATACATAGCTTTACAATAGCTGATGCATACGTAGCAGCTTACCACTAACGCATAAAGAACTTCAAATGGATGCTCAGAATGTCAGAAATCTAAAAGCAATCTCTGTGGTGGGTATGGGTGATAATTACTAGAAGCATTTAGCACGGAACCAGGCCATTTATGGGGTTCTTGGTGCTGGAGGTGGGAGAATGGTAGCTCCCAAGCTTATGTGCACGTTGGAATCGTTTGGGAAACTTAAAGAAAACCATGGATGCCTGCCCAATCCCAGGCACTAGTCCACACGTGGACACGTGGCCTGAGTTTCAGAGATTTTACAAGATCCCAGGGAATTCCAATGTGCAGAGAAACTGAGAGCCCCTGGTGTAGGAGAGAGATGCTGTTCTGGAAGTCGGGTGTTCAGAGTTCTAGAGCCAGAGCTGTGGCCCAAGTCTTCGGCCCTTGGCTTTGCATCTGAAGAACCAGGGGATGGGAATGAATGAGTTTTATCTCAGAAGTGGAGATGTGTCACATGGGGTCAGTCTTGGCACTCAGGAAAGAAAGATTGGACCCTGTGTTACTGCAGAGAAGAGAGCCAGGATCAGTCGATGGGAGTCCTGGGAGGCCCTGAGTGTCCTTCTAGGCAAGCCACTGTGTCCCTGGATGGACCTGTCAGAGATGGAGGAGAACCGGCCCCAGGAGGGAGGCTGGGAGGGTCTAGGATGCAGTGAGCACTCAGCCCTCAGTCGCTGGGGAGGAGCCAGCTGCCCTGTGGGTGAGCTCGCGGGAAGCCCACTCAAGCCAGGATGCACACAAACTCTTCATGGGAGCCGGCCCAGGGTAGCACACAGGAAGAAAAGGACTGATGTCTCGGGATATGGGAACAGGATGTGGAAGCTGCTTACATTCCCTTCTTGCTCAAGAGATTCACTCTAGTGTGCACCCCCCTGGGGTCGTTAGCATTTTCCCAGACCCCAGAAACAGCTGTGCTAACAGAAGGACTCTAAACTACCATCTTGAGCCATGACAAGCAGACCCAGAGAATTCTTGTGATGTCTGCAAGTTGGGTGGGAGCAACCTCTGTGAAGAGGATCACAGGATTAAGGAAAATGCTCAGACATAGGCTCCAGCCTCCAGGCAGACTCTGAAATTCAGGTGCCAAATGAGAGACAGTGTGGTAATAATGATGGTCAAAATGATAGGAGGTAATAGTGAATGACTGCTTCAACATTTTCTATGTTCCAGACACCATACTAAGCATTTTACAGTCATTGTCTTTGTTTTAATCTACCCCTCAGCTCTAGTATAAGAGTTAGTAGCTCCGTTTTGCAACTACAGAAAACAGAGGCAAAGAGAGGTTAGGCAAATTGCTCAAGGTCACACAGCGAATGTCAGAGCTGGGATTCAAACTGGGTTGATCTGATTCAGGTGTCTGTGTACTGGACCAAGACCCCATCCACCTCATCTGACAGCTGGTCGTGACAAGAGCACTGGGCCAGGGGACAGAGAAACCATGGCTGACATCCTGATTCCCCTTCTCATCAGCTGGGCAAGAGCCTTAAATCCTCTGACCTTTGCTTCCTACTCCTGTCTTTCTCCAGGCAGCGTGTGAATATCAACAATACTTTTTTAAAAATGAAATGCTTTTATACACTGTCCCCTGCTGAGATGCCCGGGAATGAGAGATGGAAAAGAGAGGTGTACAGGTGGGACATCTTAGGAGACAGGAATCCGTGATGGGGAAGTGGGGGTGGAATTAGAAGTGTCAGCAGGGCAGCTGTTTCTTATTTCTTGTTTTTGCTGTAAATAATGCCTAATGCTTGCTTAAGAATTCTGGCTCGCATGTAACCATACTTGCACAGAGCTTCCCAACCCCTTCTTCCTGGGGAAAACTTTTAACAAGTTTTCCTTTGGTGTCTTTATCTATAGACACAGCTGCCTAAGGAAGCCAGATGGCCCGGCCCAGGTGCCACAAATGGCCCTGTGACCCCTTGCCAGATACCAGAGGAAGTTCAGATCCACTGCAAGACTGGTACAGACCAGACCAGACAACCCCAGTTACTTTTAGCTTCATTAGTATATCATTATGTGCGAAAATCCCTCCCCTACAGGAAAATCGCTGCCATTTTTTGTACATGCAACCTACGGGGAAGCATGTTCATGAACCACGCCTGTGCATCTGGAACTCACCCTGTTGATGCTTGCATACCTTCCCCTCCCTGCCCACAACTCCTCAAAACTCCCACATCCTCCACAGGGAGAGGGTGCCTTTAAAGTATGCGCTCCCCCTTCCCATTCTTTGGCCACTGAATTAAACCCGATTGCCTTTCCAATTGGACAATCTTTCTTTGCCTTTGATGCGAAGAACACAGTTTACGGGTGACAAAAGTGACCATGAGTTGTTTTCCATCTACATCCTAAGTTTCTTCCAAGATGTTTCCTCTTGCAGTCTGTCCCACCCGGCACCACCCTTTCCCTTCCCTGTAAAAATTCCAGCAGTTCTTCAAGACCAACTCCTATGCCACTACCAATATGGGACTCATCCCCTTTGTCTCTGGTGGTGGTTAGGTGTCTGCCGTCTTGACTCATCCCCATCCAACCACAGGTCTAGGCAATTTGAGAGCAAGCTCTTTCTGATTCATCATCCCCATCCCTCACCCCCCACCTTACTGGAGAGATCCCACGGGCTTTGTGCTTAGTAGGCAGTGCAGTCTGGGGCTTTGTAGTTGTGGGCAGCCAAATGCTGGCTGACCTGAATGGATGGGAAGAGATGTGTTGTGAGATTGCTAAGCAGAGAGTTAGAACTCTCCCCCCATCCATGCAACACCCTAGAACCCAAGGGCTCTCAAGGCATCAGCAATGGCCATTTTCTTTAGATTTTTCAAGATAACTTGTGATTACATAACTAATGCATGAATATACTTCCTTAAAAAAATACAATGTCAGCCAGGCTCAGTGGCTCAGCCTGTAATCCCGCGCCTTTGGGAGGCTGAGGTGACTGGATTGCCTGAGCCCGCGGGTTCGAGACCCACCTGGGCAACTTGGCAAGACCTCATCTCTACAATAAATCAAAAATTAGCCGAGCGTGGTAGTGCGCGCCTGTAGTTCCAGCTACGTGGAAGGCTGAGACAGAAGGATCGCCGGAGCCCAGCAGGTCGAGGCTGCCGGGAGTGGCCACTGCACTCCAGTCTGGGCGACCGAGTGAGACTCCAACTCCAAAAAAAAAAAAAAAAAAAAAGAATGTCACAAATAAAACAAAATTTCTCTTTGACCTCCATGCCTATTCCTGAGCCCCTACTATTTTTAATCAGACCATGTATGCAGGAACACTCTGGTTAGCACAAAAGCCTGTCCCCATTCCTACTTCAACATGAATCAGTTGCTGTGGGCTTGCATGATTTCATCACCCTGCCACTCATCTTTGGCTGGTTGCCAACCTCTCCCCAGCCCTGATCTCATAAAACAAAACAAAACAAAAACAAAAACAATAACTAGAGGAGAAGCGCTCTGTTGTGGGCTTAGAATTCCTTTCCAGAACACTGTGGCTACCCGCCTGGCGGTTGTCAGGAGTTTCCGGCGGTCTCTTTGTGTCAAGCTTGTGGGGCAGGGGAGGGGGTGAAGGTTGTCACCGAGAGCTGATCCCTCAGCTGTGATTTGGCCAGGCTGGCAATGTTACCTTCACGGGGAGGAGGCAAAGAAGAGGGAGCAGGAACTCCAGGCTGGACCAAGAAGCAGCAATCATAATACATACCCCCATGCATTGTTTTGAGGATCAAAAAAGAAATTGTGTGTGGAAGCTGTACCAGGTTATGAAAAACAGGAGAGAATATTAAAAGATTGTTTTAATAGTTGGCTTTGAGAAAGAATCTCATTTAGGTTTTATTCTTTCAAGGCGTCGCTACACTAAGGAAGATGATGGATGATGTAATGACAGAGATAGTTCACTTCCCAGACAAAATTATATGGTGGAATCACACACACTTCTGTCGGTCATGCCTTTAGAAGGATCCTGTGGTCAGAATGGGCCTGAGTTCTGGGAGATGTGATCATACAGATTGCAGTCTCCCCAAGTGCAACGTGTTTGGGTGGGAGTTTGTTTTTCAGACCACATGCAATTGCATTAAATGACTAGTCTCTGGGTGGAATTCAAGCCTGGGAATATCTGTGATTGTGTTTGGGGCAGACTCCAGGCCTGGCTGGGTGGCAAAGTCAGGGAATGTCCTGCCGGCTACTGCTTAGTTGGCATGTGAAGGGAAGGAACCTTGTCATTAAACTTGTGGGCAAGAAACAGCAACCCCATGGCGTTCCGTCTGTGTCAGTGGTGGCTAGCACTTTCCCTTTCTTTCTGTGAGAGGTCTGTTTTCACACATTCATAGTTTGGTTTTTTTCCTAGTTAAAACACTTCCTCATCCACTGCCCCTCCTCACCCCCAATCTATTCCCATCCGTTGAGTAATCACAGCCCAAATGTCAAGGACATTTCAGGACCAGTATTATAAGCCCTTTCCCTCTCCCAGGTGATTGTATGGTGATGGTTATCTCCCAGGTGATCATGGTGTGACTATCTCGATTGTTGCCAAATCTCATGGGACACAAGACTATGTATGTAAAAATTTTGTTGTTGCTTTCTTTGGTGTGAGGGAGTATAAGAGAAAAAAAATCAGATTCTGAGGACCTTTTCACTCTTAGAAATTGATGCTGAGCATGGTGGCTCATGCCTGTAATCCCAGCACCTTGGCAGGCAGAGGTGAGAGAATTGCCTAAGCCCAGGGGTTTGAGACCAGCCTAGGCAACTTGACGAGACCTTGTCTCTACAATAAATCCAAAATTAGCCAGGCATGGTGGCTCATGCCTACAGTTCCAGCAACTTGGTAGGCTGAGGCAGAAGGATTGCTTGAGCCCAGCAGGTCAAGGCTGTGATGGCTGTGAGAATGCCGCTGTACTCCAGCCTGGGTGACAGAGTGAGACTCCAACTTAAAAAAAAAAGAGGAAAAGAAATTGGGGTGATCTTACAAAGTTAAGTTGTGTTGATGAGCAGCCACTCAGACTCTCATTTTAGAGAATAAGTGGTGTTTTAATTTTAATTTTGAAAAATTTCTACTCTTTGTCTCTGTGGACATTTCTTCCTACCCTGTCCTTGACATCATGTGTCTTTCTTACAATGATTTGCACTGGCTCTGAGATCTTATTGTGCCCATCTCCTCCAAACTTTCCATCCATAAAGTCATGCTGGTACCTTAGATTTGGCCGTACTAAGAGTATTTACACCATGGAAATTGATAAATACTGTAAATCAGGGCATCCTCATTCCACCCCCCATGAGCTGGTTATTAAACATTTAGCAGCACACCACTGCTTTTCTATTTCAGTAACATGGGCTTTGTGCAGAAGACCAGGGGTAGATAACTGGAAAAAAAACAAAGTTAAAGAAAATTTTATTGTTCCTTAATATTTATTATGAATATATAAAAATTCATTTTGGAGGAGAGGTTATAAGTGTCATCTTTTGCATTTACATGTAAACTTATTTCCTCCAAAAAAGTGAATCAAAGAAGGAATATTAATTGGTTTAAACAAATATGTCAGTACTGATCAGGAAAAAAAATATGAGGTTGTGCCAAGGTGGTAGAATATTATTTTACAAAGCAGAATGCGTGGCCTGGGTTGAATTATTCCCATATTCAAGTTTGTTAGTACAAACTGTAGGGTTAAGATATAGCTTACCATATTAATCACTTAATTTTATTATTATTTGATGTATTTGACAGACAAATTACCTATATACACTTGGCTTGAGGGCTACAGTCACAAACAAAATAAAGTCTCAGCTTTCAGTGAGCTCATATATCCAGATATAGTCGTACCTATGCATAGATATGATCTATTTTAATTGGATTAGGGGAAGTGATTGGATCAGATCACCTTTATGGAAAGGTAAGACATGAGGGAGTATAAGTGTGTGTGTGTGTGTGTGTGTGTGTGTGTGTGTGTGTGTGTGTGTGTATGTGTGTGTGTGTGTATGTGTGTATGCGGCATGTTGGGTGAGATAGGAGGGACATTCTAGGTTGAAGGTAGGATATATGGAAGTGGAATAGCACATTACATTTGGGTAGATACACACCAATTATTTCCTGAGCATAGCAAGCAGCTCTAGAAAGTAAGAAGCTCAGGGAGCTGCTTTCAATTCCATATTTTAATTGGCGTTCTTAGTACATAATATTTACTATAATTATAATAAATAACTTGTCAACTTGTATAATTATAGTAAATATACAGTTGAACTTAGGTTTGACACATTACTGTCATTTTTTCCTGTGTCCCGTTTTCCTCCATTCTTGCCTTCTTTTGGATTATTTACACATTTTTTTAGAACTCCATTTTAATTTATCCCTGAGGATGCATCACTTTCCCAGCACATTGATGCATAATCACCAATAAAAGAGATCACCTAAGCCTCAGTGTCAAGACTTTTTCTTGAAAATCTGAGTTTCCATACACTTTAATTTCCCCTTCTGGCTAAAGTGCCTTATTTATTTTGTGCTGCAGGTTTTTTGGCAATGCATTCTTTGAATTTTTAAAAATCTAAATATGTCCTTATTTTATCTCAATTCTTGAAAAACATTGGGTTTTCAAGAACTGAGACAAAATAAGGGCATATTTAGATAAAATAAGGGCATATTTTGTCTAAATAAGGGGATATTTAGACAAAATAAGGGCATATTTAGATAAACAAGGGCATATTTAGATAGTTGGGTTGACAAGTTATTTATTTATATTTAGTACTTTTAAATGTTATCTGGTTATCATAGTATCTGGTGAGAAGTCCATGGTAATTGAGTTGTAATTTCCCTGTATGTAATCTGTCATTTTTTTCCCCCTGGCTGCTATTATGTTTTCTTTTTTTCTTGGTTTTCAGCAATTTGGTAATAATTTTCCTAGGGAAAGTTTTCTTCAATTTGTTCTGATTGGGGTTTACTGAACTTCTTATACCTGTTAATTTATGTATTTTGCAAGTTTGGAGAAATTTCATCCATTATTTTGCAGATTTTTTTCCTGTCCCATTCTCTCTCTGTTCTTTTTTGGAACTCTGATTGAAAGTATGTTAGACATTTTGATATTTCCCTACAAGTCCTTGAGTTCTGTTCTATATTTTAAATTTTATTTTCTTCATATTAGATTATTTCTATTGATCTAGCTTCAAATTCACTGACTCTTTCCTCTGTTGTCTTCTATCTGGTGTTAATTTTTAATTTCAGATATTGTCTTTTTAATTTTAGAATTTCCACATCATTTACTTTTTTAGATTTTACTTATTTGCTGAGATTTTCTATGTGCTTACATATTACAAATATAGAATTTATGTCATTGAGTATAGTTACGATAGTTGTTTTAAAATTTTTGTCTACTAGTTACAACATTTGGTTGCCTTGGAGTTGGGCTCTGTTGATTATATTTCATCTTGAGAAGACATCACATTTATCTGCTACTTTGTAAAATAATTGGAATTTAATTCTGGACATTGTGAATATGTTGTAGAGATCCTAGATTCTATTATATTCCTCTGGAAAGCATTGAGTACATTTTTAATTTTAGCAGACAATTAACTGATTGAATGCAAATGCAAAATTTGAATTTCAAGTCTAGGTCAGATCTTTTCCTGTTTGTTTCTTTTCAAGAACAGGATAAAATTTATTTTACTCAAGTTTTCTGTTGTACATATTTTTAGGTACGTGTGATATTTTGATACTGCATACAATGTGTAATAATTAAATTAGTATAATCAGTCTATCACCTCAAATTCAGTTTAGATTTTTATTCTTAGGTTACTTAAAATCTGCCTCATGTATGTGAGCTTTAGGGGTCATCCAGGGATTTGGGCAGAGTCCATATGCAGAATTCAAGGCTCCCCCTCTCTGCAATTTCCTTTCTGAAAATTTCCCATCACTTTCCAGTGCTTATGACTGTCCTCAGGTCCTTCAGGCCAGAAAGACTATGACTTTTCTATTGGAGCTTTAGGTATTCTGTGTGGCCTGCCTTCAAACTAGAATTTATGAAAATGGAAACTCATCTAGTGCTCTTCCCTCCTTCCAAGTGTCAACTAATATTTGGCTTTTTCTAAATGTCTGGTAATGTTTTATTCTCTTCTTTTAAATGTTGATTCCTTCCAGAAATTGATTTTTACTTCAGGTAGGATTTTTTTGTACTTTGCCCAGAATGTATAGTTACTATTTATGTGAATGTCAGTATGATTGCAATTAGTTGAGGAATGACTTGGAGATGAGAAACTCTTGGGGGCACTTCTCGAGAGGAGCTTGTCTTTAAAGAGTAGGAGAAAGGCAATTTGGTCACTAGTGAGATTGCAATGTTAGATCAAGCAGGATTTTAAACATAGGAGAGATGTGAACACATTTTCATGCTAAGGATAAAGTTGAAGAGTCGACAGGAAGAACATATAACAGAGGGTCTTTGTTTCAAGATGGCAGGCTGAGCACAAGACTACCACCTCTTCTTCCTGCTCTGAATACTCCTTAATGGTTTAAAAATCCATAATTCTTTCCTTTTTTTTTTTTTTTAGTTGGAATTTCACTCCATCATCTAGGCTGGAGTGCAGTGGCACACTCAGGCCACCCAGCATCGACCTGTTGGACTCAGGCAATCTTTCTGCCTCAGCCTTCCAAGTAGCCTGAACGACAGGCATGCGCTAACTTGCCTGGCTAATTTTTGATTTATTGTAGAGATGAGGTCTTGCCAAGTTGTCCACGCTGGTCTCGAACTTGCGGGCTCAGGCAATCCATTCGCTTCAGTCTCCCAAAGTGCTGGGATTACAGGCTGAGTCATCGAGCCCGGCCCATAATTATTCTTAAAAACAAATGAGGAATACTACGTAGAGCAGACATTGAGAGGAATCCCAGAAAGATGGAAAGCAGATGGGCTAAGCTTAGAGACAGAAACCACATCTCCAAACAAGCCAAGAAAAATGCTCTGTAAAAGGTAGAAATGAGATGAATAACTTGGATTTCTGGTTAAATATGGTGAATTGAACACAGGCATTTAATGCTGTACCTTCTTCAAATCTTATTAAAATGATAGAAATAAGATACAAAAAATGGTTTGGACCTGCCAGTGCAAATAGAAGAGAAGAGAAAACAAAGCAATTTTCAATGATGGAGGGAGGAGTAGCTGAATTAGTAGAGAGGACAATGCAAGAAACAAAGATGCTTGCATGCAGGATACTGATGAGAGCTATATTCATTTATTTTTTTATTTAACAAATTTACTGAGTGCTTACTAAGCAATGTTCTAGTCACTGGGAATGTAATAGTAAGCAAAACAGGCAAAAATGCCTTTCCTCATGGAGTTATAGTCTAGTTGAGCAAAGATAGATAAAAATAAATATACGGTATTATGAGGAAAATATAAAGCATGGAAGTAGACAATAAAGTGCCATGTAATTGTGCAGAATTGTGAGACTGGGTAGCTTAGAAAGGCTTTACTGAGAAGGTATCTTTTGAGGAAAGACCTGAAGGAAGTAAAGAAGCTGTGTCCACAAGGATTCCTGGGGTTAGAGGCTTTCAGACAGTGGCCTGCTAATTCAAATGTCTTCTATGGTGGGAACATGCATGATGAGCTCATCAAACAGCAAGAGCAGAGTGGCTGGAGTGGAATCCGTGAGGGAGATAAGAAAAAGGGTTATGGAAAGATAGTGGGAGAGGAAAGATCATGCAGGGTCCTGAGGGTCAGAGTCCGGGCTTTGGCTTTTACTCTGTAAACTAAAAAGTCACTGGAGGGTTTCAAGCAGAGACCTGACATGGTCTGGTTAACATTTTAATTGGATCATTGTGTCTGCTGTACTGAGAATAGACTTCAAGGGGCAAGGGAAGAAGCATAAAGAGAGTTTGAAGATCACTACACTTATCTAGTGGTTTGTGGTGAGAGATGAGGGTGGTTTTGACTAGGGCTGTAGCAATGGAGATGACAAAAGTTTAGATTCTGCATCTATTTTGAAAATAAGCTAATGGGGTGTGCCAAGAGACCAGATGTGGGATGCAAGAAAGGAATCAAGAATGACCCTAAGGTTTTTGGCCTGAGCAACTGGGAACAAAAGTTGCCATCAACCGAGTTGGGGAAGATAGTAGAATTATATGGTTGGAGGAATATCATGAGACAGCTTTGGATATGCTATCTTATTTTTTTTATATTTTTATTTATTTTTTATTTTTTATTTTTTTTTTGTGCCGGAGTCCAGCTCCAGCCGGTTTCAGGATACCCCAAAGGTGGAGATGGCGTTGGCGATTGGGGGAAAGAAGAAAGAGAGAAAGAGAGAGAGAGAGAGAGAGAGAAAGAAAGAGACTGGACCCCTGTCTAGTGTAGAAGCCCGGATATGCTATCTTAGATAGGCCTATTGAATATCAAGGTAGAGATGTCAGGTAGACATTTGGAGAGAACGGTTTTTTGCTCCACAGAACCCTGGAAGACTTAGGAATCAGAGACACTGATTTCCATGGACAGTAGGCATAAGAATAATGCCCAAAACTGGGTGACTGGTTAAAAATTTGCAAAAATATCAGTTAGGCCTCAAGTTCCCCATTCCAATCCTAGAAGGAATCAGGAAGTTTATCTCCAGAGAAACCAGAACCAGAGAGTCTCTGAACTCAGAACATTGGGGGCTGGAGGCAAAGGTGGAGGTTAAGTGAAAGTCTGTATATTGAACAGTGAGACCCCAAGTTCCTCATCCCCATCCATTTCCCAGGTTTATAACAGGCAGGCAGGTGATTGAAAGATCCTTCTCTGAGTGGCCCAAGGGAGCAGACCTACAGATAGTGACATCTGAGGGTCAGTCAGATGAATAAAAAAAGCCAATTTGACACACAATCCCCTACAGTAAGTTAATAAATCCCACCCTGGCACTGTTCTTTAGTGCCTTGCTCTTAATAATAAATAATAGCCAGAGATTACTGCACATCTGAGAAGAGTCTCTAATCAGAACTAGAAAAACAGAGAAACTGGGTGCGGTGGCTCATGCTTATAATCCTAGCACTCTGGGAGGTGGAGGTGGGAGGATTGCCTGAGCTTAGGGGTTCAAGACCAGCCTGGGAAACTTAGTGAGACCTTATCTCTACAATAAATTAAAAAAATGAGCCGGGTGTGGTGGCACATGCTCGTGGTCCCAGCTATTTGGAAGGCTGAGGTGGAAGGATTACGTGAGCCCAGCAGGTTGAGGCTATGGTGGCCGTGAGCATGCCACTGCACTCCAGGCTGGGCAACAGAGCGAGACTTCAACTAAAAAAAAAAAAAGAAAGAAAAACAACAGAGAAAACCAATAAAATAAAAGCATTTCAGAGAAAACAGAGACAGAGAAGAAAACTTATGGGGGGTAATCCTAGTTGCCACATATAGTAATTAATATTCTCAGAAAGTGTGTGAGAGAGAGAAGGTACTGAAACAATAAAATAAGACAAGATGTTATACAAAAGGAGCCATAAAAAGGAAGTTAAAGCAGGATCATCAAAATAAAGATATTCAGTGGAAGTGGTAGAAAATAAAGTTGATAAAAATCTCCCAGAACAAAAAGTCAAAGAGATGGTAATGAAAGAGAAAATTACAATATCAGCCCAGGAGGTTCAACATCTGATTCATAGAAGTTTTAGAAAAGGACAAAGTGGAGAGAGAAAAATACAGAAATGATTCAAGAACATTTCTCAGAATGGAAAGAGCTACACACTGAAAGAGTCCAGCCAGCACTCAGCACAAGAAATGAACAAAGGCCAATATCAAGGTACTAATTCCAGAAAAATCAATGATTTTTAAAAATAATAATTATTTATTTATTTATTTTTCTATTTTGGGGTACAGTTAAGGGTTAGGTATTCAGGCACCCTTGTTGATAAGACAATATTTACTACCTATAATATTTACTACCTACAATATTTACTACCTAGACAGATATTTACTACCTAGACAGATATTTACTACCGTTAATCTCATCTCCCTTCCCCTCCCACCCCCATAGTTTCCCACCACTGTCAGTCATTTTCTTATAGTATTACATTGGATGTTCAAGGTCCACTATATGAGTGAGAACATATGATACTCAGATCTTTGTTTCTGTGAGAGATCACTCAGTATTATAGACTCTAGTTCCATCCAGGTTGCTGTGAAATTCATGATTTTGTTCTTTTTTATGGCTGCGTAGCATTCCATCGTGTATATGTACCACATTTTAAAAATCCAGTCCTCTTTTGATGGACAGCATGGTTGCTTCCAGGTTCTTGCTACTGTGAACAATGCTGCAATAAACATACGTGTGCAGGTATCTTTTTCATAGAGTGATTTGAGTTCTTCAGGGTATATTCCCAGTAGGGGGATTGCAGGGTCATATGGGAGGTCAATATTTAGAGATTTTAGGAATCATCATACTGTTTTCCACAGAGGTTGCACTAGTTTGCACTCCCACCAACAGTGTAGAAGTGTTCCCTTTTCGTCACACCCTCTCCAGCAACTGTTATTTTTTGAGTTATTGATAATTGCCATTCTGACTGGAGTTAGGTGGTAGCTCAGTGTGAATTTGATTTGAATCTCCCTGATGACTAGTGAGGTTGAACATTTTTTCATGTGTCTGTTGGCTGCTCGGATGTCTTCTTTTGAGAAGTGTTTGTTCATATCTTTTGCCCACTTTATAAGGGGTTTGTTTGTTTTTTCTTTTCAGCACGTTTGAGTTCCTTGTAGATCCAAGGTGTTAAGCCTTTGTCAGACCTGGAATTGGCAAATACTTTTTCCCAGTCTGTAGGCTGTCTCCCTGCTCTCTTGATGGTTTCTTTGGCTTTGCAGAAGCTTGTCAGTTTAATGAGGTCCCACTTGTCTATTGTATTCTTATGGCCTGTGGGTTTTGGGTTTTGTTCAGGAATTGGATGCCAGTTCCAATTTCCATGAGGGTATGTCCTTCATTTTCTAAGGTTCTTATGGTTTGACGTTTTACATTTAGGTCTCTGATCCATTTAGAGTTAATTTTTGTGTATGGGGATAGATAGGGGTCCTCTTTCAATCTTCTGCATGTGGTCAGCCAGTTTTCCCAGCACCATTTACTGAATAGGTTCTCCTCTCCCCAGTGGTAGGTGGTGGAGGCTTTGTCGAAGATGAGTTGGTTGAGAAATTGAGGTTTTGCTTCTGGAATCTCAATTCTTTTCCGTTGGTCTATATGCCTGTTCTGTACCAATACCAAGCTGTTTTGATTATTGTAGCTTTATAGTAAAGCTTGAAGTCTTTACTATAAAGGTGGTAATGTGATACCACCTGCTTTGTTTTTTTTGCTGAGGATTGTTCTGGCTATTCTTGGTCGTTTGTGTTTCCATATGAATTCCTGTGTTGTTTTTTTCTAGGTCTGAGAAGAATGTTGCTGGTAATTTGATGGGTATTGCAGTAAATCTGTAGATTGCCTTAGGTAGGATGGACATCTTCACAATGTTGATTCTTCCAATCCATGAGCATGGGATATTTTTCCACTTGTTTGTGTCATCTTTGATTTCTTTGAGCAGTGTTTTGTAGTTTTCATTGTAAAGGTCTTTCATTGTAGAGGTTTCTGGTTAGGAAGATGCCAAGGTATTTCATTTTTTTTGTGGCTATTGTGAATGGGAGTGTGGTTTTTATTTGAGTTTCTGTTTGTTTATTATTGGTGTAAAGAAATGCGATTGTCTTTTGCACATTTATTTTATACCCTGAGACTTTGCCAGAGTCCTTTATCAGTGTAAGGAGGTTTTTGACAGATTCTCTTGGGTTTTCAAGGTACATGATCATGTCATCCTCAAAGAGAGATAGCTTGACTTCCTCTTTTCCTATTTGAATACCCCTGATTGCCTTCTCTTCTCTGATTGCTCGAGCCAGGACTTCCAATACTATATTGAGAGTGGGCATCCTTGTCTTGTTCCCGTTTTCAGGGGAAATGGTTCCAGTTTTTGTCCATTTAGGAATATGCTGGCTGTGGGTTTCTCGTAGATGGCTTTTACTATTTTGAGGTATGTTCCCCATATACCTAGGTGTTTGAGGGTTAAATCAACAATTTTTAAAGAGAGTCCCAAAACTTCCAGAGAAAACAATCAGGTTATGTATAAAGGATCAGGATGTACCAACAGCCACACTGACAGTAGGAGAAAACAGAGCAATGCCTTCAAAATTCTGTGTGAAAATGGTTTTCAACCTAGAATTCTTTTTTTATTTTTTTTTTGAGTAGGAGTCTCATTCTGTTGCTCAGGCTGGAGTGCAAAAAAAAAAAAAAACCTGGGTATGGTGGTGTGTGCCTGTGATTCCAGCTACTTGGAAGGCTGAGACTGAAGGATTGCCTGAGCTCAGCAGTTCGAGGCTGTTGTGGCCTACAGCGTGCCACTGCACTTCAGCCTGGGTGACAGAGTAAGACTCTGACTCAAAAAAAAAAAATCTGTTTAGTGCTGTCTGGCATCTCTCTTTAGCTCCTTCCTGTGACCATCTTAACACTCTCAAATGGTACAAGGGGTTGGGGAGAGCAAGCAAGATATCAGGCTGCCACAATGACCGCCATTACCAGCCAGATAGGAAGTGCCTCTAGGAGAATGAGCTCTGTCATCTTTCATTCCAGGGACATCTCCACATAGGGATGCTGACGAGAAAAGCAAGTAAGGCAATACAGATCAGGCTATATGGGCCTATATTACTTTGACAGTAGCCTAGTGGTGGGAAGGAACACCAGATGTTCAGAATAATCAAGACATTCTAGAGTGTGAGGTTGAGAACATTCAAAATCATGTATGATGCAAAACTCCATCTCTCTGCCTCCTTTCCTCCCTCCACGCACATCCCCAGGGCCATCTGTACCATTCCCCGGGCAGTGACAAGTCCTGCACATATCAATTTTCACATTAGGTCCATATAGTCAAGGTTTTGGCCTTATAATTAAGGAAGTCATTTTTGCATGCTAGGAAACCTCACCTCACCTTCTGCTTGCATAATTTCCCTTCTTTCCCTTGCAGTTCCTTCTAGATTGTTTTTGTACAACCCTGCACAGGTCACTGTCCCTTTTGGTTAAAATTAAGCAAAATTAGATTATTTATTTACTCACATTTGGTAAATGGCAATTGGAGTTTTGGAGTGATCTTCTTGGCTGTTCTTGTATATTTATTGTAAATTTTCAAAACAGAGATCTGATTTTCACAGGTTTCCTTTCTATTTTAAATAAAGCTTAATCTTCCTATAAACTTTAATTTTATTTTTTAACTAATTCTTTCACTTATTTCATGCAAGTAAAAATACCATTATGAATATTTTGACATGTCAAAACCAAAGATATATGATGAATATCTATTCACCCATTACTCAGCTTTAGAAATCAAACATTAGAAACAACAGTTGGAGTTTCCTGTGTACTCCACAGGAAATTCTGTTCCTCTGCCTCTCCCTATATAACTACTCTCCTGAATTTGAAGTTTATTATTCCCTTACATTGTTTTAAATATTTACTACATATGTACGGACCCATAAACAATGTATAACATTGTTTTTGCATGTTATTCAATCTTGTGTAAATGGAGTTTAAATGTATATGCCTCTCTATAGCTTGCTTTTTTTCTCCTCAGTCTTATGTTTTTGAGATTCATGTACATTCAAACTCTACTTTATTCTAATTGTATGACTGGGCCCCAAGTTGTTAATTCAGTCTACTGTGAATTAGAATTAAGAAATTTTCATTTTTATTGTCATAGAAGAATATGATAATGAAAAGTCTCCAAAAGAACTGACATTAATATACTTAGAAAGATTAAAAAAAATTTTTTCTGAAACAAGAGAATGCTATAGAAAGGTTATTCAAAGAACAAAAAGGTACTCTTAAACTTAAAAATATAATGGCAGAAATAAAATATAATTCAATAGAAATTTTAGATGGTAAAGATCTTGGAAGGTATTAATCAACTTATATTTCTAGGATTGTTTCCAAGAAATAAAGCAAAAAACAGATAGAAAGTAAACATAGGAGATAAATAGTAAGAAAATCAGACTACCTATTCAGGACTTCCAACACGCAAATTATATCAATAGAAGTTACAGAAAGAGAGTAGAGAAAATGGAGAGGAAGAAATAATGAAATAAATAATTTAATAATAATGTCCAGGACATCAGTTTGCTGAGCTTTCCAGGTACCCAGCACAAGGAAAGCAAAAACTCATAGCAAGGCATTTTTTACCAACTTTTAGAAATCTGGGAACAAGGAGAAGATCCTGTGAATTTCCAGAGAGGAAAAATAAAGCAGTTTCCATAAAAAAAAAAAAGAAAAACAAGTGTAGGACTAGATTTGGACTTTTAAACTGTAACACTAGAAGTAAAAGACAATGGAGAGGTGCCGTTGAAATTCTGAGAGAAAATCATTTTCCATATTCAGCTAAACTTAATTAAGGAGAGATGTAGAATAAAAGCATTTTCAAAGTTTTGTTGGATTGACTTTGGTATTTGTTTGTTTAGGGCATTTGTATCTATGTTTATCTGTGAACTAGGCTTTTACTTTTCCTTCTTTGAACTGCACTCTTTTGAAATGCCTCAGTATTGGGTTTATGCCAACCTCATATATAGGAGTATATTTTTCTATTTTCAGGAATGATGTATGTAAGAATGGACTTATAAATTCTTTCAGTGTTTCTGTAACTCACATTTTAAACTGCCCAGGGCTGGCAAGTGGAGGAGTGTTGTGGGTAAAATTTTAACAACTGCTTCAATTCTTCAAAGGTTATGGGTTGATTCTGTTTTTTATTTCTTCTTGAGTGAGTTTCAGTATGCTACATAGTTCTAGGAATTGTCCTTCTCATCTATATTTTTAAATTTAGCGACATAAAGTTGTTCACAGTAATTTCTTTTTTCATATTTCTTCTGCATCTGCGGTTATTTATTTATCTCTTTACATTCCCAGTATTATTTATCTTTGATTTTTTTTTCTTTGTTTGTACATTTTCACTTTTTATCCTGATTATTTTTGCCAGGGGCATGCTGATTTTATTAGATTTTTCAAAAACTAGTTTGATAAAGAAAATACTAAGTATTTACTGTACTGTTTCCTCTTCTTAGGTGACGAGAGGAAAAATACATTTCCTAGGCTTCCTTGTAATGAGGGGACACATGACTGTGATTTGATTAATAATAGAATCTGGTCAACAAAGATATAAACCGATTCAAGACTTGGACTTTAAAAACAACTAATGTTACTTTCCAGATCTCTCTTTCCTCATTGTGGTAATTGTGCAATGTTGGGGTTTATTGACTTTTATAACAAATTCTAGCGTATCCTGAATAAGGCAATCATTTTTTAAAAAATCAACCTCTTGTATTTCCAGGATTGTTTTACTTTATAAATTTGGCTGCAATGTTGTTTTTTGCACTAAGGCTTATGATTTATACATAGCTTCTTCATGATTATACTTTTTTCCTTGTTACGTGTTATACCTCTGTTGTGCTTAATGCTTGTTCTTAAATTCTATGTCAGTTGATAGTATTTTGCCATGTATTCCTTTGCATTTGCTTTGTATATCTTTGCCATTTTGTAAAATTCTCTGATTAACCTAAAGATATGGTTTCATTCTCTTCTGCCTTGTGTTGTTTTTTAATGTCAGGTGATCTTTCCACCTCATCCTTCTTAGTAGCTGGGACTACAAATGCATGCCACTGGCTAATTTTCATAATTTTTATAGAGACGAGGTCTCATCATGTTGCCCAGGCTGGTCTTGAACTCCTGGGTTCAAGCAATCCTCTCACCTCAGCCTTCCAAAGTGCTGGAGTTACAGGTATAAGCTACTGCATATAGTCGTAGTTTGATTTTAATGTGACTTGATGTGGTTTTCTTTGTGTTTTTCTTATCTGGAGTTCATTAAGCTTCTTGGATCTGTGTATTAATTTTTTAAGATCAAATCTAGGAATTTTTGATACTATTTTTTCAAATATTAGTATGTTCCCATGCCTTTCTGGAACTCCAATTACACTTAATGTTAGACTGCTTGATATTGTCTTACATGTTACTGAGGCTCTGTTAATTTTTCAACCATTTTTTGTCTTTGCTTCCATTTAGAATCTTAAATTGTTCTATTTTCAAGTTCACTGATCTTTTCTTGTATAGTATTTAATCTGCTATTAAGCTCATCTGTAAATTTTTAAATCAGTTATTGTATATTTGAGCTCTATGAATTTCATTTGTTTCTTTTTTATAGTTTTCATTTCCTTCTTCATTATGCTCGTGTTTCCATATCACATTTATAATAGCTGTTTTAAATTCCTTGTCTGTGAATTCCTTTATTTCTTCAAATTCTTGGCTGATTTTTATTCTTCTGCTATGAATATTATTTTCCCACTTCCCATATCTGTTAATTTTTTATTAGACATTAGGCATTTTGAATGTTATGTTATTGAAGTATGCATTTTGTTGTCTTCCTTTAAGAAGGCTCAGCTTTGTTCTGGCAGGAAGTTATTTATTTGCCGATCAGCTTGAGCCTTAGGAAGTTTGTGTTTAATGTCTTTTTTTTTCAAGCAGTGGTATAATAGCTTTTACTAGAGGGTTAGTTTACTCCTGACACATGGTCTTTCTGGAGTCTTTACTGAATGTTCTAATGTTTATTTAGTTCTACCGTGTGTGTGTGTGTGTGTGTGTGTGTGTGTGTGTGTGTGTGTGTGTGTGAAAGGAAAGTGACTTTATTTTAAAAACTGGCATATGGGGAATGGCTCATGCTTCAAACAGGCCATTTCCATATCTTTACTCTTGATGATTGAAAGTTTAATATCTCCTGGCTCAGTGAAATCTCAGTAATTTTTCAGTTTATAATTCTCTGATGGTTGCTCTTTCTCTGTTGTTCTTTGTCTGGTTTTATGGAGTCTCACTCTACTTTTATGTAGTGTGATATTCAGGAAAGTCTCAAGAAAATTCTCATACAGATAAAAGGGACTTCAGCACTCTCTCTGAAAATTCCAGCCCCTCAGCCTCCCTAAATTCTGATTTTTGTCTCTTCAACTCAGCAAGATGTCTGTACTCTGCTCGATTCTCTTTCCCTTTGCTGTGACCTGGAAAGTTTCTCCAGGCAGAAAGGCTGGGAAATCATACTTTTCTGGTTTTCCTTCTCCCAAGAATCATGGTTCTGTGCTAATTTCTGAGATTTACTTCATATACTTTGTCCAGTAAGTTAGCAGAATACACTAGAGAATCAAAATGTTTTGACAGACCCTCAATACATAGGACAAGCCTGGCTACATATGTCATTTTTAATGTTCATGAACTTATTTATAACTTTACTAAAATGTCTTAATTCCCAGACAACCCTAAAGATGACATATGTGATGTCCTACAGTGCAGGTATAGTTAATTTAAGTTATGAACCTGATAATTTATAAAGCATGGTAATTAATGATAGATTTTCATAGTTACTCACCAGAGTGGTGGGGGAGAGCAGGTAGAAGTGTGTATTTCAGCTACTATGGTGGTTGGTTGTATAAGAACTGGATCTGTTTTTTTAAAAGAAGGATACCAATTCCAAGTGTCAGTTTCATCACTGAAAAAGATACAAAGATCTTTAGAACTGTTGATATCCTCTTCAAAAATTAGAACCACATATAGTCTACTTTCCAACCTAAGCTGTGTAATATTAGTCATTTAAGCCCTATATATGTAATCGAATTTCTATCAGCCAAGTCATTTTGCAGTAAAAGATCATGACCAGAAAAGGTCAAATAAATTGATTCACTTTTATTGATTAAGGCAGAAAGAAGTAAAGTATTCCCTCTCTGAGTTTTCTCATGCAGAGATGTGACCATACTAAGTCTCAACTTCTTGTTATTAGTGAGCCATCAAAAATCCTATGACTTTCTATAGGAGTATAACTTAATAATTCTCTTTGTTGATAAAAACAGGTTAGAGAGAGAACAAAGAATAGAAAAAAAAAACTTCTCTTGTGGGCCATATTATAAACTATAATCTGCAAACCCTACTGTTACAGAGTACGTAGAAATGCAGGAAGACAAATTTTTAAGTGTATAGCTAAGCTCTCAATACAGTATTGGAAATATTAAGGAACTAATGTTGAAGATGAAACCAAAAATCAGGGCATTAAACAAGTGAGCTTGCTCTTTAGCAACCCTGATGGTGGCAATAATCAGAAGCTTTACATTCTCTAAAATAACATCCACATGGGAAAGAATATAAAGCCTTTCGCTCTCTTGATGTGGGAATTGAAACTGAGATACTTCCAGTAAAGTTGAGACCCTTGAAAGATTGCATACCCAATGGAAGGGTAACTGGGAAAATAATGATCACATACATTACAAAGCAAGTTTTGACAAGTAAAAAATGGTTACCACATTATAGTATTCAAGGTGTCCAGTTTTCAGCAAAAATTACGAGTCATGTAAAGAAAAAACAAAGTATGATCCGTTCACAGCAAAAATTAAAATGAACAGAAATGATATCTGTATTGATCATAGTCCCTCAGAGAAACATTCAATATATATACCACATATATATCCCCCCAAAACTGGAATTTATTAAAAATTGTGTATTTATTCTTTGTTTGAGGTGCAATTTTCTCAAAACTTCCAGATAAAAACTTTGTTGACTGATCCAAAGGAACAAATTCTAAGCATACTACAAGGGCTCTACCCTACAAAACTAAAAAGGATAATTCCATTTTAGGGGGGTCCCCCTTGTATATGTATCAATAGAATATCGATATCTATATATAGAGAGAGATATGGGAGAAAGTGAGAACGAGAGTAAGAGCAAGAAAAGAGAGAGAGAGATTTTAAGGAATTAGGTCACATGATTGTGGGAGCTGGTAATTCCAAAACCTCCTGGAGGTCTGGAAATTTCAGCAGACATTGATATTGCAGTATTACATATGAAGACAGTCTGGAGGCAGAATTCTTCTTTCTTTAGAAAACCTCAGTCTTTTCTTTTAAGGTCTTCAATTGATTGAATAAGGCCAACTCAGATTATGGAAGATAATGTGCTTTACTCAAAGTCTACTGATTTAAATATTTATCACATCTAGAAAACACCTTTATAGCAACAACTAAACTAATATTTTTACCAAACACATGGGCACCAAGCCTAGCTAAATTGACATGCAAAATTAATGACCATGTGCTTCCCTGAGGAAGCACAGATGTTGAAATTACTAGACAAAGACTTTACATCAACTGTCTTAAATATGCTAAAAAAGCTAAAGGTAACTGGGAGAATGATGTCTCAACAAATAGAAACTATAAATAAAGTTATTAAAACTATAAAAAGGAGCCAAATAAACATTTTGGAGCTGAACTGAAATGAAATGTAAAATTGAAATGAAAAATGTACTAAAAGTTTTCAACAGCAGGTTTCAGCAGAAAGGAGAATTAGTGAACTTGAGGATAGGTCAATTTAAAATATCTAGACTGTGGAAGAGAAAGAAAAAAGAATGAAGAAAAATGAACAGCGTCTAAGTGACTTGTGGAATACCATCAAGTGTACCAAGACAGTGAAATGGGAGTAGCAGAATCAGAGGAGAAAAAAGGGGTCTGAAATATTATTTGAATAAATAATGGCCAAAACCTTTCCAATGTGATAAAAGACAAGATTCTACATATCCAAGAATTTTAAGTAAGATAAACTCAAAGAGATCCACAATATTTTTTTTTTTGTCTTGGAATGTTTTTATTTCTCCTTCATTTTTTTTTTTTTTTTTTCAGATATAGAATTATTGGTTGACAGATTTTTTTCCCCCATCACCTTAAATCTATCATCCTTCTGTCTTCTGTCCTACACAATTCCTGATAAGAAATCAGCTGTTAACCTTTTTAAGGATCTCTTGTACATGATAAGTTGCTTCTCTCTTGCTGTTTTCGAGACTCTTTGTCAAATTATAGAAAGACAAAGAAAAAGACAGAGAGAAAAGAAAGGGAGTGCATTTTTTTTTCCCTACAAGAAATGCTAAAGCAAGCCCTTCAGGCTGAAATGAAAGGACACTAAACAATAACTTGAAGCCACAGAAGAAATAAAAAGCACTGGTAAAGGTAGCTACATAGGTAAATAGGAAAGCCAGTATTATTATATTTTTGCTTTGTAACTCATCCTTTTTGTTTTATATGATTTAAAAGACAAATGCATGAAACAATAATTATAAATCTATATTAATTGGTACAACTTTTTATAAAATGTAATTCTTAATAATAACATAAAGGGGAAGAATGGAGTTGTAAAGGAGCAGAGTTTTTGTATACTATTGAAGCATTGGTATTAATTCAAACTAGATTGTTACAAGTTAAAGATGTTAATTGTAATTTCTAGGGTAACCACTAAGAAAATAAACAGCTACAGAAAATAAAATGAGAAGGAAATAAAAATGGTACATTACAAAAGGTCAATTAAACACAAAAGAAAGCAATAGTGGAAAAACTGAGGGGAAAAAGATATAACAATACAGAAAATAATAAAATGGCAGCAGTGAGTCCTTTTCAGTAATTATTTATTTATTTATTGTTTTTTGAGTTGGCGTTTCACTCTGTCGCCCAGACTGGAGTGCAGTGGCCACTCCGGCCACTGCAGCCTCAACCTGCCGGGCTCCGACGATCCTTCTGCCTCAGCCTTCCAAGTAACTGGAACTACAGGCGTGCACTACCATGCCCGGCTAATTTTTTGATTTATTGTAGAGATGAGGTCTCGCTAAGTTGCCCAGGCGGGTCTCAAACCCGCGGGCTCAGACAATCGACTCACCTCAGCCTCCTAAAGTGCGGGATTACAGGCTGAGCCACTGAGCCCAGCTCAGTAATTACTTTAAATGTAAATAGATTAAGCTCTCCAATTAAAAGGCAGGGATTGGCAGAATGAGTAAAAAACATAATCCAACTATATTCGATCTAAAAGACAAATAGGTTGAAAGTGAAAGAATGAAAAAATATTATATGCAAATAGTAATGAAAACAGACTGAGCATGGATATACTGTCATACTAATAGACATTAAGTTAAAAATGTTTACAAGAGACAAACACATATGTTGGTAAAAGGGCCAATCTATCAAGAAGATAAATCTAGTATGAACATATGCACATCTATGTATATATACACATACATTTGTATGAAGCAAAATGTATGAAGCAAAAATGTACAGAGTTGAAGAAGGAAATAAAATTCTACAATAGCTGGAGAATAGTTGGAGGCTTTAATAACCTTCTTTCACCTAGATGAAAGATTGATTTTTTAAAAAGATGACAGGAAAAATACTATAATCTAACTAACAGATGTATACAGAACACTCTACACCCAACATCAGAATACACATGTTTCTCAAGTAAACATGGAGTTTTTCCACAACAGGTCATATGTTAGGCTAAAACACAAGTCTCAATAACTTTTAAAGATTGAAATGATGTGAACTATTTTCTCTGATCAAAAGGGAATAAAACTAGACATCAATAACAGAAGTAAAACAAGAAAATTCACAAATGTATGTAATTTAAATAATACACTCTTAAATAACCAATAGATCAAAGAACTAAGAAAGGATTTGAAAAATGCCTTGATACTATTGTTGCAAAATGAAAAAAACAACATACCAAATCTTATGGGATGCAGTGAAAGCAGTTCTTTGATGGCCATTTATAAATGTTAACATTCAAGAAAGAATAACGAACACAATGACCTAATTGTACATTTTATGAAATTAGAAAAAGAGGCGCAAACTAAAGCCAAAGCTCACAGAAGAAAATATATAATAAAGATTAGAGTGGAATTAAATAAAATGGAGAATAGAAAAACAATAGAGAAAATCAATGAAACTAAATGTTGGCCTTTGAAAAGATTGGGGGGAAAAAAAACTATTAGCTACCCTGACTAGGAACAAAGAAGAAGAAACTCAAATTACTAAAATTGGAAAAGAAAGGGGACATTTCTACCAAACTTACATATTTAAAAAAATTATATAATAATACTATGAACAACAAATTGAATAACCTAGATAAAATGAACAAATTTCTAGAAATACATAATTTACTAAAATTGACTTAAGAAAAAATAGAAATCTCAATAGATCTATAACAAATAAGGAGATTGAATCAGCAATCAGAAGCCTCCCAACAAAGAAAACCCAGGATCAGATGGCTTAATTGGTGAATTCTACCAAACATTTAAAGAAGAATGAAAACCAATCTCTTTGAAACTCTTACAAAAACTGAAGTTAAGGGAATGCTTCCTAATTTGTCCCATCAGGCCAGCATCGCTCTGACATTGAAACCAGACAAAGACACTCCAAGAAAAAAAGCTACAGATAAATATTTCTATGAATATTGATGCAAAAATCAATACAATACAACAAACTGAATCTAGCTGCATATTATTTTGTGGTTTTTTTTTTGTTTTTTTGAGTTGGAGTCTCACTCTGTCACCCAGACTGGAGTGCAGTGGCCGCTCCTGGCCACCGCAGCCTCGACCTGCTGGGCTCCGGTGACCCTTCTGCCTCAGCCTTTCAAGTAGCCGGAATTACAGGCATGAGCTACCACGCCCAGCTGATTTTTTTATTTATTGTAGAGATGAGGTCTCACTGCCCAGGCAGGTCTCGAACCCACGGGCTCAGGCAATCCACTTACCTCAGCTTCCCAAAGGTGCGGGATTACAGGCTGAGCCACTGAGCCCGGCTCTAGCAGCATATTAAAAGGGTTATACACCATGACCACATAGGATTTATCTCAGGAATGCAAGGGTAGCTCAAAATACAAAAATCAATTGTATAACATGCTCCAATTACAGAAAGAAAGAAGAAAAACCACATGATTATCTCAACTGATGCTGAAAAAGCATTTGAAAGAAATCCAACACTCATTATGAAGACACTCAACAAACTAAGAATAGAATGGAAACTTCTTCCACATGATAAAGGGCATCTATGGAAAACCCATAGCTAACATTATACTCAGTGATGAAAAACTAAAAGCTTTCACTCTAAGATCAAAAACAAGTCAAGGTTGCCTACATTTACCACTTTTATTCAACATTGTACTGAAAGTTCTAGCCAGAACAATTAGGCAAGAAAAGGAAATAAAATGGAACCAAATTGAAAAGGAAGAAGTAAACTATCTCTTTTCACAGATGACAAGATTATATATATATAACCTATATAAAAAAATCTATCCATAGATCACATAATAATATATATAATCTATAAATATATATAATCTAAAGAACACACACAACCTATTCTAGCTAATAATAAAAAGCAGTAAGATTCACACACAAAGCCAATTGTATCTCTACACACTAGGAACAAACAAGATAATCCCATTTTAATATTTAAAATAATATTAAAAATAAAATCAAAGACATGCAATACTTGTACACTGAAAACTACAAAATATTGCTGAGAGAAATTAAATAAAACCTAAATAAATGGAAAGACATACCATGTTCATGGATTGTTTGATTTAATATTAATAAGATGGTAGTACTCTCCAAAAAGATCTACAGATACAATGCAATTCCAACAGGCTTTGGGTTTTTTCCCCCAGTAATAGAAAAGCTAACCCTAAAATTTATGTGAAATTGCAAAAGACCCTGAATAGGCAGAATAATCTTGAAAAAGAACAAAGTTGGAGGGTTCACACATCTCAATTTCAAAACTTACTACAAAGCTACAATCATCAAAACACTGTACTAGTGGCATAGGGATAGACATATAGACGAATGGAAGAGAATTGAGGTTCTAAAAATAAGCCCATACATGCATAGTCAAATAATTTTCGATGAGGTCAGACTTTCATTGGGGGCAAGAATAGTCTTTTTAACAAATGGTTCTGGAACAATTGCATAACCATATACAAAAGATTAAAGTTGGACCCCTATCTCTCACCAGATACAAAATATGTATGTATGTGTATATGTGTCTATACATACAAAGAAATATTAATGAGAATTGTTACAGAAGTTTTTAATTATACAGAGATGTGTTGTGAAAGAATAAATGCCCATGGATTGTAAAGAAATATATGGAAAAGAACAGTAATGGGAAATTTGTCTTTCTGTGCATACAAACACACAATAAAGTCACCACTATAATGAAATCAGAATGATATTGATTTAGAAATAGAAAAATAACGTAGAGGGACCAACTAGATATGCAGAAATAAATCCCCATAAATGAGAATTTAATATATGATGAGAACCAACTAAAAAATGAGCAAGTGATCAGAATAAACATGTCTCCAAAGAAGATATACGAATGGCCAATAACCAACTGAAAAGATGCTCAACATCATTAGCTATCAGGGAAATGCAAATAAAAGCCACAATGAGATAACTGCTTCATGCCTTCTAAGATGGCTGGCATCCAAAGGAAGTGTTGGCAAGGATATGGAAAATTGGAACCCTTGTGCACTGCTGGTCAGAGTGTAAAGTAGAGCAGCTACTTTGGAAAGCAATCTGGCAGTTCCTCAAAAGGTTAAACATAAAGCTGCCATATGACCCACAATTTCACACATGGGTATATACCCAAGAGAAATGAAGACATACGTGCATATGAAAACCAGTGCTAGGAATGATCATAGAAGCATTATTCATGATAGTTGAAAAGTGCAAACAACCCTAATGTCCATCATCTGATGAGTGGATACATAAAATGTGGTATCTTCCCATAGCAGAATGTTATTTGGCAACAAAAGAAATTAAGTACTGATAAATTCTACTACATGAATGAACTTTGAAAACAGTATGCCCAGTGAAAGAAGCCAGCAACAAAATATCACATAGTGTACGATTCCATTTACACGAAACATTCAGAATAGACAAAAATCCACAGAGGCAGAAAGTAGACTAATGGTTGCCAGGAGCTGAGGGGAGGAGATCAGGATGACTGCTAATGGGTACAGGGTTTTTCTTTGGGGATAATAAAAATGTTCTAAAACTAATGGTGGTGATGGCTGCACAATTCTGTAAATATAGCTCATTAAAGCTGATATATAATTATAAACTCAATGAAGCTAATACAGAGGGCGCTAAAATGTACACACATTTTAAGAAAGGAAAAAACTATTAAAATTGTAATAATATATACTGGTAACAAAAGATGAATACAAGTCACATTTGACTTCTGCAATTTCAAGAGGTGCTCAAAGTGGTTATCATCATCATTGACATTTCTGATTACAGCAGACTAAAAGTAATACATAGATAACATTGCTTAAAATGTGTATACTATTTTTTGGCACCCCAGTATATACTCAAGAAAAAAAAAGCATAAGAGCATATATAAATATTACATTTAAGTGTATAATAGTATATGAAAAAAGTATTATGTTTAAAATATATTATATTTTAATACTTATATTTGTTATATATTGTTCTATTATTATATGTCTTACATAAAGACATGCTATAATATTTACATGTATAAATAAAGTTCAGGTGGTTGGATATAGACATTTTGAATTCAACACTTGCTTCGCATTCCACCAGGTGTGCTTTCCTATCCTGTGCTTTCCCTTGCAGGTAGGGTTTCAGAAGTGATTGATTCTCATTCAGACAATTGGTTGCACACTGAGTGAGAGATTTGTGAGAAAGAGGAAAGGCAGAGACGGACTTTCTGCTTCTTTTGGGCAGCCATCTCAGTCCTGGAGTTAGGATTTTTCTGAATCTATCATCAGCAGAGGTACCAGTGACTAGTCGCTAAACTTGTGATGACACATGCACAGCTTTTTTCTTTCTTTTTGGCTTTCTTCACTGATGTGACTCTACCTGCCCAGTTACCCACACCTCTGCATCCTCACCCATCCCTACCCACAGCTCCTTCTTCCTATAAAAGGCGATTCTACCAAACCCTCTATAGTTTTCTGCCATATCATTCCTACTCCTACTTTATTTTTATTTTTCATTTTTACCTCCCTTTGCCTCTTCTCCCTTCCCCAACCTTGCATATAAAATTGTGCATGTCTCTTCCATTATAACAACAAACAAATAGAAAATCTCCTTCAACTCCCCAGTCTTTCAAGCACACCTCACTTTTTTCTCTTCACAATCAAACTTCTGAAAAGAGCAGTCTAATCTTGCTGCTGCTTCTATGCACCACCTCCTGTTTTCTCCTTACCCTGCTGCCACCTGGCCTCCACCTCCACCCTTCCACTGGTCTCCACTCCATCTGTAATGATCTTGTTGCCTAGTCCTCATGCACCTGACAGTCAGCACCATAGACTCCTCCATCTTTCCTGAGTCCCTCCCAATCCTTGATTACCACTGATGTCTCTGCCTGTGTTTTCCTCTCTCTTCTGTAGATGCACCTTTTTCATCCTCTCCATTAGTTTTCTTTCTTCCAGCCACCTGCTAAAGTTGGTGTTTTCCGGGCTCTGCCAGAACCCCTTCTTTTTTCAGGTTATATCTTCTCCCTGATGGAATCATTGTCAGGTGACTCCTGACTCTCAAATTCCAGCAAAACCACTCTCCTGAACTCCAGATTAAATAACTCCCTGTCTTCTGGGCAGCAGGTGACTCCAATCCCACTAGTCAAAAATGAAACTTCACCAGCTTGCTCTCCTCACCTCCACCTACCACCACTCCCTGATATATCCCTATCTTAGGAAATAGCACCCCCATCCACCAGCCACCCAAGTCAGAAACTGAGTCACACTGGCTTGTCTCTCTCTCTCCTACCTTCATTTATTCAACAAGCATTTGCTGAGCATCTGCTATGTGTGAGACACAATTCCAGGTGATGGGTGCTATTACATTCAACAGAACAGTCTCTGCTGTATTAGAATTTGTATTCTAATGGGGGAGAGAAGACTCTGACAACAATACAGTTATGCTCTATCAGGCATTGGGATGAGTTACAAAAGTGAACAAAACGTGGAAGGTGGTTATAATGACACTTGGGGATGCTACCTGTGTAGCGAGAGCAGGAAGGGTTTTCTCATAAGGTGGGATTATTGGATCTGAGAGAAGTAAGGGAGCCAGCCATGTGGATATCTGTGGAGAAAGTGTTCCAGGATGAAGGAACGGCATTTGCAAAGGTCCTGATGTGGGAGCAGGCATGGCGTGTTCCAGGATACACAAGGAGGAGTGGCCTGAGGGGAGTGGGTGAGGTGGGGCGAGGTAGGAGGAGAGGACAGAGGTATTATGAGGCCAAATCATGTGACACCGTGCCCATTTTAAGGATCTTGACTGTATGGTGGGTGAGGTGGGAAGTCAGTGGATGGCACTGAGAAGAGAAGTGAAATGATCTGGCCTGTGTTTTAAAAGATTACCTCTGGAGACTATGCTGAGAATACACAGAAGAGAGGTAAATGTGGATGCAGGGAGACCAATCAGAAGTCCAGGGACAGGGGCTGGGATCAGGCTGCTTCCCGTGGAGGTGACGAGAATAATTGCATTATAGATCTATTTGGAAGCCAGAGTCCAGAAGACTGCTGATGGGTTTGATGTAAAAGAAGGTCAAGAATAACTCCAAGTTTCTTTAGCCTGAGCAGGTAGAAAAATGGACTTGCTGCATACTAAGATGGGAAAGACTATGAGGAGGAGTTTGTGCTGGGGGCAGGAAATCTGGAGTTATTTTGGACATTTTAATTGTGAGATGCCCATCAGAAATTCGAGTAGAGCTACCGAGTCGGCTTCTGGCGATGCAAATGTGATGTTCAGGAGAGAGGCTGAGACTGGCTTGGAGACATAAATTTGGGAGCCATCTACGTAAGATGGTATTTAGAGCCACGAGACTGGACAAAATCAGGGAGGACCTGAGCCCTGGGATACTCCGGTGTTTGGAGTTTGGGAGGAACTAACAAAGGAGACTGAGATGAAGCCACTAAGGAGGTGGGTGGAAAACCAGAGAGTGTGCTGTCTGGGAGGCAAATGAAGAAAGTGTTGTAAGACAGAGAGAGTGCTGAGTAGTGCCAGATGCTGCTGAGGTAGGAGCTGAGGTGGCCATTGAGTCAGTGACTTGAGGGTCATTGGTGACCTTGACAGGTAGTCTGAGTGGAGTTATATAATCCTGATTGGAATGGGTTCAAGGAGAATGAGAGGAAGAAAGTGAAGGCAGCGAGTATAGACAACTTTTCCTAGGAGTTTTGCTACCAAGGCCATGAGAAAAACAATTTTAACTGGTGAGGGATGGGAGTAAAAGGGAGAGGGAGTTTTGTTGAGCTAGGAGATGTTACTGATGTTTCTTCACTGTTGAGAATCTTCCAGTAAAGAGGAAAAATTTGTCCTGGAGTCTTTCTCTTTCAAGTATCTCATGCTAATTCCATCCTTCCATTCTCAATACAGATGTCTTCTTTGGGATTCTGACGATTTTCTTTACTTAGAAAAAGTATTGTCTAACTTAATTCAGAGGGTAAGAACTTTATATAGCATCTTTTTTTTTTTTTTTTTTGAGTTGGAGTCTCACTTTGTCGCCCAGGCTGGAGTGTAGTGGCACAATCACAACAACTATGGCCCACAGCTCGACTTCCTGGGCCCAGGCAATCCTTCTGCTTCAGCATACCGAGTAGCTGGGACTATAGGCACACCACCATGCCCAGCCTGTATGCATTTTTAAAGAGGGAACACTTTTTTTATTTTTTTTTTTGAGTTAGAGTCTCACTCTATCGCCCAGGCTGGAGTGTAGTGGCACGCTCACAACCACCGCAGCCTCAACCTGCTGAGCTCAGGCAATCCTTCCGACTCAGCCTTCTAAGTAGCTGGACCTACAGGCATGTGCCACCACGCCTGGCTAATTTTTTGATTTGTTGTAGAGATGAAGTCTCACCAAGTTGCCTAGGCTGATCTCAAACCCGTGGGCTCAGGCAATCCTCTCACTTTGGCCTCCCAAAGTGCTGGGATTATAAGCATGAGCCACCGTGCCTGACCTATATGGCATCTTAAACAATGATATATAATGTGTTATTAAAATGTTTACATTTTATTAATGAAAGGATATTCTCCTCACACAAATATTTTCATCTTTTTAATTGACGAATCCACCAGGGGGGAAAAAAAAGCAAGAAGTAAACTGAATAATTAGATTGAAGGGGAAGATGTGAAACCTCACTCAGCCCAAGGGATTCAGATTTGCCAGTCAAGGTTACAAATACTATTGAGTGATATAAAACTTTGGACCCAGCATCAATTTGTAAAAGAGATCAAGGTTCACATGCTAATTCAGACGTCATTTATATACACAGTGATAAAAAGTAACTTGCTTAACTTAAAAACACACAGTACAACCTTTTCATCCCTGGGCTGCTCTTTTTCTTTAACTTAACTGCCCCTCCTCCACTCTGAACAAAAAGTTGGTTTTAGAGGAGGCTAAATTTGCAGTACGTGGGACATTAACTCTTATTTTGTCTGAAATATTTTTATCCATTTCTTATACCTTGAGTCTCATGAATGCTTTTCTAGTGTTAAACTTATGTGGACTCCTTTTAAAATGTCATAAACATTTATTGTGCAATATTTAAAATATGTTTGAAAAGGACAAATAATTATATGGCAAACATCTCTGTATCATACCCAGTTAAAAATAATAAAACATTTCTGAACAAGTGGAAGCACCCCTCTCTAATCATATGCTCCCTCTCCAAAAGGTTGAAACTAGACTAAATTTGGTGTTTCTTTATTCCTATATTCCTTATACTTTTACAACTTCTGTTTGTATCCCTGTTAGGTCAGTGATCTGGTGCCATGAATAAAGCAAAGAATTGCAAAGAGATTATTTACTTCCCAGAGAGAGAGAGGAGAGACAGAGAGAGAGAGAGAGAGAGAGAGAGAAAGAGAGAGAGAGAGAGAGATAGACAGACAGACACTGGGAGGGACTAGCGCTAAAGGAGAGTGTGATGGTGGATTTGGGTGTGGGTATATTTAAGGCTAAGGCTTTCATGAGGGAGGTAGGGAATGGGCAGAAGTTTCCTTGCTGCTGCGTTCTTAAGCCTTGATAGCACTGATCTTGTACCTTGAAGTTGTCAGGGCAACATAGATCTTGTGACTCTAGGTGCTGGTAAGGGTGGGCAGTCATGGAAGGCTGAACACAGCAGAGTGTTGGGTCAGCTTAGTTCCTCGTGCCTAGAAGACAAATGCTCGGAATAAAAAGAAATGATTAATAAACAAAAATAGTTGAGGGGTTACAAACAATTATCAATTTCAACCTCTGGGAAACCGTTTATATGAGCTAACGATTAGGGAAAAGTTGAAAACAAGATGCTGCAAGCAAAATCAAAATGGCTGTTCTCTGGGCTTTTAACTAAAGCTACTTCATCTCGATTCTTTACCCTTTCAGTAGTATTACATTGCATGTTTTAAATTTCAAAAACATTATCATGTTGTATTGTTTTGCAAGTTGCCCTTTTACTGAATATTTAAAGCTTTTACCAAATATTTATAAGCTTCATACATATTTATGTGTATACTTGTAATTCCTCCCTTTTTACTGCTATAAAAAATTTGGCGACGGGGCGCAGTGGCTCAAACCTGTAATACCAGCGCTTTGGGAGGCCGAGGCAAGAGGATTGCCTGAGTCCAGGGGTTCGAGACCAACCTGGGCAACTTGGTGAGACCTTGTCTCCACAATAAATCAAAAAATTAGCCGGGAATAGTAGCACATGCCTATAGTTCCAGTCACTTGGAAGGTTGAGGAGGAAGGATCACTTGAGCACAGCAGGTCAAGGCTATGGTGGCTGTGAGCGTGCCACTGTGCTCCAGCCTGGGTGACAGAGTGAGACTGCAACACACACACACACACACACACAATTGGCATAAAAATACTCCATTTTATACATTCTCCTCTTATTGGATGCTTTAATTTTTTTGCTCTTGCAAGCACTGTTACCATAAATTTTCTTTTATATATTTCCTTGTACATATGTGCAAGAGAATATTTGTTTTCTAGGACAGTGGTCTTTGGACTTTCTTGCTAATAGCCCTCCTAAGACAATTTTGGAAGAATTATGTACCTTTTTCCACATTTGAAGTTTGGCATCTAAAAATGTTTCATTATAAGTTTAAGTAATAGTTTGAACCGTATGAAATTGTCACATTTGTAGGTTGAAAATGGTTGAATATTGACAGTTTTATATGGCTTAAACTAATAATTGCAGAGTGTCATGTCTGATTATTGTAAATCATATCATTTAAGTATAAATGAATACTTCACTGTTCAAAATGTATCCCATCTAAAATCTAAATACCATAGTAATTTGATACTTGCCATTATCCACTTTAAAAATACCAGACTCTTCTTTGACAGACCAAATTTTTATGTAACTATTTTTTCATTTATAATTGTATCTTCATTCTACTTAAGTCATAACATTTCTGTTAACGTATTTATATTTGAAGTATGCTATTGTTTTCCCAATTATATTTTTCTGCAATAAAAAACTGTATATAAATTGAAATACTAATGTTTTAAAGTTTCTTATGACAGTAAAGCTCTAAGTGTAAACATTGTCTTCTGTTCTGAATTGTCATAACTACTATCAGTAAACATTTGACCAAAACAACATAAATGTAATGTAGATTTTGATAAATAATAATTATTTAATCATTTAATTTTATAATTATTAAATAATAATTATATACAAAAAGTAAAATTTGACTGAAAAGGTAGCTTGTAAAGTTAATGGGGCTTTTTTATTTTTTCCCTCTTTATTTTATTTTAAAGATGTGGGGTACAAATCAGGATTAGGTACATAAGTGGTCTATGTACAGGTGAAGCTTGGGCCTCCCATTGGTCCTCACTTCCCTTGGTTTAGGATCAGGTACCCTTAGTGATGTTATGTACACCTCCCCTCCTCCCCCTTGACCCCCCAGCAGTGTCCCACTACTGCCGATCCCTCTCTTGTAGTATTGTGATAAGTGTTCAGGACCTACTTATGAGCAAGAAAATGTGGTATTTAGTTCTTTGTTTCTGTGATAGATTATTGAGTATGATCAACTCTAAATCCATCAAGTTGCTGCTTCAAAGTCCATAATTTTTTCCTTCTTTGTGGTTGTGCAATATTCCATCAGCGACTTTTAAAATTTTCATTTAGTTGTGGATGAATGTTCCTTGTTCCTAGAATCGATTGTATCCCTGTTTTTTGCTATAGGTGTGTACTCTGAGAAACTTTGTTTATGTAAATGAATAGATAGAAATAGAAGGTTTTTTTGAAGCACTATCTCTCAAGTTTATGAAGTTTTACCAAGTTATGTACCACAAATTACATAATGCTCTATCATAGAAAATTGTTTTTAATATTGTATCACTCAACAGCTTGGTTAAGTACTCTCCTAAATATTTGTAGTTGTAAGTCTAACCTAGGGAAAGCTGATTAATAGTCTCTTTTCATGGCAACATCTAGGATCTATCTTTTAAGCAATCAAAGCTTGTTTACAAATAGAATAGGTTCCCAAGTGAAAGTGTGACTGGTCATTGGAGCAGCCTTTTGTCATGAAAATACCCACTCATCAGGCCCAATTAAGGACAAATAAACTCAAGCGGCAGTATCCAAAATTTAAGAAAATCTTAGTCACCAGCTGTGTTCCTTGGTATGTCTTTGCATGTCATAATTTCATCAATATAGCTACAAATACCAGCCATAAGATATGAACTGGGAAGGACTGGATTTGTCAATCTAAAGTATATTTTTTTACTTATTACAATCTAAAAGTGCTTCTTATTTGAAATATTTTGATTCACAAGGAGTTACAAAATTGTACAGAGAGTCCCCCCAAATGTTTCACCAACAACTTCACATTGAAACTGAGGTCAAATTGATGAAACACACCATATTTTAGAACTTTTATACCTACAAGTAGACTTAAAAGTTATAATCAATAATCCAGGTGGGGATAAAAGTTGCATCCCACAATTATGTACTATATACCATTGTGACTAAACATTCCTAAATAATTTTATGCATGCCAGTAACATATTTTCCATTAGGGAATAATTTATTTTTGTGTTCAAGAAGTATATACTAACATTTGGATTTTTATTTTGAGGAATATCATTTTTTAAAAACCGAGAAACAAAATTCAGAACATAGCCTGATAACAGGTTGCTAAAAGTAGCCACATCAAGATAAAATTATTGAGCTCTAACATAACTTATATATCTCATGATGTTATTAATACAAGGTATTAATAAGTGCAAACTGAGATGCACTTTCCCTGTTTCTTTACTTCAGTGTAATATGTGATTAACATTATAAATTATCTGTGAAGTAGGAGAATGATAAAAGGCAGAGTGTTCTTTTGATGAATACATTTGCATCCATAAATTAAACTCTCAAGTTCATTTTTGGGAATGATTAAGACAAGAATAAAGATCAGAAATGACTTTATTAGTTTATTAGAAATCACAATCAAATATCTCTTATATATATTCAGCACACACAGCGAAAGAAACATTTTAAAAACAAATTGATCCAGCAGCTGAGAGTAGGCATCAGATGGTTCACGTAATCTCACTTGGATATCAAGTTTCCATAAAAGTGTGGATCTATTTCTAGGCTCTGTTCTACAGCTCTGTTTTTCTATTCTCTTGCCAATAGTTAATGATTACATCAAGTGTTACAACTTTGCCATTCTTGAAGCCTGATAGCAAATTTCCCCTCCATTTCCCAGAAGTGTCTTAACATTCTTGGCTTACTTGCTATCCTGCTAAACCTTGTCAAATAAAAATCCTGTTGGGATTTTAATTGAAATTGAATTGAGTTTATGGATTAATTTGAGAAGAATGGATATTTTTGCAATGTTTGCTCTTCCTATCCATGAATTCTGTATAATACCCCCATTTATTTAGCTTTTTTATTTGTTGTTGTTGTAGCACTTTAGTCTCCAGTATTCCTGAATGATCTTGGTGTTAGCACCTCCAAAAATATTATGTCAGTGGTCCCGTGCCACGAGTAAGATGCAAATAATTACATAGAAATTAGACTGGAAAATAAGGCTAAATTAGAAAGTAAATTAGAGAGAGAGAAAGAGAGGAGAGTCACCTTCCCAAGATAGGGGAGAGTCAAAGCTTAGGGAAAACCATGATGGCAGTCGCTTGAGGTTGAATACTTTTAAACCTTTCCGTTGATGTGGGTAGGTCATAAGGTGGATGTCTGTTTTACATTATCAAGGAGGGACAGGTAAGCACAGGTATGAAGTCCTGATAGACAGCAGGCAGATAGGTGGGCCAGTCACATAACTGTTGCCATGGTAATGGGGTCAATCAGTGTCATGAAGGTCACAAAGGACCTATCAGTGTCACCAAGGTCACAAAGGGATAGATTAGGTTAGCTTCCTTTTTTTTTTAATAGCTGGAGGCAAATACTTGGGATAGAAAAGCTAATTAATACACAACAAGCTAGAGAAAGTATTGTTAAAACAATTATCAATAGCTACCTCTGGGAAACTGGTTCTGCCCTTGGCTAGTGATTAGAGCACAAGCTAGGTTATTTGCTAAGAAAGCTGTAAGGGGAGGAAGGCGCGGTGGGATTGGCAGTTGAGGGAGACTGCTAAGGGAGGGAGGGGCATACCTCATCAACAAGGGTCCCTACATGATCAATGTTTATATACCTAACCCTGAATTGTACCCCACATCTTTATAATAAAAATTTTTTAAAAAGCATAACAGAGCTAAGCAGTGTTAAAATGACTGTGCTTTACCTAAGATTATTTCAGTACATTATTCCATTTTGGCATTTCACCCTTTCACTCGGGATTTTTCTCAGCAATCTTAATACATTCTTGTTTCCTCCGGTGGTAGTTTTGACTAGCCTCCACCGCTGCCTGGCAGATTATAATTTAGGCTTCAAGTCTCAGCTCAGATGCCACCTCCTCTGTGAAGCCTTCCTCCAACACGTCAGGCAGACTTAGCAGATCCTTTTCCTAAGGCCTCTGACATGGAGTATTTTGCATCTAATTGCAACAGCAAATATTTACTGACAGCTGACTATAATGCCAAAGCATTGTGTTAAGCACTCACTGAGCAGGAACTCCTATAATCTCCAAAACAACCTGTTTGAAATCAAAGTTGGTGCTATTATCTCCATTTATGAGAGAATAGGCTCAGAGGGGACAATCTGTCGAGGCACACAGCCAGGATGAGATAGGACAGGATATACACTCACGCAGTCCACGCTCTGGTTCACCCCTCTGAAACCACTGTGTTAGGTACTGAAACAGTTTATTTGCTCTTTTTCATGCATCTTAAGAGAGAAAGTTTTGAGTGCACACCCTGGATTAGGCACTGGAAAAGGTGCTGGCTGGACATATGATGATGAATGAAACAGACAGCAGATACAAATTATGCTATAATAAGATATTGTCTATTTCAGAATAACGAAAAGAGAGTATTTTAAATGCTCTCACCACAAAGAAATGATCAACATTTGAGGTGATGAATATGATGATTTGCCTGATTCGATCACACCATAATGTGTGTATATGAAAACAATCACACTGTATCCCACACAGGTAGACAATTATTATTTGTCATATACAAAATAACACTTTTTAAATAAATAAAAATTACACCAACACATGTGATAGGTACAAACCATACTAAGTGCCCTGGGGGAAAGATGGAGGGCAAAGCCAGGGTTTTGTGAATGAGAATCACAAAGGGAGAGGACATGCAGAAGGCAACTGCAGGAGGGGGTTGGGAGAGTTTGTGACCTTAGGTGCAGGTCACAGGAAGAGAGTCGAGAATTTGATTCAGGGTGTGTTGAGTTTCGGGGCCTGAGACATTCAGGTTTCCGAAGGTTGGAAATCTGGAAATCTGGCACTCGGGCATCATGACTGGGTTGAAGGTAGACCATGGAGATCACTAAGAAGCACGCCGTGGTGACACCACAGCATGGATGAGGCTCCCCACTCCCCAAAAGCTGCAGAGTGAGAAAACAGGCAGAAGAGAAGGGAGGAAGGAAGTCATAGAAGTGGTGATGCCTTTGCGTCCTTGTGTCTCCAATGCCCGGAACAGGGCTCAGCAGAGAATTAATAGGTGCTCAGTAAGTGCTGGCTGGCGGGCTGCATGAAGGTGGCGGGCAGAAAAAATGGACTCCCTCAGGGTAGCCGTGGTTATGTCCCTTCTCGAGACCCCGCTTCGCTCTGTGAAACGGCGGCGGCGGGTCGGGCGGGCGGCGGCGGCGGGGGCTCGATGCTGCCCCGCCAGCCGCGCACGCACCGGCAGGCGGGGCGGCCGCGGGTGTCCGCTGGGGGGCGAAAGCCGCTGTGGCTGCGGAGGACGGTGGCCTCGCCTCCCCGCGGCGACCGCGGGAGAGCGACCCTGCTGCGCGGCGTGGGAGAGGGAGCGCGGGGGGAAGAGTCCTGTGCCCAGAGCAGGGCGCACGCGGCGAGGCGGCCGGGGGAGGCTGGGGGAAGGGAGGCTCGCGGGGAGACCCCTCCGCGAGAGGTGTGGTAGAGGCGGATGCCGCGAGGTGAAAAGGAGAGAGAGAGGGACTGGGGAGATCGGTCTGAGAGACCCAGAGGCCGGTGGAGACCCAACTGGGGACCCTTCCGGGGCCCAGGCAAGAGCAGGTGTGGGTGCCGGAGGGGTCCGCACGCCCAAGCTGGCGCAACGAGTGACCTCTACGCCCTGCGTGGCGCCCAGGGCGCGCCTCTGTCCGAGACCGCGCGGGGAAGGCTTGGCGAGTCGGGAGGGGCCAGAGCCCTGGTTGCCCCTAGGGGGCCGGTCCGAAGCGTTGGAGTCCGAAGACGCCTCCCACCGCCGCAGGGTGGCGGAATTGGGGGCAGGCGCGCCCTACTGACCTCGAGGGGTGGCCCCGCCCAGGGGCCGCGGGGGAGGCCCCACCGTGGGGGGCGGAGTTGTCACCGCCCCCCCATTCCCGGGGGACTGCGGCCCCTTCTTAAGCCCGCAGAGCCTCTAGCGGCCCCTCACTCGTCTCTCCCTCCAGTCTCCCTCCCGCGCGATGGCTTCGGCGCTGAGCTATGTCTCCAAGTTCAAGTCCTTCGTGATCTTGTTCGTCACCCCGCTCCTGCTGCTACCACTCATCATTCTGATGCCCGCCAAGGTCAGTTGCATCTCCAGGCAGCCCCGCGGACTCTGGGCACCGGTGCCCACTAACGGGCTCCGAACCCTGGAGCACAGAGTTGGAGCGCACGGACTCCCGGCGGGCACAGCTCCCCTGGGGCGCGCGCCCTCGGGAGCTCGAGGTGTCAGATGGGAGGTGCCTGCCAAGAATCCGAAGGGCATGGCGACCCCGGGGCGCACCAGCCTTAGGGTGTACAGATCCCAGGGCGCAAGAACTGTCCGAGCAAGCACGGAAACCTAGTAGTGAGCAAAGATCGTAGCCACACAGACCTCGGCTCAGAATCTTCCCAGAGTACATAACCGTGTCTCCCACAAAATGCCACCCACCGCCCACAGGGAGCCTGGGTCCTTGCCTTTCCCTCCCGCTGTCTCTCCTGCCTCTTCCCGTTCTCGAGTGGAGACTTCAAGTGATGGGTGGCGTCTGACGTCAGTCAGGGACCCACATGAAAAGATCACCACCCAGGTGGATCCTGCGTTGTCTTTGCCACTTTCTGGATCTTCTTTGGGCCTCAGTTTCCCTAGCTGTGACCCACATTTCTCTCCAGCTCTGAAACCCGGGAAGCCACAACTGAGTCAAAATCTTGCTCCAAGCTGGAAGGCTGGTTGGATTGGCCTGCTTTGCCGGCTGGCTGGAGCTGTGGCAGGAGGCGGGATGCATTCCCAGAGCGCACGCCTTGGGTGGCACGACCTAGGGCTGCAGGGAAGCTTCATCCCATGCCCTGGCCTCCTAATGTTCCTGGGAGGGAAGGAGGGAATGAATGGCCCTGGTGGCAGGGTGGGGGCAGGGCTGAACGCCTGGCCCCAGGCTCCACTGGGCTGTGCACGGCCAGTTTGGCAGAGGCCCGAGCCCTTTGAAGCCTTTTGTGGCTGCTGGCTGCTCCTTCCTCATTCTCTCTTTCAGCCCTTTCACTCTTAGCCCAGACAGGAAACCTCCGGCTCCCCACTCCCCAGGCAGGTTTGAGAAACAGAGGAGCTCTTCAGGGGATGCTTTGGGGGCAGCTCTGGAGGAGGGGCTTGCACTGTGCAGTCAGGAAGACCACGCAGGAGAACTGGCCTTCCACCATTCACTCATCTATGTGAATATAGCCAAACCCCTGTGCTGTCTGGGCCTTGGTGTTCTCAACTGTACAACGGGACTAGGTGGTTTGGTTCTGAGGCTTTAAGGTTTTGGGTATCAAAGGGGGTTATGTTGGCTCCTAGTACAGGGAAGTGGAGACTGGGTGGGCTGAGCACAGGTTCGGGATGTGTCAAGGACAGCAGATCCAACTGTGGGGGCTCTTCAGTTGCCACACCACCTGTGAGCAGCCATATTTCCTCTGTAGAAAGAGATTGGGGCTGTGAGTGTCTGTGGGAGGGAGTCAGGCAGGAGAGCTGTGATTTTAGTTCTGCTGAAGGCAGTATGTTCCTGAAATAATTATAGTAGCTGGGCTGACCTTCCTGCTCTGGTAGAGGGTGACTGATACCCCATTCCCACCTGAACTGGGACCCCAATTCAGCGTGTGTGTGTGTGTGTGTGTGTGTGTGTGTGTGTGTGTGTGTGTTTAAGTTGCCCTGGGAGTGAGGATCAGGAGGGGAAGAGGAGACACCAGTGGGTCCTTCCATAGTCTGCCTTCCTGTGCTTATCTCTGGCTGTGTTGGGTGAATGGAAGCCTGGACCCTGTCTTCTTGTTTCCCTTGGTTCCTCTGTTTTGGTCACCCTGCCCCCACCCTTCATGGCCATCCCATCGTGCCAGGAAGCCCAGAGGTACACAGCACGGGCAGAGTGGCTGGGAAGCTGGCAGGACCTTGGCAGCCAGGGCAGCATGGTACTCTCAGGGCGGTGACTTCCAGGGCACACTGCCCTCTGCCAACACTCTGTCCCTCTATTCACCAGCTGTCTTCAGTTTTTCCTCTTTCCACCTTGGTTCCCTCCTGTTCTCTCTCTCTCTTTTTTTTTTAACAACAACAAAAATAATTTAATCAAAGAAATGATAAATTTCTTGTATTGTTTATTTAAACTGTAAAAAATATCTTTTTTATAACGTAAAAATGAAAATACCCTCAAATTTTATAACATTAATATTTTGATGGACGTCTTTTCAGAAACCAATCAATCTCTTGTCTCTCCACACACACACACACATACACGCACACACACAGTGTATGTTTTGTTTAGACTTTCTCATTAAGCAACTTGACAGGGACACCCTTACTTGTTAAGAATTCTTTGAATAGTGAGCCATGATTTTGTTCGGATGTGAATTTATTCACATGTGCTTTCAGTGCCTCTATATTGTTGGAGCCTCATTATGTGCTAGGCATTGTGCTGGAAACTGACGTTTAAATTCCATTGCCTGCTTTTATCTCAGCTGTAATGGCTTTTCCTGCTGTTTTCTGGGCCACAGGGAAGTGCTCTGAAGTGCGCACAGGGAAGTGCTCTGAAGTACGCACAGGAAGCCAGGCTTCCCTCTGCAGGTAGAACCCATCTCATTCTTCACAGTTACCACCCTCTCCTCAGACTTTCCTAGCACTGCCCTTCCTAGTCTGCCCTCTTCACTGATGCTCTAGACTAGGGAGGCTCAGGCTTGTTGACTGGTATGATTCAGGGATGTGACGCCTCCTGGGCTTTCTAACAGAGTGGAGGTGACGGAGCAGTTAGCCTTGCAACTCATCTTCTTTTCTTTTCCTTCTTTTTTGAGTCAGAGTCTCACTCTGTCACCCAGGCTGGAGCTCAGTGGCATGCTCACAGTCACTGCAGCCTCGACCTGCTGGGCTCAGGCAGTGATCCTTCTGCCTCAGTCTTTCAAGTAGCTGGAACTACAGGCATGTGCTACCAAGCCAGCTATTTTTTTTTTAATTGTAGAAACGAGGTGTCACCAAGTTGCCCAGGCTGGTCTAGAACCCCTGAGCTCAGGCAGTCCTCTCACCTTGGCCTCCCAAAGTGCTGGGATTACAGGATTGTGCCGCCGTGACCGGCCTCATCTTCTTTTCTGATGGGTATATTTGGCTCCTGCAGGAATGCGTGGTGAAAATTGGTTACACATGCCACTGACTGCTTGTAAGTTTAGAGAATTAAATAAAAAATCAAGGACTTTGTGTGTCATACATGAAGAATGAATACTCTTAAATCATCAATTTACAGATGAGGACATGAAGCAAGGGAGAGAGGGGCCAGGACTGGGAGCAAGAGGAAGAGTATACCTGTGAGGTTGTTTAGAATGGCTGTCATGTGATGATAATAAGAAGTAAATTGATCTTTTAGCTAGTGTTATTGTTTTAAAATTCTCTACAGTGCACCCTCTCACTGCCTGCCCCTGAAGGGGATCATTCCCACCGCCTGCCCCATGGTATACTCTTTTTTTTTTTTTTTTTTTTTGAGTTGGAGTCTCACTCTGTCACCCAGTCTGGAGTGCAGTGGCTGCTCCCGGCCCCCGCAGCCTCGACCTGCTGGGCTCTGGCGATCCTTCTGCCTCAGCCTTCCGAGTAGCCAGAATTACAGGCGTGTGCCACCACGCCCGGCTAATTTTTTGATTTTATTGTAGAGATGAGGTCTTGCCTGCCCAGGCGAGTCTCGAACCCGCGGGCTCAGGCAATCCACTCACCTCAGCCTCCCAAAGGCGCAGGATTACAGGCTGAGCCACCGAGCCCAGCCATGGTATACTCTTGACACCAAGGCCCAGAGGAGCAAGTGACTGTTGAGGGTCAATCAGTGGCCAACAGTGGCCTGTGCTTCTGACCACACTGCTGTCCTGCCTTTAGTTCAGTGGCTCTCAACCAGCATTGTTCTTCTCTCTGCCCAGCCCCCAAAACTCTTTCAGCAAAGTCTGGAGACATTTTTTGTTATCTCAACTGGAGAGAGTCTTACTGATATCTCATGGGTGGAGGCTCTAAACATCCCACAAAGAATCATTTAACACAAAACGTCAATGTGCCTAGGTTGAGAAACTGCTTTGCCAGTGGAAAGGTGCCCTGGGTTGCTCATGGGATGCTGAAGAAGGGTTTATTTTTGTGACTTGTAACGCAGACAGAGAATTTCTAAGTCTTCCCGCAATGCTTTGTGCATCTAGAACATGCTGTTCTGGTTGATGATAAACAGTGACAGTGTACAGGGACGTCTCTTTTCAGCAGCATTGTTGTGACTTGACTCAGAGGAATGCTGTTGATTGCTTTCATAAAATTTGCTAGGCCTCTTCTAAGTGTTAGTCCTGTGCTGGATGCAGAGGGTGGAGCAAATCTACACATGCAGCAGACCCTTGAATAACGTCATTTCATTCAACCTCTTTTCATTATGACTATTTTTTGTGTCAGGGTATTACTCTGTTGCCCAGGATAGAGTGCAGTGATGTGACCTCTTGGGCTCAGGCTAGCCTTCTACTTCAGCCTCTTGAGTAGCTGGGACTACAGGTGGCACCATGGGAGGTCTGGCTGTGTTGCCTACTCGTCTTGAACTCCTGGGCTCAAGATATCCTACCTGGGCCTCCCAGAGCGCTGGGATTACAGGCACGAGCCATTATGCTTGGCATCTCTTTTCATTATAATGTTGATGAAAAAAATGTTTCTGTTTAGGGCCATTGTCTGCGTGGAGTTTGTTTGTTCTCCCCATGTCTGCATGGGATTTCTCCGGGTACTCCGATTTCCTTTCACACTAGGTCCTTGGCATATCCCCATGGTCCCAGTGTGATTGTGGGGGTGAGTAGCACCCGGTCATGGGATAGCATCCTGTCCAAGGCTGGTTCTTGACTTGTACACTGAGCAGCCACAATAGGCTCTGGCCACCTGAAACCCTGAGCTGGAATAATTGGGCACATAATTATCTTGCTTGTTTTTATTAATCTTACTTAAATGCATGTAACATTTATTTCAGTGTTTAATATTGGAAGCATTTTGGTCTTTATTTAGAAGTTTGGTGATATTTTTGTGACCAGAAATATGCCCTAGGAACTTTATTATTTGTATCAGTTAGCCTATGGGAAAATTGGTTTCACTATAAGTCGTTTCACTTATAAGTTGCAGTATTGATGATTATGTTAAGTGAGGACTCACTGAACTTTTTGTGCCTTCAAGTCACACACTGTTTAGTGGTGGTGGTGGTGGGGAGATTGTTAAGCAAACGGTGACAATCCATTGTGCCAAAGGCTGGTGTTACAAACAGCCTATGGAAGGGCAGAATCCAGACTGTGGAGGGGGGTTGGGCGAGGCATCCGAGAACGAACCCCACGCTGAACACTGGAGTCCTCACTCCAGGCCAAGAGTGGAGGAGTCTGCAGGCCTAGTCTATCGCATAGGGTCTTATAAGTCCTTTTGCTGAGGCATTCGGGTTTGGTCCTGAAGGCCTTGTAAGGGAGTGTGCGATCAGATTTGTAAAAGAGAAAGAGCAAGGACAGTGTGGGTTGATGCAAATGAAGATCAGATGAGAAGAGAGTTGCCGTGATTCAGGCAGAGGATTTGGCCTGAACAAAGGCAGTGACCATGGGATGAAGGAAGGCCTGGGGAAGAGGCCTGTGAATAAGAGGATAGCGCCACAGGTCTTGGCTACTGATTTGTAGGAGAAGCTGGAATGAGGGAGAGGGCAGGGTCTGGGTGTTTCATAAGAATGCTAATGAAACATAAAACAACCTAGGACAGTAGGTATTTTTAATCCACATTTTAATAGGTGTTAAAACTGAAGGCCAAAGAGGTTAAATGATTTACTCAAAGTCTTAGGGCAAGTGGGGGGGTCGGGGCACCAAGTGCTTGCCCAGGAATCCAGCTCTGTCTTACTCCAAAGCCAAGATTCCTTTGGCTAAATGGCTAGAAGCTGTGAATGAACAATTCAAACATATTTAAATACAAATAGTACAGCTGGAGACCTTCATAATTAGAATTGCTAATGAACTGCTCCATCTTCTCAGTTGCAACTAAAACACACCCCATCCCTCCACCCCATCTTCTCAATTGTAACTAAAACATCCCTCCGGTCCCCACTCCCAGCCCCTCCACCACCACCAGCAGAGTTGGAGCAACCCTTGAGAAAGCTATTATAGGTGTGGGGAATTGGAGAAAATGCTTCTGGAAAACCTCACTAAGAACCAATTTAAAGGCTCAGCCTGTAATCCCGCGCCTTTTGGAGGCTGAGGTGAGTGGATTGCCTGAGCCCGCGGGTTCGAGACCCGCCTGGGCAGGCGAGACCTCATCTCTACAATAAAATCAAAAAATTAGCCGGGTGTGGTAGCGCGCGCCTGTAATTCCGGCTACTTGGAAGGCTGAGGCGGAAGGATTGCCGGAGCCCAGCAGATCGAGGCTGCCGGGAGCGGCCACTGCACTCCAGTCTGGGCGACAGAGTGAGACTCCAACTCAAAAAAAAAAAAATAGGGGAGCCAGATAAGGTAGGATGATCACAGCATCCTTGCAAGGGCAGAGAAGAAACTACATTTACTCAGCGGCGGGAAGGCAATGGAGAAGTTCAGTGATCCGTCAGACTTACAGAATATTTGCAGCTTTAAAATGATCAGTATGAAGATTATGTAGCCACATTAAAAAACAACAGTGATAGACTGTTGAGACAATGAGGCAGGATTGAAAGTGAACGTGGGGAAAATTTCACTTAGTTTGTAAAACAGAGGCTAATTGAATTTACTTTGTAAAATGTTTTTAATTCTTAAAGCATGTCATTAAAAATTGTGTCTTCTCTTTTTCCTCCTCCTCTCCTTCCTCCTCCTCTCCTTCCTTCTTCTGCCTCTTTCTTCCACCCTTTCCTTCCTTTCCTCTTCCCCCTACTCCTCCTACTTCTTTTCCTTCTTTTTCCTTTTCTTCCTTGTTCCCCTATTGCTCTTTTTTTGAGAGGTGACTAATCCAAGGCTTGAAACAACGAAGGAACTTCACTGGAACGCCACAGCTGGAAGCGGGGAGGCAGGGAAGAGGGAAGGGAACAGGGCCAGGAGTCTTTTGATGAGAGACCTTATGCCTTCTTCCTCATTCTGACCCTGGAAGGCTGTGCTGACCAGGGCTGGGGAACAGGATGACTCCAGGGGGGCTTCCCTCCGTGATACCATGCTATTCTGACCATCCACACCAGCTGCTATCCAGAGTGCTCCTGGAGTGGGGAGAGTGGGCCAGTCACATGCCGAGCCTCAGGGCGTCTCTTCAGTTTGTCAGGTGTGCCTATGTCATCATCCTCATGGCCACTTACTGGTGCACAGAAGTTATCCCTCTGGCTGTCACCGCCATCATGCCTGTCTTGCTTTTCCCACTCCTACAGATTCTGGACTCCAAGCAGGTGAGCAGACCTGGGGATCCTGGCTACTTCCTGGTTTTCCCCTTGCCTCATTTTCCAAGCCCCTTTTGGAGCTGTGGGGGATGGGAGTGGGGGGTGGGGGAGGGAGATGGGGGAGTAGGTGTCGGGGGTTGGGAGCATGACTGGGTAAGCCCCTCTTGCAGATTCTCCCTGGCATGGAGTCATACCGCTTGAACCTGCCTCCCTATTCCACACTGTCCCTGAGTTCAGCATCTGGCCTGCTTGCCTATCTCTGGGGGCCTGGGGTGGCCCTGGCCCAAGCAGTGTGTGCCAGGGACCAGCCCTGACAAGGTCTCCATGCCACCCTGCAGGTGTGTGTCCAGTACATGAAGGACACCAATATGCTATTCCTGGGCGGTCTCATCATGGCTGTGGCTGTGGAGCACTGGAACCTGCATAAGAGAATCGCTCTGCGCATTCTTCTCTGGGTGGGGATCAAGCCAGCACGGTAATTATGCCTTCTCTGTCTTGCCACGTGGCTCTGCATGGGTTCCAGGGCCGGGGAGGGGAAGGTGGCGCAGACCAAGCCACCCACTGGTGACAGCTGGTCACAGGCTTACCTGGGCTTGATGGGCTAGTTCCTGGCTGGGCTGTGTTATAGTCTTAGCGAGAATACCAGATGCTTGAGTGGTCGTGGACATGGTGAGCAGCAGTAGGTAAGAGTTCTGTGATTCCAGAAGAGACAGGGCAGCAAAAGTCCTTGCAGGTTTGGAAGGCTTCCAGGAGGAAGCAGTTGCAGGGTTCCACAGGGAACCAGTTGGATGGAAGCTGGATCAAGATGTGTCTGATGGGGCATTGATGGCGAAGACAAGCCAGAGGGTGGCTCTACTACCCAGCTCAGGGGGAAGCAGAAAGACCATCTCTCCGAAGCCAGGCCATCTATTCCCCCTGCAAAGAAGCCTCTTACCTCATCTTCCCTCACATAACTTAGAACCCCAGCTTCTCACCCCTTCTCCAAGATCTTTCTAGCCAATCAGCCCACTGGCCATTTCCAGCCAACCCATAGAGTCGATATAATCCTAATTGTAATCCTAATAGGTATTCTAAGTGTCTACAAGGTCCCAGACATGATACTGGCAGCTTATTTATCATCTCATTTAATTCTCACCACGACTCTGAGAGTTGGGTATTATTCCTGCCACCACATTCTATAGACGAGGAGTTGGAGGCAGAGAGGCTAAAGTGATTGGTTGACAGTCACATGGGGCTTGGACTCAGCCTGTCTGATAAAGTCTATGTCCCCTCTGATCAGGAACTCGGGGTGCATCTTTCTTTTGAGGCAATGCGCTCCCCAAATGAGTATGTCCCTGACCTAACCCTGGGAAGTCAGCAGTTGGTGTCAGGGACTGTGCTGGGCCCTGGCCACCCACAGACTCTGGCCCATCCTCCAGGTGATCCATCCCCAGGGCTCCTCAGTGCCTCAGACTTCCCTGAGCAGAGCACTTTGTGGCTCTCTGATCTCTGTTGGCCTTCATGGCATTGATCCCCTTTAGCATTAGTTTATAGGATCAAATCAGAAGCCATTGTATTTTCTAGAAATGTGAGACCTCGGGAAAGTGGACCTCAGGACCCTTGGAATTTTTATCCTTGGCCCTTTTGAGTGGCTGACTTTTCTCCAGCAGTAGGCAAACTCTCATCCTCCACCTAGTCTGGGCTCCAGCCTCTGCTTTCATGGGTCCATGAGGTCAACCTGTGTGGACATCAGCTGGAGCCCTGGTTTGATTCGGTCAATTGCAGAGTGGAAGGGGGCAAAGTGTTTGTGTGGAGAAAGGTGGCAGCAGGGGTGGGTTGTCAGCCAGGAGGAAGTTCACCCTTTCCCCAGCTCCCTCCCCAGCTGGCCCTACCACTTCAGGCTGACTCTGCACAGCCCTTCTGAACTTCTGAGAGGTGAGGCAGGGTCTGGACCAGTTAGAAGTGGGAAGCTGGGGCTACCTGCATGCAGGAGTGCTCCAGCACAGCCCTAGGTCACACTAGGGCAAACTCCATATGGAGTTGGCACTATCTGGATGTCCATGCTTCCTCTGCTAGACAGGAAACTCCTTAGAACCATGACTGGGCCTGAGGCCTGTGGGTGACCCCAGCAGCTGAGAGAGTAGACATCAGTCATGTGTTGTAGGAGAGAGGGAGGAGGGAGGAAGAGAAGAAAAGGAGAGAGGGAGGGAGGCATTAAAACTGTAATCCTCTATTAGCATACCCAGTCTTGAACAGGGCTCAGTGCCTTCATATCCCCATGGGTGTGGATCCAGCCTCCAGTAGTCTCCATGGATATGGGGTGTGGGGTGGGGATTCTCTTGCCCTCCTTCCTGCTCCTCCTCTGCAGGCTGATGCTGGGCTTTATGAGTGCCACGGCCTTCTTGTCCATGTGGATCAGCAATACTGCCACCACGGCCATGATGGTGCCCATCGTGGAGGCTATGCTGCAGCAGATGGAAGCCACGAGCGCAGCCACAGAAGCCAGCCTGGGGTCACTGGAGCTGGTGGAGAAGGGCAAGGTCGGCGACTTGCCAGGTGAGCCCCTGCCAGGGCATGCAGAGGCCACAATGGCAGCCTTCCCTTGTGTTGGCAAAGGCTTCACCGCCTCCTTCTCCCTCTCTGCTTCCTGGAACCCTCCTTTAAATACGCATAGAGAAAAAAACTTAGGGAACACTGTTTTCGTAATTCTTAGGAATGAGATCATTCATAAAAGTTGGATCCCTCAGAGTTTAGAACAAAGTCCCATGCTCAGTTCCTGTTAGTTGGCAGAAACCAATGTGTTCATTTGATTATTCACTTGGGCATTGTTTGAGCACCTGCTGGGTGCCCCTCACCCCTTGTACTCCTACTCATCCTCAGGGAGGCCTCTGCTGACCTCTTTGAGCAGATCGAATCCCTCTGCTCTCTGCTCCCATAGGTCTTGGGGTTGGTGTTCTGTGTTTGCTTCCCTGCTAGGTGTTATAAAGGCAAGATAACATCTTTTTTGTTCTCTGCCATGGTCCCTGCCCATCCCCAGGGCCCAGCACAGGGGTTCAGGGCTGGTGGCTGATGGCCTGATTGCCAGACTCAGGATGAACATGAGCTCCTGAGGCTACAGAGAGGAACCCAGCAAACCCCTACCAAGGACTTTTGTGGAGCCAGTGGCCCCTCCCATAAGCCATCTGACTGGGGGTGCCATAGTCAGGGGGAGGGAGCTCAGAAAAGGGAGAGAGAGCTTACCGGGAGGAGAGGACATTTGTCATGGATTTGGATGCCATGCCTAGATGCAGGGACCAACTTGAGAACAGCAAGGAGGCAGGACAGATGGGCATGTGTCTTAAGTTGCTGAACCTGGACAAAGCATCGAGGATCCCTAGGGGGGACGTGGGAAGTGACCGTGGGAAGGCAGATGAGACCAGACTATGACTCTGCACTGGGGGCTGAGGGTGCATGTGAGGGGATCCGGCGGGGATGGGATGCCTTAGTCCTCAGTCAGCAGCAGAGTCAGGAGCTGGGACTTGGCCAGCAGGTCCACGGCTGGCTCAGCTAACAGGGCTGTGCCCATCACAGGTAACGACGTGATTTTTGAAGGCCCCGCCCTGAGACAGCAGAAGGACCAGGACAAGAAGAGCATACGCAAAGCCATGAACCTGTGTGTGTGCTATGCAGCCAGCATCGGGGGTACCGCCACCCTGACCGGTACGGGACCCAACGTGGTGCTCCTGGGCCAGATGACTGAGTAAGTTATTGGCTACACCTTGTGGGGACAGCAGGGCTGGAGGGACCCACCCACATCTCCCTCATCCTCGGCTGGGCCCTAGAGCAGGGGGCAGCGGGGCCTGACCAGGGTAGGAAGGTATGTCCCCATCCAGTCTGTGTGACCCGGCCCGCTCTCCACAGCGCAGCGTCTGGATTGAGGTGTGGACCAGTGTCTCTCCTTTCAGATTGTTTCCTGAGAGTAAAGACATCGTGAACTTTGCCTCCTGGTTTGGATTTGCCTTCCCCAACATGCTGATAATGCTGCTGCTCGCCTGGCTGTGGCTCCAGTGTGTTTATATGAAATGCAAGTGAGTTTGGGCTGCTCAGTGGGGAAGACTGCAAAGTTCTTTGTGTCTGGCCCCACCTCTCTTTCCAGCCCCATCTCCTGCTAGTCTCCCCTCCTATTTCCACCACCCAGGCCGCTCACTGAGCCTCTGCACCTATTGCTTCCCTTCCTGGAATGCCATTTCCTGCCTTCCGACCTTCCCAACTCCTCAGCCTTTAAGACCAGTTTGGATGCTGTTTCCACGACTTCCTGCCCACCTCCATTCCGTCTCTGAGTGGCCCCTAGGCATGACAGCCCTGTCTTTGGTCCCTCCATTCAGGTTTCAGTGCTGCTCTCCCCTGACCTGAGCTCCTCCAGGGTCTCTCTGACCCAGGGAGGAAGAGCAGGTAGGTTAAAGCAGTTAGAGAGACATTTGTCCCTCGTGTCAGATCGACACTTCTGGACAAACGTCCCCTTGGCCACATGGGTCCATTAGCAAACCTGATAACATCCAAATCAATCCAAACCGAGCCTTTACTGACCGGCTCCAATGTTCCTAGTAGCATGTAGGACATGGAAAGTTTACTTTCCTGTACCCAGCACACTGACAAGTTTACCAAGAGTCACCCTTGACAGCAGCCAGACTTTGGACAGACACCATGACATGTGGCTGATAAATACCTAAAAAAAAGTGGTTGTTATTTTAAAAGACACAAATTTATCTGTGGTGCAAAGGTGATCATGTCACATTGGGATAGAAAGTACTTACTTTTGAGTTAAGTGTGCATGGCCTGGGTCTCAATTCACAGGGAGCTCGAGCCAAGTGAAAACAGGGGAGTATGTGACCAGAGGAAGGACACTGCAGGGCTGAGAGGCAAAAATGCCCATGAAAACCTGAGAGTAAATGAAGAAAACAGGGCATTTTTCTAAGTATTCTTCTGGAGGAACTGTTTTGAAAACTCATTTAAAAATGACTACCGCCAGGTGTGGTGGCTCATGCCTATAATCCCAGCACTTTGGGAGGCAGAGGCAAGAGGATTGCCTGAGCTCAGGAGTTTGAGACCAGCCTGAGCAACATGGCGAGACCTTGTCTCTACAATAAGTAAATAAAAATTTGTCGGCTGTGGTGGCATCCACCTGTAGTTCCAGCTACTTAGAAGGCTGAGACAGAAGGATCATCTGAGCCCAGCAGGCCAAGGCTGCAGTGGCCGTGAGCATGCCAGCCTGGGTGACAGAGTGAAACTCTGACTCAAAAAAAAAAAAAAAAAAAAGAAAAGAAAAAGAAATGACTACTGCCAGGCATAGTGGCTCACACCTATAATCCCGGTACTTTGGGAGTCCCAGGAGGGAGGACTGCTTGAGCCTAGGAGTTCAAGACCAGCCTAGGCAGCATAGCGAGATCTCATCTCTACAAAAAAAAAAAATTTTAAATTAGGCAGGAATGATGGTGTGTGTCTGTAGTTGCAGCTACTTGGGAGGCTGAGGAGGGAAGATTGCTTGAGCCTAGGAGATCAAGGCTGTAGTGAACTGTGATCATGCCATTGCACTCTAGCCTGGGCAACACAGTGAGACCCCAACTAAAAAAATTGCTATGCACATTCAAAATAACCATAATATTGATAATAATGATCACTGCCTACACCCCTCCCTTGTAAGGGGGACACTGCTACCATGGCTACATGTCTACTCAGCTTGGCTTTGACAGAAGCTCTTTTTGCCCTATTTCTTGAATCTGTGCCAGAACCCAATCCTACTCATCTGCTCAGGCCTATCAGGAGACAGCCCTGGACCTGCTGCAGGTGGGCTTCTTTTCTTTCCTTTTTTTTTGAGTTGGAGTCTCACTCTGTCGCTCAGGCTGGAATGCAGTGGCACGCTGCTCACGGCTACTGCAGCTTTGACCTGCTGGGCTCAGGCAATCCTCCCGCCTCAACCTTCCAAGTAGCTGAAACCACAGGCATGCGCCACCCTGCCCGGCTAATTTTTTTAAAAAATTTATTGTAGAGATGAGGTCTCACCAAGTTGCCCAGGCTGGTCTTGAACCTGTGGGCTCAGGCAATCCTCAGCCTCCCAAAGTGCTGGGATTATAGATGTGAGCCACCATGCCCGGCTGGCATCTATGTCTTTTCATGGGCCAACATTTATAGAGTGCTTTTGATGTGCCAGACACTGTTTTAAGCACTCTTCATACATAAAATTAACTAATCTTTACAACAGCCTGTAGGGTAGGCACTATTATTATTATTCCCAATTCACAGATAAGGCAGCTGAGGTGTGGAGAGATCAAATGACCTACACAGGGTTGCATAACTTGGAAGTAGTGGGACTGAGATTTGAACCTGGTCAGTTTGGCTCCCACTACATTACATCCCCTCCTGAGGAGGCCAACAGTTGCTGCTCTGAGTTGCATGACCACATGTCAGGAGAACTAGTTGGGGTCTGGGGGCCGCCCTAGAACCCTAAGGCCTACCAAGCAAGAGGGAGCTGGCCTGGCACTGGGACCACAAGGGCAACATCAGCCTCCTGTCTGGCTGGAGGTGGATGCCAGGCCCCTAGGAACTCATGGCCAAGAACCTGAAGTTGCAGTTCACCCAGCCTCGCACAGCCTCTTCCAGCTCTCCTTGACCGACAGGGAGCCTGGAGAGTGCCTGCTGCATGGGGACTTCCTGGCCTGCTTGTCTTGGAAGTGCATGGCTGCAGTCCAATCCCACCTCTTCCCTGCAGGCCATTCTAGTTCAGGGGTAGCCACAGGAGCCTTGTTCAATTCTAGATCTGGAAGGTAGGATCTAGATTTTTTACATTCAGTTTTAAGCTATGGAAACAGCACTCTGGCCCAAGCTATGTCCTGCCACATACCAGGACCTGGTGATCCCCAGCTGCCTCCATGGCCTCCTGGACCACCTCACCTGAGGCCAGAGCACACCTGGCTCAGCTCCAGGAAGCATCATTGCTGTCACATCTTGGTCTCACTGGAGTTCCTCATCTGGATGATCCTGGAGAACAAAGTCAAGGTCTTGACCTCTGGCCCAATCCAGAAAAGTTGTATCTTGCTGAGTGTATAGGCAGTCTCCTCAGCTATTCTAGCCAAAGGGACCACAGACTCCCCCAGAATCACTAAGTACCACATGGGATATTATTACTGGCTTATACCCAACTGCCCCAATCAGGCTAATCCCCTGAAATAGGGATGAGGGTTCTTCCAGACCCCTGTCAGACAGAAGGATCACAGGGCTCAAGGATCCCTCCCTGTCACCTTGCCTTTGCAGCCTATTCAGGTTCAAGTTCACCTTGGTACATTATGGTGATAACAATCTGCTGCAGGACACTGTAGTCCCCACCCCAACTCCAGGGTTCTCACAAGGCAACTGGATCCATTGGCTTGCATCTCACACTAGCCCAGTGGTCACCAAATGAAATTAACTGAGATGTGAGTGAAACTGCTTAGGGCAAGGGGGTTTGTGCTAAGCACCATTATGGGGCACCAACATGGGATGATGGCATATTCAGCGCCACAGTCTGCAGCCACTCTGGTGTCAGAATTGTCGCTGGCACCAGATGCAGGCTTGGGCTGCTAGGAGTACCAAAGTCACCCTTATAATGGAAACTTGAAGCCCCTGCCCAAGCCCCAGAGTCCCTAGAATTACACAGATGGGAACTTGGTAGAGCACAGATTTAACCAAACCAAGGGCATGAGGGCAGGGAAGATGCGGACCAGCAGAGTTATCCCCATGCCCAATAATCTGGAGGGTTGGCCTTGCATCTTTGTCCTTTGTAGGGAAATCCAGGGAGATTCTAGCCATCTGTACAGACCCGAGATCCCGTCAGTGTCACCTTTGAGGTCCTTGAGCACTCCTGACATCCTTGTGTCCCCATGTTCCAGGTTGTGCCACCATCACACAGCATTGCCCTCACACTCCAAGGCAGTTTACATCCAGCACTGGCTTCAGGAATCAGCACCTATTCCATCAACCCCTACCCTTCTATGATTTTGTCTTAGGGACCCAGGAAGAATTCTCACAAGAGAAGGCTCTCCAGGGCCTAGCCTTGCCCGCCCCTTCAGACTGACAGTAGCTGGAACTGGAACATGTGAATGGAATCCTCAGGACTTGCATCCTGTGCACCGGTGGACCCAGTTCCCCCTCCCCACAGCTGAGCTACTCCCTACAATTCCAGGAACATCCCTCCTTCCTGCCCCCTCATGCCAATGCCATCCTGGGCAATGGGCACTTGTTCCCGGGGGAGTCATCCAAGAGCAGAGCCTGGACTGGCTTCTTTCTTTCCCCAGACACATCGGCTAACCCCAGGGCCTCCTGGATCCTTAATCCTACATCTCTAGCTCCTGGGATTGCAAGGACTCATCCAGCTTTTGTCTAGCTCAGTCTGCCAGGACCTGTCCTTACTCCCTGTGTCCTTCTCAGCCATCTCAGAGATGGAGGCTGACATCCTAGCACCATTGAAGGCAACTCCAGGTGGAAGTGGGAGAAGGAAGACTCAGGGAGGGTGTGAGGGAACACTAGTCCCACCTTGAGCAGGCTCTAGAACTTCTTATGGTCTCCCCCCAGGTGACCCTGGAATGACCTACTAAGATGCACCCCCCCACCTCTCAACAGAGACTTTTCTCTTTTCTCCACTCCATCCTGGCAGGCAGGGTAGGCAGAAGAAAGCATGGGATAGGAAGGGGGAAACAGACTTGATCCAGGCCCCACAGTGGACAAGAGGCAGCACCAGGTTTCTCTCTGTCTGTCTGCTGCACAGCATTCAGGCTCCATCTGACCAGCAACTGAGCCAACCAGTCTGCCCTACCCTTTTCTCATCTTTGCATTCTCTAGCTTTAAAAAATCCTGGGGCTGCGGGATAGAGATGAGGCATAACGAGAAGGCTGCTTATGAGGTACTGCAGGAGGAGTACAGGAAGCTGGGACCCTTCTCCTTCGCAGAGGTCAACGTCCTCATCTGCTTCCTTCTGCTGGTCGTCCTGTGGTTCACCCGCGACCCCGGCTTCATGCCCGGCTGGCTGTCTATCGCTTGGGTGGAGGGTGAGACAAAGTAAGTATTTTGTTTGGTAGAACCCTCTCGCTTAGAACCCTGGGGCCTAAATGCTGCTGTTCTCAGCTATAGGAGGCAAGAGGGATGTCCAGGGCTGGGCACCCAGGCTTGGCTGAAGCGCTTCTCCTGTTGAGGGGTTGGGTTTCAGAGAGTACTCTTGGTCTCATGACTCATGTTTTTCTGATCTGTCTTCATGATAAGACCACAGATGTGTTTCTGCGGCAACCTCTCCTCCCCCGGCAACCTCTCCTCCCCCAATAGACTGAGCAGAAAAAACTTGGTCAAGTAGGATAGCCAGAGCTGTGATAAAGATTTATTGGGCTAGGAGTAGGGCTCCCAGAGCTCTGGTTTCCAATCTGCTCTGCCATCATCCCTTTGTGATCTGTCTTCAGATCTGGTCAAGCCCCTCCCAAGACATAATCTGGGTATCCAGAGTGCCTTAGACTTGGCAAAAGGAGGTATGTGTAGTCGCTTTCCTATCTAAGATGTTGTCAGAGTGGAAGAAAGGTTGAAAACCATGTATATCCTAGAAAAGACAGAAGTTGTAGGTGGGGAGATGCTTCCTGTGACAGTGGTTCCATTTTGAAGGTCTGCTGCCGTCGGCACCAATGTCCTAATTCTAATCTAGTTGAGAACCCAGATTTCTAATCTGGTCGAGAAGAGGTCACAAAGTTCACGTGTAGAACAATGCAGGCTGGGAGGGGGAAGTGGGCCGGCTCAGTGTCATCCAAAGTTGGTGGCCAAAAGTGTGGGCATCTTGGCTTCCAACCAGGACTCAGTCTACCACACTACTCCTGAGCTTGAATTTGGGTACTCCAGTTTTCATACCATTTGAGTCTGTTTCTTCAGGAACACTTAGACATGGAACTGCGGGCATTAGGATGGGATTGTTGAATAACTGTCACTGAGCTGCTGAGTTGGGCTAAAGTCTGACTTGCTTTTTCCCACCTAGGTATGCCTCTGATGCCACTGTGGCCATCTTTGTGGCCACTTTGCTATTTATTATGCCTTCACAGAAGCCCAAGTTCAACTTCTGCAGCCAGTCTGAAGAAGGTAAGGCTCCTGTCCTGGCCTCCTAGTTATCAGGACTGGGGCCTTGGCAGCAAAGGATCTCCATGGGATCCCCTGGGCCCAGGAAGGAGAAAGTCCTGTCCTAATGAAGAGGACTGGCTACATCACAAAAGCCTGGAAGACAGTGGCTTCAAGCCAGTGGTGATACTTTTTTAGTGCAAAATCTCTTCTCTTTTGTTACTTAAATATCTGAACTCTCATTTATATTATGATAAGAACAGAAAATGTTTCCACTTTCCCAAAATGCCATCCGTGCTTTTTGTTTTCTCTTTTCTTCTCAGTCTTTGTTAATATGCATATATGCTATATGATTATAATCAAAACACACATAGTTGGAGCCCTATTTCTTTGTTGTTTCTTTCTTTTTTTTTTTGAGTTGGAGTCTTACTCTGTCGCCCGGACTGGAGTGCAGTGGCCACTCCCGGCCACCGCAGCCTCGACCTGCTGGGCTCCGGCGATCTTTCTGCCTCAGCCTTCCAAGTAGCTGGAACTACTGGCGCACGCTACCACGCCCAGCTAATTTTTTTATTTATTGTAGAGATGAGGTCTCGCCAAGTTGCCCAGGTGGGTCTCGAACCCGCGGGCTCAGGCAATCCACTCACCTCAGCCTCCCAAAGTGCAGGATTACAGGCTGAGCCACCGAGCTCGGCTTGTTACTTCTTTCTTTGTTTCTGCCTGAAATTATACTATAAACATTTCTCACTATTGCTACAGTCTAGTCTTCACATTTATTTTCTCTAATAATGTAATGATATTGCATTGAGGGACTGTAACATTCTCCTGTTATGGAACATTTTGGCTGTGTTGGATTTTTCATAATTATAAATTAATATTTTCTTGTACATAGCTTTTCCTTTTAGGTAATTTCTTCTTAGGATAAATTTCTAGAAGTGATATTGCTGGGGTAAAAGAACATAAATGTCTTAATGGCTCTTAAACTGTATTGTCAAATTGCTTTTCAAAAAGCTTTTGCCAATTTATAAATCTGTCTGCAGGGTGTATAATAGTTTCACCATGTCCTCACCAGCAATGTACGAGGGGGGACCCAAAAGAAACTGGAAATAGTCTTTGGCAGATGGGCCCCTTGTAGTACAGGCTTCCTCTGCTAGTAAGTGTCCTAAGAACCCATCGGCGTTAATGTATCAGCTAATGTTGTTGTGAGGGGCTGTGTACAGCTTCAGTTAATTTTTTTTTTACAAGCGCACCTGCCCACACTGTGCTGAACGTTCAGCAGTTTTTGACCAAAAATGGTATGATCTCTGTGCCTCATTCTCCTTATTCACCCGATCTCACCCAGAGTGACTTTTTTTTGTTTCCTCGGATGAAAAAAATCCTTAAAAGGAAATGTTTTAGCTGATGTGGAAGAGGTGAAACAAAAAGCAGTAGAAGCACTAAAGACATCAAAATTGACAAGTTCAAAAACTGTTTCGAATAGTGAAAAAAGCATCTTGATAGGTGTGTTTCATCAAATGGAGAGTACTTTGAAGGTGACTGAAGAGTAAACACGTAAGAATAAGTACACGGTTCCTTATAAATAAATTCCATTTTGGTGGGGCCCTGTCATATATAATAATTATTATAAATTTTAGCTAATTTATAGGTATGAGATGTCCTTATTGGCTTTATTCCCCCTTGATTATATCTCTTCTGTTTTCTAATGGACTGCTCTGGGCTGTGTGTGTGTATTTATTTTTTTCTTCTCAGAAAGGAAAGCTCCATTTTATCCCCCTGCACTGCTGACTTGGAAGGTGACCCAGGAGAAAATACCTTGGGGCATTGTGCTGCTACTAGGGGGCGGATTTGCTCTTGCTAAAGGATGCCAGGTAACTTCTCCAGCTGAAGGCTATCCAGCGTTCTCTTACTCTACCAAGAGGGTGGCCAAAGAGCTGCGGCAGTCCTCCACCCCTCCATCCCTGGGCCTGTGTGTCTCTATGTCTGTGTCCTCCCTATTAACTGCACATTCCTTGAGGACAGGTACTCTGTCTTGCCTTCTAGGAACCCTGTACCATGAATGGGGCTTAGAAGAGAGAAAGTAATCTTTGAGTGACTGCAATGACTGCAGAAATAAGTGAATAAATGAGAGTCAGCAGACACTGGCAAAGCCCCCTTTGGGGTTTGGTAATAATAATCTCTGCTTTGATTTGACCTAGGGGAATCTTCCTTTCAAGTCCTTGTCAATATTTTTGCTATTTTTGCTTTTATCTTTGGTCCTTCTGCTTTTTGGTCCTTGCTGAACTCTTTGTTGACATGGTAGCTATTTTAGTTTTTTTTTTTTTTTTCTTTGGGTAGCAGCATAGGAAGAGAGAAATATTTTGGAAAACATTCCAAAATACAACTTTCTCTACCTTCCTCCTTCCCTCTTGGGGAAGAAATTGGCCAGAGGGAGGGATGAGCCAGCTTGATGCTGTTGTCCTTCAACCAAACCATGTATTAATCCATCCATCCATCAATCCGGGAATGTAATAGATACACTTGGTCTATCGTGTTATTGCTATTTCCTTGATATCTAGGAAACAGCCTGGTATGTGGTGGCTGCAAAATTTTTTTTGATCGAAAAAATCCATCCATCTAGTCACTTTTCTATCCATTCATCCATTCATTTTTTCATCTCTCCATCCATCCATCTGTTCATCTCTCCTTCCATCCATCTGTTCATCTGTTCATCCATCTCTCCATCCATCCATCCATCCATTCATCCATCCATGAATCCAACACTCCAATTATGTTTCTGGGTTAGGTCAGGCACAGAGATTACAGAGGAGATTGAGATATTGTCCATGTTCTTAAGGACTTTGCAGACTAGGGAGAGGCACTTATATGGAAGGGCATTTCAAGAAGTGACACATGAGCAAGGGAAAACATGTGAGGTATCTAGCTGAGAAACAGTAGAAGATGAGGCTGGTGAGGTTAGCAGAAGCCACTTGAATTCAAGATAGGGAGTATGAACTTTATTGTGAAGACACTGGAGAGTCACTGAGGGGCTGGGGGCAGGTAGGGACTTGGTTAGATCTGCACATGAGAAAAATCATTCTTATGTCTGGAGTGGCCTGGGATGGGCAGGGGCTGGAGGAGAATCAGTCAATGTCCTGTGGTGTTCATCCAACTCAGGCTCAGAACCATGAACTCCATGGACCTTATCTCCTTGACATTCCCTCCTCCTTTGGCCTCCAAGCCACTACTTTCTCCTGCTTTCCTTCTAACTGATTGTCCCTGTTCAGTGACCTTTGCTGATTTCTCTGTTATCACTTAAGTAGGAGCGTTCTTCAAGGTTTTGTTCTTGCTCTCTTCTCTGTTTACTCTTCATTTTTTTCCTGGGGCAATGTCTTCTCACCCAAAGGCCTAAATCTAAACCCTTCATTTCTGGCCCAAATCACTGTCCTGAGCTTCAAAAACTGGAGGACTGAGAGGAGATGAATGTGAGATGTTTGGGTGGCTTGGTGACTGATTGGGCATACGGAATAGGGGGACAGACACCTGGCAGGATGACTCCCCAATTTTCTGGGTTGGGAAGCCGGTGTGTGGTGAGTCCATTCACCAAACTGGGGAGCTCAGAGAGAGAAGCAGATTCTGAGCTAAAGATGATGAATTCAGGTTGGGTCATGTTGAGTCTTTTGTGCTCATGGGACATCTGGGTGGAAAGTCCTAGAAGGCATGTGGATGTGTAAATCAAGGTAGTAGAGCAGCTGGGCTGGAAATGCAGATTTAGGTGACAGCAGAATGATTAAAATCAGAAGATTAAAATCATGGTAATGGGTGAGGTCACCTATGGAATGCGTACACAGAAAGAGTCAGCAGTGGAGGATGGGCTAAACTCCTCTTTGGTCCTGGAGAAACCATAAACCAGGAGCCCCGAGGTGACTGCCCTCCTGGTGCTTCCCAGGCCTCAGGGCTGTCCGAGTGGATGGGGAAGCAGATGGAGTTCTTGCACACAGTGCCGCCAGTAGCCATCACCTTGATCTTATCCTTTGCCGTTGCTGTGTTCACTGAGTGCACAAGTAATGTGGCCACCACCACCCTGTTCCTGCCCATCTTTGCCTCCATGGTAAGTAATCCTGTTGGGGGTGGGCGGACCCTTAGCCACTATTTCATAGGAAGTGTCAACACCGGGCCATGTTCTGGGCCCCTGGAGAGGCGATGAAATCAGGGCCAGAGCAGGACCAGGCTTTGGAGATCTGGGCCTGGCTGTGATAATACATTTGTGTACTCTTGACGCCCCTACTCCTGAGGCCTTCACCGCTTTGCCGGTTCTTCTTTGTATCTCCATGCTGACCAAAGCATCAAACCTGGACCAGGTGCTCCATATTTATTTTTTAAGTCTAATTGGATTATTTTTCAAGCTGGGGAGATAGAACTTGTGCCAAGGAAGAGTGCCAGTGCCATAGTCTCTGAGTATGTAGCACAGGTGTGCAAGAAAACTACAGAACAGGAGTACCCCTGGTAGGGACCCCTCAGGAAGAGACTTTGAGGGAGGTGGAGCTTGGTATTGGGTGGGAGGGGAGAGGGCATTCTGGGAAGATGGAGCAGCCCAAGTAAAGGCAATGGAGCAAAGGACTGAGGGCTCCTGGAAGCCTTGCTGGGTGAGCCCAGAGGTGAGGAATCAGTGAGAGTTGAGGACAGAGAGACAGTTGGTGGGGGTGGGGGAGAGCTGAATGCCATGCTAGAGCGTTCTGTTCTATGGGCAAGCACATTTTAGAGTTGGGATTGAGAAGAAAGCAGAGCTTATGGAAAAATCACTGGTGATTGTTTCTTGCATTGCCTTCTGTCATCTATCACAAAGCAGTACCAGCCTCAGGGTGGCGGGGAAAGAGCCCTGAGCTTGCGGTCAGAAGACCTGAGTTCAAGTGTGGGATCCCCGAACATATCACTTAAGCTATTTCCTCCTAGCGTTGTTCTGGGGGTCAAGTAAGATGAGGGCTATGAAAAGCCTCTGTAGACTACAGCATGAGCATGGGAGAGGCTGTTGTTATTCAGGAGTTGGGAGACAGACTTAGAAGGGGCCCGAATGCAGGATTGAAGTTGGTAAATTTCCATTCGGCTGCTTGGGCAACCATGTGTATAAAAAGCAAACCTAAGTGTTTTTTTCCCTTCTATTCCAAGCAAAGACGAGTGTGTTAAAAATAGCAAGGTGGCCTGTCTCCTCCTCCCCTAAGCAGGCTGCCCAGAAGGATGCCAAGGAAGACACTGGGGTCTGACACTGGGCAGACCATGGTGATGCCTCCTCTGCCCTAGCAAAGACCCTGACTTCATCAGCTCCAGCCCTAACTGGGGACACCCAGGGTCCCAACCACACAAATACAGGCGTTAGCCAGAGGGAGTGGGCCGAACCTTTGAAAACAAGATTTTCTGGAGCCAGAAGCCTCAACTAAGATTTCCCCCGTCTACCTCCAAGGGCCCTCAGACTCCTCCTGCCTCAGCAACCACCTGTGCGAAAGGGAAAGGTGGTGTCCATCCAGCTGGGTCCCAGAGAAAAGCAGGGTGTAGACACCATGTGGTACCCGCAGCCAGGAAAATGAGGGCGGGTGGGGAGGGGCACCAGGAAACTGCCCAGGCCCCTGCTTAGGATCTTTCGGCTACTTCCAGAGGTTGTGTGACTTGGTGCAGCTCTTTCAGCAGGCTGTTTACCAACAAGAACCATAGCCTTAAACGTGCTCATCCACTTTGACTCAGTAATTTTATGTCTGGGAATATATCCAGGAAAATAATTCAAGATATTGGCAAAATACACATAATGATGATGAATAGCAGAATTATTATAAAAATATATCCATAATAGAAGGCTGGTGAAGTAAATAATAATATATTTATATAATGTAATTATCAAGCGATTACAAGCCACACTTTTGAAGAGTATTTAATAAAATGGGACCATGCTCATGGTATAAATTTTTAAAGTTGAAAATGTAATACATATATGGCTAGAAATGTCTAAAATGCAAAGAAGTGTACAAATCCTAATCTAGCCTCCTCCCTAGAGATGACTTCTGTTAGATGACTTCTCCCTAGAGATGATTTCTTAGGTATCTTTCTGGATATATTATACACACATACACATACACATTCTTTTTAAAGAAATGGTATCATTCTATGAACCTGTTAAACATTTTAATTTTTTAAAAAAATCTAACGATGGGCCCTGGAGATCTTTTTATATTAGCACATAAAATCTACCCAATTCCTTACAGCTGCATGCTATTCCATTGTTTGTATATAACGTATTTTATTAAGCCATCCGCTATTGGTGGCTATTGAGTCTGCTTCCTGTGTTTTGCAGTTACATTGTTGCAACGAACATATTTGCATGTGTGTCTGCCTTCATGTGCGTGTAAATCTGCATGATAAATGATTAATTTTGATAGATTATATGAATCTATGATTCATTCAACAATACTCATGAGTGCCTACTCTCTGCTCGGCACTATTAGATGTGACTGAAATTTAAAATGTGGAATAAAAAAGGTGAATACCAAATTCATGTGCAAAATGATCCCAAATGTGTATAAAAACACATGCATCCATAGATGCACACTCAGGTGAGAAGATGTGGTTCCTGCCTTCCAGGCTTTCATAGTCTGTGGCAGGACAGGCAGGCTTGTGCTTGTGGGACTGTAAGATTGAGTCTAAGTGCTCAGCATGGTCTTTGACTCATAGTAGGTGCCCGAGAAATACATGTTTTTTTGTTTGGTTTTGATTTTGAGTTCAAGTCTCATTCTGTCACCCAGGCTGGAGTGCAGCAGCATGCTCACAGCCACCCCAGCGTCAACCTGCTGGGCCCCAGCGATCCTTCTGTCTCAGCCTTCCAAGTAGCTGGAACTATAGGCGAGCACTACCATGCCAGCCTAATTTTTTTGATTCATTGTAGAGACGAGGTCTCACCAAGTTGCCCAGGTTGGTCTCGAACCTGCAGGCTCAGACAATCCACTCGCTGTGGCCTCCCAAAGTACTGGGAGCCACGGATCCCGGCCATAAAAATATGTTGAATGAAGTGAGGGAGGGTTCAGAAAGGCCTCCCAGGGGAGGGGGGATCTGAACTCAGCCTTCAGTGCTCCGTAGAGTTACCAGCAAGAGACGTGGTAAAAGATAGAGGAATGAGCAAGACCAACACAGAGTTTCAAATTTAGCACGTTCAGGGAATGCTTTTCAGAATCATGGCCCTGGGAACTTTTATGTTCTGTACCGTGATGTTGCAGTGCTATGTTTTTCCCCAGTCTCGTTCCATCAGCCTCAATCCACTGTACGTCATGATCCCCTGTACCCTGAGCGCGTCCTTTGCCTTCATGTTGCCTGCAGCCACCCCACCAAACGCCATCGTGTTCGCCTACGGTCACCTCAAGGTTGCTGACATGGTAACACAGCTGTTTTTATTTACTCCCATCAGACTATAATGCTGTTGTGATAAGGGATGGCCTCATTTATGAACAAATGGCGTGTGAGTTTCAAAATGATATCACACTATTTGGGAATGCCACGGAAAGTCCAGACCTCTAGTCATCATTCATCATTTACATTTATAGTGTAACTTTCTTGTTTTTTGAAGTGATCTCAAAGTTCATAGACTGTTCTGTTTCCAAGGTGGGTTATAGAATCTCCCACATGGAGATGCCTGTACAGGCACCAGGGGAGCCCTCCCTAGGTATCTGGAAGCGGGGGGTGAGGGAGGTCCCATGGCCAAGGACGGACTTCACAAACTAACAAGAACTGTGAGAATGGCCAGGTGGGGCAAAGCTTAGGTTGAGGGGAGATGCTAATAACAGCCAAAGAGATTTGTGGAGGTGTCTGAAGAGGCAGAAGCAGGGAGCGGGAGAGAGAGAGATCACTGCTTGGGAGTAGATACTGCCTTGGAGACAAATGCAGCCAGGGGAACAACTCTTAACGCCTGGGATGGCTTTATCACCTCTGATGGAGAAGAAGGGCAACTTTGCAGTTTTAAAATGTGGAGGGAGCACGTGTGTGAGCCCAGAAATGAACCTTGGACCAGTTAGGCATTAGTTGTCTCAGCACTTTCTCTCTGGGACTCCATGGAGCATTTTCACAAAGAGAATGGATAACCATGCTCTGCAAACCTGATCCCAGTCTCAGTAAAATATCAACAGCAGGGCAATGTAGCAGTGGTTAGTGAGCATTTGGAGGCAATGTAGAGCAGGCATCAGAAAGAGCCAGAGGTGGTTCACAGGGAAGCTGGCATGTCCCTGAGGGATGGCTAAGGTGCTGGGGTGAGCACTAGACCTAGAGTCACACCCTGGGCACCACCATTTCCCTGCGTGGTCTAGGCTGTTGCCTCATGTCACCTTCCTAAGGTCATTTTCCAAGTGCTTACGTAGGCATAGAGAACCCACCTGTCCTACTTTTGGGGGATGCTTTGAGCATTGGTGATACCTAGTGAACATGAAGGTGCTTTGTCTGTGGGTAGGGGGGACTGTGGAGCATGCCATAGGGACACTAAGGCCCAACAAACGGGCCCTTTATCCTTCTCTCTGGAAAGACTCACTCCTATCAGACCTGAGAATGCTGACTCTGACCCTGTCTTTTTTGCAGGTGAAAACAGGACTAATGATGAACATAATTGGAGTCTTCTGTGTGTTTCTGGCAGTCAACACCTGGGGACGGGTCATGTTTGATTTGGATAATTTCCCTGACTGGGCTAATGTGACACATACTGAGACGTAGGGAGAGCCACAGACCACATACACACAGCCCCGCCCTCTTGAGGACCACCAAACCTTCCAGCACACCTTGCACAGAGTTTTTGGGTTCACACCCCAAAGCGATTCATTGATGCCCACACCCTCACAGACCCAGCCAACAGGCCACTTCTTCCAGGCCTGGATGCAGAGGTGGGTCTGGGTGACTGGAGGGCAGGCTTGGAAGTGAGGGGAGCCCCTCAAGAGGCTGCTGGGGCCCATCTTTCCCAGGCCCTGCCATCATCTCTGGGACACAGGCTTCTGTACCTACTCAGCCTCAAGTGCCACCACACCGGCCCCACACTGGGCTCTGGTCTCACTCGTTCACTCCTCAGTGGTTTAAATGGGAATCAGATCCCTAAGTTGGGAACCGAGAAAACAACCTACCAGTGCTGGTGTCTCTTCCTACTCACCTCGGGCTGTCTCAGTTCCTCTGTCACTCTGAAGAGGACACCTCAGCCAGAGACAAGATGCCTGGTCTTGGGCAGCCTCACACTGCTGCTGTCAGAGCCTCCTGGGGACTCTCGGAACTCCTTGTGTGGCCACCACTACAGGAAGAGGAATCTGAGTTGCTAACTTCAGGACGATACCTGTCCTCTCACCTGCAGGCACAGTTGGCTGACCTACTCCCTCTCCTCACCTCGTTCTATTTTGACTGACAGATTGGACCCCGTCCCAGCTCTCCAGCGAGGCTCCTTCAACTCCTAGGTCCCCAGTCACTTGGGCCAACATTGGCTGAGATGCCCTGGCCAGGGCCCTTCAGCATCTCAGTGTGACCTCCTAGGCAGGTCAGTGTGGCTCTTCTGGGAGATGCTCTCCTGCCACCCCCACATGACTGGGATTACACTCCAAGTGTGCACAGTGATGGTGCTCTGAGGGCCACAGCCCTCCCTCACCTGCAAGCCCAGACACGGCTGCTCATTTCCAATAGCTGGGTCACTTCAGAGTTTGCCATGCCAGAGCTTGAGCTTCTCTGGGAAGAGCCTTTCCTTTGTTGACTGGCCTTCACAGTCATGCCTGGTGTCCACAGAGCATTGCTGAAAATGAGTGGTGCCTGGTGGTCCCTGAGCAGACAGGCCCTGTCCATGGACAGATCTACCTTAAGTTACTGGGGCAAAGACCCCCAGAGAGGGGCTGCAACTCCAGAATGGCCGTTGGGACTCTCAGAATCCCCTGTATGAGAGAGAGAGACACGTGAGAGACAACCACCTTCTTGACCCTCTCCCAACCCCATTTTCCTTCCTTGTGCTGCTCTGGAAGAGAGGCAGTGGAAGCCAAGGTACTGGATGGCATTTTTCAGGGCAGGAGGAATTATGAGAACCTCAGCAAGCCTCATCAGGGACCAAGCATGTGTCTGGTTTCTTGGGTGGGACAATTCCTGACCTCGCATACTTGTCAAGGTCTTGCTCTCATTAAATGCTCTGTCTCCTGTGGGAAGTTCCACTGTGCTGACTGTCTGTGGTTTTCTGCTGTGTGTGTGCTGGGGGGCAGGGGAGGTAGATGAAGAATGTGCTAGTACTCCCTTTCTACCTCCTGGGTGCCGGGCCATCTTGTCCCTGGTGAATCCACTAATTATCTCCTTCCATCTTTGCAGCAACCCTATGAGATAGGCAGGTGTTATTATCCTCATTTGCCTTTCAAGAAGACTGAGGCTCAGAGAGTACAGGCAAAGTGTCCTAAGTCACAGGTCAAGTTAGTGGCAATTATGGTCCCAACCCGATCCTCCAACTCCACACCCACTGCTCCTTCCTCTAAGTCACTAAGGGCCTTGGCCTTATGGGGCTTGTATGGAAAGGTGAATGGCCAAGAGCAAGTCCATACCAAGGCCCTGCCTGCGCAGAGATCGCTGGGCTCAGGATAGTGTAGAATCGCAGTTTTGGTCATTGTCCTAAGAAGCAAAATGTTTGACTGGGGAGGTAGTAAGGGAAAGGCTACCTCCTCCCTCCGCCTTCTTACCCACCCCTCTGCCATTGCTCTTCATAGGGCAGCTGTAAGCTGGCCTGTGCCACCAGCTTGAGATCTGCTTGCCCACTGGGTCTGTTGTTGGCACTACGGCTGACTCAAAGAAGCCCACAGTTGTGTGATGGATAAATAAATGACTGATCAGTGTGATCAGTTAGGCTCATACCTGGTGGTGGTGAGCAAGGTCAGTAAGGTCATCCAAGGTGAACATTGAAGGCTGAGCAGATGGCCAAGTGTGGTGGGAAAGGACTTGGTAGAGTGGGTGGAGGACCCTACCAGACACTGTCTGGTTGAGGGCTAACAAAAAGTAGGGTAGAGGGCTTCAGAAGAACAGTACTCCCAGCTGAGGAGTACTGACCAAAGGCTGTTTCTAAACAACTTCTCTTGGAGTTGGGTGGAGTTGCATTAACATTTTGGCCTGTGCCAATTAGGAATGCTTTTGACTGCAAATAAGAGAAAACCCAGTGAACAGTGGCTTAAACCATAAGGCCACTGTTTACTTGACAGAAAGTCTGCAGGTAGATGGTTGCTGGCACTGGTGCAGGAGCTCATTTCAGCCACCAAGGACTGGGGTCTGTGGTCCACTCTGTTATCTTAAGGGTGTCACACTTTTACCTTCATGCTTTACCCTCAGGCTACATAGCTGCATTCCTTCAAGGCAGACAGAAAGGGGTATGGAGTGGGAAGGTAGACAGTTGGGGAATTGACCTTTGTTTCTTGAAACAGACTTCCACCCACTATAAGATCTGGACTCTGACAGGAGAAAATGCTGGGGGAGCTGTTGAGTAGGTGATGAACAGTGATGGGATCACTCCAGGAGACATGAGTGGCTTCCTTTCCATGGAATTCAGTAGAAGCCTGTCGTTAGGTGGGAACAGATTGCATGGTTGTTTGGTCAAGAGCCTCAGCAATGCCTCCACTTCCCAAAGACCAGGCCTCCTCCTGCGGGCCCAGTGAACTGGGAGGCTGGAAGTCTGAGACCCAGACGGAGCTCACCCCTGTCTGATATGGAACAAGTTATTCTACTCCAGGGGTCTCAGTTTTCATTATGAAAGGGCCAGAGAAGAAGGTCTCTAAGGGCTTTCCCCAAAATCAGGGATCCTATCACCCTAGTTGACTCTCCTGCTTGGGCCAAATGAAGCCCCATGTCCCATCCCCCATGCTGTCTCAACTTGGAGTCTGTTTTACAAGCCTGCTTCCTGCTCCCATCTGGGGTTTGACCACTTGCTGAAGGCTGTCTCAGGTCTTTTTCCCACCTATATTTTGCATCTAACATCTTGGAATAAGGTTCTGTCCTAGACTCTTGAGTTCTCTCTTTCTAGTGCTTGGATCAGACATTTGTGCCTCAGGTTAGCTGAACACAATTCTGACCAGGATTGTTCTCTTAACTTTTTTGCCAGAGACTTAAGACTCCACAAGGATTCTTTGCATTCCCAGGGTCAGTCACCTGGGCTCCTTATCCTCTGATCCCTCAGTTAAGAGCTCCTGAGGGCAGGCCAGAGGGCTTCTTCCTTGTCTGTCTTGAGCTAAGAGCTTCCTTGGAGAAGGGCCTGAACCTCCCCCTGGGCAGATCCCGTGAGCTGGCATCTACCTGGGATGGGAGAAGTCTTCTCTCTTTCCCATCATTTCTTGCACAATTAACACAAATAATGGATAGTGTGGCTTTTTCTCTGGACTCCAAGCAGGATATCAGCTTTCTAGCAGAGTCCAATCCTTGAAACAAAGAAGGACATTCCTTAAGACCCTTGATAAGCATGTTCTTGTTTGTGGAGATAAAGACCAAATGTTGGATTGTCTGATTAAAACCTATGCCTGTCCATCATATTCTTAGCATTCTGTCTTCTGGGTACTCTCTCCCTCTAGTCCTACAGCCTCTTAAAGCCTTGTGTCCCAACCTACCAGGGAAGTCTTTTTAATCTCTTACACATATTACACACACACACACACACACACACACACACACACACACACACACACACACACACACAATTTCATCAAGATAAATCTCTACACAATGGGATGGACCTTTACATTATTCAACTGGAAACTTGTTTCAGGCTGAAATCTCTGCAGTCAGATATTCAGTTTATTTTACTTGGTGGAAAATACCTGCAAGGACTCAGGTATACTCACTTCTCTGTCCCAGGAATATCTTTCAGGTGCTTCCCTGATCTTGTCCAAATGCCCACTTTCACATGCAGAGCCACAGATAGCTCATGGCTGGCAGTTGTGTCCCCACTTCTAGCTATCAAGGGTAGAGAAATTTTAGAGTTCAACCTCAGAACACCCTGTTATCCAATTAAGAAATTAAAGGCAACCTCTGTCAACAGTTTCTTACATATCCCTCTAGAATTATTATGTAATCTAGAAAGATTAATAGGTATCTATCTCCTTTATTATATATGGCCCCATAATTCACACATTTTCTGTCCTTGTTTCCACCCTCCCACCCCTGCTTAACAATGGATTTGGAGATCATTCTATTAAGTTTGGCTAGGTTTTTTTCATTCAATAGCTAATTTTGTTTTCGAATTGAGGTAATGTTGAATTTAGTCAATCGCATGGATTCTAAGTGTACAATTCAATAATTTTGACAAACATATACATTAGCAACACCCTAATTCCATCACCTTCTTTCCGAAAGTTCTCCCTGCCCCTTCCAGAAATGCACACTTCCTACAGGCAATCATGTTCTGATTTCTGTCATCACAGATTGATTCTGTCTGTTGAATTTCATGTAAGTGGAATCATACAGTACACTCTTGTATCTGCATTATTTTAACAAAATGCTTTTGAAATTCATTCTTTTTGTGCATATCTGTTCATTTATTTGGTTGTTATTGCTAAGTAGTATTCCATTGTATGACTATACCACAGTTTTTCTATTCTGTTGGAGGACATTTGGGCTGTTCCAAATTGGGGCTATTTTGAATAAAGTCGTTATAAACATCTCTGCAGAAGTCTCTTCTGTGGGCATATGTTTTCATTTCTCTTGGATGTGAGCCTCAGTCTTTTTAAAAGTAAGTATGTACTGTGTAATAATCAAGTCCCCTATTGATAGGCATTTAGGTTGTTTCTAGTGTATGCTAATGTTGTAATAAATACATCTGCACATACATCTTTGTGTACCTATGTGAAGAGAATAGTTTCCTAGTATGACATGCTTGGTCAAGGGATGTGTGTTTAACCTGGGACAGATATTGCTAAATTGCTTTAGATGAGGCTGTGTCAATATTCATTCTCAAGAACTGTATATGAAACTTGCTTTCACAGACCCTTAGTAACTCTCTGTGTAATTACCCTTCTCCATCTTTGCTAATCTGATAGTTGAAAATTCTGTCTCATGACTCATTTGCATTTTTCATTTATTTATTTATTTTATATTTTATTTTAAAGATGTGGGGTACAATTCAGGATGAGGTAATAAGTGGATATCGTACAGTTAAAGTTTGGGCCTCCCTTTGGTCTCCACTTTGCCTGGTTTGAGATCAGGTACCCTTATTCATGTTGTGTTCCCTCCCGCATTTTTTTATATTGCTAGTCATGTTGAATATTTTTCTGATGTTTATAATTCTTTTGTGTATATTTTTTCTGTGAACTTCCTGTCTTTTGCCTATTTTTTCCCTAGGAGTTTATTTTTAAGGACTTTTCTTCTTCATTTGTAAGAACTCTTTACATATTAAGAAATTAGTCATTTGTCTGCCATAGGAATTTTTATAATATATGTTAAAGTTTGCTGAGACTAGTTACTTTCTGTTTATTCTTCTTTTTCATTTTTTCCCCTAGCTATTCTCACATATTTTTCCATAAGAATTTCTGAGTCAGCATCTCCAGTTCCAAAAACTCTGGTTGGCATTTACCTCTGGTTATCTCTTCTATTACTCTTCCCCTCACTCTCTCCAGGGTGTCTTGACCTTGGCACTATTGACATTTTGGGCTGAATACTTCTTTGTTGTAAGAGTCTGTTCTGTGCATGGTAGGATATTGAGCAGAATCCTGGCTTCTGTTCACTAGATGCCAATAGCAACCCTCTCCCGCTCCAGTTGTGACAGTGAAAAATGTCTCCAGACATTGCCAAATGTCCCCTGGAGGGCAAACTTGCCTGTGATTGAGAACCACGGACTCACTCTGATTTAGTCTACGGGCCTCCCTGCTGTCTAGAGCATGCAAGTCCTCCTCCCGCTCCCCAACTAGCTTCCATCTTCACATAAATGTTACTTCTCAGCCAAGTGAGTAGAAACTCCCCACCTGCCCTACTCTTTATACTTTCTTGGGCTTTTCTCTATTGCACTTTTCATCTTCTGAAATAATATGTCCTTTACTTCTTTAGTTCTTTATCTTGTCTGTCTCCCCCCTGTCTGTAAGAGTGTAAGCCCTGTGAGGACAGGGATTTTTGTCTATTTTATTCATTCCTGTATCCCCCATGCTTAGAAAACATCTGGCACACAGTAGGTGCACAACAAATATTGGAAGAATGAATGCATCAGAGTGGATTTGTAAATTAAGTTGGGTGAGAAATAATATTTCTATAATATTGAATCATCCTACGCAGAAATGGTGTTTTCCCTTATATTAAAGCCTTATTTCATATCCTCCTATAAATAAAAAATGCTATTTATTATGTTTTTTTTAGTAGTTATGTGCCCTCCCTGTTTTTTACTTTTCCTATTAGTGGACTTACAAAGAGATGACTCATGAGGTGTGGGGTGGGGCTGCCCCAGGGGGCCAGGTCCCAGTGACTTCCCTAGCTGAGTGACCCTTAGGCCTACAGTGGTGTCTGGAAGACCCTCTCTCTTTCTCTTCACCATCACCTGGTCCCAGATCTGCACTCACAGCCTCTTGGAAGGGCTCTGTCTTGGCTGACACAGCTTCCTGGGTGTCCATCTCTTCCCTTCTTTCTGAGGCAGCTCCCACCAGGGACATTGAAGAGTTATTCTTCAGGATGATCCCCCTGATTGGGTCCTCCCCAGAGACCCAAGGGCACCAACCCCAGAGGTCAGACTCTAGGAGGGGCTCTTCAGTATACCTCAGAGTTCTTTCCTATAAAAAGAGGGATGATACTTATCTCTGAGTTCTCCTGTGGGGCAAGTGAAAAACAGGCTGAGATGTCCTTACCTTACCTGACCAGCTCCCCAGCCCAACAGGAGAGGCCATGCCAGGTGACCCCTCATACCCCCATTGTTTTTTCTAGACGATCCAATAGAGTAAGGTGTTGGAGAAGAGACCCTTTCGTGGAAGACTCTGAGAGGACAGAGGGGGGATAGAAGGTTGCTCCCATCCACGCCTGAAATGCAGGAGTGGTTGGGAGACCTGGAGGCAGGGCTGAGGTTTGGGCTCCTCTCTGAGTGTGGTTCCATGCATGTGACATGGGCATAATAACCAAGTCCCAGGTCCACCCCAAGGTACCCTGACTGTGCCCAACATACCCTCCAGATGAGTCTGAAGCTGTGACCTGGTGCCACTCAGGGCAGGGTAAGAACTTTAGAAGCACTAGGCATCAAAATGATTCTGGTGTCCCCCTCCTCTTAAGTCAACACGAAACAAGATTATGCTTGCGAGGGGAGACCAGTGCCACTGACTGTTGGTGTATAAAGGGTTGTGTAGTATCCTACCTGCTCCACTGGAACCAGGGCCCTTTACTGTCTCTGGGACCCCCCTCTATGGGCTCCTAACAGTTCTGCTCAGAGCCCAGAGCTCCAAGACCTAGTGGTCTCAGACTGAGGCTTGGTGGGCTGGCCCTGCAGCTGGTATGGAGGTCAGGGAGCAGGCTTCTGCCCGCGGCTGGGCTGTGGCAGTGTCCTGCGGTTCGCCACTTCACATTTATAGCTACAGCGCTTCTCAGCTTACTGTCCCTTCGGTGGGAGGCGTGGCTCTCTGGAAACCACAGTTGTGGTTTGTTGGGTGCCCCTGAGTGCTGAGCTGTGAGGGAAACTCAGAAGTTTCCCAGGATGGTGAGGCCCAGTCCCCAGCCTCGGACTTATCCTGGCCTCTTTCTAGAATTTGACTGAGGCAGGAGTCTTGCCAGAGTACTCTGTAGGCCCCAGTGGGGCTTCCAGAGGTGAGGGAATGGATGGAGGAGGTGAGTTGTGAAACTAGAGGAGGGGCAGGATCCAGGTCACAAAGACCTCTTGGCCCCTGTGGTGCCATGGCCAGTGCTGTTTTTAGACCCACCAACTCCTCCCTGCTGCCAGGAGCCAAGGCGGGCCCATCTGGCTGCTCATAGAACCAGGGTTGGGTTATCTGGAGCTTGAGCTTTCATGTGAAGCATTAAGATGACATCTAAGCTACCAAAGCTGCTGCTCTCAAATTTGAATTTCTTACCCCGCTTGGTTTCACATATAGCCCATTTGCTGGAGTGGCTGGCCCTGGGCCTTCCCTGACTCACAGTGTGACTCAGCCGGTCCTCTCAGTAGGTGACACTCCCTTTGGCAGTGAGAAGTCTGGCTTGGAGGGGTTTGGGGAGACAGGTGAGTTGTCTAAAATCTGGCAGCCTTGGAAGAGCCAGGAACAGGACCATGCCAATTCCAAAGCCCCTGCTCATATTTCTGTGCCATGGAGCCCTGTGCCTTACCTGAGCTAGCCAGTGGGGCCCTGCTAGCTTGATAGAGAACTGGAAGAAGCAGGGTTTGTCTCCTTCTGTGCACCAGGCATGAATCTGCCCTGCTGTGGACCAGGTAAAGGACACATCCTGTGACAATCTGACTCCTTGGCTGCCCCCTCTCCCACCCTCCCATAGGGCCCTGGCTCTGGCCTGCCCCTCACTCACTCCAGGGTCAGGGAAGGAGGGAGGCAGTCTGGGGCCAGGCAAGAGACAGGCCCCTGGGACGTCTGGAAGCGCACACACCCTGCAATCGAGGGAAACCCCAGAGAGCAAACAGCGGAGGGGAGGTGGGGCAGGTAGGGCCATGATTACCGGGTGGGGTGGAGAAGGAACTGGTGGGAGGGCAGGACTTACCTTGGGGAGGTGACATGGGAGGGCTGCTACCTAAAAACAGCTGATTTTCATATAAATAGAACACCTATTGGGTGTGTTTCCTTTTTAAAGTTAGCATTTATTTCAGTGTTCCTTTCCTCAGCAAACATCCCTGGCATGCCAGCCTGTGGTGGTTTCAGCCTGGTGACTGGGGTGGCTGACTGATTCAGGTCATGGCACCCTAATCTGGGTGTGAAGCAATGTGTGTGTGTGTGTGTGTGTGTGTGTGTGTGTGTGTGTGTGTGCATGCACACAACTGCAAAGAGCAATTCAATTCAATTGTCTGGCCCCACTAGATACCTAGTCAGTTCTAAGAGATGGGATCACAGAGGAGAAGCAGGGCCTGTCCCTGTGCTCAAGGATATACTGTCGTAAAACGGGTTAGCTCAGGAAAGGCTTCAGAGGATCAATTCTAAGCAGAGTTTTGAAGACAAACAGGAGTTTTTCAGACTTTTTTTTTGTAAGTTATTGAGCACCTACTAAGTGCTGTGTATAAAACTAGTAACAAAGAGATAGGATGCAGCCCTTGCCCATGAGAGAAGTTTATCAGGAGATAGCCATATGAACAGTGAACGATGACAGTACCATGTCTTAAGGGTTAAAACAGAAGTATAAGAGGCACTGGAGGCTGTAGGAGGGAATATGAGAGCAAAGGCCTGCGCAGGAGCTGGCTGGCCCTCGTGTATCAGGAGGAAAGTCATGACAGGAGACAGGTACTTAGATTGGGCTTCCTTAGGCCCAAAGGCGTGGGACCACTGAGAGGTAGCTGGGGAGCAGCCAGGAGCAGGACTGGTGGTTTCAGGTCGCTGCTTACGCATGGGCTGGGTGGCCTTGAGCCACACATGTCATCTCTCTGAGCTCCGTTCCATTCCCTCATGTCTCAAGTAGAAACTGTGATAACACTCATCACACCTGTGATGTGAGGAGTAAATCAGATGGGGTGTGAGTGAAGGCCCTGGGGTAAGACAGGTCCTGAAGCTTACCGTGAATGGGAGCTGTTCTTATCCTCCCACAGGGAAATGAGGAGGCAGGACTGGAGAAAGAGCAGTTGGTCCTCGGACTCCCAATGGTGCTCCAGGAGCAAGGAGCCAATCCCACCTCTGTCTAGGGTGTCATCGTGGGGTTGAGTGGTGATTTTTTCTGGTGGATCCGGGCCTGGGAACGGGGACAGCCCATTGGGAGGGGACCTTAATTGGCCTAAGCCTGGTTAGCCACGGGGGCTTTCTGTGTAAGCCGGGCTTCTTCATACTCCATTTTTTCCCCTCTTTTTCTCTGAACTTAGGCCCCCTTGAGCAATACCAGGCTATGTGCAACAACTATGCCAAACAGCCTGGGCTTGGCCCATCTGACCCTGGGACCCCGGTCAGGGGTGGGAGGAGAGCAGCATTCAGAAATCTTCCAGAATGTGGAGGTTCTGAGATAGACCTGTCCAAGCCTTATTCTAAGGACAGTAGGGATCACCTCAGGTTTTGGGCCCTGGCTCAGACCAAAGGCCCGGGGTTCAGGCTAGGCAAAGTGGTAGCATCCCAACTGATCCCAAGCCATCAGTGGTCTTCTCAAAAACCTGGTGCTGACTCGACCTTTAAGCAGACTGCCCTGGGACTGGCTCCAACAAGATGGGCCTTGAGAAAGGCCCGTTACCTGCCAGTGCTCGGCATCCAAAATAGAATCTTGAAGAGCAGCAAAGCCTTTAATTCGATGTGTCCCAACAGCAGGTCGGTGTGGGGATAACTATGATCTGACTGGTCTTGAGCTATAATTATGGAGTCAGAATAAAAAATTACAGGCATTGTGTGGGCTTGTTTTAAATATAACGTAATCCATACCGTCCTCTCTCTTATTTGCTAGATTTGAGGTGGAGTCTTTGGCAGTTGGCATAGGTTTTGCCTGACGTGTAGCAGTTAAAAATGGCCCTTGCTCAGTGAAGAGGGCATGGTGGGAGACCTCCTCAGATCCCTAATGTTCTTGACCGCTCACTGCCCACAACCACATGCACGTGTGTGTCCATGCAAGTCCTCTTTGTTGATTACCTTACCAGTCAGTTGTTTCCCCAGCTGGCCTCCCTGTCTCCAGTTTCCTTCAGGTCAGTCCACAAGAAGCATCTTGTAAAAATCCAGCCTTGATGCTTAAGAACCCATTGAAGGCACCACTCTGTCTACAGGGTGAATCCAAACTCCAAGTTCCTTCATGACTTGGCTCCAAACCAAGTATCATGGCTGGGAACAGCAGCTCCAGAGAGGAGGTGAAGTACAAAGGCCTAGGTTCCACCTGCCTAGAATCAAACTTGGGCTCCACCTCTGTCAGGTGGGTGTGAGTCTAAGCACTTTACTTGATTTGTGTGTTTTCACTCCTCCACCTGTAGACAGAATGGCAGCGACTTTCACTATTGATATGGGGTTGCTGTGAAGACAATGAAATAACAGACTCCTAGAATGACCCTTGGCATTTCTTTTTTCCTCTCCAAGTCTCATTTGACCTATCATTACAAAGAGGCAATAGACTTACTGACTTTCAAGTAAGTCAATGTTTCTTTAAATGGTAATTCTTGGTGTAGTTGATGGTGTGTGGTGAGGTGAGCATGTGTTAGTTCAACCTTTCCTGAGAGCAAAATAAAAATACATATGTGAAGTCTTAAAACATGCCTTTGCCCTATGAATAGGAATTCAAGCTAAGGAAAAAATCAAATTGTGGACATTTTTGCATAAAAATGTGATGCAAAAACTTTACTGTGATTTTATGCTCTCGAAAAACTGAAAACATAAATGTCCAACATTTAGGTAGTAGTAATTAAGGTGTGTCTGCTCAAAAGACTATTATGCAGCCATTAAAAAAAATATATATACATATATATATTTTGAGTTGGAGTCTCACTGTCGCCCAGACTGGAGTGCAGTGACCACTCCCGGCCACCCCAGCCTCGACCTGCTGGGCTCCAGCGATCCTTCCGCCTCAGCCTTCCAAGTAGCTGGAACTACCAGGCACGTGCTACGCCCGGCTAATTTTTTTGATGAGGTCTCGCCAAGTTGCCCAGGCGGGTCGCAAACCCGCGGGCTCAGGCAATCCACTCACCTCAGCCTCCCAAAGGTGCGGGATTACAGGCTGAGCCACCGAGCCCGGCTTATTTTTAAAGACTATTTCATTATGTTGAAAATACTTATAATTTAAAGTAAATATGGCAGTAAATCATAGGTATGCATAATCTCAGTGATAAAAATATATATGAGCACAGAAAAAATTTGAGATGGAAATATAACAGCAGTTATTTTTGATGAACTGATAGGATATTTTCTTGTTTATAACTTTCTATATTTTCCAAATATCCTGGAAATGGGTATGCTTTCCTTGTATAATAATAATGTTTTAAAGACTGAATGTTAAGATGATAAATAAAATGTGAGGGTAGAAACAGAGCCTGAGCCCCAGCAGGGAGGCCCTCGCCAAGCCTGTGCACAACAGCACCTACAAACAGGTTCATCCTCAAAACAGGGAAATGTAAATTAGAGTAACCCCAATGTGCCATTCATTTTACACTTTCTAAATTAGTGAACATTAACAAAATTATAATGTCTCATGTTGTGGAGGCTGTGGTGAAACCAGCTTAAACACACTGCCACTGGTGGTGTAAATTAGAACAAGCTTTTAAGGAAGAAATTGGGCAGTACAATTCCAGAGCTATGAAGATGTTTCACATGGTAATTCTACTCCTGGGAAAGTGTTGCAGGGAAGTAGTTCAACAGAACAATGAAAGGTTGGCACCTAAAGATGATGAGTGCAGTGCTGTTATGTCCCGCAAGCTCTAATATGGTCACTGAATACTTTTTAAAATAGGGAATATGAAGACTATATGGTATAACATTTGAAGAGTCTTATAATATTTATTCTTATAGTATTTTCATAGCAGAAAACTGTCTGTACATTAAAATTAATAATTATATAAAACAGCTGCCTGGAAGCTCAGGGCGGCTCCACCCTTGCTGGTGAAGGGGTGACTGGTCCTTGATCCTCTCTGCTGGCCCATACAGAGGCTCTTGTCTTCCCACTGAGGGGCCTGCCCTGCCACTCCCTGTCTGGATCTGCCCTAGTCAAGAAGCCTAATCCGCAGACCTCAGACTGGTGGGGAGACAGTCTTAGCAAAGCCTGCCCACCTGGCCAGCTCATACGGGAGGTCCTGGGGAGTCTGAGTGGTGCTTGCTGAGTCACACCCGTCGAGGTGTGACGCCGATGTCACACCTCAAGAGGCCAAACCAGAGAAGAAAAGAAATGGTGGAGCTGGGTCTTCATTTAAGAAAAGGGATAAAGTGATTGTGCGAGTTCTGAAATGTCCTGCTATTTGCAAGCACAGCAGTCTGTTTAAGTCAGCTGATGTCTGGACTCCCAGCTAGAGCATCGTTCGGTGAAGGCAACTTACAAGAGATCAAAGGCAAAGGACAGGAGGGATCCTGGGGTCATCACTACTAGCCTGCCCCAACAGTAGTCACTATCTGACGCTGAACTTGAATCATCCAGCTTTGCATCTTCCTCAGCCCCTATTGCCCATCACAGAAGCTGGCACTCAGTAAATCATGGGTTAGTGAAAAGGCAAGGGGGAAAAGACCACGTAGTAGACGAAAGAGCATGCATCATCAAACAACTCTGCCTTTATACAAAACCTGCCTAGCTTTCCAAATGTGCCCTTAAGTATGTTCTGGAGAAGTCACATTCCTTGTGCCTGCCCTGATAACTTCCAGGGGATGCTGTGGCTCACAGGGATCAAAAACATTCAACGACCGTGCCCATGTCCAGAAGACCTAACCTTATTCATTCGTTTCACGGATACCTAGTGAACACAAAAGTTTTAAGATAGCCCTGCCCTTGATGTGCTTTCAACCACATGAGAGAGACAGGAGTAAACAATGAAGAATAACTCAAGGAGCAACCACATAGGTGCTGTAAAAAGAGGCAGCAGCAGTGGGAACGGACACCAAGGAATTTGGCTCAGGGTGGGGTGGAGGATGGGCAAGGCTCCTTGGGGAGGTGGAAATGGAGCAGGGCCTTGAGGACAGGAGTTTACCTGACAGAAGGAACATCAGAGGTCCAGAGGCAAGTGTGAGTTCACCTCAGTTTCCCCTATTTCTTGGCTGTGAACCCACTGACACAAAATTAATCTTGGCATTCATTCATTCATTTGTTTGTTCCACAAACACTTATTGCACACTGGCTCTGTGCCAGATATTGTTCTAGATGGGAGATATAGTGGTAAACAAGTCCAAGTTCTTGTCCTCCAGTAGGCAACACAGATAATAAGCAAGTAATGAATAAACATAAGCTCACATTATGATAAGTGCCATGGAGAAATATAAAAGAAGGGCTGGGAGATAAGAGTGAGGGAGATGGGGAAACTGGACAAAGTATTTAATCAGGGAAAACCTCTGTGTGGAAGTTATATTTGTTTTTGCTTTTTTAAATAATAGAGGCAGGGTCCTGCTATATTATTCAGGCTGCTCTCAAACTCCTGGGTTCAAGTGATCCTCCTGCCTCAGCCTCCTAAAGGAGACAGGAGTAAACAATCCCCTGCTGGGATTACAGGTGTAAGCCACAGTGCTCTGTCTGGAAGCTGTATTTGATTTGACACCTAAATGATGCAAAGAAGCAAACTATTAAACAATCTGGGGTACTTTTGGCAGACTACATGGCAAGTGCAAAGGCCCTGAGGCAGTAATAAACTTGGCATGTTTAAGGATTAGCATGGAGGCCAGCAAGGTGAGAAAAGAGCCAGGTGGTAGGAGACGAGATCAAGAGGCAGCAGGGAGTCAGGCCTGGTCATGGCACTGACTCCTGGACTCCAGGAAATTACAGCATCTCCTGTGTCACAGCTATGTTCCTGATTTGTGTTCAAAGTCTCAGTTGGGACTGGATTCAGGCCCTGCACACCAATGTTCTTGGCCAGGTGCTGGTATACATCACACCTTCATCCAGAAGTGCCCGCTGGGTCAGACAAGGACAAATGGATAAGCTACACCTGATGTGCTGCCCTCACAGGACATTGGACTGTCATGTTTTTGGTTTTACCAAACAACTCACATCCCCATACCTTCCCCCTCCTGTACCTCCAGAGAGTGTTGTTGCAGTCCCATCATGATTTGAAACCAGGTCACATTAAGTGTGCTTTTCAGGAATGGGCACAGCAACATGTGGCTGGAGAACAGAGTATGTACAGGGACCTGGTGGCAGATGATGCCAGAGAACCAAACACCAGGCTAGGTATGGTACAGGAGGCAGGGAAACACTGAAAGTATTTGAGGAAGGGGGTGAAGCAGTGAAATGTGTTTTTGAAACATAATTTTAGAAGAATTTTAGAGATGGATCAGAAGAGAGAAAAGGAGACCAGGCAAAAAGATGGTGAAATCCTGAATTAGGGCAATGGTTCTAGGGCTGGTTTCAAGAGGCAAAGCACACAGATTCATAGCACTGATTTGTGTGGTGGAGGGAGGTGGTAATTGTGAGAGAGAAGTCAAGGCAGCCTCTACCAGGTGACTGCGCAGATGGTGTTACTCTCTGAGGAAAAGCAGGCAGAGGTGTGTGGGAATAGAGCCAAAGTTACAGCGGGGAATCTGGACAAGAGGTAGAAGTGCATCTTGGATACTCTGAATAGATGAACCTAGTTTATCCAGGACAAGATGTCCAGACCACGAGGGTTTGGTGCTCAAAGAGAGGTCTGGATAGAAGAGGTATCTGCAGTCAGGCCGCAGCTGACACCAGAGTGTTGGGGCAGAGTGTGCAAAGTGAGGAAATAAGACTAAAGAAAGAATTCTGGGGACTACTGGCATTTGCAGGGTGGGTGTAGGGGGAGAGAACAGAGTGAGAAGAGGCTGGGTCAGAGCATTCAGGTTTGTGGAAAACAATGCAGAACATTTTGAAGAGGAGGGAATTGTTTCCAGTGCCAAATGCTACAGAAACGTCAGAGAAGATGGGGATCAAGAAGCCATTGGATTTGGAACTGGGAATAGCAGGAAACGACTTTGGGAAGGAAGGATTTGGTGAGGTTAAACTGCAAGGGGAGGGAAAAACTATCAGGATGAGGAAGAGTTCAGATAGCTCTTTGAAGAGTCTGGGAGAAAACAAAATAAGATGAACCATGGCTTGGGGTGGGATGGAGTGGGCAAGAGGAGAAAAGGGTCTACTTTGGAGAGAGGAAGCATTTTTGTTGACCTAGGTGAGGAAGCAGGAAGAGAAGGCACAGCTACAGTCTCTAAAGAAAGAGATGCGACCCATGGACCCCCCCCATTTCCTTCTTGCCCCCTCTCAAACCTCAAGCTACCTGGGGACTTCCAAGCCTTCTGTCCAACGCCAACCTAAATAGTCTCTGTGGCACTTCTTCCTTGTCTGCTCTTTCTTAAGGAGACAGAATGCTCACCATCACAAGACTGGCTCAACTGCTAGAAAACAGTTCCTTAGCGATCAGACAGACCTGGCATAGTGTTGGGGGTTTCAAGTGAGGCTAGCTTTCTACGTTTGTAGATTTAAGATTTTATAATAAATACATTTTTAAAACTCATCCTCTTTCTGGGCCCAAATGCATCTCCTTGTAGCTTTTCACCCTTTGATTCTAGTTCTGTTCTTGAGGTTGCCTCTGACAAAGTCACATGCCCCCACCCCCAGATACCAGCATGAAGTGATGTCTGCTTTTTCCTATCTTAGGCTTGAACATCCCCTGCTCTTCTGAGGGTCTCCAGGATTTCTTTAACCACACTGCACCTTCATTATTCTTGGGAGTAGAGACAATAGGTAGGGAACCAGGCATTTATTCCTCTCACACCAACAGAAACCAGTGGTTAAGTGCATAAGCTCTAGAGCCAGCCTGCCTGGGTTTGGACAGTGGCTCTGCTTCTTCCAAGCCAGGAAAGCTGGATAAGTCACTTAACCTTCTCAATCTCCACGTCCTGACCTACCTCATCTTGATGTAAGGAATGCATGATTAGTGTGCATCAGTGCCCGGGGAGAGTGAGTGTTCGGTGTGTGTTCACTGCTCTTAGACATCAGAGATCCTATTGGAAGGGAATGTTGGAACATCCCTTCAGAACTCTCCTGTTCTCCATGAGTCAACATGGCCATGTCACATGACAATGGTTTGATTTTCTAAGATGAACAGGGTTAGGGCCCAATCCTGAAGAACAGGACCTTGGTGTGAGGAAAACGAGATACCTGAAGCTTCCCAGGGTGGTTTAGAAATATCCAAAGAGAAGAATCAGGCCTGGGGATGGAGCTTGGAAAGTGTCTGCAGTAACCCCATGTGGAGAGTGCCACGATGTCTGCTGGGACCAGGTGCTTGTGCTGCCTCTCTCAGAAGACTTGCCTGGCTGGCTTCTGGCCTGCTTGACATTCCCTTATGGTTTCTGCTCTTCCAAAGTTCAGTCTTTGCTGCGAGGTGGGGATTGTCTGACCTCTGCTGTCCACTGCTTGTTATGGCACAAACTTACAGATAGTCACAGACTCAGAGAGGGCACTATTGGGGAGAGACCTTTCCTCCAATAAGAAATATATTTTACACTGTGATTCTAAACACAAAAGTTTCACAAAATAATTTTTACCTTTACTAGACGTTAGTACGCTGATATTTTCTATATTTTTAGATTTTATTTAATTAATAAGAAAAATTCTGGTTGCAGTCTAATAATCCGATGTCACACTCCCAGGTTTTCTGGAATTTGAAAACATGAATTTAGTGTACTAAATTAGTACACTAGTCTTCCAAACTTCAGTCACGGTATACCACTTTTGAACCTTTAGCCAAACGCAAGGCCAATTGTTTATGGAATTTGATGATCTTAAAATCAATTCACTTACACATTTTTAAATGTCCAATATAGCCTAAGTAAAATAATGGTGGTATGACAAGTTTGAGGGCTAGTTGTATTTTTTCCCAATGCACACTAAAATATCAAAATAAAAAAGTGTTTCTATACCACTTAACATCACCTTGTACACCAGCAGTGATCTGCATTTCTCACTTTGGGAATCACAGATTTATAGGTTTGTCCAAACACCTAATTTGACAATGGGGGAAATGAGGCCCATAGAGGTGAGTTCACTCTTCTGAGGCTACCCAGTAATCACAGTGCGTCAGTTTCTCAGTCAATGGGAAGAAAGGCGCGGTGTTAAGCCACTCCTGGCCAAATGCTGTGCTATTAGTCTTATGGCTTTTGGAGAGAAGGCCCCACTCTACAATCTCATCAGAGCCCGGCTATCAGTATATTGACACCTTGGCAGAGTCATTTTAAGCCTTCCTAGGTCCTTCTTACTTTTGAAGATACGGATTCATATTCTATGATGCGTATTATAATTTATCCACACTGGGGACTGTCTTAGTCTATTTTGCATTGCTATAAAGGAACACTTGAGGCTGGATAACTTATTTTGAAGTTTGAAAAGGGGTTTATTTGGTGTAGAGTTCTGCAGGCTGTACAGAAAGCATGGTGCAAGATGCTGGCATCTGCTTCTGGTGAGGACTTCAGGAAGCTTCCACTCATGATGAAAGGCAAAGGGGAGAAGGCATCACAGGGCGAGGGGGAGTCACAACTATTACCTAGAGCAAGAGAGGAAGGAGGTGCCAGATTCTTTTCAACAGTCATTTCTCAAGGGAACTAAGAGTGAGAATTCACTCAATTTCATAAAAATGACACCAGGTCACCATGCCACGACCCAAACACTTCCCACTAGGCCCCACCTCCAACACTGTGGATCAAATTTCAACATGAGATTTGGAAGGGACAAATATCTAAACTATATCACTTACTAAATTCAATTTTGCTTTCTTTTTGTATTTTGAAGACAATAAATTTTTCAGACCTCAATCATTTTTGTAAGCCCTAAAAAAGTTCACAGGCACTAGGAATGTAGTGAAGTGGCCTTGAATCTGGTAAAGGAATCTGATCGGTGAATGCACACCAAGGAGCAACTTAATTACTACTTAACCCCTCTCTCCTCGTTTTTTTTTTTGAGTTGGAGTCTCACTCTGCCATCCAGGTTGGAGAGCAATGGCATGCTCTTGGCCACTGCAGCCTCGAACTGCTGGGCTCAGGTGATCCTTCTGCCTCAGCCTTCCAAGTAGCTGGAACTACAGGCATGTGCCACCATGCCTGGCTAAATTTTTTTTTTTTTTAAATTGTAGAGATGAGGTATTTCCAAGTTGCCAGGTAGGCCTCGAACTCATGGGCTCAGGCAATCCTCTCACCTCGGCCTCCCAAAGTGCTGGGATTATAGGCATGAGTCACCGCACCTGGTTCTCCCAGTCTTTTTTTTTTGAGTTGGAGTCTCACTCGGTCGCCCAGACTGGAGTGCAGTGGCCGCTCCCGGCCACCGCAGCCTCGCCTGCTGGGCTTCGGCGATCCTTCCGCCCCAGCCTTCCCAGTAGCAGGAATTACAGGCATGCGCTACCATGCCCGGCTGATTTTTTGATTTATTGTAGAGATGAGGTCTCGCTGCCCAGGCAGGTCTCGAACCCACGGGCTCAGGCAATCCACTCACCTCAGCCTCTCAAAGGCACGGGATTACAGGCTGAGCCACCGAGCCCGGCTCTCCCAGTCTTTTAAAAGAGGAATGTGGATAGGCCATTGGCACTAAATATACATGTTTCCACTGGTGAAATATTTGCCATTCTGGTAGACTGGCAGGGGCAGTACCATTACAGGTAGGCCAAAGCCATGTGACTGGCAAGGTGCTTTTACTCTGATATACCCTCAGACTTCTTGTGTGAGACAAACTCCTACTTGTTTCAGGCTCTTTGGATGAGGTTTTCTATTATCTGCAGTCATGCAGTTCTAACCACAGAGGGTGATACTTAGGATGGAAAGAGTTTAGGCTGTTGATTAGAGAAGCTGAGGTAAAGATGACTCAACCCAGAAGAAGGTGGGTCAAGTATCAAGGACTTGGATACTTGCACTAACCATGCCAGGATGGCGGCAACAGAAAGAATGGAGGAACAAGAATTCTGGAAAATCTAGATGAGGACTGGAGCCAAATTCCTTGCTTGGTTCTTCCCATGGCTTGTGTGGTCTGGGGAAGGCTTATTCTGTCAATGGCATTCTTTCCAGTATTTTGAACACGATGAACAGGACATATAGATGACGAATTTTGTAAGCTGCCCTCAGTCTATATATAAATGAGAGGATTGTGAGGAGAATGAGATTTAGTGACTTGTTCCTCACAAGGATTTTATTTAGTTTTTCAAACTCACTTGAAGGTATGTCACAACTATTACCTAGAGCAATAAATCCAAGGGATTATTATATGGAGCCATTTAAGGATCTCTTGGCTGGGAATGGAGGAATAGCATTGCTCTTCACTCATTATTGTACACACACCATGCTCAGCATTATATAACATGTCACAGGTTCAACAGCACCATGTTCCTTTAGAGCTTCCAACAGAGGACAATGACACACAGGATGGGTAACATACTTATAACATGCAGCAGGTACACTAGCAATAATGACAATTTTCTTTAACAGAGAGTATGACTTTAAAGTTGTGGAATCTGATGGGTACAACAGAATGTATGGCAAATATCTTGTCATAGCCCTTTTCTTCATGTCTCTTGCCTTTTTTTTTGACATTCTTTTGCTCTGTGTGTGTCTCTTTGGATTTCAGCTTTGAAACATGAATTGGGAAGAAGAAACGAAGGCAAAACCTCTCTTATGAAACAAGAATAACAACAAAAAGAGGAAGCTACCAGGCTCTTATATCCATGCTAGAGAGTCAATCATCAAGAAACCAGGGGTTTGACTTTTTCAGAGTAATGTTCAAACCAGTATTCCAGGCACTATTAAGAAGGGGAGTAGAAGCAGTTAATGGAGAAAGGTCTGGAAAGATATATACTAAGTTGCTGATGTTAGTTATTTCCACAGGGAAGATATAGAAAGAATTAATGATAAGTTATTAATTTTTTTCTTACATATCTTTGAATTATTTCACTCGTTACATTAAGCATATATTACTTTTGTCACAAAAAATTAATAAGAATACATTGTTAAAAAGAACTACTTGTTCATTTAAAAAACACTAATTAAGCGAGTGTTTGTATTAATACATGCAGTCTGTTATGTTAAAATGAATTGGTAAGCTTGCCAAAGACTAAAATTCCAAAGGTTAATTATTAGATTAGAGCAGGAGTTTTATGAGGCAGCAGAAGCATTAGGGTAGCCTCTGGGGTTTTAACATTTCTCCTGGCCTAAGTCCCTATTCTAGGGGACAGCCCAGTGCAGTCCTCTGTAATTAAATGAAGTAACGAGGGTGGTGACTCCACAGAATGTCTGAAAATAGCAAGTACTCTAACTCACAATAAGATCCCACACAATCAGGGGTGCAGACAGATAGTTAGATTTACCCCTTTCGTCCCCGGGGTAAAAATCACACAAATTATTGAAAGCAGGAAGGGAAGGCTTCTCAAGGGGCAACATATCTCTTTCCTCTGAGAGCTGCTGCCCTGCTATTCACCAGGGGTCACTACCTCTAACCCTTAGGCCTCTCCACAATCCTGCTATGCTGAAGTCGGGCGCTTCCTCAACAGACCATGCTCTAGCTTTCCAAGCTGCTCGAATCTTCTAAACCTTGGCGCTACTGACATTTTGGGCCCAGGGATTCTTTGTTGTTGGCGGAGGATGAGGTGCTCACTTGTGTGTTGTAGATGCTTAGTGGCATCCCTGGCCTCTGCTCACTAAATGCTAGTAGCAAAACTTCTGTGCCCTCCCCATTCCCCTGCCAAACAAAAATGTCTGAAGACATTGCCAAATATCCTTTTAGGGGACAAAAATCACACTCAGTTGAGAGCCACACAGAAGCCAGAAGGATATTTTTAAAATGTAAACTGCAGCCGGGCTCGGTGGCTCAGCCTGTAATCCCGCGCCTTTGGGAGGCTGAGGTGAGTGGATTTCCTGAGCCCGTGGGTTTGAGACCCGCCTGGGCAGGCGAAACCTCATCTCTACAATAAATCAAAAAGATTAGCCGGGCGTAGTAGCGTCTGCCTGTAATTCCAGCTACTTGGAAGGCTGAGGCGGAAGGATTGCCGGAGCTCCTTAGGTCGAGGCTGCAGTGGCTGGGAGCGGCCACTGCACTCCAGTCTGGGCGACAGTGAGACTTCAACAAAAAAACGTAAACTGCATCATGTCATTCTCTGCTGAAAACCCTCCAACGTTCCTATTGAGCTTAGGATAAATCCCAAGCTCCTGTGATTTATAAGACCTTCTTATGAACTTGCCCCGCCTAACCTTCTGTCTTCCATACTACTTCCATGTAGTGCCTCTCTTGCACTTACTCCAGCCACACTGGTCTTCCTTCTATTTCCTGAACATTCAAAGCTTGTTCCAAAAAACAAAAAACTAAAACAAAAACAAAAAAGACAAAGACACACACACAAATCAAACCAAACCAAACAAAAACAACAAAAAACCAAAGCTTGTTCCCATCCACTTTTTGTACTTCCTATTTCTTCTGCCTAAGAATGCAGTCTCCCTAGATCTGTCTGGATCACCACTCTTCACCCACATATCTCAGATCAGTGCTACTTAGTAAGCAAGGTCTTCCTGACTGTTTTATCATAAGAAGCCCCTTACTTCCATTCTCTATCACATTATCTACTAATTTTCTTCAAAGGGCAATCACAACAGAAAACTTTTGTTTTGTCATCTGTTGTCTGCCTTTTTGCCAGAATGTAAGCTCCACCAGAGCTGGGACTTTGCCTTTTTCAACGCTATAGCCCAAGTGCTCAGAATACAGATCATCTCTAACATGTGATGATTCAGTATATAATTTTTCTACTTTACAATGGTGCAAAAGCAACACACATGCAGTAGAAACTACTTTGAGTACCCTATCATTCTGTTCAGTATTCAATAAATTACATGAGATATTCAACACATAGATCCTTCTGCCTCAGCCTCCTGAGTAACTGGGACTACAGGTGTATGCCACCATGTCTGGCTAACTTAAAAAAGCTTTTTTAGAGACGGGGGTCTGTGTTGCCTACTGGTTTTTAACTTCTGGCTTTAAGTGACCCTCCCACTTCAGCCTCTCAAAGTGCTAGGATTACAGGCATAAGCCACCTTGCCTGGCCAAAACTTTATTATAAAATAGGTTTTGTGCCTAACTGTAATTTTGCCCAAATGTAGACTAACAACAAGTGTTCTGAGCACATTTAAGGTAGGTTAGGCTAAGCTATGATGTTCAGTAGGCTAACTGCATTTCAATTTATGATATTTTAACCTCACAATGGGTTTATTGGGACATAACCCCACTGTAAATTGAGGAGCATTTGTAGTGCCTGGCATATAGTAGTTGCTCAATAAATATTACTCTCCTCCACCTTCCTCAAACCTCAGGTCAGGTTTTAATGACCTCCTCCCACTTTCCATTCCAAGGTTATTTTTGATTGTTGATAGATTTGCCTTCATTTTTAACTACATCTGACCCATGTTAAAAAGTGTGTGGTTAGCATAAAGGAAATACATGATTATTTTGAAACATAAACAAAGGTCAATTAATAATTCATGAGAGTCTGTTTCTTGCCCCTCAGGTTTTTCGCAGGCATATAATCATTACATGGGTCATGATTTCAGTTGGGTCTTTGTTTCTAAGTTTCAAGGGGTGAAGGTCTTTGGGGGTTACAGATCCCAAACTCACCTGGCTTAGAGGCTCAAACAGCCTTTTTGTTCATCAATCCAATTCATATAGTATCATGGGCGTGAAACCCTTTTGTGCTGGCTTCAAGTTAAAATAATTAACTGGGTCAAATGCAGAATGGTCCAAGGTGCAGCATGGTCAATACGTCTGAATTCAGAAACCGCAGCTTGGCTATTTCTTACATTGATTTATGGGCTGTTTCCACGAAGCCAAAAATGATCGGTCCATCTGGCAGCTGGCTGGCTGGCAACTGGAGGCAATTCTGCCCTGGCTAACGGCCATGGCCCTTTAGTGGCCTCTGGGAAGCATTTCATCGGGCCGCTTTTACGTTGTGGCGGGCAGCCGACCTGTCTCGGCGGGCCGGGCTTTCCATGCGATGCAGAGACGTCTCCAGCCGCAGGGACGAGGCCTTGACGTGGTGGGAGGACGTTTCCGTGCACTGTGAGGACGTTTCCACGTGCTGGGATGTCACCTCGAGGACCCGAGGAAGCCGCTTCCCAGAAGGGGAGAGGGAGGGCCCCTCGCTGCGGCATCGGGAGGTCTCCACCTGCCGGGAAGACGTTCGCACCTGCCGAGAGGACGTCTCCACGCGGTGGTTCGATGTCTCCACGCGGATCGTCGATGTCTCCGTGTAGCGAGTAGTCTCCACTCGGGGCGATGAGGGTTTGCCCCTTAGGGGTGAGGCCATTCTGCGGGTGTAAGGAGGAAACAATGAGGTCTCCGGAGACCTCACAGCCCAATGGTCCTCCTGAGTCACGCTTCCCTAGGTCACGACACAGGTTAAGAAATGACGTCACAATAGCGTGTTACGTCACTGCGGGCACAGGAGCAGAAAACTACGATACTGTCACAAGCTATAACACCGCGACACGATGACGTGGAAGTACCGTAGTCCTTTGAAGGTTGAAATGCCCCTCACAACACTGGGCCAGCCCCCCTCAGGCGTTCCCACGGCTCGGGCACCGCCCCCTCGCAGTTTGCGAGCCAGCGCGGGCGGAACCGGGCTGTCCTGGGCGGACCCCGGGATGGGCGGAGCCACCGTCCTCCAAGCGCGGCTGTGCCCGCCCCGTATCCCACACTGCCCCGGGACCGGAAGGGGAAGAAGTGGCTTCCTGAACCTCCCCGCCACTCCGCGCGGTTACTCTGTCGGGGTGGTGGCAAATTAGTGTCTTTACTTGTTATGGCCGCTGCCGTCGCTATGGAGACAGGTGAGTAGCGCTCTGAGCCTCGAATCTTCACAGATAGAACTGTCCTCGGCCCAGACCCTTCTTCCTCTTCTCCGGGACCTCCTTTCAGGCCTAACTCGGCAGGGTTAGTATTCGAACTGGGAGGGGAAGAGGTTTTTGTAGCGTCTGGAAAGACGAAGGTAGTCAGCTTTTTTTCATAATTTGGTTTGTTCGCACATCACTTCACTTGCCATTCAAACACCGACCCCACAGGCTTCCCAGCGTGGTTGATACTAAGGGACAGGACTTGGATCTTAAACCTTCTCCTCCTTGATTGGTTTTGTGCTTCTCACATGAGCTTGTATAAGTTTGAAATGGTCAACAAACTTGCATTCTGCCACTAGTGCTTCTGTACACACACTCCATGATCTTTTACGTTTTTCGTAATCTCTTTTTCAGCTTGCATACTGAAATTTTTCCTGATTGATTTAGCACTTCGCTTTTGCGAAGCTAAATCACTGTTGACAATTGTTGTTACAACGCATTGTTAAAATAGGGGAATAACAGTTTTTACAATCTACCTCAGTAATCACTTAAAATTCCTACATAGTTACCCACAATTGGTCAGTATCCTGCTCCGTTTGTGTTGCTGTTTTCTTTGATGATTTTTCTTTAACTTTAAGGACATTTTAATCAGGGCTCCACTTTTCTTAAATTTCTAAGTAAGTTTTATCTCCTGTCACTCCCAGTTTAGGAAGACCATCACATGCCCTTTATACAGAAGTGTATCTCAGCATTAGTCAAGTTTCTTTATTATTGTTTCCTTACTACAAGTCAGTATTATATATAGTGACCTTTATTTTGGATGATTTTTGCTGTCTTCTAGATGATGCTGGAAATCGACTTCGATTTCAGTTGGAGTTGGAATTTGTGCAGTGTTTAGCCAACCCAAATTACCTTAATTGTAAGTTGTTAAGCACTTCATTGAATCGAGTAGCTGTTGATGATTTATGACGGAAGACTTAACAATTCAAAATAATATACACATGAGATTCTCAGTTGAATGGAATTACACTTATGCTGATATATAGATATAATTGAGCAAACTGGGACTTGTGTTTTGAATTCAGTGTGTGTTGGTGGTGGGGATGTTAATGTAAGTAATTCTTTATGTTAGGGGTCACAAATCATATTTTAAGGATTGGTTTGACCTACAGGTTTTTTTTTTTTTTTTTTTAATGCCTTTCAGTTCTTGCCCAAAGAGGTTACTTCAAAGACAAAGCTTTTGTTAATTACCTTAAGTACTTGCTTTATTGGAAAGAACCAGAATATGCCAAGTATCTAAAGTAAGTTTAATTTTTATAATTTTTAGTATGTGTATATTTTATTATAATCCAAAACAGTGATATTTAACAGACTTCTTCATTTCACATTTACAAAATGCCTTCCTCTCTGACTTATTATTGCAGTAATCTACTGACTGGTTATCTCTACTTCTACTGTTACCTTCCTCCCTTCTGTCCCACCCCAAACCAGAGCAAAACAACTTCCTAAATAGAGGCTAACTTCATCTCTTAAAGTGTAAATCAGAAAACTTTACTTTCTTGCTTAAAACTTTTCAGTGGCTTTCTGTTCCTTACAAAATAAAATCCAGTCTCTTCTGAGGGCTAAAGTTCTATATAATCCAGCTCTGTCTTGTCTGACCTTGTCTTTTACCACTCCGTACCATTTCACCCGGTTTCTGATACCAAGGAACTCACCATCTATAAATGTAGCAATATAGCTATGGACTGAACATTAAAGAACACAGAAAGGAGATACTTGTGAGGAAGGTGTTTCTGGGGTTTTCTGGAGGAGGTAACTTTATCTGAGTCATATATTGCTGTCTTCTTTAAGGCCTCTTAAGTACCAAGGACTGTGTTAAATACTTCACATCCTATAACTCATTAAAAAAAAATATAGATATAGATATATAAAATTTATCATTCAGGTTGTTAAACAGACACTTTCATATGAAGAGTTACTAAATTGCAGGAAGTATATTATAACTACAAGCCTATTGCCTTTTTAAAAAAATTTTTTATTTTTTGAGTTGGAGACTCACTCTGTCGCCCAGGCTGGAGTGCAGTGGCACATTCACAGCCACTGTAGCCTTGACCTGCTGGACTCAGGTGATCCTTCTGCCTCGCTTTCCAAGTAACTGGAACTATAGGCACGTGCCACCACGCCCAGCTAATTTTTTGATTTATTGTAGAGATGAAGTCTTACCAAGTTGCCCAGGCTGGTCTCGAACCCATGGACTCAGGCAATCCTCTCACACCTCGGCCTCCCAAAGTGCTGGGATTATGGGCGTGAGGGACTACTCCTGGCCCCTATTACCTTTAAATGGTAAAAAATAAACCTTGAAATTACACCTCTGCTTTGTTTTAACCAGGTAGTCAGAAAGCAAAAATGAACCTTTTTTAAAAACAATAGTTTGAGAGGAAAATGTTTCAAACGTGTTCTTTAAGCTACTTTTCTGATCTATGTCCAATAACAATGGACTTATGAAGCAATACATCCTTGTGCTGTCTGTAGGACCCTTTGCACTCATACTGACTTTTTTATAAACAACCGTTTATTCATTTAATAATTCAGAAAAAAGACTTTAAAAAGTCAGGTAGTAACATGTGTCTTATGTATGTAGATTTATAGGCTCAATATTGGAAGCCTTAGCCACCATCAAATTCAGTCTTACCCACAGTGTTGCTTAGTGATGGTCATCTACACTCTAGAGGTTTCCAGTGAACACATGTTACTTCATCAGGGACAGCTGATTCCATTGTTAGCCAGATATTAGTTCTTCTTTATATTGTGATATACCTCCTTGTAGCTTCAACCTGTTGGTCCCTGGATTAATCCAGAAACAGTCTATGCCCTCTTGAGGTCAACCATCTTTCAGATATTTAAATTCAAGAGAGGTTGCAAATTAACCCCTGTTGATATTTTATTCAGTCTACACAAAGTTTTAGTTTGAGGTGTTTTTTTTTTTTGAGTAGTTGCCAACATCTAAAGATCAGAAAGTTTTATATAGCAATGCAGATTTCCAACTACTGTTTAAAATCTGGAAGATCTGGTAATCCCAGGTCTGTCTTCATTCTCCCAAGCCAACAACTGGCTGGAGCTGAGAGCAGCTTCCTTCAGCAGCGCTTAAGTGTTCTAGACTTCTCATGAGTTCCGGTACCCTGTATATTTGGCAGTTGTACCTTATGCAGTTCCACCAAGAACTAAACATAGGCCTTCAGATGTGGTCAGGGTACAATGAGGCAAAAGTCTTTTCTTTGAGTATAAAAATACTTTTATTTATTCAACTAGTATACTTCTGTTAATTTAACTTTACTTTTTTGTGGGGGAGCTAGGGGGATCACATTGTTGACTTGCTGGGAGCTTTATTTAAACTAAAATCTTTCAGTTCTTATTTTCATTAGTGCAGCTAATTGAGTCCTCCATTCATATCTTATTTATTTTTAAAATACTAAATGCAGGATTTCCCTTTTTACCTCTTCTGTTTTGTCATGTCGACTTGATTGTCTGTTGAACAATATAATTCCTTATTGCCATCTAATGTATTCTGAGCATTGTCTTCTACAAAGTTTGATATGATAAATGTTCACTGCATATCTAAATTGTAGTTATTGACTAAATGCTACTCGATATTATTCTCTTGGTTGTCTCAATTTATTTTACAGTTGAAGAAACTGAACATTAGCAAGGTTAAGTGCCTTGTTCAAGACCACCCAGCTGGTACTCACACCTTGGTCTTTTTAACTACTGATGCTGGCATGAAAAGGGATTTGCAAGAACAGGTGTGAATAGAGCATTGCAGGCTAAGCTGCCAACAGTTATAGCAACTGTGTATTTTAGAGTGTAGATAGCAAACCTTTACTATTTAGGAAGGACAGCTTGGTATCTGGCCCTGCTAATCTATGTGTTTTTCAGATTTGCTTTGTTGGTATCATTTGCGAGCTTGTTAGAAATGCAGAGCTCAGGCCCCAGTCCAGACCTATTGAATCAGATATTCTAAATGTTAACATCTTGATATATATAGTCACAGTACAATGATCAAAATCAGATCATTGATATTAAACTATTCTCTAATCTACAGATCTCATCCAAATTTTGCCAGTTGTCCCACTGTGTGTCTTGTATACAGTTCCAGTCTAGGCTCTTATGTTGCTTTTGTTGTTATGTCTTCTTAGTCTCCTTTAATCTGAGCTTTTTTTTTTCATGACCATGACACAGACCTTCTTGGTACATAATATAAAAAGTCACAATTTACTGTTTAGTTAAATAAATGTACATTGGTATGGGCTTTTGGACTCTTTTTTTTAATTCTGTGGATCATAATTATGTATTTTCTTGCTCTAATTATTCCAGATTTGGCAATTGGAAGCCCCTTCAATTAGCAGCCCCTTCAATTAGCTCCTGAGTACTTTTAACATCAGTTTTTAGAACTTTTCTTTCTGGCACTACATAATGTTCCAGGCTCATCTTGTGCTTTCCCTGTCCTAGCCCTAAAATTAGCCATTTCTTCGAGGATCTATGGAAAAATGCTATTTGAAAACCATAGTCTGGGCATTAAGTGTGCTCACTGGTATCACATTGCTTTTGGGCCCTCTCAGCATACAAAGCTAAGGACTATATGTATGTATGTATGTATGTGTATACGTGCACACACATATACATCCATCTAATTCTATATCTGCCTGTGTATACATACATATGTGTCTGTGTGTGTATATAATACTTTATATTATATATATAATATATATTATATATATAAAGCCATGAGTACATATTGATGTTTTCAGTTCTAGTTAAACACAGGATTCATTCTGCCTTCTCCTTTTTCTTAGCTATAACTCCTTTTCTGATTGCCAGAAGTTTGCCTTTCTTTATCCATTGGCTTTCTTTAGCCTTGCTCGGCCCAAGTATATACATAATTTCAGAATTGCCATATCTTTGTGGAAAACTAGAGTATACTACATGTGCATAGTCCTTTTTTGAAACTGACTCACTTTAAAGTGAAACTTGTCATCGCTATTGATAAGAAATCAGTAACTATTAATTAAATAATTACTAAAATAAAAAATTTTCATGTTCTTCACCTTGGAAACCATTAGAATTAGCATGGTTTATCCCCAAATTTTTACTCTTACCAGTTACTGTGTTGTGTGGTCTTGGGCAAGTTATCTTAATCTTTCTGAACTTAAATTTTCTCACTTTTGAAAAATTTGCTCAATGCTGACTTTAGATGACTAGCCTTTCTGTATAAGCAGAGGGAAAATCCCTATGCCACCTAAGTGTACTAAGTTAATGTTATAGAAATAGTAGGCTACAAGATCATTTTTAAGAGAATAACTGAATTAGAATTTGGCGTTGTTGACATAAGTTGTTGATGTTTAACTTACAAACTTAAACCCAGGTACCCTCAGTGTTTACATATGCTAGAACTACTCCAATACGAACACTTCCGAAAGGAGCTGGTGAATGCTCAGTGTGCAAAGTTTATTGATGAACAGCAAATTCTACACTGGCAGCACTATTCCCGGAAGCGGATGCGCCTTCAACAAGCCTTGGCAGAGCAGCAACAGCAAAATAACACATCAGGAAAATGAAAAACTGGATGAGGCTCTTAAGACATGTATATAATGTATTTCTATTGTACAGTGAAGACAAAAAAAAAAGACTCTTCCTACCTACCATTATTGTGGTAGCACCTAGAACCTTTAGTGTGCTTTTTATTCCAACTAACTTTTTATTGTTAATAGACTGTTTCTTTTAAACCATAATTGTTCTACTTTGATTTGTGAATTTGTTACTATTATTTTTAAAGCATTTAACGTAATCAACTGAATAAGACTGGAAAAGTTAGGTTTGTTAGACAAATAAAGGAGGCAGTGGGGCATGGGGGTAGGAGGGCCACCAAATACACTGAACTCTAAGCTTAGCTCTCTTCCTGACATACACCTGTGTCTTGGGCAAGTCCATCTCCTGGAACCCCACCAACTCAGATCAGTTGTTCCTATCCTTTATTTTTTTGAGTCAGAGTCTGACTCTGTCACCCAGGCTAGAGTGCAGAGGAATGCTCATGGCTACCGCAGCCTTGACTTGCTGGACTCAGACAATCCTTTTGCCTCCGTCTTCCAAGTAGCTGGATCTACAGGCATGTGCCACCCTTCTTATCTATGCAGTGAGAGAAATGGAGTTAGTGATCTTTAAACTACAGAGCAGAAACTGCATAAAGGTCCTTAAATTCTGCCCAGAAAGACATGCCTATAATTACCACCTGCTTTGCAAGATGGCTTTAAGAAAGAATCCCTGTTACGTTACTGACCTAGGGATGGCAGGAAGACTAGTGATTAACTACTGGTTGGACTCCTGACCTTTGACTAGAATATAGATGAGCCTCAAATACTTGCTGCTCATTTGGGAAAGCTAACATTTATTTGGCAGATACCACCAACCAGGTACTGTTAAGTTCTTCCTTGAATTCTCATTTTATTCTCAGAACAATCCTTGTTAATAGGAGAGAACAGAGGTTTAGATAGATTAGGCTACTTGCCTATGGTTACACAGCTAGTAAGTGGTAGAATCACTGTGACTGTCTCACAGACTGGAGTTCTTCCCACCACTAGGTTATAGTCTTGTCTAGCCTCTCTCTGCCACTTGTCTCATCCAAAGTGAAGCACACTGAGAAGGCTGTAAAACAAAACTGCCTGAATTAAGCAGAGGGTGAATTAGATGTACTGTGCTTTCCTTCAGTTGTTAAGTTTTACATTCCAAAGCCAAAGGAATGGGTTTCAGGAATATTGGTTGCTTTGCAAATTCCTAGAATTTAAGGTAAAAGATCCTTCTCCCTTTAGAGATTTGGGAGTTATTTGCTGTATTAGGGGCTTGTAAATATTTCTGTCACCTCCAATAATATACATTCCTTTGAGCTTTTTTTTTTTTTTGAGTTGGAGTCTCACTCTGTCGCCCAGACTGGAGTGCAGTGGCCGCTCCCGGCCACCGCAGCCTCGACCTGCTGGGCTCCATTGATCTTTCCGCCTCAGCCTTCCGAGTAGTCGGAATTACAGGCCCGCGCTACCACGCCTGGCTAATTTTTTGATTTTATTGTAGAGATGAGGTCTCGCCTGCCCAGGCGGGTCTCGAACCCACGGGCTCAGGCAATCCACTCACCTCAGCCTCCCAAAGGCATGGGATTACAGGCTGAGCCACCAAGCCTGGCTCCTTTGAGCTTTTACTGTTACTCCCAAAGATGTATTTTACTCATCTCTTTATAATATCCATATATTATAAGGAAACTAAAGGTTTATGAGTATTTTAATAGCACTTTCTGTTGTTTAGACATATACCAATTTTTTTAACATCATTTATTTATTGGTAACATGAATTCAAAGCAAGTATACGGCTTTTTAAAAATACTAGAACAAATCAGGAAATCATGACACAATTGCCATCATCAAATCTTAATCTTCAGAGAACATCATCTCCACAAGGTTGGCCTGAAGACACTCAGATTCTACCAGTTTTTGAGGCTGTAAGAGAAGAAGAGTCAAATCTTAACTATTCCTGCGAAATGTTATTAGGAATGAGTTCTATCTTGAATGATAAATTTTTGAACACAGGAATTATGCCATTCAGAAACTTATCAACTAGTATAACAAGTTTTATGAAAGAGTTAAGATAATTGCCTTCAGTGGAATCACTAAAATACTTGGCTCAAGAGACTTAAGCTCAAGTACCAGGAAGCTCCACAGACTCATACAGGAGCCAGCAAGCCCAGTGCTATCCTTTCTCCTCAGCTCTTTAATTTAGACTCTCAGGGGATGACTGAACTGGAGGAGGTGCCCTTTCTTTTCACAACTATGGATTAAATAGAAAACAACCATTGATGCAAGCGTTTTAAGGAATTATGAGTCAACCAACTTTTTGGCTATAGTATTTTTTAACTGACTTAAAAACATGAAAAAAACTTAATAGTTAGATATTTGCATTATCAATAGTTTATTTGGATTGGCCGATAAACCTTGGGATGAACTCTCAACAGCACTCTGAACAGCCATGTGATCAAGATATGTCAAGATCTTTTCAAATTTGAATCCAGAACAAGTTAAAAGTTTCGATAGCGTGAATTACAGCTCTAACATATGTTAAAAATATACTTACTGTTCCACATTTAAGTAGTGTAGGCACTGCAGTTACTTTCAAGTTTTTTCTGAAATCATTATTTGGGTCTTTCCAACTATTCCAAAAAGAAAAAGTGTTCATGAAATAAATTTACTTGTTTTATCACAGTTTACTTAGTATTTGATATAGTCCTATAATGTTTTAATAATCATTGTTCTTGTAAACACTTCAAAAACCTTTAGGACTATGACTTAATCTATTAGTTACCCTGTGCAAAAGTTTTCACTTAAAATGTAACTGAAATATAAAATAAATGTTGGCTGGGTGTGTAAACTCACACCTGTAATCCCAGCAATTTGGGAGGCCTAGGTGAGATGATTGCCTGAGTCCTGGAGTTTGAGACTAGTCTGGGCAACATGGCATGACTTAGTCTCAAGAAAGGAAGAAAAGGAAAAACAAAAGTATTTATGTATATACATATACATATATAATACCAGCTAAATTCTGAACTTAGACCAGGCCAGCTTCATTGAATTACCCTTACTTAAGTGGGCATTTAAAATTTGTATTTAATAATTTGTAATTGTTTGACTTATCAGAAGTTGCCCTAGAACACAGAATCAGAAAGTCCCTCAGGGAATTTCCATGTAAGTTTGCAAGAGTCTAGGGCATGTCTGTATGATACACTACATTGCCACTTACTAAGGTTTTTCTCCTACTTGGCAGTAGATGAACACACATCCTTCACTAATATGCTTCAGCCCCTCTCGTACGACTGGTTCAGCTTTAAAAAAAAAAAAAAGTTAATACAAAATGATTACACATCATCTCTACAATCAGTTAGGTACTGATAAACAGCATCCCTCTCCCCTCCCCCCACTCTTGGTAAGGACTTAGACTTTAACCTGCAGCTGAGGAGGTCAACAGAAGTCAGGCATTCTTTTCTGGTCTCAGAGCCGCTCTAGGATAAGGACCAAGTAGTCCAAGTTCTAACTCCCTCCACCTCCGACTCCCTCACCACAGTGCCCAGAACAGTGGAAGGCATACATAATTTGCTGACTTACTGAAAGACCAAGTCACGTATCCCGTAAGACACTAATCATACTGGAGAAATGATAAGTTTTAAAGAAGTACATCCCAAGATCACCTGGGTCAGGTGGTAAAAAGCACTCTTGGCAGGGCAGGGAAAGATTTAATAGAGGACGAGGGGACAGCTTTGGTTGCCCCGCGGTACTCCGGGACCAAGACTCCTACAGCCTCCGTTCAACCCTGCTCTCTGGCAGTAGCCTTGACCTTCCGCTGGGCAGCAGCCCCCGAGTCCCGGCCTCACCCTGCACGCAGTCTGGGCACCAGCTCTTTCCTTCGGCGTCCTTAGAACCGGTAAAATAGGCGAAAATGGTCTTGCCATTGTGCTGCTCCACTGCCCGTTTGAACTCCTCAAAGCCGGACACGCTCACCTCTTCGAACCGGGCCATCGGAGAGCGTGCTGCGATTGCCGCGGGAGTTGTCCTCGGTTCCGGCCGCAGCGGGGCGGGTCCACGTGGGCGGGGCGAAGCTGCTTCCGGGTGGTCTCGCGCTGGGCAGCGTCTGCGGGAGCCAGAGCCGCTTAAGTGTACGGGAGCCTCCGAGGGCCATAACTCGTCCGCATTGCCTTTCAGCTCTCTTTTTCATATCTTTCTGTGCTAGCTCCACTCCCAAACCCAGGCCTCTGCTTTAATCTGGTCCCAGCCAATGGACACGCTGCAAAACTTGCCGTCCCGCAACACCTGGATCCTTAGGTAGTCAGGCGCCTCAACGGCTCCCTAGCAGCTCGGCGCCTGTTGCTATGGCGACTGGGCGAGCGGCCGGAAGCGAGGCCTAGTTGGGGGTTCTCCGCCTCCCGGTAGCCGCGCCTCGCCACAGGCCAGGTGGGCTCGGGCCAGAGCTGGGGGGATTCTGGGAAGCTGCGTTAGGAGTCGTGGACGTGGGGGAGAGGAGACCTGGCTGGTGCAGACTTGCTGCTTTGTCCCCCATTATCTTTTCTGTCGTCTAGGCTTTAGGGGGCCTAGGACCGGGGGGCGGGCGTCGGGATGGGCGGGGGTGAGGGAGCTGGGAAGGAGGAACGCTGCGAGGGCCGCCGCTGAGTGTGTGAGGGCGTGTGTGGAGCAGCTTAGGGCGCGAGGGGCTGAGCCAGTGCCCAGGGCTGCGCTGGGAGGCCAGGAATTGTCCTGGACCAGTGAGTGGGGCGGCTGGCCGTGGGGCCCGGGGCCTCGCCACGCTGCGCCGCGGCGAGCCCTCGGCCAAGATGCCGGCTCGCTGCGTGGGGCCCAGCAGGTCGGGACGGGGAGTTCGGCGGCCGTCGGGGAAGAGGTGGGATGCAGGCACGCCCCGCGGCCGTGGAGCAAGGCTCCGGGCGAGGCCCTCGCTGTGGCAAGCCCGCTGTGGGAGTGCGGGAAGGCTGCGGGGCGGGCGGCGGCCATGCGGGAGGAGACGAGCTGCGGGAACAGTCGACGCAGCCGAGGTTCCGGGAACACCTGCGACTGCAGGCTCCACTGAGGCTGCAAGAGACCCTGGGGCTGTGTGGGTGAACGGGGCTGTGTGGGTGAACGGGGCTGTGGGGGCGCCCGAGGTGGTGGGGCCTGCTGGGTCCGTGTGGGTGACCGGGCCTGGGGAGGAGGAGACGGAAGACAGGAGTCCCCGGGACTGCGAGAGGAAAGGTCGTCCGGGATCTCTGGGGCATGAGAGCATCCTGCAGCTGTGGTTGAAAGTGCAGGCTATGAGGGCAGCGTCAGGATGTGGGGAAGGAAGCAGGGTGGAGCTCCACCCTGTGCCTGCAGGAGAGGGACCAGTCGAAAGGGGTGTCCCTGGGCGAGCTTCCTGGGTAGAGACATGCCGCGGTGGTCTTACAGGACCCTGGGTGAAAGGACAGGCTAGGGCGCTCCCCCGGGCCTCGGGGGTATCTACAGCAATGGGGTTAGGGGTCGGTTATGAGAGAGCCTCAGGCTTCTGTGGACAGGAACTGGCTGGGAGGGCACCACCCCTTGTGGGTGTGCCTGAGGCTGTGGAGACAAATTCTGGGATCGCCCCACACCTGCTGGGTAGGGGACAAGCCTTGGGGGTTCCTGGGGCTTTGGAGGAGATAGGCTACGGGGTTGCCCCAGGCCCTTGGGGAAAAGGACAAGCTATGGGGGTGCCTGAGGCCATGGGGTGGCCTGGGGCTGTGGGAGTGCCCAGCTCCCAGGAGGGAGAGCTGGGCTGTGGGGGTGCTCCAGGTCTGTGGGGGAGAGGACAGTCAGTGCAACTTCCTGGGGCTCTGGCACAAGAGGCAGTCTGTGGGGATACCCCGGGCTTATGGGGGAGAGGACAGGCTGCGGGCGTGTCTGATACTATGGAGGTACCTAGAGCTGTGGAGGAGGAGGCTACCTCTGTGGGTGCCCTGGCTGTGTGGCACAGGAGACAGGCTGTGGAGGAGCTAGGCTCTGGGGGTATCCCTGACCTGTGGGGCCCAGGGCAGTATGTAAGGGTGTCTTGTGCTGCTGACAATGAAACTAGATGTGGGGGCAACCCAGGGTTCAGGGAAAGGAGACAGGCTGTGTGGGAAGAGACAGGCTCTGGGAGTGAACCAGGATCATGGGGAGCTGCACAGACGGCAGAGCTATCTGGTCCTGGCGAGCAGGAGGCAGGTTCTGGGGGTGTCCCCGGCCAGTGGGGTATTGAGCAAGCTATGGAAGTAGCCAGGGCTTTGGGGAAGGAGCCAGGCTGTGTGGGTGTCCCAGGGCCGTGGGGAGTGGCACAGCCAGCGGGAGTGTCCCAGGCTGTGGTGGTACCGGGAGCCCTGGGAGAAGAGCCAATCCATGGTGGTATCCGTGGCCTGTGGGATAGGCAGCAGGCTCTGGGGGGGCCTCCAACTGAGGCAGTGCCAGGGCTTGTTGGGGACGAGGCACGCAGTGGGAATGTCCTGAGACTGTGGGAAAGGATGCAGGCTATGAGGGAACAAGAGGCTCTAGTGCCTCCAGCTTTGGGAATCCCTGGGCCTGTGGATAGAGAGGCTGGCTGTGGAGATGTTTCGTGTCCGTGTGGGAGGAGGCAGGCTGTGGGGGTGTCTGAGACTGTGGGGATAGCCAAGGCAGCAGATGTGCCCCAGCACAGATGTGCCTCAGCAGAGGTAACCATGGCTCTGGGTGCACCCAAGTCTGGACCGCTGCCTGCCAGAGTGCCTTCCGCTGTGTGGGTGTCTGGCCCGGTGTGTCAGGAAAGCAGCTCTAGAGATGTTTTGAGCCCGTGGGACAGGGCTCGTGCTGCTGGAATACCTGTGGCTGCAGGGAGACCCATGACTGCAGAGGAGCTGTGGTCTGTGGGGGAGGCTAGTGGTTCTAGGACTTTGCCAGGATCATGGCGAAGGAGACAGGCTATTGAGGTTCCCCTGGCTTCCGAAGTTCCTGGACCTGAAGGGAATGAGACTGGCTCTGGGGATGTCCCAGGACCCTGGGGAAGGAGACAGAGTGTCAGGACTCCTGTGGCCACTGAGGTACCCACAGCTCCTAGGACAGCTGGTCCTCTGGAGATTGGCTCTGGGGGCTTCTCAGGCTTGTCAGGAAGTAGGCAAACTGCAGGAGTACCTGTTATAGTTGGTGGGGTGCCTATGGCTTCCAGGACGCCTAGGTCTGTGGGCGAGGAAACTGGTTCTGGAAATTTCTCAGTTTTGTGGGAGGAGAGAGAGACAGCGGGGGGACTCACTGATTCCAAGGGTCCCACAAGGGTAGGAGTGCCCACTTTGGCCAGGATGCCTGGGCCTATAGGAGAGAAGACAGGTTCTGGGGGTATCTTAGGCTTGCCAGAAGGCAGACAGACTGCAGGGGTCTCCATGGCTGTGGTGCTTCCTGGGTCTGTAGGGGAGGAGACACTCTCTGGGGGTCTCCCGGGCCTATTGAGAACAAGGCAGACTGTTGGGATGCCTGTGGCTGCTAGAGTTTCCATGGCCATGGGAGTGCCCCCAGCTTCTGGGCTCCCTGGGCCGATGGTGGGGGATACTAGCTTGGGGGATGACAGCTCAGGCCTATGGGGAAGGAGAATGGTCACTGAGGTGCCCACTGTTGCCAGGGTTCCTGGACCTGTGGAGGGGGAGGCGGGCTCTGAAGGTGTTTCAGGCCTGTGGCAGAGAAGACACAGTGGAGCAGTCACTGAGGCAGGGAGAGTGCCTCTGCCCCTGGGGGTACTTGCAGCTGTAGGAGTTCCCACAGCAGGGCGTGTGCCTGCTGCGGTGTGGGCAACTGGGTCCACCGGAGAAGAAGCGGATGCGAGTGTCTCAGGCCTGACAGTGTTGAGGAGACAATCCACAGAAGCAGTAAGGCCTTCAGAGGAAGAAGAGACAGGAGGTGGAAGTACCCTGGGACTGGCAGAGAGGACCCAGGCTGTGGGAGTGTCTCACACCTGTGCGCATGGATGTAGGTTATGGAGCTGTCCAGGGTCTGCAGGGGAGGAAGCGGCCTATGAGAATGTTCTAGGAGTGTCAGGGACGAGGACAGCTGTGGGGATGCCCCCAGTTTCAAGGGAGGAAATAGACCTTGGCCATTTTAGAGATCACCCACACCAGAGTGGGAGGGGACAGGCTGGAGGAGTGTCTTCACTCAGAATGAGAGGAAACAATTTGGGAGATAATTATGTGGAGGAGGCCAGATTGAGGGGGACGTTCCAGTAGTTTGTGTGGGGATCAAGTTGGGGGGAGGTGTCTTGGGGCTCTGTGGGAGGGAACAGGTTGGGGGGAGGCTTGTTCTGGATTGTGGATGAAGGCCCAGGCTGTAGGGATGTCACAGGATGGATGAGAGAGATACTTTGTGGAGATGCTTTTTAGGGTATGTAGTGGGACAGATTGGAAGATTGCCTGGAGCAATGAGGAAGGGACAGATTGCTAGGAGAGGGGGGTGTTTCAGGACTTTGTATAGGGGAACAATTTAGGGGTGGGTGTCCCTGGACTTTGTGTGTGCATGTGTGTATTTGTGTGTGTGTGGCATCGCTTGAGCTATCCTGGAAGTGGGGATCACCTAGTTTTTTTCCTAGTGGAGAATGAACTGTTAGGCCTTTGGCTCATGGAAGTAACCAGGGGTAAAGTAGCGGTCACGTAAAAGTTGCAGATGCCCTGGCCCCAATTCCGCAGACTCCATTCTGCTGCTCCAGCCCTAACCTGTGATGATGTCAAACCAGTTGGGATTCCCTTGCTCATGTGCCTCTTCCCATCTGCCTTTTTGGTCATGTGTTTATAGCCTTAGAAATAAGGACTCCTGGATAGTTGTCTTTATATTCCTAAGATGTATCTGTCTTTAAGCAAATCCAGTCTACAAACTTTGAATTTATTCAAAAGCTTAAATTAGGGATTTTTTTTAAACCTTGAATTTCCTAATTGGTTTATTATAAAATTCTTTGAGAGAACAAATTCCCCAGTACATTTAAAACTAGTCAGTTCACAGAAAATCAGCTTATCTCAACAAATGTTAAACTGTCTACTATGCCGAAAGCACTGTGTTATGGGAAATAGAAGAGCAAGACAAGGCCCTTACCCTCAAGGAACCTTGTCTAGTTGGGAAGATGAGACATAGACCTGTGAAATAGGTAAATAACAATATGAGACAGCACTGTGTGTGATTAAGTACCTGAGTGGCAGGGGTAATCAAATGTCTATAAATTTATAGATGCCTTCAGAGTAGAGAGGCAATGATAAGGGTATAGCCCTTTATGCTTACTAAATGTTTTCAATCTATTATCTCGTATGCATGTGTATAGGGTGGGCAAAGGATGGGGGAGACTGAAAATTTAGATAGATCATTCAGCTAGTTAATGGCAGATACTGGCTTGAATCTAGGAATTCCAATCCTGCATGCTTGCTTAGAGTTGTTCAGAGTTATGTCCATTGGACTACCTGATAGTAGCATACTGCTTTTGACTAGTGTTAGTCTTTTAATGTGGACTTTATGTCCATAAAACCAACTTGCTGGGATGTGCTAGTTTACCATAGCAGAGCTCTGTTTTTGGAATAATGTCTTACCAGAGACCCTTGAGACATAAAATTTGGAATGTGAAGGGCTCAAGAGATTATCATTAAAATAGTAAGTGTCCCTCTATGCTTTTGAAAATGAGAATTTCAAAAGCGTGATTGCTTTTATAAATGGAAGAAACTATCATATACCTATCTTTAAGCAATCACTTAGTTTGAGGTTGTTGTGGGCTACTTCTGGAATATTATTATACAAGCATGGAATTGTGTTTTATCTATTCTGTTTCCTTATTTGAACTCTATTGATCTGAAATTGCGTTGTTTCATTTTAGGAATGGTTTTAGGGAAGACTGTTGCCCCAGTGACAAGGCTGTCACTATTGTTTTACACTACTTGACATGATGGGACCAGGCGGACCAGCTTCAGCCTGTGTTCATCTGACATCTAGTACCCAACTAGATGGGAGAAGTGACCCCACAAAGCTTCAGAACCAGGTAGGTTTTTTTCTTTAGATTTTTATTAGAAAACACTTCAAACATAAAAAGTTTAAATAAAAGGACAATGAACACATCTGAAATTACTTTCTAGGTTTAGCAGTTGTTAATTTTTCCTATCTGTTTTTCTATCTATCCAATCATCTGTCTCTGTAAACATTTTACAGAATCATTCCAAAGTAAGCTACGGACATCAGGCACCTCACTTCTAAATATTCAACAATACTTCTCCTAAAAATAAACCCTCCTATTTAATCATAGTATCATTTTCACACCTAAGAAAATGGACCAAAAAAATTCCTAATATTATCTGACAATCAGTCCTTATTCAGCCTTACTCAGTTGTCTCAAAAAATGTCTTTTCCCTCAGCATTATATCATGAAAAATTTCAAACACATAGCAAAGTTGAGTTATGTAGTGAACACCTAGATTCCATAATATTTCACTATGTTTGTTTCATTGCATGTCTCTTATTTGCTCATTCCTCTAGAGATCTGTCCATCAATCCATTTTATTTTTGACACATTTCAGTCAGCTGCAGATATAAGTACCCTAACTACTTCCACCTGCTTATTAAGTACATTAGAGTTTATTCTTTGATTAATTTTTTCTTTCAGTGTACATTTTATATCAGTAATGGTGTGTACACACACACACACACACACACACACACACACACACACACACACACACACACACACACACACACGGTGCCAAAAAATGTATGCATATTTAAGAATGGAGCCGGGCTCGGTGGCTCAGCCTGTAATCCCGTGCCTTTGGGAGGCTGAGGTAAGTGGATTACCTGAGCCCGTGGGTTCGAGACCCGCCTGGGCAGCGAGACCTCATCTCTACAATAAATCAAAAAATCAGCCGGGCGTGGTAGTGCATGCCTGTAATTGCGGCTACTCGGAAGGCTGAGGCGGAAGGAATTGCTGGAGCCCAGCGGGTCGAGGCTGCGGTGGCCTGGAGCGGCCACTGCACTCCAGTCTGGGCGACAGAGTGAGACTCCAACTCAAAAAAAAAAAAAGAATGGAAAAAACTATATTAAAATTGTAGTACTCAGTACATACCAATAACCGAGGATGAATATAAGTTATATTTGACTTCTGCAATTACAAGAGGTGGCTCAAAGCGGTTACCATTAGCATCCAGACACTTCTGATTACAGCAAACCTTGCTTAAAATGTGTGTACATTTTTTTGGCAACCGCAGTATATATATATTCAATTGAAATTGCTTTGTTTCATTTTATATATAAATAAAGCTGCACAAACATTCTTGTACAGATCTTTTTTTGAACATGTTTTATTTCTCTTGAGTAAATACCCAAGAGTGAAAATTCTGGGTCATTGGGTTGGTATATATTTAGTTTTATAACAAACCATTTGACCTTTTTACAAAGTGGTGGTACCATTTTACATTCCTACTGACAATGTATGAGAGCTCCAGTTGCCCAAAACTTGCTATTGGCTTCTTAATTTTACCTGTTCTGGTGGGTGTGTAGTCCTATCTTATTGCAGTTTACAAAGAAATTTTTAAAATTTTTTGACATAATGTCAGAAAAGTTGCAAGAATAGTACCCAGAATTCCTGGATACTCTCTTCTCCCAGATTCCTCAAATGCTGACATTTGGCTGTATATCCTCCCTCCCCTCCTTCCCTCCCTCCCTCCCTGTCTCCCTCTTTCTCTCTTTCTTTATCTCTCCCTCTACACAAACACACATTATTTTCTAAACCATTTAAGAGCAAATTGTAGGGCAATCCCTTCGGGTCCCCTCCCACTGTGTGTGCTTTTCTGTCCTCTCAATAAATAATGCTTTCAAGAATAAAAAAAAGAGTAAATTGTAGACATGATGCTCTTTTACCCCTAAGTACTTTTGTTTTTGTTTGTTTTGGTTTTTGTTTTTGAGTTGGAGTCTCACTCTTGTTGCCCAGGCTGGAGTGCAGTGGCATGCTCACCGCTACCATAGCCTTGACTTGCTGGCGATCCTTCCACTTGAGCCTTCCAAGTAGCTGAAACTACAGACACACGCCACCATGCCCAGCTGTTTTTTGTGATTTGTTTTTGAGGTCTCACCAGGTTGCCCAGGCTGGTCTTGAATCCTTGTTACCTCGGCCTCCCAAAGTGCTAGGGTTATAGGCTGAGCCACCACGCCTGGCCTACTTTTGCATTTTTGTATATTTACTAAAAATAAGAAATTGCCTTTTGTAATCATAGGACAATCATCAAAATCAGGAAACTAACATTAAATTAATACTATCATATAATCTACAGACCATATTGAGATTGCTAGTTATCCTAATAATGTCCTTTATAGCAAAAGAAATCCCAAGATCATAAGTTGTATTAAGTTGTCATGTCTTTTTAGTTTCCTTTAATCTGAATGATTTCTGATTCTGTTTTTGTATTTCATGACATTGACGTTTTTGAAGAATATTGGCCATTATTTGATGATTCCTTTCTAAGTTGGGGTTTATCTGATGTCTTTTCACAATTACATTCAGATTATGTACTTCTGCCAGGAAAACCACTGAAGTGATGCTGAGTACTTCTTAGTGCATCATATCAGGAGGTATATGCTGTCAGTTTAGTCCCTTCACTGGCAGTGTTGACTTTAATCATTTGATTAAGGTAGTATCTGCCGGGTTTTTTCATTGTAAAATTGCTCTTTTACCTTTTGTAATGTAAAAGTATCTGTCTTTGACACTACATTAATGTCTTTTTACTTGTTAAATTTTTGCTTACTAGTTGTAGCATTCATTAATGATTCTTGCTGAATCAATTTTTGTTAGGTCACAATCCCCGTGGGGCCTCCAGAATGTTAGGTCAGACCAGATAGGGGTCTGTGATCTGGCACTATGCAAAAGATGCAAAGATTTGCGCAGAAATTAGATTGGAAAATATAGTTTATTTAGAAAGTAAATTCGAGAGAGAGAGAGAAGAGATTCATCTCCCCAAGGCAGGGGAGAGGGCCAAAGCTTAAGGAAAACCTGGCAGCCGTAGCTCAAAGAGCCATATGGCCAGACCAGAGCTTAGCAAAGCAATGGCCAATGGATGCTTGAGGTTGAATTCTTTTTAACCTTCCCTTTGATGGGAGCAGGTTGTTAAGGTGATTGAGTGGTCATCTGTTTCATATCATCATACTCAAGGTAAGCACAGGTACTGACATCAGGATGATGAACAACAGGCAGATGGGTGGACTAGTCACATGACTGTAGTCATGGCACTGAGGTCTTTCTGTGTCATGAAGGTCACAAAGGGCTGATTAGGTTAACTTGATTTATAAAACAAGCTGGGGAGAGGGTTGTAGAACAATTACCAATAGCTACCTCTGAGAAGCCAGTTCTGTCCTTGGCTAGTGACTAGAGGGTAAATCAAAGTGAACTACTGGAAAAACATGACAAAGCTAAGCGATGTTAAAATGGCTGCAGTTTGGCTATATTGACTTCATCTTGTCCTTTCAATTTTTTAATATGATTTTTGGCAAATGGTGATTTCCAATTTTACCCCTCCCTCAACTTTTATTAGTTGACTTACTACTGTAAGGAAGAACTTTCCCTTCTCTTCCTATATAGTACTCATATTTATTTCAGCATAGACTTATAGATTTTATTTAGTCAGTAAGTTATAATCCTTTACTATTATTATTTATTTTGATGTTTAAATAATCTCTGATTTAGCTAGTGAGAGATGCCTCATGCTGGTCCCAGTGTCTCTTTATGGTATAAAAAGATAATTCAGGCTCAGCTTGTTTTTCCTCAGTTCCAGCCCTGGAATTAGCCATTTATGCAAGGAACCTTTGTCCCTTTGGTGTAGAATGGAATTTAGAAATAAATATCTGGGGCTAGATATGCTTATTGTTAGTGGAGTGCCATTGTTTCTAGGCCCTCTCAGGTTAGAACTGGGAAATAGATGTATATATTTATGTGCATGTACATAGGCATATACAGATTCATATGCATATCTGTGGCTCATATAAATTTATATCTCTTTATCTCTCTCCATCTCTTTTCTCATTCTCTTTCTTTCCCTTCATTCTTTCCTTACTTTCTTATTTTTTATCTATGTATTTGTTTGGTTTCCATTATCTATGATATGTATTTGCTCAATTCTAGAATGTGCAAAAAGTAGTTTCAGAATTGCAAACCATGCCTCTGCAAAAAAAGGAAGAAAAAAGCCTATAAATTAGAGTTTAAAATTTGTTTAGAATGCATTTGTCTTTAGCCTAAGAGCATATGTATAGTGTTTAAATGTTGTGTTCCAAAGTTACTTGGGTTAATTTTTTTTCAGCTTTACTGTAGTTATATTATCCATTTGAAGTTTGGTTTGATTGATTTCTGTTAGTATTCATTTTTAGGCTCTTCTCCATCCTTATGGATTTTATTTATTTTCTTTCTTCCTCTCTCCCTCTCTTCATTTATTCATTTCTTTCTTCCTTCCTTTCTGTCTCTCATGTATATGTGAAACATTAACATGATTCCAAATATACCTGTATTAAAAGGTATATTCAGAAAGAGTTATTTACTACTACATTTCCTCTATGCTTTCTACCCAGGTCTCATTAGTCTCTGATTTTTCTTTACTCTGTTTCTTTTTGCACAAATGATCATGATGCATATAGATTTTCTCATGTTTCCCTTCTTTTTACATGAAGGATAATCTTTTACAGATACATTTTTGTACTTTGGGCTTTTTGTTGAACAACATCCTGAGAAATATCTCCATATCAGTTCACAGAGATGTCATAGAGAGCGTCTTCATTCATTTTTTTACATCTTCATAGTACTCCATTTTGTGGTGAATATACCATAGAGTTTATTCAGCCAATCTCCTGCATAAACTATAATTTAGGTTGATTCCAATAATTTGCACTTACAAACAGTACAACAATGATTAACCCTGTGCATATGTATTGTTGGAGGTGTATCCACAGGGTAAATTCCAAAAGTGAGACTCCTGGGTCAAAAGGTAGACTATATGTAGCTTTGTTAGATATTGTCAAATTTCCTCCCATAAAGGTTGTGCCAATTTGCATTACCATGAGTACTCTGTGAGAGTGCCTGTTTTGCTACAGCTTCATCAACAGCATATATTGTTATCCTTTTAAAATTTTGCAGATCTTTTGGGTGAGATATTGTGGGGGACCTGCCCCTGCGGAGATCGGGGGTCCCTGGTCAGTGAGACAGCGTTGGCAATTATACTGGAGGGATAGATATAAAGAGAAGGAAAGAGACTGGACTCCTGTCTAGTGCAGAAGCCATTTATTGGGAGTAACATTGGGTCTTTTATCCCAAATTCTGCAAAGTCACTCTCACATGTCTTTCATGTGAACACAAAGCCAGGTGCATGAGGGGCATCCCCCACCCACGAGATGTTCCTTCAGGCATGAGGAAGAACAAAACCAAAATTGTCTTTCTGTTCCTCATGCTTGGTTAATGTTCCTCAAATGCAATACCTTCTAAGAATACAAAGTTTCTACAATCAATAACCTAAAAATCCCATAACAAACGCTAACCTTAATCTATGACTGACCTATCCCATAAACCTTTTTCATCCTATGCTAATTTATACTAATGCCAAGTTAAAAGATTCAATAGAAACTTAAATACTGCCGGGCTCGGTGGCAGCCTGCAATTCCACGCCTTTGGGAGGATGAGGTGAGTGGATTGCCTGAGCCCGTGAGACCCACCTGGGCAGTGAGACCTCATCTCTACAGTAAATCAAAAAATCAGCCGGGCGTGGTAGCGCATGCCTGTAATTCCGCTACTTGGAAGGCTGAGGCGGAAGGATCACCGGAGCCCAGCAGGTCGAGGCTGCGGTGGCCGGGAGCGGCCACGGCATTCCAGTCTGGGCAACAGAGTGAGACTCCAACTCAAAAAAAAAAAAAAAGAAACTTAAATACTTACTCTACAAGCTAAAGCGGCCCATCCCAAAATGTTTGGAATGTGGCCCAGTTCAAAGTTCACAGTGGGCTACCTGCAAGTAACCTAGCCACATTCTTTCAACAAAAAAGGCTGTCTAAGCTTATATTTCTAAAACTATATTCTACAATTTACACCTTACTCAACTTCAGTAAATCCTAAAATCATGACCCAGAAGCCTGTGACCAGTACTAAGGCTCTTAGATGTGACCTGATTTTGAACTGTAAGTTGTGTGAAAACCAAAACCACAGTTTGTGGAAGAATGGGAACAACGAGCTTCTAAAGTTAGCTTGTGTTTGTCCCGGTCTCAGAGTTTTTTATGCTTGAGCTAGCAGAGTTGTTTCTGGCTTTAGTGCTAAGTAAGAAAAGGAAGAGGAAATGGGGTCAACAGCTCCCGAACACATCCTAGTGCTCTTGGGGTCCACGGCCCTCCCTGATCCCTAACGCTCAGTGGGCCTCCGTGGTTGGCTCCCAACAAGAGATGATATTTTAGTGTATCTTTAACTTGTTATGAGATTGAACATCGTTTTATATGTTTGAAGGGCCATGTTTACATTTTTTTTGGAAAATTGTCTAGTCATGTGTTTTTTTCCCATTTTCTGTTAAGTTCTGTTTTTTTCCCACCTTAATTTTAAGATTTTTAAATGTATAGAAACCATTTATATTTGCAAATAAAAAGTATAGGAATATGGAAATATGCTTCTACTTGAATGCAAAACAAAGTTTGTATTTATTGTGAGGAAAACTGACCAAAACTTGAGCATGCATAAGAAGGCATAAATGAACTGTCTAGAGCAAGATGCACTTAGGGGCAGGATAAAAGTGGGATCTAGCCACCAGATGAAAAATCTCAGGAAGCCCTGAAGAAGTATCGTCAGGTGACTTAAGTCTGGTGTGACTGTGTGGTACCATCTGTGGAGCAAGTTTTAGGAAACTTTGATAGGAGCCTGACATTTTGAAACAGGACAAGAGTTCATAACTGGGAGCTGAGGGGCTTACTGGTTGCTGCGTGAAACTTTCTGGGTTGACTTTTAAAGGAGGATCTCCCAGTATATTAGTAAACAGAAGGATAATCCTGTGAGACTGGATGATTATAGGATAGAAACAGGAATATGTAATGAACTCAAGGGTGGCTGATTCTATCAGTACAACAAAAAAATGCCTCTTAGCACTAATCTGGTAGGCAAAATTTTAGAAACTTGATAATAGACATACAACTTTGCGATACGTAATTTTTCTAATGTCTGCTTTCTTTCATTTACTTTTTAAAGAACCAACTGCAGTTTAATAGGAATGTTCCTACACATCCAAGCAACTTGGCAATCAGATATTCTTGCCCACATGCAATTAGAATTGAAAAACTGAAGGACTCGTACAATGAATCATACCATTGTAAAGATGCAGATATTAGATTTGATTCTGGCCTAAGCAATTCTATTTCATTTTCCGTCATATCAGAAGAGAGACTTAGCTATGCTGTCCACCTAGCCAAAAGAGATGTGAAACGAAGACAACTTGAAGAACATATAAAAGAATATCATTTAAGAAGTCAGCCCCAAAGCTCTCAGAAATGTGGACACACTAAGTATAAAATAAATGACCACAGGGAGGAAAGGAAGGAATCAAAGAGTCAAGAGCTTTGTCACTGCAGCCATCAGCCATCCAAAGTGGAAATCTCCAACTCAGGTGCCAAGGTATACCTGTATGCATCTCATCCAGGACAGTCATACTTTGCTGTGCCAAATTCACCACCCAGTCGGGATCCAGGCCTTCAGCCACATTCTAGGATAGGTGACCACACAAACTCAAGTGAACAGAAAAGTCTGCTAGAAGTCCAGCGACTCCAGAAAGAATTGAGCAGTTGTATCCACAAAATTGAAGAGGTAGCTAAAAAAGGTGAGGAAAATTAGATTCTTTGCTTTGACCTGATATTGTGAGTGTGGGGTAGTTCAAATGCATTCCTTGGGGAATCTTCCACTCTACCATCGATTCCATTCCTTTCTTCTGTGTGCTGGTTCACTAGAGTACAAGCACTTGTGACATGACAATTGGACTTGGAGTTTAACTGATGTCTTCTTTGTCTAAAGAGTCTGCCCTGCCCTCACCCTTCTTTCTGGCAGAGGCTTGTGAAAGAGCTTCTTCACTGAAGGCTACATGTCATCTGTGTACCAACTAGGAGTTGGTGTACCTGCTGTCTGAACCTTAAGTCTTCTGGCATCTGAGTGCAAATTATTCTATAGTGTTTTCCTTCTTTTTCCAGAAGTCCTTCTGGCAAAATTAATTTGCTCAGAAAAAGAGCATAATGTATGTATATTGTAGATAAAACCAGTTCTGGCCTGACATGGTGGCTCACACCTATAATCCCAGCACTTTGGGAGACCTAGGCGGGAGGATCACTTGAGCTCAGGAATTTGAGACCAGCCTGGGTAACATAGGGAGATCTTATCTTTACAAAAAAATTAAAAAATTAGCCAGGCATAGTGGTACACATCTGTAGTAGCAGCTACTCAGGAATGGAGAGGATTGTTTGAGTCTAGGAGTTCAAGGTTGTGGTGAGCTATGATTGTGCCACTGCACTCTAGTCTGGGTGATAGAGTAAGATCTGAACTAAAAACAACAACAACCACCACCACCACCACCCAGTTCTTACTTGGGCAGTGTTTAGATGAGTATGCCCTACTGAAAAGGAAGGTTATAGGTATATGTTTAAAATGTCTGACCACTGGTTAGAAAGGAGGAGTGTAAGCATCGTATACTGTTTTCTACAATTCTTTTTTTTTTTTTTTTTTTTGAGTCAGATTCCTACTCTTGCCCAGACTGAAATGTAGTGGCACACTCACAGCTACTGCATCCTTGACCTGCTGGACTTAGGCAATCCTTCCATCTCACCCTTCCAAGTTGCTGGAGCCACAGGCATGCACCACCATGTCTGGCTAATTTTTGTATTTATTGTAGAGACAAGGTCTTGCTAATTTGCCCAAGCTGGTATCGAACCCCTGGGCTCAGGTAATCCTGTCACCTCTGCCTCCCAAAGTGCTGGGATTTCAGGTATGAGCCACTGTGCCTGGCTTGTTTTTTATAATTCTTTAGTGTGAGGACACTAAAGGGCCCTTTCATTTTCCTGGGGAGTAGAAGATTGATTCCATGTGGGTAATGTAGAGTTACTGTAGCTAGCAAGTAGGGAATCATACCCAGCTTTCAGACTGTAAGGAGTTAGGAGTTGAGCATCAAAAGGAACTGTTGAGCTAGGATAATATAAAGACTAAAATTATCTTATGCATTTTTAATTTAATATGTGCATATTTGTGTGTTACAGAAAGAATTAAAGGTATCTTAAAAAATAAGTATGAAAAAGATAAAACAAAAAATATGTACATGAAGATATTGTGGTATAGGAAAACATAAGGAAAGGAAAAAGATTGATCAGGGATGAGTTACAAATTTGTTTCTGAGCTTCCTAGGAGCCAGTTAAAGAGGGACCTGCAATTGGAGAATTTGTAAAGTCTAAAACGGAAAAAAAAAATGGTATAAGGAAATAATTAGTTCATATACTAAGGTCAGAAGGAAAATTTTCCTGTGGGTCTTCTTCAAAGTATATTGTGTAATATCATGAACAGTTAAAAAACTTTGCAATATTAAAATAACAGAAGTATAGCTAATTTCTCATTACATTCCTTAGTGTCAGCCTATGGTATGACTCTCCCACATACTTTGAGTAGAAGTCATGCTACCAGGGGAACGAAGCCACAGGCCCATTGCTCTGGTGATCTAGCCTATTACAGGGGATTTTTAGAGCAGAGCTTTCAAACTGTGGGGGAGGACTGAATTGGTTTATTTTATTTGTTTAAATTTCTAGTCTGTCACAGACCAATACTTTGTGAACTATTAAAATGTCACAGTAGTGGCAAATTGCTGTTAAAAGATATAAATGTGTATCTTCAATTTCTCTATTTACCTTGTCATGAGCTAATAATAGTTTGTGATGGTACCTAGCTGCAGACCACCTTTTCAGTAGCCCTGAAGCACTCATTTGTGCTTCCTAAGTGCTGCTTTGTAGACTGGATACATCAGAATCATCTGCAAGGTGAGCAGTTAAAAACCCACCTAAGCCAGTTCCCATTTATAGTCATATCAGTATGTGAATCTGCATTTTCTCCTTACTGTGTAGTCCAAACAAGAGACAGAAGTAATTTGGCATACAGGCTCTCATGAGACTATCTCTGCATATACAACTCCTGAAAGCAAAGATTTTTGCTTTCTTCAAAACAGTCTTTTACTCTTTTCATTGTTTGATGTTTTAATGAGTAAATAATTAAAATTTGAACTTAAAAAATACACTTACACTAAAAAAATATTGCTATTGTCTGACTTGTATATTGGAGTTTTGTATAAGAATTTGTATAAATATATTTGAAAACCACAGACTAGAAGGAATGGATAGATTTCATCTCTTTTAGGCAATCTTCCAGAAACAATTTCTTTGAACCAATCTTTTGAAAATGTGGAGCATCGGTATGTACAAGGATTAGACACTCAATTTTTTCTTTCTTTTCTTTTTTTTTCTTTCTGAGTCGAAATCTCACTCTGTCGCCCAGGCTGTAGTGCAGTGGCCCAGCCTCGCCCTGCTGGGCTCAGGTGATCCTTCCACCTCAACCTTCCAAGTAGGTGGAACTATAGGCTCATGCCACCATGCTTGGTTAATTTTTTGATTTATTATAGAGATGAGGTCTCGCCAAGTTGCCCAGGCTGGTCTTGAACCTGTGAACTCAGGCAGTCCTCTTACCTCTGCCTCCCAAAGTGCTGGGATTATAGGCGTGAGCCACCATGCCTGGCTGACACTCAATTTTAATACTCGCTATCTTAATGTGTTAGAGAAAAGATTTCTCTTTTGGGTTCAAGATAAGAAAGTATAAAATTAATCTCGTTAAACATAAAAATAGGCCAATAAAAAGTTTTTTAAAAGATAGCATAACAGATTTTGGATCAATGTAAAGAATTTTAAAATAGAGATGCCTTACAGTGAAATAGCTACCCAGTGGGATTTGATTCAAGGAATTCTGGCATGGAGGGGATGTTGATCAAGCTAATGTCTTAATGTCCCTTCCATCTCTGAGTCAGCATGTATGCCCACTCATTGCTGATTTCTTGGCTGATGAAAATGAAATTTTTCAAGCTGGGCTCGGTGGCTCAGCCTGTAATCCCGCGCCTTTGGGAGGCTGAGGTGAGTGGATTACCTGAGCCCGTGGGTTCGACACCCGCCTGGGCAGCAAGACCTCATCTCTACAATAAATCAAAAAATCAGCCAGGCGTGGTAGTGTGCGCCTGTAATTCCGGCTACTTGGAAGGCTGAGATGGAAGGATCGCTGGAGCCCAGCAGGTCGTGGCTGCGGTGGCCGGGAGCGGCCACTGCACTCCAGTCTGGGTGACTGAGTGAGACTCCAACTCAAAAAAAAAAAAAAGTCAGCCGGGCATGGTAGCGCGTGCCTGTAATTCTGGCTACTTGGAAGGCTGAGTCGGAAGGATCACCGGAGCCCAGCAGGTCGAGGCTGCGGTGGCCGGGAGCGGCCACTGCACTCCAGTCTGGGCAACAGAGTGAGACTCCAACTCAAAAAAAAAAGAAAATGAAGTTTTGGCCAGGCTCGGTGGCTCAGCCTGTAATCTCGCGCTTTGGGAGGCTGAGGTGAGTGGATTGCCTGAGCCCGCGGGTTAGAGACCCACCTGGGCAGGCAAGACCTCATCTCTACAATAAATCAAAAAAATTACCCGGGCGTGGTAGCGTGCGCCTGTAGTTCCAGCTACTTGGAAGCCTGAAGCAGAAGGATCGCCAGAGCCCAGCAGATCGAGGCTGCGGTGGCCGGGAGCGGCCACTGCACTCCAGTCTGGGCAACAGTGAGACTCCTACTCAAAAAAAAACAAACAAAAAAAAGAAAATGAAATTTTCTGTTACTGTAGCCTCATTTTTTTTCTTAGTAAAACTAAAGATCTTCAACCTTATTATTTCTTAAGTAATTGAAATTGTTTTAAAGTTTTATGTGTATGTATGGTTTATAATCCACTTTTGGGGGAAAACTATTTTCAGATAGACTAGAAGAAGCTTTGGATCCAGATGAAGAACGTCGAGTCCATATCAGGAGACAGGAGCAAGCTGTTCGTTCTGCCCGAATGCTGTATGTCCTCCAGCAACAGGTGTGGAATGTTCAGGGAGAAAAGAGGCAGTCAGAGGTCATATACTCTTGAGAACCTACTAAAAACTGCCCACCCCAAAATGCTTATTATATTATACTACCATATTTTTGCATAGGAAGTCAGGTAGATCTGTTACCCTGGAAACCTTGGTCCCAGGGATGAGGAAAGGACCCTAGTTATTTCCTGTCTCATGTTTATGATGTACTAGAAGCTTGTAGATAGTAAATAATTTGGTTATATTCTTCATTAGCCTGTAAAGAATGAAGACCATGTTAAGTGTCTTAGGATACATTTAGTGGCAGATAAATGGGCATTTACATTCTTTACATTGCAATGAATTTTTTTTAAAAGTGGCTTATTCATTAAGCCTTTCACTCATTTTTGGTCACTGAAGTTACTTGTTGGCCTTATTGCTTGAACCAGAAACTGTATTTTTTCATTTAAAAAAAAATGTCTGCGTTAGATTTTGCTCTATTTATTTAGATTCTATTTCAGTTCTTATTCTATACTACTGCTTTAAAGATTGTTCTAAAACATAAATCTTACCATGTTACACCTCTGTTTAAAAGACTTCAGTGGCTTTCTGTAACTTAGAGGAAGAACGTTAAATTCTTTTTTTGAGTGGGGTCTTACTCTGTCGCGGGCTGGAGTGCAGTAGCACAATCATGGCTCACCACAGCCTTGACTTCTTGGACTTTGGTGATCCTTTTGCCTCAGTCTTCTAAGTAGTTGAGACTACAGGTGTGTGCCACCACCCCAACTGATTTTTTGTAAAGATGAGGTCTTGCTATGTTGCTCAGGCTGGTCTCGAACTCCTGAGCTCAAGCAATCCTCCCACCTTGGCCTCCCAAAATGCTGGGATTACAGGTGCGAGCCACCATACCCTGCCTGAAAGTTTAATTCTTTATTGTGGCACATAATACTCCATGATCTGGCCCTCTTTTCTTTCCAGAGCCATCCTCACCTTTCTTCCTTCATATTAAATTCCTATTACATTGGGGACCAAGGGATGGAAGGTGGACACTGCTCTATTCACTGTCTTGAATTGGAAACTATTTTTTGAGTACATGAATGAAGAGCCTTTTCTCATTTTCAAGTGACTTGAATTAATAATGGTTATATTTGGGCAAGATCCAAATATCTTGTATCCTTTTCTACAAAAAAGATCAGTGGAAAGGTATGAGGTTTTCCTTTTTTTCCCTTTATAAAACAGGTTAAAGAAATCCAGGAAGAATTGGATAAATTGAGTCCACATAAAATTAAACACACTAAGAAGGTATGATATGATACAATTGAATTGTAATTAATACTTATTTGTAAATTACATTTCCCAGTGTTTTATTAGTGTTGTGTGAGGGTTCTCTGCACTAATATTTTCAGTGCTTGCAAAAGCCTGTTAGTGAGGGAGTGAACACCTTAAATATTCTGAATATGGGATTGCCTTCCAAGGAGCAGCGTCTGAAAAATAGATTTTTGTTGTTTTTTGCTGCAGTGTAAGAAACTGAGACTAGAAAGGAAAAGACTTTGTCATTAGAAAACTTTATATTTTACAGTTCCCTTTACTATGAAAAAGTTTTCACAATAGGAAGCACTTTAAAGAGAAAGAAGATAGATTATAAATATTCTTAAAGGTTGAGTTAATGTTATGAAGTTCTGAATATTGAAATAACTTCTCACATCTTTTTTATTGCCAGTCAAGGACAATGTCTAGGTTGGCGGCTGCCCATCGAGGAGCCATTCGGGCCTTACAGATGTTTGTCACTCAGTTTACTGACAGAGGCGAGCATCCAGTTCCTGCTCAGTGTAGGGAGCTGGGCAGCCTTATTCGCCAGCTTTCGCTTTGTTCTGCCAAGCTGGATTCTGATCCTCCTGTTCCTGATGTGGTTATAGATATTCTGCAACAAATTGAGGTATGAAATTGACTTCAATTTTTGTTAAAAGTGTATTGGAAGTGATGCTTACTGTCTCCTACATTATTAGGATTTATGGAGAATATAAGGCAAAGCTGTTACCTAGTAAATTAAAACTTTGCAGAGGGTAGAAGATACACTTCAATTTTTGTTTGTTTTGACAGTCTAGTCTATATTACTGTATTTCATTTCTTTGAAAATTGGTGATGTGAGTATGAAACACAACAACTTTAAATCAGGTTCATTAGTTAAGAAGAACGTTTTATTCACTGGCTATGCCATTTAAGAAAAAGAATTTGAGCCAGGCTTAGTGGCTCAGCCTGTAATCCTGCACCTTGGGAGGCTGAGGTGAGTGGATTGCCTGAGCCTGCGGGTTCGAGACCCGCCTGGGCAATTTGGTGAGACCTCATCTCTACAATAAATCAAAAAAATTAGCCGGGTGTGGTAGCGTGCACCTGTGGTTCCAGCTACTTGGAAGGCTGAGGCGGAAGGATTGCTGGAGCCCAGCAGGTCAAGGCTGCAGTGACTGGGAGTGGCCACTGCACTCCAGTCTGGGTAACAGAGTGAGACTCCAACTCAAAAAAAAAAAAGAAAAAAAAGAAAAAGAATTCGGCCAGGCGCAGTGGCTCAGCCTGTAATCCCAGCATTTTTGGAAGCCGAGGCAGGAGGATTGCCTGAGGGCGTTTGAGACAGCCTGGGCAACTTGGTAAGACCTCCTTTCTACAACAAATCAAAAAATTAACCAGGTGTGATGGCCTGTGCCTGTAGTTCTAGCCACCTGGGAGGCTGAGGTAGAGGGATCACCTGAGCCCAGCAGGTCGAGGCTGTGGTGGCCATGAGCATGCCACTGCATTCTAGCCTGGGTGTCAAGAGTGAAACTCCAACTCAAGAAAAAAAAATTAATTAGCATAGAAAAGGAAGACAGCAAAGCACTGTGAAATTTGTGCTTAGATTAGAATATCAATGTTTAAATGATTAGAAAAGAAACACTTAAAGATACAACATATGGAAGCAGAACTTCAAATATTATGATATAATTAGAGACTTCTAGAAATCACAGCTGACATGTGCTAGTCAGAAATGGATAGTGTTCGTAGTTCTAATTGATGATGAACAACAATAGTAATATGCCCTTAACTGTATAGTTCCCTGAAGTTTGCACAGTGCCACCACGTAATTATTCCTTTTGATACTTAGTACAGCAATGTGATTTGCAATTGATTATTACTACTAATGTTATAGGTTAAATTTTTTCAAAAACAGAAGTCAGTGGGATGATACAGATACTTCTCTGGAGATCTGAAAATCCAATTTCTATTTTCTGACTCTCATGTCAGTATTATTTGTAGTACATCATATGTTTTCATCCACAAATAAAAAAGGTGATCTTTATGCTAGTGTGACATAAGAAACTGTTAGCTGTGTAAAAAAGGTGGGGTAGTAGAGAGAATTCTGGACTAAATGACATGCCAGTTCTGGCACCATAAATTTGCTCTTGGTCTTTCAGGTCCCTTCTCTTACAGTTTCATTATTCAGCAAATATGTTTATGATTTGCATAGGTTACATTTGGGTATATAGAGCTGATTATCAGAAATGTTACCGTCAAATGCAGACCTCAGAACATAAGAAATATGAACTGATCAAAGTGATTACATTTAGAGTACATGTCTTCATAATTCTAGAAAGGATCTTAAGAGACTATTTGGTCCCTTGCCCACATTTTGAGCTTGAGCAAGAGTACCTTTAACATAATGTTTCTTGGGGTTTTTTTTGAGTTGGAGTCTACCTCTTGTCACCCAGGGTAGAGTGCTGTAGTGTACCCAAGGCCACTGCAGCCTTGACCTGCTGGGCTCAGGTGATTCTTCCGCTGCAGCCTTTCAAGTAGCTGGAACCACAGGCACGCACCACCACGCCCAGCTAATTTTTTTATTTATCGTAGGGATGAATTCTCACCAAGTTGCCCAGGCTGGTCTCAAACCCCTGGACGCTGGCAATCCTCTCGCCTTGGCACCTCCCAAAGTGCTGAGATTACAGGCGTGAGCCACTGTGCCCAGCCTAACATAATGTTTCTTAAACAGAATGTTTTTATCTCTCCTGTTTTTGAAAATACTCAATAGCAAAATAAATTTATTGTTATCTTTCTTATTGCTGTGCTATACTGTTTTATGTCTTGCTATCTTTTTTTTTTTTTTTTTTTTTTTGAGTTGGAGTCTCACTCTGTCACCCAGACTGGAGTGCAGTGGCCGCTTCCGGCCACCGCAGCCTCTACCTGCTGGGCTCCGGCGATCCTTCCGCCTCAGCCTTCCAAGTAGCTGGAACTACAGGTGCGCGCTACCATGCCTGGCTAATTTTTTGATTTGTTGTAGAGATGAGGTCTCATCAAGTTGCCCAGGTGGGTCTCGAACCTGCGGGCTCAGGCAATCCACTCACCTCGGCCTCCCAAAGTGCTGGGATTACAGGCTGAGCCACCGAGCCCGGCCTTCTTGCTATCTTTTTATTACCTTATTATAATCTGAACTAAACCTCTTCTGACTCTTCAGTTGTCCTTAATTTGTACTGACCAGATGGAGGCTGGGCCTTCACTGCCCAGTAAGGAGTAAATGGATACTTATTAAAGGAAATACATTTTTTAGGAAGGCAGGACACAGATCATCTGTCATTATTATAGTAGACAAGTGACCAGAGCCACTGGATTACTGGACCTGCTATTTCAGTTTACAAAGATGTGTCTTAAATATAGTGTTTACCCACTTAGAAGACTCCTTGAGGTTATGAGGTTTTTACTGAGAATTAAAATGGTATTAAAGCATATAGGATTATATTCTGAAGACTACAGTTAATTTCTAAAATGGTTATCCTTGATTTTAAGATTTGGATGCCTTTAAAAGTAGTTTTGCCAGGCACAGAAGCTCATGCCTGTAATCCCAGCACTCTAAGAGGCAGAGGCAAGAGGATCACTTGAACCCAGTAGTTCAAGACTGGCCTAGGCAACATAGCAAGACTTTGTCTCTACAAAAAAAATAAAAAAGTAGCTAGGTATGATGGCATGCACCTGTAGTTTCAGCTACTTGGGAGGCTGAGGCAGAAAGCATGTCAGAGCACAGGAGGTGTCAGGGCTGCGACAAGCCATGATTGTGCTATTATATTCTAGCCTGGGTTATAAAAAAAAGTAGCCATATTCATTATCTCTTTGCTATTGGTTTTAGTGAGCTAAACATATAAAAGAACTTGCAGAAATCATTTTTCCAAATTAATTAGATGTCTTAATAAAATTTTAAAATTAACATTAACTATTAGAGACATCCATTTTATTTTATTTTTGAGACAGAGTCTTGCTCTTTCCTAGGTTGGATTATAGTGTTGCAGTCATAGCTCACTGCAGCTTAGGACTTCTGGGGTCAAGCCATCTTCCTACTTGAGCCCCCTGAGTAGCTGGGACTACAGGCATGCATCACCTCACCTGGCTCATTGTTTCTTTTTCGAGACAAGGTCTTGCTATGTTGCCCAAGCTGGTCTGGAATTCCTGGACTCGGGATCCTCCCACTTCAGCTGTCCAAAGTGGGCTTACTGGGATTATAGATGTGAGCCGATGCGCCTGGCTGAGATAGCTTCTTAATAATACATTTCTCTGAAGTCCTTATTTTCAGTTTTGTGATTGAAAGTCATGCTTTTGTAAGAGAATAACTGACTGTTTCATGGCAGGCTTTGGAATCTCTCCTGGAAAAGAAACTGTCACCAAAAAAGGTGAAGAAATGTTTCAGTGAAATTCGGAGCAGATTTCCTGTTGGTAGCCAAACAACCTTAGATACATGGCCAAGTACATTACCGAAGAGTGAGAGGAGACCTTTTGTAGCAAAGGAGACATTTCCACAGGAAAAAAGTCGACCTTCAGTGGCAAAGATGCTCCTTGCTGGTATGTGTCTTCAAATATGTATTACAAGATACTTTAATCATTGAAATTATCTGGGCTTTAACAGTTACTACACTGAAGGGAAAGTCAGGATTTAGTACATAGTCCACAATAGATTAACTTTAACTGGGATCAGTACATAGCAACCAAGATACTTCCTTAGGCTGGAAGCTGGATATTCTTCCATATAGGAGAGTGGAGACAGTAAGATTTTCTTTTCCTTCATCATAGTGTTTTGACTACCCCGAGCAAATTCTTTTGGAGCTGGAAGTTGGAACCCTACTTTTAAAAAGTTTGCTATATTTTATTATTATTATGTATTTAATGCCAACTTCCCCCTTAAAAGTGGGCATATAATTATGTTTTGACTAGCAGTGACATAAGAATATATTTCCCTACATCCTCCCCAAGTACTACTTTATATAACAAAATTTAAAATTTTTTTCAAAAAATAGAAAAATGCTATCTTATTATCTTATATTACACTTCTCTGATTCCTAGTAAGGGTGATCATTTCATTCACATGTTCTTAGCCATGTTTATTTCCTGTTCTGTCGTTTGCCTATTCCCATTCTTGATCCCTTTTCCTGTTGGGTTATAAGTTTTTTGCTTATGGATGTATAGAAATATATTTGTTTATATGTTTTTATATATATATAAGATCTTAATCTTTTTTCAGTTACATATATTGCAGATATTTTCCCCTATTTAGTCACTCATCTTTGAAATGTGTTTATAATGTCCTTCCTGGTACAATTTTAATTTTGTGGGCAAATCATCCATCTTTCTTACGTATGGTATTTTAATATTTGATAAGACAGGCCTCTTTTTCTTCTTCTTTTTGAAAATTTTGAAAATAATGTCATTCCTTATCTTTTCTGAGGAATTTAAGAATGAGCTTGTCAAGTTCCATGAAAATTACTATTGAGATTTTGATTGGTATTATATCGAGTTTATATAATAATTAGGGGAAAAATGACATTCTTACAGTATGGAGTCTCTCCCTGCAATTATTCATACCCTTTTTCCACCTCTTTATTTTTGCATATAGGTTTTATTAATTTCTTGTTAAGTTTATTTCTAGTTTTTATATTTTATAGGTTTTGTTTTTTGCTTTTTTTTTTTTTAAGGCAGGTTCTCACTCTGTTGCCCAGAGTGCAGTAGCTTGATCATAGCTCACTGCAGCCTTGAACTCCTGGGCTCAAGTGATCCTCCCACCTCAGTCTCTTGAGTAAGTAGCTGGGGCTATAGGTGTGTGCTACCACACCCAGCTTTTTTTTTTTTTTTTTTTTGAGAAATAGGGTATAGCTGATCTTAAACTCCTAAGCTTGAGGCTGATCTTAAACTCCTAACCTCAAGCAATCCTCCTGTCTCCCAAAGTGCTGGGATTGTAGGTGTGAGCCACTGTGCCCAGCCTATTTTATAGTTTTTATAGCTAGTGTGAATAGGAAATTTATTTTCATTATGTTAAATTTGTTATTGCTACTTAAAGGAAAGTTTTAAGTAGCAATAACAAATTTGGATTTGTACATTACTCTTATAGCTTTGACTGTGCTGAATTCTCTTATTTGTTATGATACTGTATTTTGTTGGTTCTGAGGTACACATTTGAACATTTCTGAAATTGGGGTGTATTCTTAAGTGATGATAACTTATAATTAAATGTAACATTTTAAAATTGTAAACATTTAAAGCAACATTTCAAAATACTTGATGCATAAAGTAATGATGTATCTTATAATTGATATTTTAGATTTGATGAAATATGGGATTTTGTTAGTTAATTCTTTTGTATTTTTCCAGATAGGTGAGATCTCCTATAGACAATTATGGAAAAAGCCAGTAAATTAGTTTTCTTTTTTTTTTTGAGTTGGAGTCTCACTCTGTCCCCCAGGCTGGAGTGCAGTGGCATGCTCACGGCCACCCAGCATTGACCTGCGGGCTCAGGCAATCCTTCCACCTCAACCTTCCAAGTAGCTGGAACTATAAGCACGTGCTACCACGTCCAGCTAATTTTTTGATTTGTTGTAGAGACAAGGTCTCAATAAGTTTCCCAGGCAATTCTCGAACCCATGGGCTCAGGCAGTCCCCTCACCTTGGCCTCCCAAAGTGCTGGGATTACAGGGTTGCGCCATAGTGCCTGGCCTAGTTTTCCTTTTTTATTTAAAGTAGAACATACAAAAAAATATAAAGTAGAAAAATGCAAAAAATATAAACTTACAACTTAATTAATTGTCAGAAAACAAAAGCATTTCTATAACTATCCAAGTCAAGAAATAGAACATTACTAGCATCTACAAAATTCTCCTTGAATACACCAATCTTTATCTCTTTCTTCTTCCCCAAATTATTATTGTTCTGACTTTTTAATACCGTACTTTGGTTTTGCCTGATTGGAAACTTTTTAAAAATGGAACTACACAATAGATATTCTTTTGGGATTGACTTCTTTAACTTAACACTTTGTGAGATTAATCTGTTTTGTTTGTGTAGCTGTGATTGTTAATGTTCTGTGATTGTTAATGTTCATTGCTGTATTGTATGACTATCGTTATTTATTTATCTGTTCTATTGTTTGAATCATTGAGTCGTTTCCAACCTTGGATGATTATAAAGAAAGCCACTATATCTTCTGTATGTCTCTTGGTACATGTGTGCATGCATTTCTGTTAAGTATGTTCCCAAGAGTATAATTGTTAGACCATAGTGTATGTGTTTGTTCAATAATAGTGATAAAGTTTCTTCTTGAAAGTAGTTTTATCATGTTATAGTCCCACCAATAGTATATGAGAAAGTTGCTACATGTCTTTGTCAGAACTTGTTATTAGTTTTTTAAATTTTAGCCACTTGGTTGGTGTGTAAATTCATCATTGTGGTTTTCATTACATTTTCTGGATGACTAATGGTGTAAACATTTTTTAATATATTTATAGGCCATTTAGGTGTGTTTCGTAAAGTACCAGTTCAAATCTCTTGCTCTTCCTGTCTCCCTCTCCATCTCTTGTCTCTCTTTCACTTTCTTTCTTTTCTTTCTCTCTCCCTCTCTTGTTTTTATTCATTTGTAGCTTTTTTTCAGGAATATTCTATTTGTGGAACCTTTCTCAGTTATTGGTGTTATAAATATCTTAGAAATAAGATGTGACTTGCTTTTAAATATCTCAGTGGTGTATTTGATGAACAGAATCCTTAATTCCACTATGGTTCAATTAATTAATCTTCTCCTGTTGTTTTTATATCCTGTCTAAAGCTTCTCTTATGTCACGGTTAAGAAGACATTTTTCTGATGTTATTTCCTAGAAAAGTGTTATTTTCTTCTAGATGAATAGCCAGTTGACCTAGCACTATTTGTCGAAAGGATTATTCTTGGGGAGGGGGGCACACCTCATCAACAAGGATACCTGCATAATGAACATTTGTATACCTAACCCTGAATTGTATACCACATATTTAAAATAAAAAATTAAAATTAAAAACAAAGGATTATTCTTTCCCCCAAAGCGTTATGCAGTGGCAATTTGTTATTAATCAAGAGTCCACATACGTGTCTGTCAATTTCTGAACCCTCTGTTCTCTTGCTTTGATCCAATTATTGATCCTTAAATCAGTGCTACACTTATTTAATTATTCTATCTTGATATACAGTTGAACAACTTTTCCCACATGTCCTTTTTCCAGAATGTTTTTTGGCTAATCTTAATTCTTGGTATTTCCTTAGAAATTTTAGAATTGGAATTCAATTCACTGTTTTCCATCAAACCCCCACCCTTCCTCCAAAAAACCAAAAGTCAACCTATTGGAATTTTGATGGGGAGCACCAAACCTCCTCCCCTGTTACCCTCTCTAAAAAGCCAAAAAACAGCTTGTTGGAATTTCAGTGGGGAATCGATATCTTTACAATATTGGATTTCCAAATCCACAAGCAGAGTATATCCCTCCATTTATTTTAGTTGTCTTTAAATACTCTCAGTAGTTATAGATACACAGTGTGTATCTATATATATTATATATATATAGATCACACACATATATATAATTTGTTTATGTGTGTGTATGATCTTGTTTATCTTTCATTAGATTTACTTCTTAGTATTGATATTTTCAGTGCTCTCATTTAACTCTCATTTAAAAAATTTAATTTCCAATGCTTATTGCTGGTCTGTAGACATACATTTGATTTTGATTTTTATGTATTGACCTTGTATCCAGCAACCTAGCTAAGTTCATTTTTTTTTCTTTCTTTAAAAATGAGAGCACTGAAAATTGCACATACTCAATTTTTTTTTTTGAGTCGGAGTCTCACTCTGTCACCCAGACTGGAGTGCAGTGGCCGCTTCCGGCCACCGCAGCCTCGACCTGCTGGGCTCCGGCGATCCTTCCACCTCAGCCTTCCGAGTAGCTGGAATTACAGGCGCGCGCTACCACACCCGGCTAATTTTTGATTTATTGTAGAGATGAGGTCTCGCTGCCCAGGCGGGTCTCGAACCCGCGGGCTCAGGCAATCCACTCACCTCAGCCTCCCAACGGCGTGGGATTACAGGCTGAGCCACCGAGCCCGGCTTCAATTTTTTTTTTAATGCCCAGACTAGTCTAAAACTTGGGCTCAAGCTATCCTCCTACCTCAGCCACCCAAATAGCTAGGATTATAGGCACATGCCATTGTGCCCAGCAGCTTATTTGTTTCTAATAATTTATCTGTAGATTGTTTTGCTATGTATTCGTATCATCTATTAACAATAGCTGGTTTATTTCCCCCTTTCTAATCTTTATTCTTTTTATTTTTTCAGTAGTTTTCTGTTTTTGTTTGTTTGATCACTGATATAAAGATATCAGTGTAGATGACTGGTATAAAGATATGTTAAAATCTCTTGTAATACTTGAGATTTTCTTAATTTCTCATTTCATGCCTGTTGATTTTTTTCTTCATGTATTTTGAAGTTGTGTTGCTAGGTGCATAAGAGTACATCTTTTTAAATGGATTTTATATGTTGTTATTAAATGTCTATCTCTTTTAAGGTCATTTACTTTGGGTTCTGTTTTTTTCTGAAATTAACATTACTTAATCTATTAACTTGTTTGGCATTTACCTGAATAGCATTTTTCATCCCTTTATGCTCAGTCTTTTTTTGCTGTTTTATTTTAAGAATGTCTCTTGTAAACAGTTTATTATATGAACTTTTTCCTACCTTATTTTGTTTTTCATTTGTCAAAGTTTTGTCTCTTTGTTGTAGTTTACTGTATTACTCAAGATTTTCTTTTTTTCATTTTTTTCTTCTGTTAATTTGAAAATCATACTTGTGTATCAGTCCAGAATTCAGTTGATTTATTTCTCAACCTGCCACTATTCTGTGGAACTTTAATGATTTAGTGCTCCACCTCTAACATGAATGTAACTGCAAGAGAAGGGAAATACCAAACTTTTTTCCTACTGTCACTCACTCAACACTTTCCATACTTTACTTCTGACACTAGATGTGGGATTTTTTCACCATACCAAGCAGTTCTCCAGTGGACACCAATTGGATGTCCTGTAATTCAATTCAGTTCTGATACTGTCTACCTGGGGTGAGAGTCAGATCCCACAGGTTAAGACTCAGGCCCATGTAACTGCCCCCAATCACAAGTCCTGGGTTGTGACCTATGCTCCTGACTGACCGGCTGTAAATTAGAGTTCCCTTGGCCCACTCCTGGGGTTTGCTAGGTTAGGTCACAGAGCTCAAAGAAACACTTTTCTTTACCCATTTATTGGAAAGGATATTACAAAGGGTACAGATGAACAACCAGATGGAGGAAATGAATAGGGCAAGGTATGTGGAAGGGGTGGGGAGCTTGAATGTTATCTCCAGATGCCATCCTCTAGGAACTTCCATGTATTTAGTTACCTGGGAACTCCTCTAACCCTCTAGTTAAGAGATTTTTACGAAGGCTTCATCACATAGGCATGATCAGTTATCAGCTCAGTCTCCAGCCTCTCTCCCCTTCTGGGAGGATGGGTTAGGACTGAAAGTTCCAAGCTTCTAATTAATGGCTTGGTCTTCCTGGTGACCAGTTGCCATCCAGGAGCCCTCCAGAAGTTACCTCCTCAGAACAAAAGATGCTCCTATCACTCAAGAAATTCCAAGGGATTAGGAGTTCTATGTTAGGAACTGGGATAAAAGACCAAATATTAGAACAAAAGATGCACCTAGTGCTCCTAATGCTCAGGAAATTACAAGGGTTTTAGGAGCTATGTGCCAGAAACCAGGACAGAGACTAGATATATATTTTTTTACAATGTCACAATAACAAAACCTAATTTATTTAATTGTCATTAGATATTTATTCACTTTAATGGGATATTCTCTTCCCTTCATTGGTAGATAGGTAGAACTAATATAGTATCTTCCTTTTACTCAGAAGTCTGCCTTTGCCAACCTTTCTCTTGATGATGGGTGTCATGTCTATTTGCCTTTATATCCTTTATGACTAGATCAGCATCTGTCATATAACTCTTAAGTGCTTATTGAAGGACTCTATATAGACGTGTAGTTGAATAAGAAAAGACTTCTGAGCAGCCAATCACAATATGCAGAGAACATTCCAGACCTGCACGAAGAGATGTGTTTCCTAAATGAGTTAGAAGATTTGAGGTGCCCATCAACTGATTAGTGAAGACCAGCTTCAGAGAGAAGTGGGAAAACCTGCTAATCTAAAACTCATTATAGAAACACATATAGGACAGCTTGAACACAAATGGAGAACACTTGGGCCAAGAGGACCTAGATCTGGTCCGAGCTTTGCCAGTTTGTGATCTTGGGTTAATCCTTAATCTTGCTGAACCTTAATTTTTTTCATCTGTAAGTTGGGAAGTATAGTCCTTATTTTTTATGACTGCCTAAGTAGCAAATTAAATAAAATAATTGCTAAATGCAATAAAGATGTAAGATGGTATTTTTAGTTCATAGTAATAGCCCCAAGTTTTTAAGAAATGGCTAGATTATGTTAGGCATATTCTAACTAATAAAAAAATCTTTGGTGACTATTTTAAAGTGAGTTTTGTGTGGTCATAAAGAAATAAGCTTCAGTTCTCTGGAAAATATATTTATGGGAAACAGTGCCATAATTTCTAACAGGGCATAATGAATGGGTATGGCTTGGGACTGAAAGTTAAAAGACTTGGCTTTCCACTTACTTTCTTTGTGACCTTGAATAAAACACTTAATTCAAGGATGTAGTACCCTTTTTCTTATTTGTGTTTTTTATTTGTCTTTTTTTTTTATTATCTGGATTTCAGAAGGTTATAGTCTTCTGTTTCTTTTTTAGGTATCACTACCTAATTCTCCCATTCTGATTTCCTAAGATCACCTCTACTCCATTCACCCCTAAAAAAAAATGTCCTAGTAAGCCACCCTGGTGGACAGCCAACCCTCTTGTGCCCTCTTCATTGGGGATATATGCTTGAACTTGATTTGATCGGCTATCTTGTAATTTACATAATTATTGGCTGGTACAGTTTTTTAGCAGCTCCTGAGATGTTCTTGCAGTGGCTGATTGCACTAGTATAACTTGTCAGCTATAAGGATGGTGGCTCCCTTCCCACCACCAGCAGTGTCCTCATATTCACGCCTGAAACTTATACTGCGTTTACATGCTGATTTGTTCATATCACAATTGAAAAGATGTCAGGACCCTAGAGTCAGAGTTGCTTTGATGTATGTAAACTTGGGCATTGATAAATAAGTTGCATACTGATAATTCAGTTGTATCATTCTTCCAATTTATTATTTTCTTACTGTTTAATTTCTGTAGCTTTAAAAAGTACCCAATTAAAGAAGATGTAATGCAGGGGAATGTAGGAGAATATATGCATCACTACCTAATTCTCCCATTGACTTACTGCTATTACAGTAGTCTAATGTAGTTTTCCTTTGATAATGAAATATTTTAAATATACAGAAAGAAATTGAAAGAATAAACATTGTGTAGCCATTACTCAAATTTAACAAATTTTAACATTTTTGCTTCATTAAAAAATTTTTTTTTCCCTAAAAACAAAATACAGCACAGATTGAGTATCCCTTATCCAAGATACTTGGGTCTAGAAGTATTTCAGATTTTAATTTTTCTGGATTTTGGAATATTTGCATTGTTCTTTCTGGTTAAGCATCCCAAATCTGAAAAAGCTGAAAGCCTCCAATGAGCATTTTCCTAGAGCATCGGGTTGGCACTCAAAAAGTTTAGGATTTTGGGACATTTCAGATTTCGATTGGGGATTTGGGACGCTCAACCTGTAGTTCCCCCTTATCAGCAAGGGATACATTCCAAGACCCCAGTGGATGCCTGAAGCTGAGAATAGTACCCAATCGCTGTTGTTTAGACCATGTTTCCATTCATGTCCTTCACCCACTAATTTAATGCCTTTTTCAGCTTCACTAAGCATTGATCACATACCATGGCCATAACTTTTGCAGTTTGAGATGTGACAGCAAAACTAGCATGCATTTCTTTTTTTTTTTTGAGTTGGAGTCTCACTCTGTCACCCAGACTGGAGTGCAGTGGCCGCTCCCGGCCACCGCAGCCTCGACTGCTGGGCTCCGGCGATCCTTCCGCCTCAGCCTTCCAAGTAGCCAGAATTGCAGGCACATGCTACCATGCCCGGCTGATTTTTTGGTTTATTGTAGAGATGAGGTCTCAGTGCCCAGGCGGGTCTCGAACCCGCAGGCTCAGGCAATCCACTCACCTCAGCCTCCCAAAGGCACGGGATTACAGGCTGAGCCACCGAGCCCGGCTTAGCATGCATGTCTTATTCCTTCTTCACAATTTCACAGATAGTGTTTTTTTTTCTTTCTTTATTAAGTGGAGAATTTTCACCGTTTAACTTAAAGGAGGCACTTTCCAACTTCTTTGGCATATCTGAATTGTCACCATCTCTGCTCTTGCACTTTGGGGTCATTATTAAATCAAGTAAGGGCTACTGGAACACAAGGACTGCTGTACTGAGAACTGAGATGGTTACTAAGTGACTAATGGGCAGGAAACTTCTACAGCATGGATACACAATTTAGAACTTAAGAGTTGTTTATTGCTAGAATTTTTCTTTTATATTTTTGGATCCGTGGCTGATGACAGGTAACTGAAACCATGGGAAGCAAAACTGTGGATAAGTGGGACTCTACTGTGTGGCAGGTACAGTTGAGGCTCCTTTTATATATATTTTTCTCCTCATTCCATTTTCCTTCCTACCTCACTAGAGGTACTATTGTTATTATGGACCTTTTCTGTTTTTATATTGTACTGCTTATGTATCTTTCCATAAACCATATAAGGTGTTGTTTTATATAAATGATATCTTACAATATGCATCATTTTACGGTTTGCTTCCTTAACTTATGTTTATAAGGATTTTTCATATTGATACTTGAATTCTAATTTATTCATTTAATTGTATAGATTTTCCTTATATGAATATACTGCAGTTTGTTTTTCAGTTCTTCTTGTTGATGGATGTTTGGGTTGGTTGTTTTTTGCTTTTATAAACAATGAGGAAGTGATGTGAATATCTGTGCTCATGGCCTCTTGTGTACACATGAGTTCCTCTAGGCTGAGTACTTACCTGGGAGTGAAATTGCTGGGTTGCAGTGTTTGTGATTTCAACTTTACCAGTGCAATCAAGTTATTCTTCAAAGTAGTTGGACTAGTTTACTCCTGTACTAGTAGTTTGTGAGAGTACTTGCTTTTCCACATCTTTTGAGGGATATGAAATGGTATCTTATTGTTTGAATATTTCTGATTCTAGTGAAGTCGATCATCTTTTCATATTTTTTTGACAATTCAGGTTTTCTGTTGAAATTGCCAGATTCTGTCCTTTGCCTATTTCTCTATTGGATTGTTTATTTTTCTTATAGTTTTGTAGAAGTCTTTGTATAGCCTAGATATCAGTTTTATGTTATGTACAATACAGGTGTCTACTTTCAGACTTTGGCCTATCTGTTGACATTATGGTGTCTTTTTGTCATACTCATTGGTTTGTCATGCTGCCTTTGTCATATCCATGCTGTTTCACTGATTTCTGTCCATTCCTGCGTCACTCCCACACTGCCTTAAATATTACAGCTTTATCTCTAAAATTTTATCTTTGGTGGATTAAAACTCTTGTCTCTACCCCACTCACCATTTTTTAGTTCTTCAAATTTATTTGGGCTATCCTTGGAATTTTACTCTTCATATGAATTTTAGGATTACCCTGTTTAGATCCATTTTTTAAAATCTGTTGAGATTTTAATTGAATATGCATTTGAAATTATAGATTACTTTGGGAAAATTGACATCCTTAGAATCTGTTCCTTTATGAAAACAGTTTATTCAATTTTCTTTCATGTCCTTTAACTTTTAATTTTTTTCTGTAAAAAGTCTTGTACATCTTTTATTAGATTTCTTCCTACGTGCCTTATAATTTTTTTGCCAGTGTTAATGAGATTTTTTTTCTCTTTATAGTTTCTATTATTTTGCTATGTGGATATGGTAGTGATTTTTATTTGTCAATCTTTTTATATTCAGCAACCTTGCTGACCTCTCTTAGTTGTAATAGGTTGTCTGTAGATGCTTTTGGATTTTCTGTATAGACCATTATCTCATCTTCATATAAAAGCAATTTTTTTTTCCTTTTTCATTGCAGGTTGAATGTCATGAATGGATTTCAGACTTTATTCTATATTACATTAGGAGCCACTGAAGGTTTTGAACAGAGAACAACATTCAAATATTTACATTTTAGAAAAACAATTTTGGTAGCAGATGAAGTTGTGACGATAAACAAGGGATCAGTTAGGAGATGCTGTTATAGTCACAAGATGTTGCAAACCTGACCTTGGGTAGTAGCAGAAGGCAAGGAAGGGCAGAGATAAATGTATGAGATATTTTAGGATTAGGATCAAAGGGACCAGGCAAATGAGTAAATATGGGAGCTAAGATTCAGGGAGTCAACCATGACACCTAGGTTTCTGCTTGTAAAACTGCAATAGTATTCATAAGAAGAGAGCAAGTTTTGCAAGAAAATACCTGGTTTTCAACAGGGCTAGGAGAGATATTTGAAGCTTATCTGTGTATAATCATTCTCCACAATTTGAATGGCATTTCTTCAGTTTGTCTTTCTGAAATTTCCACGTAGATAAGTATCAGCCTGATATAGACCTTCCAGTGACCCAGAGGTTGGAAAACGAGCTTGATTTATTAGATGTGAATATCCTTCCGGAAGACGCCCCATTTATTGTGGACCAAAGTGCAAGCTTCAAAGATGAGGCATTAGCTCTGGCCGAAACAAAAGCAATGAAAAAGAAGTCTGTGACTGAGAATGTGCCATTTAGGAAGAAAGATACTCTGGCGCCAGCAAGACTACAGCAAGTATGAAGTCATTCCTTTCTTTTGGCCAATTTATATTAATCTGACATTGTCCAAGGTCACATAAGCTAGTATGCAGTGGGGCCAGGGTTTGAGTTCTCAGACAATTTTATGCTAGAGCCCCTAAGTCTAACTATCTAAGTTATTTATATATTTTAACAAAAGATAACAATTTTTAATATTGTTACTAGAAAAGGATATTCTTTCTTGTCCTAATTCAGTAAGACCCTAACTAATTTGATACCAGTGTCTTAATTGGGCAGGCTGTTTTAAAGTGCAGTTTTTTTCTGCATCTGATTTGGAAATGTGAGACTTGAGGGGATTAAGATTTGGTTTCTGCTAAAGATAAAGATCAATAATAATCACTGACTGCACTCCAGCCTGGGAGACGTGAGACTCCAACTCTAAAAAAAATAAAAAATAATAATAATCACTGAATATTAAAAGGCATCCTAGGGTGAGTGCTTTCTTATATGGCTTTGGGAACCAGATGGGTTGTTAGAACTTGATCTGAAACTACATTATATTTTAAACTTCTGTTTAAAACTTACTTAAGACCCTCCAGTAGAAAACAAACCAGAAGCCTACCTCCTAGTCTGAAAGCCCGTATTGTAGTCACTGCCTTTTTATGGTGCTATCCAAAGTCTTCTGTAGCAAACCTATATATTGTCAGGTAGCTTCAGAAAAAGGAGTTTAGCACTTATTGCCAATTACTGACAGATAATGGATTAGGATCAAGTCTTTATTCCTTCCCAAGCAAACTGTTAGGGGGGCCATTGGGAGATCAGAATTGGACCTGTAAGAATTCAGTTTGGTACTCTTCTCCAGAGACAGAGTCTCATTTTCTATGGCATTTTAAAATAGCTTGATTCATTCCATTTAAAACTAAGGCTTAGAGAGTTTAAGTATTTTAACTAAGAATGCTTTATAGTTTACCTCAGCACAATTTGAAATAAAGTTTTTTTTGGTGTATTTAGAAAAAAGTTATAAATAAATAAGTATTGTATATATAGTTCATATATTTAAAGGTGACAGAGCTAGGAATTCCAATTCTATTCCCTGTACTCCACCCCTGTCCCCTGCTAAGTTTGCTTCAGGGTAATTAACCCCTCCCCCAAATTTCTACCATAGTACTTTCTACTTAGGCTTTACTCAATTGATACTTGAATAGCATGGAGAGCTTGGAGCTTCAGTGAGTCAGAGGTTGAAACCAGAGTTTCTTCGATATTCATTTATAATTCATACTTATCTCTTACAGCAACTCCACAAAGCTGAAAGAAGTAGACAAAGCCAACCTCACAGTAAAATCAGGTTGCAACAGACAACAGTCTCATCCAGATTAAAAATGAACCGGCAGCCTGTGAGAGACCACAGGGCTCCTTGGATGCCTACAAACCCCACATCCCCACCAGCATCTCCTAAATGGTATGTAAAAATTCAAGGGATCATTTGGGTATGTGATTCTATTTTCCATCACAGATCAAAGGTGACCTATAGCTTAGAGCAAATGAAGTAGCAGTCTTAATTCTTCCCATTAAGAAAAAAAATGCTTATTTGGGTGGTAATACATGAGAAATTTTCGTCCAGAAACTTGTTGGTTCCTTTTGCTGCCTGATTGGTTTGAGTCACTACCCAAGCACTCAATAGATATCTGTCATTGTATGGAGGCTCATGGGCTTCTTTTCACTTGTCTCTTCCCTGCTTGAGACCAGGGACTTATGTTTGAATATCTGGCATATAGTAGGCATTCAGTAAATCTCTGCTGAATAAACAACGTATTTTTAAATAATTCTAGTACCAAGTCAAGATAATTATGAACTATAAAACCATATAGATTTTATTGACACAGTCTTAGCCACAGGGGACAGTTAGGATAGTGTTAATGTTACTTCCTTGTCACCCTCATTTGTAGCACATGAAGAATGAGGAGCTGCCATTTTGCAGGGTAAGAGAAAAGGGAAGTAGGGTCCAGTTAGCTGGAAATAGTCTTGGTTAAAGGTAAATGAGAGCTTGTTTGCCATGGACAGTAGTTCTTGAAAACACAGTAGAAAGGACCAGGAGGTGGAACAGAAAAAAAAGGGCCAAAAAGCAGTAGTGAGGGAGGAGAACAAGGGAGAAGATAGGGGACTGAAGGGCTCTGCTCTTCAGAGCCATCAGAAGTTGGGGTGAGGAGCCCTCTAAGATTACAAATGATTCTGAAGAAATAGTTATGCTCATTCATCAACTCTAATTTTAAAGTTACAGAAACAGAGTTTAGAGAATTTAATGTCTTGCTTGTGTTACAGAGCTGCATCTGAAATCCAGTCTTTTGATTTCATAATGTGCTCTTTTGTTGTTATTACTCTGTTCTACTTTCTGTATTTTTATATACAAATATTAATATTGGAGACGTGCATTCAGTTAGTAAGTTCATTTGTGGAAGTTTGTACTGCAAACCAAATAAACAATGGACTGTCTTTTAGAGTATGTTCTTGGTGGGTGGAGGAGGGAGGTCGATAAGGTTTCTGGACTCACAGTGCTGTATTGGGCCTTATAGAGGTGCAGATTGCCTTAATAATATGCAATGTGTCCTAAATCTACATATTATAATAGGGTTTTTTGGCATTCACCCAGTGTTCTGTAATTGACCATTGTTTTTTCATTTTTTCAAAATAGTGATAGCTGCTTGGAAGCAAAGGAAAATTTCTCCCCTTTGACACTGAGCTTGAGTGCTGGAAGATCTTACCCTTTTTCACATTAGCTTCCTATTTATGGCCCTGTGCTATAGATCACCATTTAAGTTAATGCTCTTGTCTGCTCTGAGCTGACCCCTATTTGGATGAGTCATTGGACATGAAGTGGATGATTACAAAGGTATCATTTTCCATTTTTTGCAGTGCTGCATGGCTAAAGGTGAAGTCTAGCCCTCGAGATGCCACAAGAGAGTTTCTCCACCAAGAAGATACTACAGAGGAGAGTCCATTGAAAGGTGTTATTGAGCATGAAGCAGCCAGGTTTGTGATGGTATTTTTCAAATATTTGAAAATTAAAGGGCTTCTTTTACAGAGCCTCTGAAGTAAACCCTTTCTTCTCTTTCCTATGTATAAAGTTGATTATTTAAAATGTAGATTAGTAAACATTTCTGTCAAACTATATACTTTACAGTGAACCCCCGATTTTATTCCTTCTTATTTCATTTGTTCAAAAATTATGTTATGTCTGTTGTGTATCCTTCGCTAGTTTTGTAAATGGCACTGTTGTGAGCTCTATAGAGACTTTATGAAAAAAGGGTAAACAGGACATAACCCCAGTCCCTGTTTATTTACAGTCAGTAGAGAGAATATGTAATTAATGATCATTTAAGATAGAACATGGTATGTAACCTAAGAACTGGGAGAGTTTAGAAGTGGGGGAGAGGTTACTTTTTTACTGCAGAAGTTTAGGCTTCATGGAGAGAGATGGAAATTAAACTAGGACTTGAAGAACAGACATGATTTAATATGGGGAGAAGGTGAGACTATTCCATAAGAAGAGAACTGTGAAAACAGTTGCTCTACATTTTTTTGGCTGAAATTATTCTTTCAATTATGGGAAAGCAAAAATGAAAGTTGTTCAAATAAGTAACTCGATAATAGTCACATATCCTAAACCAAAAGAATCAATGCTGTTTTATATATAACAAAGTTGTTCGCAGTTAACCTTTTCTTTTTATGTAACTTCAGTATGCCTAGGGATCCATTTCTTTGTCTAAACTTGAAGATATAGCAAGGTTTTGTTTTAGTCTAACAAGAAATTCCAAGTACAGGTGATGGCTAATTTTCTTGAGAACCTTTGGAAGCAGTTTCTTGTTGCTCTGCACACTAACTCAGACTGCTTTTGTACGTATATATCATTTCACATAAAAATGTTCTGAAGAGCTTTATAGGTACAGAGAAGTTATGTTACCTGCTGAATCCCTTAATGGAGCCAGGATTGGGGGTGGTGGTGGTAGGGTCTTAACTTCTAGCCTGTTTCTTTATTAATGATATCCTACAGTGTTGAGGCAGAATTGGTCTGACTCTTTGACTGTCTGCTAGGCTCGCTTGGCTTGATGCTGAAACTTCCAAAGGATTGAAGGGACCAGAAGAATTAAAAGCCAAAGAAATGGACAAAATGCAAAAACAGAGGTAAATATTTGTTTATGAGGTGGAAAAAGGTAAGCAGGCTTATTCTATATCATCTAGCTATTTTGACAATGAATTGATTGTTTGGGTCTGGCTTACTTTATATGTTTATTGGCTGTCTACCTCCTCAAAACACTGTGAAGTCACCTAAGATGCCTATGCTGGAGCCAAGATTGGAGCCCCAGAAAGTCCTGACTACTTTGAGGAGATGTGTTGTGATTATTTACTGTTTTCTAGGCTCGACTGGCTTGATGCTGAAACTACTAGAAGAACAAAGGAACTGAATGAACTTAAAACTGAAGAAATGGATAGACTTCATAAATTGAGGTATGTGTTTGTTTTTGAGGAAGTATAGCAGTCACATGCCTATTCTAATCTATCTAGGTAGTTTTGGCAACTAACCTGGACTATTTAGGCCTAACTTCATTACATGAATGAGTGAATGAATGAATCAATACCTCTGTTCCATATGTATTATACCATATTTTTGCTAGGGAATTATTTTTTGTTTGGAGTTTGAAGGAGAACTGAGAAAACTTCTACAGTTTTTCTGTCTAAAAAGATTAGAGTCCTATATTTGTTTCTTTGCTTGTACTACCCTCAAAGGTACTTTTCTCTAGCCAGATGCCAGTCTTTCTGAGGGAGGTTAGTGTTCATTTTCTGCTCGTATGAGTAAATGTGTAGACACTTTTGTTTCATATGTTAACTTGAATGCAGTTTCAAATGTCGTTGCCTTTTTCCATTCACTCCCTAAGGTTACCGCCTAACCATAGGTGTAAAAAATTTGTTAAAAGGTTTAGTTGAGCTACTGCTACTGCTGCTGCAATTGGCTCATTTTTCCAGCTGTGGTAATAATTTGCCCTGCAGCCAAGTTAACAGAACATTCATTGAAACAGCTGTGCATTCTGTCACCGTTCTTGATAGAGTGTTCAATCTCAGGTTAAAAGGGGTTCTATCATTAGAGGGACAAGATTTTTTTGTCTGGTTAAGATTTCAAGTCATACAATCACAGAATCTTAGGATTTGAAGGATATTTTTTCCCCACCTGATGCTTTCAGCCCCTCTGTATTATCTCCATGAAATAACTGTGCAGCTTATTCACACATACCCTCTGTGATGAGAGGTCACTATTGTCTGAGGGAGTTCATTTCTTGTTCATCTATAGCTAGTAGAAGGTGCAACCTTAGATTGTGCTGAAATTTGACTACATGTGGACTCCTACCCACTTGTCCTTTGGGCAATATAGCAAAAGATTAATCCTCTGTACCTATTTTTCCTTTTGTGTGTTTTTAATTAAAAAAATTAATGTATCATACATATAGAAGAACATACTAAATGCACATATGCAGTCCAAAATGTTACACCCGTGTAGCACCCACCACAAGTTGAGAAATCAATCATTGCTGCTACTCTAGGAGTTTCCAGTATGTCCCTTCTCTTATCACCCCAGAGGCACCCCTTTTAGCACCCCAGAGGCAACTGCTATCCCGATTCTTGTGATAATTTTTTATTACCCTTCTTCATAGATCTATCACCTATGTATGTATCCCTAACCATATATTAATTTTGAAAAGTGAGAAACAAGCACAAACCTAGCTGAGCAAGGAAAGGGCATTGTTGCTGGTATTAGATGAAAACTCCCAGGGATAAATAAGTTGAATAGAGTCTGGTTTGTAATTGACTTGTGCTTCCCTGAGAGTTTTTAGGAGCCCCATCTCAGGAAGTCAGCAAGCAAAGTCATGAGTGAACTCTGGCAAATGTAAGTAGAAACTTCATTAGCAAAAGGCCAGGTATCTAGGCCAGCCTCACTTGTAGGGTTGGATCTCCTGTTTCCCATATTGTGTTGTAATCTTCCTTGGAATCTTGCTTGTTTTAGTGGAACACATCCTAATTTAGCTTCTTGAGAAAGGATTGAAAGTCTAAAAATATCTTTATTTGCTGATAGCCTTACTGTGTATAGAAGTTTTAATGAAAATGACTTTTATTGAACATTTTAAAATTAAACTTTTTGTTGTAAGATAATTGTAGAATCACATGAAGTAATAATACAGACAAATCTTGGGCAGCCTTTATCCAGTATTCCCCAATGGTAATATCTTGGGAAAATATAGTATATTACAACAATCAGAATATTAACATTGATATAGTCAAGAAACAGGATAGTCCTATCACCACAAGGGTCCCTCGTGTTGCCCTTTTATAGCCACACCTACTTTTCTCCTGCCCCCATCACTGCCTGGCTAAGTAATCCTTACAACCATTTATCTGTTCTCCCTCCTTATAATGTTGTTATTTCAAGAGTGTTATATTAGTGGAATCATATAGTATGTAACCTTTGAGATTGACTTTTTTCCCTTACATAATTCTCTGGAAATTCATGTATTAGTATTGCATTCCTTTTTGTTTCTGAGTAGTATTCTATGACTATTTAATCATTTGCCTGATATTTAATCATTCACCTGATAGAGAACATCTGGGTTGTTTCTAGTTTAGGGTTATTATGAATGTAGTTTCTATAGACATCTGTGTATGGGTGTTAGTATAAACACAAATTTTCGTGTTTTTCTGGGATAAATGCTCAGAGGGCGTTGTATGCTAGTTGTGTGTTGTTGTTGTTGTTTTCTAAACTGCCATACTGTTTTCCAGAGTGGCTTTCTCAGATCCCACCAGCAATGTTTGAGGAATCCAGTTGTTCTGCAGTTTTGCCAGCATTTGGTTGGTGTTACTGTGCTTTCTTTCAGGCATTCTGAGAGATGTGTAGTGGTATATCATTGTGGTTTTGATTTTTACTTCCCTAATAGCTAATGTTGAATATCTTTCACATGCTTGTTTGCTTTCTACTCAGTCTTTGCTAGCATGTGGCCTTGGGTTTTTCTGTAGTATTTAGCTGTAGTAGGGCAGTGATTTTCTAAAAGTTTTCCATCTTTCTAAGCTGTCTTTTTTTTAGTCCTTTGGCTAGAGAGAGTAGGCTTTTGTTGGAGGTTTTTTCATTTTCATTTTTGTTTACATCTACTGGTGTTTCCTGGTTGCTGGCTTTTCTAATACCTAGACTGGAATATAAGAGGCAAAAAGAAAACCCAGGGAACTCACTACTATATCATTCTTTGAATCCCATTGTCCCTAGCTGATCTGCCATTTCTACACTTTTCCAACTCCTTTTATGTTTGTTTATATGTAATGTCCAGAGTTCTTAGTTATACTTAATAGGAAGAATAGGGGAAAGTATACTTTATTCTACCTCTGCAGAAGCAGAAATATGATCAGAATTTTTAAAGCATTATTTCATTGCTTTGTTTCCAGTGAAAAATATGAATCTTGCTTTTTATCCTTCTCTAGAAACGTATAGATTCTTCTTTCTCCCCACTGGTCTGAAATTTTATAATGGTAAGACTTGGTATGGGTATATTTTCATTCATCGGTGGACTTTTTCAGTCTGGCAGTTTGTTTCCTTCAGTTCTGAGAAATAATCTTAACTTTACTTTGTGTATTTTTTTTTGCCTTTTTTTTTCTCTGTTTTCTCTTTCTGCAACTCCTGTTCTTTGATGTTGGACTTTTTGAATTGGCCTTCTGATTTTTTAAAATCTGGTTTTTGTTTTTTAGTGTTTTAAAAAGATTGCGGTCTTGCTCTGTCACCCAGGCTGGAGTGCAGTGGCATAGTCATAGCTCACTGCAGCCTTGAACTCCTTGGCTGAAGTGATTCTTCCTCAGCCTCCCAAGTAGCTAGGACTATAGATGTGTGCCACCATGTCCAGCTATTTAAACAAAAAGACAAAAATTTGTAGAGATGGAATCTCACTATGTCAAGGCTGGTCTTGAACTCCTTGGCTCAAGCTATCCTCCTGCTTGACTTCCCAAAGCGCTGGGATTATAGGCATGAACCACTGTGCTGGCTTCTTACCTGTTTTTTTTGTTTGTTTTTGTATTTTCTTTCTCTCTTCCACCCCTACCCCTACCTTGTCCCAGTGGGCATTTTCCACAGACTTTTCATTTAACCTGTTTTACCATTTCTGCTGTAGTATTTGAAATTTAAAAATTTTAAGAGCTCTGTTATATTCTCCAAATTTCTCTTACTTAGTAGTCTTCTATTCTTCTTTTGTAGTTGCAGTGCTGTTCTCTTTCTCTCTGAGTACATTAAGAATAGTTTTCCCCCCCCGCTTTGCTCTACATAATCTCTTTACTTCCTCAGAGATCTAGTAATCCTTGGCTATCTTCTGATGTTTAAATGTAGGGGACTAATTACTGATAAAAAATTCTCTGCATGTGGATTGGAATTAATACTTTAGTTTTTTTTTAAATTATTTTTATTGTGGTATAATTTACATATAGTGAAATCCAAAGTACTTAAAGGTACAGTTCAATGAGTTTTGACAAACCCTAACCAAAATAGATCATATACCCATCAACCTAGAAAGTTCCCACATATCCTTTCTGGTCATTCCCTACTCCACTCCCTACCCCATGTCCTTTCCTCACAGAGGCAGTTACTTTCTGATTTCTTTCACTGTAAGTAATTTTGCCTGTTCTTGGACTTTATATATAAATAGAATTATTGAGATCTACTCTTTTATGTCTGACTTCTTTTGCTCAACAAAATATTTGAGATTTGTCCACATTGTAGGTATATCAGTATAGTTCATTCATTTCATTGTAGAGTAGTATCCTATTTTGTGAGTGTACTGCATTCTGTTTTTTCATTCTCCTGTGAATTGTCATTTGGTTGTTTACCATTTATAGTTAGTATGAATAAAACTACTATAAACATTCTTACAGAAGCCTTTCTGTAGAAATATGCTTTCATTTCTTTTGAGTAAATACTTTGGAGTAGAATTTCTGGATCATAGGGTAGGCAGTTGCTTAATTTTATTAAACTGGTCGTATGAAAGAGTAGCATTTTATACTACCATTAGCAAGGCATAGAGGTTCTTTTTCAGTTGTTCCACATCATTTTAACAATTGGTTGTCAATCTTTTTAATTTTAGCCATTCTGATGAGAATGGGGGAGGGGATATCTCCTTGTCGTTTTAATTTGCATTTCCTTGAAGACTGATGGGTAGCTTTTCTAGTTCCAGTAATAATTGTGAAGTATCTGTTCAAGTATTTTTCCTAGTTTTTAATTGTTTTTCTTAATTATATTGATTTGTTTGAGTTCTTTGTATTTTCTGAATGTAATTTCCTTGCCAGGTATATGTGCATCAAATATTTTCTCACAGTACTATGGCTTGCCTATATATCTTCTTAGGAGTGTCATTTGATGAGTAGAAGCTTTAAGTTCTGATAATGACAAGCTTATCAATTTTTCTTTTATGGTTAATCCTTTTTGGAGAACTAAGGAATTATTGCCTATGTTATGATCTCAAAGATTTTCTCCCAGGTTTTCTTTTAAATGCTTTATAATTTTAGCTTGTATTTTTATGTTTGTGATCCCTTTTTGACTAATTTTTGTGTATGAGATGAGTTACTGATAAAAGTTCATTTTTTTCTTTATGGATATCTGACTGCTCCAGCACAATCTGATGAAAAGATTAATATCAAACTTGTACTTTACTCTCAGGTCATCTGGGTAGACTTTGTTAAGGACCCTTAAGTTGGTCTTTAGGTCTTTCCTTTGGGGTAGGTCAGACTGCTCAGAGAAGAGTTTTCTGACCTTCTGCCCAGAGAGTAAGGATCTGGATATTGGTGTCTTAGGAACTAAGGTGGGGAAGAGGGCTATGAGTTTAACCACTCAGCAGTCAGCATGCATACATGACCTTCTCTTTTCAGTGTGGTACCTACAACCTCAACTGTGATTGGTTGCCCCTAGTCAAGAGACTTCTACCCCTAACCCCCAAGAATGAGCAGCCAGATTTCTTTTAGAGTTGGAAAGAGGCATGAAGTAGGGAAAGGGACCTAGGAGTCTAACTTCTTAAACATCATTTGACTCTTCTCTTCCATTTTTAAGCCACCTCTTCCAACTTAGCCCAGCCCTAGGTGTACACGGTACTACCAGTCATGTGCCTGATTAAGGCAGCAGTGCAAATTGTGTAGGTTCTAGTTTTTCCTATTGCTGGCCTAGAGGTCAGCTTGCTCAGGTCAAGTGAGCTAGTTATCACTTTTGTCCTGTGTTTTTGAGCACCATTTTCCCTTCCTCGTCCTTGTGGATTTAAATCTAACTCTACAGTTGTTTTAGTGGGACTTGTGAAGGGAATAGAATTAGTTTATTTTGTTCAATCTAACACTCTTTTTAATGTTTAATGGCTATTAGTTTTTAAAGTGTGCTTAGACACATGTCTTCAAATGTTATCTAAACTCTGTACACAAAGTAAGGTCCAGGACTAGCAGTGTTGCATTATCTGTTGGATATACAGAATTTCAGGCCTCACTCAGACCAATTGAATCAGAAACTAAATTTTAACAAGGTCCTCAGGAGATTTGTATGGTTGCTAAAGTTTAGAGAAGCTCTGTGGTTTTTATAATCATTTGATTTCCCTTCACCTGGAGTGGTAAATAAATATGCAGATAGGATATTTTCTTTCCTTTGATTTTAATTTTCAATTTTATTTCTAAATAGTGTTTCTGCCACCCAGTTAGTGGACAAGGTAGAGGAGGCAGTTTTGGAGCGTTTGAAGCCTCTCTTGGTCAAGGCCCAGGTAATTTAGTTCACTTCATTTGCTTGCCTTTTTGAATTTCTAGAATAAAAAGAGTTGCTACAGAGGAAACACTAACCCTCAGTAGGGCTAAGTGTCTCTTTGGCAGCTAGAGGACACCCACAGACCACCACACATTATTAATATGTCCTCCATTGTGAGGGAGGGGATAGAGATAAGGGAAAGAGAGGAAAGTCCCACCTTTGAGGCAGTTGAGATTTTAGCTGGCAACAAGTTTAGATTGCAATTTCCATTTCTAATCAATAGGTCTATTGGTGATATTAGTCTTCAATTAATTGCTTTTACTCTAATGCTGTGCTTTTTCACCTCAGTGGTTTGGAATGATTGGCTCTATTTTTCCAAAGGAGAGAGCTGTTAGAACAGCTTCTGTGCACAAGCCAGTACTTTTGTGAAGATGAAATTACATATGACATCACTAAGAGGTTATACCATCCTCCTGTAAGCAGTAACCTAAATTCTATTGCCAGAACCTGTAGATTCACCCTGTAAATAGAATCAGTGCTGTTTGTAGGAATAGATAAGGCCATAGAAGGATATTATAATCTTAATGAATGAATGACATTCTGGTTCCCTGAACAGGCCACTGAACTTAGGCATTTTTAGTTTGAGAAATGCTTAATTATTATTAGTGTCCATGAAGTCTCAGGAATGTAGAAATAGGAAGGCTCTTAGAGATCAAGTAGTCCAACTTCCTCATTTTGTCATTGAGGAAACTGTGGAATAGAGAAGTTGAATGATTTGCATAAAAGCACACAGCTACCCTGGCAATGTTTACAAAGTTGAGGGAAGAAAAAGGCTGGAAAGCCAAGATCAACACATGGCATTTATATTCATGAAGACAAAGTGCTTTGAATTGCTGCAAAAAGCCTAATACAGCTAAAGCTGATGAATAGTTCCATACAGAAGTTATTTTGGTAACAGAATTCATTTGTGCTAACAGGATCTGTAAGTTTTTATAATCCATGAATTTATTTGTCTGTTTTAATAGAAAGTCAATTCTTCTACAGAAGCAAATGCTCATTTGAAGGATGGTCTATCAGTAAACACAGCAGCAGCCCAGCCTGCATATGAGGTATGTGTTGTGTGGTGTTTGTATTCTGGTATTATTACGTGATAATGTCTTCAGTTGAAAGGAAAATGATATGCAGATTACTTTGCAAATACTAGATTATCCTAGTCAAAGAAGAGTGAAAATTATTTTTCACTTTTGGCATGTTAATTCTTACAGCGTGTATTTAGTGTTATGACTTAGATCAGCCTTGCAAACAGCTCACAGAAACCTCTAGAGCCACGGGTTTTTGTCAGTGGTTCCTTATCTCTCCTCTTGATGACACAGTGTGGGTGCCCTATGTGGCCCTGAATGTTGATTGCCTGCGGCAAAAGAATGACTGCCCTCGTTTCCTTTCATTCAGCCTAGTTTCACTTATTACAGACTTAATTTCCTTTATATTTAGGGCCTAATATTTATTATTAGGCAAGCTTGTTTTGAGTTCCTAATATGTGACCAGTATCTGGCATGGCAGAGAAAAAAGACAGCCCAGGAATAAAATTGAGAACATTTGAGAAAAATGAAAACATGTTTCGTTGTCTACCCTGTATTCTTCCTCTGGAGGACTTGTTTCTAATATTTGTGGGAATTTTTCTACCTTACCTAAGCTTAGGGCTGCAAAGTGGAAGGTGTAAGTTGCATTCATTTAACCTTTGTGGAGATTGGAAGGACGTTTATTACTGTAGTTGCTGAGACCAAGTAAGGAGTAGTGCAAGTATAAAGGTTTCAGAATTAAAAGGAAACTAAATGAAGCTCCAGCAGCCCAGTGACCTTAGAAACATGAAGAAAGTAGATTTCAAGAACGTATCCATTTTAATTATTAAGCAATATTTTAGCTGTAATCATTTTCATAATCTCGAATTACAATTTTATTGTACCAATATTTTGTGACAGAATCTCTTTTGAGGTCCCTATCAGTGCATTGAGACCTTCCTTATTTTTTTAAATGGAATATAGTATCTTTGGTATTCCATTCTTTATAGATGTATAATATATACATGCAAACATGCATACATATCTTAATTAGTTAGACCTGTATTGGTTGTTTTTTCTTCTAAGTTCCTTGTATTGGTTATTTGGCTTGATTTTTGTCTCTTTTTTTTTTTTTTTTTTTGAGTTGGAGTCTCACTTTGTCACTCAGACTGGAGTGCAGTGGCATGCTCCCGGCCACCACAGCCTCGACCTGCTGGGCTCCGGCTATCCTTCTGCCTCAGCCTTCCGAGTAGCTGGAATTACAGGCATGCACTACCACGCCTGGCTGATTTTTTGATTTATTGTAGAGATGAGGTCTCGCCAAGTTGCCCAGGCGGGTCTCGAACCCGTGGGGGCTCAGGCAATTCACTCACCTCAGCCTCCCAAAGCTCGGGATTACAGGCTGAGCCACCGAGCCTGGCTATGAACAGAATTCTTTACAAAAGAACAGAATTCTTGACCAAAAGAGAATAGATATGTCCTCTGGAATGTATGACATGTAAAATACTAGAGATTCTGTTGAATATAGCAAAAGGAAGATATTTGCTCTACCAACTGGCAAAACAGATGATAATGATAATTTATACAGACAATAATAGTATTAATTGGTTAATGCTACCATTTAAATGACTATAATAAAAATTGTACTGATGTTACTGCTTTTGATATTTACTGACTTAAGAGAGGTTTGTTTTTATCTTGGAAACTGTGCCAGTTGTATCAGTATGCTGTTTGGTTTATTATGATTAGCAATAATCTTTAAATGTTTGTTTTCATTATATCACCTTCCCACTCTTCTACTCCCTTATTTTTTAGGCTACAGCTGTTGATTCTGAATCTAACAACATTCGTCAGCTGGATGAGTTTTTGGAAGATACCGCTCATGAGCTCTGGGCTATGACTCATACTAAGATCTTGGGGTCTGAAACCTTCACCGCCCTGGGGGACAACCCAGATTTGGAGATCATGATGTACCGCATGGAAGAAATGGAAGTAAGGTCTGGGACTGCTGGTCTGGTTTGCCACTGGGTGCTGACCTCTGCCAAGTGCAGCTCCTCCTCATGCCTCTGTAGCTTAATGTGTCAGTCACATGGTCCTGGTTTTAAATCCCACTCTACTGCCAACTAAGTGTATGACCTTGGTATAGTCACCTACCCTCTCTAATGGGTGGGGAGTTTTTAAGAATAAAGTAAGGCATAGACTATTTAGCCTGTCACCCGTCTTGTATTCCAGTAAGTGATCATTATTATTACCCCCTGATACCATTGATATGTGATTCCAAGACCAGGTCCCATCAGTGAGACCATAGACTTTTTCATCTACCACCTTATAAGTATTATTCAGTTGCCTCCTCTTCCATACTAGGGTATGAGCCCATCAAATTTCAGATAATTTTACTTTCTTTAGTTTTCATAATACTATGTCACTCAGCCTAACCCCTAGATTGTTCACTTTAGGAAGTTGAGGCACTATAAGGAAATAAGTTACATAGCCAAGGTCACAAAATAATTTGTGGCAGAGCTAGGATGAGAATCTAAGTCTCCTGGCTCTCAGTTCAGCATTTTCTTTTTAATTGCACCATGATTAAACCTCATTTCTGCTTTGCTGCTAAATAGAAACTTACAGGGAAGGCAATTTTTTGTTGGTTTTTGGGAATTTAAAGATATGTGATTTATCCCAGTCTAGTAACTGATTTCCCTTTCTTGAGGATAGCTGCCAAGGCCTGAGATGTCCAAAATAGTAGACACTAGCCACATGTGCCAATTGAAATGCAAGTTAATTAAAAACACACTGCAAGTGGTCAATAGTAAGTGGCTACTGTATCAGACAAGCACATCTAGAACATTACCTTCACTGCAGCAGGTTCTAGTGGACAGTGCGGGTCTAGATTGCAGTTATGTTAATTGCTTCATTTTATTTTAGACTTCATCTCATGAACTATTTACTTTCTGGCTTGGCAGATGCCCATTTCTGGCATTATGTCTGTATCAATTGTGTCTGCTGAACTTTTACATCCTTACTAGTTTTGGTTTGTAATGAAACTCATTTTTTCTCATAAATTAATTTTTTTAAAGAAATACCAGGAGTCAGTTCGTCAAAGATATAATAAAATTGTATATACTGATCCTCATTTTTGGATGCAGGAAGAAAAAAATGGTAAGTTTTCCCCCAACATTTTTTTCTGAAAAATTTCAGACATACAGAAAAGTTGAAAAAATTGTGCTATAAACACTCATATACTTACTTTCTAGATTCAAAAATTAGCAATGTGCTAAATTTGCTTTGTTACATACCTGTTTACCCCTTACTCATCCTCCAATTCGTCTTATTTTTGCATTTCAAAGTAAGTTGCAAGTATCAGTACACTTTACCCCTAAATATGAGCATGTGTATCATCAACTAGAGTTCACTATTTATTTCTTTTGAGATAAAATTTACATATTAAAAAATATACAGACCCTAGCCAGGCTCGGTGGCTCATCCTGTAATCCCGCGCCTTTGGGAGGCTGAGGTGAGTGGAATGCCTGAGCCTGCGGGTCGAGACCCGCCTGGACAGCAAGACCTCATCTCTACAATAAATAAAAAAATCAGCCGGGCGTGGTAGCGCATGCCTGTAATTCCGGCTACTTGGAAGGCTGAGGCAGAAGGATCGCCGGAGCCCAGCAGGTCGAGGCTGCGGTGGCCGGGAGTGGCCACTGCACTCCAGTCTGGGCGACTGAGTGAGACTTCAACTCAAAAAAAATAAAAAAAATTAAAAAATAAAAAAAATATACAGACCCTAACTGTGTGTTTTGGTGGGTTTTGGCATTTGGATACATATTTGTTACCCAGACCCCTATTAAGATATAGAACACATCACCTCAGAAAATTTCCTCATGCCCCTTCTAGTCAGTTGCACCACATAGGCAGCCCCTGTGCTTTTTTAGTTGTGTTCTAGAATTTCATATGAATGCAATCATACAGTGTGTAAACTTTTCTAGACTTCTTTCATTCGGTATAGTGCTTTATATCTATGTTATTTCCTGTTGCTGCTATTAACAAATTTAAGTTTATAACAAGTTTAAGCCACAGATTTGGTGGCTTAAGCACAGATTTATTATCTCACAGTTCTGGGGGTAAGAAACCTGAAGTGAGTCTTAAAGGACTAAAGTTAAGGCATTGGTAGGGCTAGTTCATTCTGGAGGCTCTAGGGGAGAATCCGTTCCTTGTTTGTTCCAGCTTCTAAGTTTTAGTCTATTAGGAATAAACCTTCTATGAATGTGTTCATGTATGGTCTTTGTGTGGACATAAGTTTTTATTTCTTTTAGATAATACCTAAGAGTAGACTTACCACATCATAAGATAAGTTTGTATTTAACTTTATGAAATGTTGCCAAGCCCTTACCAATGTGTCTTTCCCATTTCACATTTCCATCAATGCTCCCACTACACTGAGCTCCTGTTGCTTACATCCTAGCCAACACTTGGGATCATCAGATTTCTTAATTGTAACCATTCTGGTGAGGGTGTGGTGGTATCTCACTGTGGTTTTAATTTAATTTCCTTGATGAATAATGATATTTAGAGCCCTTTCAAGTGATTATTAGGTATTTGTATACCTTCCTTTGTGAAGTATGCAAAGTCTTTTGACCATTTTTTTTTTTGTAAATTGGACTGTTTATCTTTTTGAGTCATAGAAATCCTTTGTGCTGGGTACAAGTTCTTTGTCAGATATATATTTTTGTTTGTTTTTTGTGTGTGTATGTGTTTTTAAAAATAACATTAAAGGGATATATATCATATGCCAGAAAATTTACCTTTTTAAAATAGTTTTCTGTATATTCCTATAGTCCTGCAGCTGTCTAATTCCAGAATATTTTCATCGCCCCCAAAAGAAACCTTATATCCATTAGCAGTCACTCCCCATTCTTCCTTCCTTCGCCTGGCAGACACTCAAATAGATGTTTTACAGATATTTTTTCCCATTCATGGCTCACCTATTTGTTTTCTCAAAGATGTTTTATTATCAGCAGACATTTTTAATCTTTATAAAGTCTAACATCAGTTTTTTCTTGTGTGGTTTTGCTTTCTATGACCTAAGAAACCTTTACCTACCCCCAAGTGGAGAAGAGATTCCCTTGTTTTCTTCTGGAAATTTATGGTTTTATTTTTATATTTAGGTCTGTGATCCATCTTGAATAAAAGTTTGCCTGTGCTTGGAGGTAGAGGATGAGGTTCATTTTCTTTTTACCTAATGGACATCTATTTGTTCTAGCACCATTTGTTGAAAAGGTTTTTGCCTTTCTCCTCCACTTTTCAAAATTTATACTTTAACGTATTTTGGCTGCAATTGGTAGGGTACTATCACAATTTTGACTAGGAAGTGTTACTCAAATTCTGTTTGACTCATGCATACCAGTTACTGCTTTTGCTCAGTGAAAGGAGGAGAATAAAATGTGGTTAAATATTATCTCTAAAGAAATGTACGCACTGTGAGTCCTACACTTAACTAAGATGAAAGGAAATTGAGAGTATAGAAGGTTCATAGCAGCAGCACATGTCACAAGTAATAATTTGAAAATAGGAGTTTGGAGTATTGTGATAGAAAAAGTATTATCCATGTAAAATTTTGACAGAAAGATGAGCCATCTAAACAAAACACTGCTTTGTTCCTTTGATGTATTCTGTATTTTCAGGCATTCTGTTTTCACTTCCCTCAGTGTTGTTTTCACTTCCCCTCAGTGCTTCTCCCACCTCCATGTTCACCCTCACATAGCAATCAAACCATTCTTCAAGGCCTAGCTCATGTGACCTTCTCTGTGCAGTGCCTTCCCTCATATCTCTATACTGGACCTTAGCTCCCTTCCTCCCTTCCTTGCCTATGAACTCCCATAGCACTTTCTGGCATGTTCTATCATGAGTTAGAGTTGTCTGTGCAAGTGCCTAATCTCGTCCAACTAAGCCATAGATTCTTTGAGACCTTAGAGTTTGTTCTAGTCACTTGTGTTCCCCACTGCGCCTAGAACCGGACTGGCACAGCAAGGGCCCTTCTCATCATTGTTTAGTCAGTCAGCTGGCCTTTTAGTATCTTTTTGTGTGGAAACAAAGGAAAGGTAAACTTTGGAGGGCAATTTGTTTTCCTGATGGTTTGGTCATTGGCCGCAAAGTTAAGTTGCATCATGTAGAAGGCAGTCTTACAAAGGACTTAGTGTTCTCTTTTTCAAGGATGATTTAAATTATTAGTCACCATCGGTGACTCTGCAGAGTCTAGGTATGCATTTAAAAGGAGCTCTTTAGAACACTAGAACTAAAATGAGTTTTGGGACACTTGTAATTTTAGAATTGTGAAATTGAAAAAGGAATCCTATGTTTCCAGTTCTGGTTGTTTGTTTAATCGCATCACAGAACCAAATTTAAAGTGATCTTTGGAGTGTGCATTGTCTATATTTTTTTTTATCTTCTCTGTGAATAATTGAAAATTGATTGTGTTCTCAGTAATAGCTTTACAAAAACTGACGTGATATATCTTTTTGACAGCAAGAAATCTTAAGCATGTAAGTGTGAGCCAGAGAACGTTGCTTGACATATAGATGCTCCTTACTTAAGAGAAGAACAAATTATCTTCCCATACTTGAATACACTTAAAATTATAATCTACAACTAAGAAGCACTGTCAAGCCTACAAGTTTTAGTTAATATATTAATGTTTTGACTATCCTCACACAGATTTTTCCAGCAGTGCCTAGAGAGAAATTAAGTTAGCTAATTAAATGTTCAGGTGTGAATGGCTTTTTTCTTCTTCAGTAATCAAAGCATTTAAAGGTTAAAAAACAAAACCAACTTAAGACTCCTTGAGTGGGGTGGCTGTGTCCTAACAGAACTCGCATAGCCTGGGGCTTTGCATAGACCTCCTTAAGAAGTCTTCCTCAAAGCAAGCAGAGGCTTTGGAAGGAGTTCTAAAATTGATTCCTCATTGGTTTGTTTCTTTGTAATGTTTAAATTCACCTTTGCATTTAAAACAAGAACATTTTTCCCATTGTACTGCTAGCCAAGCCCATTATGCTTAAGAGGTATACATGTGACTTGCTCACAAGTTATTGGCCACTAGGACTGCTCTAATATGGACATTGACTTTTCTTTATATGCAGTCATTTTATGCCTTTCTTTTTCTAGACAAAATAATCTCAGCAGTAAGTGAAAACCCTCTGCCTCCTCATCCAATCAGGATCACAAATACAGTAGCTCGCAAGGACCCAGCTGTGAACATCGTGCTGGAAAGGCCCTGTAATGGCAAGTAAGTGGCAACGACGCTGTCTGATTTCACTCTAGTTGGTCACCTTTGACATTGAGAAATTTTGAATTCCTTCAGTTTTTTATAAGACAAAGGGAAATTCTTCTTTTGAATAAGATCTTGCCTAACTCGAAGATGGCTCAGTAAAATAGCAGGTTGGGCATTAAGTGTGTTGGACCTTAAGGAACTTTTTTAGTATTCAGTAACATTTAGCTGTTTTTTTAATTGTTGAAAGCATCACATTGGTATATCTGGGTTGTGCTCATATTTACTGCAAGATCATCTTACTGCTGTAAGAATTACTTTGTCTAAGGGATGGGTATTTTACTTTGTCAAAGGTTAGTTAGTCCATTGAAAAGGGAAACAACGAATGGTGATGGGATGTTGAGTTTGATCAGTGTGAGAAAGATGAAGTTGAGTATTTGGTTATGAAACTGTGGGATAAATTAACAGTTTACCCTTGCTTGCAGATGATTTTGAATACTCTCATAATTTTTATTTGTTCTCAGTTCCCTGAATGAAAGTATGGGAACAGAAGAGGGATCAGAGAAAAGAGAGGCTCCCCATCTCTCCCTCGAAGATGATTCTCAGCAGAAAGAAGGCCAAACCCCCCTCTTTGTCCCACTGGGTATGCGTCACAGCATTGGTGACTACTGTAGCCGTTTTGAGCAGTACCTCCGGTTCATATCTCATGAGCCCATAGGCACCTTCAACCCATGGCTGATAGCTGAAAGGTCAGTAAAATGTTATATCCTCTGTTCGAGAATCAAGTGCTAAACTTTAGACTGACAGAAAAGCTGGACGAAGGACTAGCCAAGGCCTCATTCCAATCCCTGGAGTTCCGATGGTTGTTTTAGTGGACAGGCTTACTCTGCTAACGGCCTTATTTTCAGACACAGGAGTCCATAAAACAGCACAGGTGGTACTACCCAAAGGTGGTACTACTCTGCAACCTTCCCTTCCTAGGCAGATTGTCTTAGTTAGCTTGGGCTGTCATAACAAAGTACCACAGACTGGATGACCTAAGCAACAGGAATTTCTCACAGTTCTTGAGGTTAGGAAGTCTAAGACCAAGATGTGGGCCGGTTCATTGTCTGGTGACGGCCCTCTTCTGGGCTTGCAGATGGCTGTCTTCTTGCCATGACCTCACATGGCAGAGAAAATGAGCCCTGGTCTCTATTCCTTGTAAGGGTACTAATCTCACCATGGGGCCTCCACCTTCATGACGTCATCTAAATCTAATTACCTCTTGTGGGCCCCACCACCAAAATACCATCACATGTATTAGTGCTTCAACATATGAATTTGAGTAGGGTGGAACACAGACATTCAGCCCTAATAACAGAGGTACAGTATCAGGAATCAAGTCAGGGCTGATTTCCTATTGCTGCTAATGAGGGTGGTGTCCCATGAGAGAATATAAAATATTGCTGAGCAGGAAACAGTCATGACCATGAGACATCATAATGGCTGGGACAAACTTGCCTTTATAAGCAGCAGGCCTCTGATTTTGCAACATTTTCTTTAACTCTTCTCCTTCTTTGGGTCACCACCTCTGGGTAAGGTAGTTTTTTGGAGTCATAATACAGGATCTTCAAGCTACTAATATTTAAAGAACAGAGTCTTCCTTTATGTACAAAATAGCTCCTCTTAAAGGTGTGCACAAATCTAATTTTTAAAGATAGGGTCCAAATCTAAATTCCTTATGAGTATCTTTTTATTATAAACAGTCAAGATATTTTTCATCATTGAGCTAAGTAGTATATACAATAATTATATTTCTCTTTTATTTTTTATTTTTTTGAGTTGGAGTCTCCCTCATTTGCCCAGACTGGAGTGCAGTGGCCGCTCCCGGCCACCACAACCTCGACCTGCTGGGCTCCGGCGATCCTTCCGCCTCAGCCTTCCAAGTAGCTGGAACTACAGGCGTGTGCTACCACGCCCGGCTAATTTTTTTTGATTTATTGTAGAGATAAGGTCTCGCCAAATTGCCCAGGCGGGTCTCGAACCTGCGGGCTTAGGCAGTTCACTCACCTCGGCCTCCCAAAGCGGGGGATTACAGGCTGAGCTACCAAGCCCGGCCTATATTTCTTTTTTAAACATATTCCAGGAGTTAATAATTGCTTCTTTTTTATTTTTGTATTTAAAAAATTTATTTATTAACTTGCCAGTAACCTCTCAATGTGATTTTCCCCAGGATAAAAAATATCAATTATATCTCTTATTTCTCAACCCGATCCTTTTTCTCCTGAAACCCTTTTTATTCCTACCCCCTCCAGATCTGCTGTGTGACTCCTATCCTGAGGCTTCCCTTAGTCATCACTGTGAGTGTTAGGTTCTCCTCCACATTATATTCCTTATTTTCTAGTGCTCTTGGCTTCCTCTTTCTTGGTTTACTGCCTTATTTTGATGGAGCATATCCTACTTTGTATATTAGAGGAAATTTCTTGAGACGTGTACATTTGAAAATGTCTACCTTTATACAGGATTGATGATTTAGCTGTATTTAAAATTAATAGTTTATTTTTTTCTGATGAATATACCTTCTTTCTTTTGTGGAGGTAGAGAAGGGATTGTTACTTAGCTGCCAGGAATAGGGGTACGGATTTATCAAGTCTAACTGCATGTTCTGCATATTTTAAACCAGTTTTCTCATTTACTACTTCATACCTCACTCCACCTTCATGATTGTCAGTACTCTTACTGAGTCTTTCTGATGCTTACTAGGAGAATCCCTCTTGTTTGGCCTTGTTATCTTCTCCTACAGACGTTAGGTTTCAGCTTCCTCTATACTTCCTCTGTACTGCCAAATCAGTTATGATTTTTCCTTGTGCTTTTTATCTTCTGAAAATTTTGAATATGTCTCATCTACTTTTGTCAGTCTATGTGTGTGTGTAGACTTATGTATTTGTATATCTATTTTATTAAGTGAAATTTGAGCGGGATCAGGGATAATCACCTGTGTTCAAGCCCTCAGGTTTAACTTGCATTCCTGAGACTTGTCTTTAATATATAGTACCATATATGAGACAGTTTGTTTGTTCTGGTTGAGATACACATTTGTTCTCATGTGTTCTAAGGGATTATCTGAGAGAAGAGAAAAAGTAAACTTGATTTGATTCCTTTGCTAACTCACAGTCCTTTGGCATACGTACAAATTTTCCCATGACCTATCTGAATCAGTAAGGCTGACTGGCATATTGTGAAATGCACATCAAGCCAAGGAAGATAGACTCTTCAGTGTATGTTCTTACCACCTGATCAAATGATACATTTTGTTCACAGTTGTTATGTAAATGTAGGGAAAAAAATCTCTCAGTCTATAAGGATAAAGGATTAAGATGTAGAGGACAGAGCTATTAAAATATGTGTGAATTTTTACAATGTTTTCCTCTGCCATCCTTTGACCCTGAATGACAGTGCATCTGAACATTCTAGCTCTGTCTTGTTTTTATCTCTCTTTTTAAATTTCTTATTTGAATGTTCCAAAGATGAGAGTTGTATTGATCAGATCTTGAAAAAGTATCCAAAGACAGGTGACTTCATCTAATAACTTCTTGAGTAAGGATGAAGCTAGCTGAGTTTTTTTTTTCTTTTAATGTCTCTGTTTCTTCTTCTACCTGAAGAAAAGCACTGTTCCAGTGATCAGAGTGAGCAGATGATATATACTGGATGTAAATAAAAGAATGATTGGTAAAGGAAAAGCTTAAGGTGACAGTGCTTTTGATGAAAGCAAACTAATGGTTTGAAAAAAAGTAAGGAGATTTCTGGTTGGAAAGGACAGATTTAACATATGTATTTGTCTCTACTCCCTGCATCTGTGTACCACAATATGTCACTGAAAGAATAAATAAAATACGTAAAGCTACGAATGATAGCAAACAAGAAATATCAGTAAAAATTTGGAAGCCATAAAGCAGCTAGACAAATGGCAGATGACTTAGCAGACTAGAGAAAGCTAAGTGCCTAATGAAGGTAAAGCCAATAACCTAGTTTATTTGTGTAAAAATATATTAGTAAGACTCAGGAATTAGAAGCTGCAGATGCTATTGTGATTGCATAGATGCGGGTGAGCCAGAAAATAGGCTTGGTTGAAATTCACATTCTTGAAAATGAACAGGCATTTGACAAAATCATGAAAGAAACATAGGCTATTATAATAAATAAAAAGCACTCTGAGGAAACAGAGACAATACAGTGAACAGAAATAAACATTAAAAACAAACAGGCCGGGCTCGGTGGCTCAACCTGTAATCCCAGCACTTTAGGAGGCCGAGGTGAGCAGATTGCCTGAGCCCGTGGGTTTGAGACAAGCCCAGGCAACTTGGTGAGACCTTGTCTCTACAGTAAATAAAAAATTAGCTGGGTGTGGTAGCATGTGCCTGTAGTTCTGGCTACTTGGAAGGCTAAGGCGGAAGGATTGCCTAAGCCTAGCAGGTCAAGGCTGTGGTGGCTGTGAGTGTGCCACTGCACTCCAGACTGGGTGACAGTGAGACTCTGACTCAACCCCCCCAAAACAAAAAACAAGCAAACTAGAGTTAATATTGTCAGAGAACTAAATGAAGCTGTTATATACTGAAACAAGAACAGGGTGCTATAAAAAAGGAACTTCCAGGGAATTAAAAAAAGTTCTTAGAAATTAGAAACGGATGAAATAAACTCACTAGAAGGATTAGAAAAAAAGACAACTCTCTCAGGCAGTAAAATAAAGTCAAGAAGCTAGATAATAGAGAAAAAATATTTTTTAAATTAGAGGGTTATTCTAGTAGATCCAACATCTGAATATTTGGAGTTCCAGAATGTGGGAAAAGAAAAAAGGAGCAATGGGAAATTATCAAAGAAATATTAGAAGAAATCTTCCTAGAAGATTGTTAGTCTTTAGATTGAAAGCATTAATCAGTTGTCCACTGTGAGTGAGTGAATAAAACAGAACATACCATGGCACTTCATTATGAAAGGGAAATTTGAGCATCCCTGTGTAAGGCAGAGATGACAAGATTCCAGAGGGTAAAAATGACACATTCAAATAGTCAGAAATGAGAAGGGCATATTGTTTTTAATAGCAACACTGGAAGTTAGACGATATTAGAGCCTACTTTTAAAATTTGACCTAGAATTATATGCTCAACTAAATTATCAGTTAAAGATAAAAACATATTTAGGTGAGCAAAGTGTTTAAAAATTTAGTTCCCATGTATCTACTGTTTTTTAGTAAGCTACTGGAGGGGTGTATGTTAAAAGAGAGGAAGACTTGGGATTTAGGAAACTTAGCCTCTACCGTGGAACTTTCAGAAAAATGTCAAAAGCCATTTCCAGGAGAATTTTTCAGTAAGCATAGAAAGCAATTAGTCCAGATTAGAGTAGGAGGACAGAGGACTTCAATGGGGATGATTCTCCCAGGGGAAAGCAGAGTGGGGAAGGTTAAAAAGAAGAAGAAAATGGATGCATTACTTGATATGTTAGAAAGTACTGGAAGTACGCTTGTATATCTCTCACTGTTTGGGGATAAATGAGTGATAGGAGGATTATAGAAAGATATATAAATATAAAAACAAGGTAATCACTTCTGCTTCTAGTAATGACACACTTGGTAATTTGGACCACCTCTCCCACTGAGGATAACTGTTAATAGAAAAGCTGTATTAAAAATAAAACCTACTGGGCTCAGTGGCTCAGCCTGTAATCCCGGCACTTTGGGAGGCCAAGGCAAGTGGATTTCTTGAGCCCACAGGTTCAAGACCAGCCTGAGAAACTTGGTGAAACCTCGTCTCTACAGTAAATCAAAAATTAGCCGGGTGTGGTAGCATGCACCTGTAGTTCCAGTTACTTGGAAAGCTGAGGCAGAAGGATCTCCTGAGCCCAGCAGGTCGATGCTGAGGTGGCCTTGAGCATGCCACTGTACTCCAGCCTGGGCGACGGAGTGAGGTTCCAACTCAAAAAAATAAAAAATAAAACCTATATGCTTGAAGGCATCAAGAAGTTAACTAGATAGTGAATAACTGAGCCAGAATCCTGGAGAAGACAGAGACCAGGGAGGTTAACCCATTGTTTGGCACTGGATAGTCAGTTTTAGGGGGAGATGAGCAGCACTTGTTTGTTTGTTTTGAGTTGGAGTCTCACTCTGTCACCCAGACTGGAGTGCAGTGGCACACTCACAACCACTGCAGCCTCGACCTTGATCCTTCTGCCTCAGCATTCCAAGTAGCTGGTACTACAGGTGTGTGCTACCATGCCAAGCTAATTTTTTTAAAATTTATAGTAGAGACGAAGTCTCACCAAGTTGCCCAGGCTGGTCTTAAACCCCTGAGCTCAGACAATCCTCTTACTTCAGCCTCTCAAAATGCTGGGATTACAAGCTTGAGCCACCACATCTGGCCTCCAATCTGGAATTTTAAGCCCAGTGAAATACATATCAAGAAGCAAGGTGACAAGAGACATTGCAAACAAAGCTGAGAAAATTTATTGCCAGTAGCTTGGCGTGGTGGCTCTTGCCTGTAATCCTAGCACTTTGGGAGGCCTAGGTGAGAGGATTGCCTGAGCCCAGGAGTTCAAGACCAGCCTGGACAACATGGCAAGACCCTTGTCTCTACAGTAAATCAAAATAGTGGGTGTGGTGGTATGCACCTGTAGTCCCAGCTACTTGGAAGGCTAAGACAGAAGGATCGTGTGAACCCAGGAAGTCAAGGCTGCAGTAGATATGATTGTGCCACAGCACACTAGCCTGGGTGACAGAGCGAGACTCTGACTCAAAAAAAAAAAAAAGAAAGAAAAGAAAAGAAAAAGAAAATTTATTGCCAATAAACTTTATCACAGGAAATATTAAAAGGATATTTTTCAGGCCAGAATAAAATAGTCACAGATGGAAAGTCAAAAATATAGGAAGGCATGAATTTTAAAATCAGATACAAATGACTATTGTCTGTATGAAACAATAATACTGATGTTTTATGGGTATATGTATGGGTATACATACACATTTAAAGTACACAATAACAGGCTAGGTGTGGTGGCTTACGCCTAAAATCTCAGCACTTTGGGAGCTTAAGGTGAGCCCAGGAGTTCAAAACCAGCCTGGGCAACATAGTGAGACCTCGTCTCTACCCCCACTCCAAAAAAATAAATAAATAAATTAGCCATACATGGGGGCATATACCTGTAGTCCTAGCTACTTGGGAGGCTGAGATGAGAGGATCACTTGAGGCCAGGAGTCAAGGCTGCAGTGAGCTGGGATTATGCCACTGCGTTCCAGTCTGGGCAACAGAGTGATTGAAACCTGTCACAAAAAAAACAACAAAAAACAAAATTAAAAAACCCCCTACAGTAACAGTTGCGTATAAGATATAAGTTAGGAAGGAGATAAATGGAGCCAGTATTTTTTGGTTTTTTTGAGTTGGAGTCTCACTCTGTCACCCAGGCTGGAGTGCAGTGGCGTGCTCACAACCACCTCAGCCTCGACCTGCTGGGCTCAGGTGATCCTTCTGCCTCTGCCTTCCATGTAGCTGAAATTACATGCACATGCCACCACACCTGGCTAATTTGTAGATTTATTGTAGAGAATGAGGTCTTGCCAATTTGCCCAGGCTGGTCTCAAACCCACAGGCTTAGGCAGTCCTCTCATCTCAACCTCCCAAAGTACTGGGATTATAGGCGTGAGCCACCATGCCTGGCTATGGAGTTAGTATTCTCAGGTTCTTGTATTGTACGGGAGAAGGTAAGAATATCAATTAATGTTAGGTGTGAAGTCATGGATGTTTGTTGTAATCTAGGATGGCCACCAAAAGAATAATAAAAGTGTATATAATATCCAAGTTAATACAGAAGGAAGAATGTAATTAAAAAGTACAAAATCTAAAAGGTGAGAAAGAAAAGAGAACAAAGAGAAATTGGCTATTCTTGGCCTTTTGTATTTCCATTTAGATTTTAGAACTGACTTGTTAGGTTCCCCAGCTGAGTAAAAGCATGGCTCCTATATCTGGCAGTACATGCCTTTAGGTGTGTTGTTTGTCTTACAGCTTTTCAGAAGAGCTGGTAGATGAAGCTTTGGGGGCCGTGGCTGCTGAACTGCAGGATATGTGTGAAGATTATGCAGAAGCCGTGTTCACCTCAGAATTCTTAGAGGCTGCTGTATAAAGGCTTTCCAGGGCAGGGCCCACTCATCACACTGGAGAGGGATGGCACCACCCTTTGTTTCCGCCCACCGGAGATGCTTGTCTTCAGCTGCCCATCCAAGCCCAGAAGGTGCTGCCCACTGAAAGGAAGACAGCCCTTGAGGTCATCCTCACCTTGCATTTTCTCTTTGTCATAGCAGTGGTTCTGGAGGTTTATGATGGAATGTATTACATGTATCAGTGCCCAGGAAACATGAATCAATTATGGCAACATAATGTTTTCAGACTGTATAATTTTCCTATGGAAATATTGTGTTCATTCCTCTGACTCAGTTTGATGATCACAGTGTTTTGAAAGGTAATAGATACGTGTATTTCACACATGAGGGCTGGTCGCCAGTTGCTCTTGAACTCAGTGCCACCTATTAGCTGGTGAGGACACCAGGCTCATGGTTTGTATTTTTAGTGATTTCCTGCCAGGACCCCTCTGCCTACTAGGTCATAGACTTGAGCACAGTTTGGTTGTGCTGCCAACCTGCTCTGTTGCAGATCATTAAAAATAGGAGCCCACCAGTTGTCAGTGCACAATAATAAACACACATTCTGAACATTCTTTTAATGTTCAGTTCCTAGGTGATTTTTCACATGTTTAGTTCCTCGACATCTTTTATTGCTGTGTTGACACTTTCTGGTATAAAAATCTTTCTCTGAATTCAGAGGATATTCAGGGACATCAGGAGAGTACCAGGCCTTCTCCTGTGCCTGGCTAAAGGTACAGAGGTCAGAAGTGAAGAACAAGTGAATGGGTGAAGACCTCTAGGTCTCCCCAAAGAAAGTAAAGAACTCAAGAATTGTAGTACCTTGGTCCCTGAGCCTCTTACAAGTCATAGTTTAGCAAGAGAAAAGCCTCTATGTTTTCAGAAACTCTGAATTCAGAAAAAGAAAAGGAATGTGCCTAAGAATAAGGCCACTGTCTGGAAAGAGTTTCCTTCAGTTTTTTGCCTGAGGCATGGTGAAATGTGGAGAAAGAATGCCTTGAGACACCCCCAGGGAATAATGTGAGTCTTTTTATAACACGTAGAGTGTTGTTATCTGGGACTTTTTTTGAAGTACAGTATTTCAGGTGATAATTTAAGCTGTTTGATCACACCTATTTGTGCAAAATTGATTTTCGTTTAATGTTAATGTTTTCCTGCCTAATTTTATGTAACTTCAGAATTTAAAGAGCTTCAAGAGAAATTACAGCTCTCTAATCTGGGGAGTTAAATGTGTACACTTGAATTGATAGGAGCACCTGTCGTTGCTAGTATAAAGTAATTTGTGTGGCAGTTTCTACTGTGCTGATTTTTAAGAATAAACTCAATATTTTAAAGTATGTACCTGTCTATTTGAATTAATTTACATCTCTTTTTCCACAGGCAAAGTGAAATGTGATTTACAGGAACCACTGAGAATACTTTTGTATTTGATAAGAACGTAGTAGATTGTTTGCCACCCTCTCCCTGCCAGAAAAAAAATAAATGATCGTAAACACTAACATTTACAGAGCGCATACTAGAGCATTACTCTAAGTGCTCTGCATGTATGAACTTACTTAATCCTCAAGTTATCTGTGTGAGATGAATACCATTATTAGTCCCATTTTATAGATGAATAAAGTGAGGCACAGCGGGAGAGAATTTGGTTAAACAAGCCTGTATTTCATGATGCCACATTCATGGCTTCACTTATTCCCACAAAGATAATTGTAGCAATTTTGAGAGTTCACTTGTGTGTATTTTCCTGCCTTTCCTTGTCTCCACTCAGCATGTCCTGGATATGGTCCTTTGAGCAGTCCCTTTCCTAATATTCCTGCTGCAACCCATCTACCGTTCAGGGTTTTTCCAGTCTCTTTCCTGCTCTGCCCACCATATGGATCTCCCCATCTCTGAATCCTGGGGTGTGGGGGGGTCTTATACCTCCCTTCATGTGCAGGTGTCTGCTTTATAGTCTTGGCTCATTGTGAATGTCTGCAGCCAGATCATTCTCCAAAGACAAAAGTAAACTGCAAGAAATAAAAACCTTTATTTGAAAATGAGAGTTGAATCCTTAGAATATAAAAGTTCCTGTTTATTGCCTTGCAGCCAGCCCAGACCTCTGGAAATTCTGTTCTTCACGAATGAGGGCTGGTCTCATGTAACTCGTTTGCTAATTCCCTTAAGTTTTCTCACAACCTATTCGTGTACTATTTTCGGAAGCAGGGACATCCATGACTTTAGTATTTTTGTGCTGCATAGGCTGTCCCCAATGTACAGCGATGCCAAAATGCATGAATATGCTTTTAGCACTCCCCACTCGGAGCCCTCCACCACAGCCCTGGTCATGTTGGGTTTTTATGTGTTTCCATGCTTGGGTCTAGTCTGTTTAGCTTTCTGAGGACAGGACCTCTTCCTAGCGTGCTGTTGGTGCTCAACAAGAAGAAAGGCACACTTTTTTGGGGAAACTGGTTTTGTAAGGGGGTCTATCATCTCAGCATAGTCCACAGAAATCTATGTTGACCTTTTGTGACCCTGAAATAGAATGCCATCAGAGAGAACTGTAGATCTCATCTTGGAGGTACTGCCACCATTGGAATTCCAACTTGATGACTTGATGGCAAGAACTTGCCTTCTCCTGGAGCAGGGTATGTGTGTATAGAGACAAAAGTGACTCCCATCTTGGATGCTGCCTGCCATGTTGACTTTTGGTTAGCCACAGTCCCGTGGACGCCTCCTGATTTCTACTTTATATACTGTCCCAAATGTAAGAACATATACTCACTAGAAATCCTGCCTTTAGATCAAAGCAACTTTGATGTTATGGCACAAACTATAGGTTATGATGCTTACGGCGTTCTTGCCTGTTCTGGAGGGTTGCCTGTCATTGTCTTACAGAAAGCACACATCCTTTTCCTGTGGTATGTAAGCTTTGGGTCTGGGGAGTAACACTGGAGGTATATCTACCCGTTTTGCAGCTGCCCAAGACTACACTTCTGTCTGTAGGTTCCCTCAGTAAATCACCCAAAGCCGACAAGCTGAATTTGCCTGCCTCCTCCTCTGGTTTTTCAACTCCTTTGGCACTTGGGAGTTTCTCACAGCCTGGAGGGACCTGCTGCTCCTGGCCCTAAGGGAGCTTTGGTCAGGTTGCTCCTGGAGATTGGATTGGGGTGGGTCCTAAGGCTGGAGAAGAGGACAGGGATGTGACGGGGGGCCCATAGGAATGGCTCCTTCTCCTTCCCCTGTGTCCCTTCTGGTTTCAGCACTGTGGCTCTTTCTGCCTCTGCTGTTTGATGCTGGGGGTTGGAGGAGGGAAGGGCTTCTCTCTCTCCACTCCCCACCTAGGCTCACAGTCCCTGCTTCCCTGAAGGTGGGCTGAGTGTGTATAGGTTGGGGGAATAGCTGGCTGGAGGCATGAACTGCTGCTCTGTGGCCAGTGGGTCTGAAAGGTGAGAGTAAGGGCCTGAGCACAGCCCCAAGGCCAACAGCAAGGGGAGGCCCCTGTGTTCTCTGTGGCACGGTATAGGTTTCCTTAACTCTTCTGTGTTTCTGAGAGGAGCTGTTTTTGTTTTAGCAACTTGAGACAATGATGGGAAGGCCCTGTGAAACCTGCACATCGGGTGTCTGCATCACCCTGGAAAGGCCCTCTGGGAGGGCCAGCATGTGAGAGCTCCTTGTTCTCTGGGCTCCTGAAGGGCGGCAGAAGGGCACGTGCCATCCTTATGTTGCCTTAGTGGTGTCATTCATTCCCCATGACACTCTGAGTCTTCTAGTTTTTATCCCTCCGTCTGCCCATTCCAGTACTTCAAAGTCCTTTGTGGAGAAACTTTAACAGTTCCCTAGTAGTTTCTGGAGCCCCTTTATACCAAAAAGCACCCTTACACCATCTCCAAACCCAACAGGAAGATGTCACTGAGATACCGCCTACCTCCAAGTCCTCATCTCTGAAACTCCCCCTGCACCCCCGCCGCCCCTCACTGCAGGCCCTTTGCTTCCACTGCAACCCTCCACCCCGTCCCCTTCTGTACTTCCCTCCTGGGACCTCTCCCTCTCTGGCATTGCTATATGTCCTCCCCCGCCCTGCTCTCTGCCTCCCTCCCTGAACCTAGTCATGCGTTTTCCTTCTGCTCTGCTTGGCTCCTGAGGATTGCTTCTCCACCCACACAACATTCCTGTCTTCACTGTCAGTCTTGGTGAGGTCAGTCTGAGACCGCCCACTCATGAGCTGCGAGCCTTGCAGGAAGTCACCGTGCCTGTGCCCAGAAGCCCACTGCACATTCCCGCCACCCACCAGAGTAGGGAGACTTCTGACTCCAAAATGCTGTGATCAAGAGGTGCAGGAGCATTCAGATCCCGGACACGTGGGCTCTGACATCTACCCTACAGCCTGAGTTCCTGATGCCTGAGCTGAGCTTGACCTAGGAAGCCCCCAGCAGACAGTGATTCCTCAGGGGCACATGGGAAGCAGGGAGTCCAGGGAGTCATGGTGATCAAACTGGCCACCATCCCACATGGCCCTAAAGACCTCCTGGGAGACAGTCCCAACTCAAGACCAGGCTAGTAAGAGAGGTGGTTCTCCTTAACCATCACTGTCCAACACACTGCTTTCTGAGAATTACCTAGAGGCCAAGAGAAGGCATAGGAGTACTTTGGCTTGAGAAGCATCTCACTTCTACCTGGCACTTTACAATCTACCAAATGCCTTTGAACATATTCTTTCTTTAGTTTACTATAACCATCCCTGCTTTGTGTACCAGCAGTAATTCAGCTGGTTAAGAATTCAAGCCATGGCTAAAATCCTGTGCAACTTCCATGCCTCAGTTTCCTAATATGTGAAATGGGGATAAGAGTAGTACCCTCCCAGGGTTATTGTAAGAATTAAGGGAAATATCCATGTAAAGACTTAGAATCGCACCTGGTGGACAGCAAATTCTCAATACATGTCACCCATTCGTTTTACCATGGAGAGCCTTGTAAGAGGGAGCATCTCAGCTTGTTCTCACGGGCTTGGTTCCAAAATGCTTTCCTTGTCTTCTTCCACCCATTGTCTTCTTTCCTGCTAACAATTTTCTCTCCTTGCCTAACCCTTCAAACTGGACCCATGGCAACACGTTTTCTATCCTTGCCTTTGGCTACCCTGAGCTGGTTCCCCATTCTAACTGGCCTGCCTGGGCTGCCTCAGATAGATGTCTTTCCTAGAGGAAGAGTTTCCAGTGCCACCTGAACTTTCTAAACTGGACTACATCCTTGAGGGGTGGATGAAGTATGAGCCCCATTTTACAGATGAAGAAACTGAGGTTTATAAGAATTAAGGGACTTAGTGTCCTACAGACTCAGAGTCAGAGCCAGAACTCAGTCTGGATCTTTTGCCTTCAAATCTAGTATCCTTTCCATTCTGTCACACAGTTTTGTCCTTCTTCCAAGAAGATGATTCCGGGATGGCCTAGAAAAATCTTAAGGAGATGTCAAATGTAAGTGTAATCTCTGTTTTTTAAAAGTCAGCGAATATTTACTATGGTCCTGCTCTTGGCCAGGCACTGTGCTTCTGGGTGTATAAGGACAACTATGATGTACTTCTCACTCTCCTAACACAGCCCCGCACAGTGACCAGGTCAGAGCTGAGTTTCTGCCTCAGTTTCCGTCACTCCATCATAATCTGCCTCCCTCAGCCCTGCACTCCTGCTAGGGCTGGGTCCTGCACAGAACCCGCCCACAGAGTAATGATGATAACTCTACTGCTTGAGTGCTATATCCTAGGGGCTTTATTTACACTACTTCACTGGATTCTTACACTTGTACTGAAATACAGATTATTAACCCATTTTACATATGGAACTGAAACCAAGTAAAGTGCAGATTTCCCCAATTTGAAAGTGGTTGTTACAGATCTGACTATAAATTGTGTGCTTCTCCCAGTGTACTGCAGTGCCACTCTCTGGGCCCTGGCAACCAACCTGCCTCTGACCAGGCGCCTCCTCCCAGAATCTCCTGCCAAGGGCCAGGGCACTGCTCTGAAGGTACAGGTCAGGCTGCAGCCACACGCTGTGCTGTGGTCTCACCTGTGATCTTGGCAGCCTGTGCCAGATGACAATGTGTGAATTGGACATGCCGGTACAAACCCTATCCTGGCCATACCTGGGCTTGCTGTGCCCGCCAAGCACTGTTCTGCAGATGGCCTTCTGCCTCTCCCAGGCCAGTGTCCCCAGCTCTCTAGTTTCCTCCCCTGCCTCCCAAAGGCATCATTCTCAGGCAGCCTCTCCCCACATAGTGGCAAGATGGGTACCAACAGTCTCAGCCTGATGTTGTGTGTATTTAGCAACCACAGCAGAAAGAAGCCCCTTATTCCCAAGAGGGCCAACTGGGTTACTACTCCTTGGCTCTGATTGGCCCATCTTAGTAAAAGCCCAGCTCCCATCTCATCCCTATACTCTGATTGGTCAGATTGGAGTCATATGTCCACCCCTGGCATCATCTCAACTACATGGACTGAACCTGGAGTGGTCAGCTCCTCGGAGGAAAACAGAGGCCCTGTTAGCTGAAGCAGAAGGAGTTGGTGCTGGATGGGCACAAATGGCCAATGCACAAACAAAAAGCAGCATATCTTCTTAAGACCAGTAATGAGGCCACTTTTAACCTACATGAACATAAATTTAAGATCCATTATATGCTACAGGAATGCAAGAATAGTTCAGACACAGACTTTCATAAAGCAGAACAAAAACAGGTGAAGTAGAGGGAACATATATTGTGCTTGTATACTGAAAGGTGTGATTCATTTTTGTACAGTGAGGGTTGCAATTTTGGTGGTCTTTGTGGAGGAGGTGGCTTTTTTGAAAGACAGTTGAGATTCCAATAATTAAAGAAAGGGAGAAGCGTCCTCCAAGCAGAGAGAACAGCATGGGCAAAGCCCGATGTCTTGAAAGGGGAGGACATAGGTGTGAATACAGTATGATTGGGCAGTGCAGTCGCTAGGGGGGTCTAGTCAGAGCTAAGACGTCCACACTGTCATCTTGGTCGCGGCGCAGGTGAGGAAGGCATCTCGTACCCAAGGAGGCTGCATGCATTTGAGGCAGTAAGGAGTGGCTTCCATAGTTCACTACTCCTCCTGGCAAAGAATTTTGTGCAGCCTCTACAAGATGCCCTCGAATAGGAATTAGCAGCTCCCTCTCCCACCCCCACTTCCCTTGAAAGCATGACTTGCCCCAGATTGCCCTTGCTGAAGCTTTCTAATCTTCATTCCATTTCTAAATGGGGGAATCTACTGGGAGCCCCGGGCCCTTGCCAAGCGCGCCATCTGTATTTAATCAATCCCTCCTCTGAAATCCAGTTCGTCATAAATTCCAGCCTCACAATAAGTGTGCAGAAAGGTCTACAGGGATGGGTTTTTACTGTGAACGAGAAATAGAATTGCTACCCAAACGATTGAATGGAGGATGGGAATCCGAGGAGCTGCCTGCTGGAGGGGCAGATACTGGAGCCTGAGTGGCTGCCCCGGGAGCCAGCGAGCTTGGCCTGAGCAGGTGTCCTCCCATGAGCGGGGCACGTATCTCCTCAGCTTGGCTGCCTTGCCTTTGGGAGCTCTTGGTAATGGATTTGATATCTGTTCAGTGTGACGGAGGAGTCTTGGCAGTCCTCAAAGACCTGCAGAATCTCCTCCCAGCCCTCCAATGAGAAGCCAGCAGCCTGCGTCACCCTGGTAGGTGGCTCTCCGGCCAACATTTACTTTAGTGTCCAAAAGAAATCCCTGGCGTGTTTGAAACAGATGTGAGGTCGAGGGGGTGACTGGGTCTTTGTGAGGACGATCCAGCTGGGGCCTGGGGGCCTGGGCTCTTTATGTTCATGCTAATCACAGCCTCGCCTCTGGAGGGGTGCATGGCATGGACTCCGCGTTCCAGGCTGGGCCTGAGACCGCATGCAGAGCAGCCCTCGCGACATGTGGCATGTGTGACAGAGGCTGCCTGGGCGAGAGGGGACGGAGATGCTGGCTCGGCCACCAAAGTTTTTTATTAACTCAGATAATTGTTCACAACTTTAGGCACGAACAAGCCCCAGCCTCCCCACGCTGACTCAGGGGCCTGTCTCCCTTCCCAGCAAAGGAATGGAATGACACCAGAGTTCTTACTGCTCTTCGAGGTCAGGACCCTTTAAAGCCTGGACAAGGCTATGGACCCTTTCTTTAGTAAACACAAATGCCCATAGACACATACACCTACACACCACACACATATATACATGCATATATACACACATCTGTACATATGCACGTATTCACGTATAATGCATACATACCCTCATATACATGTACACATGTACTTGTTCACACACATACACATGAATACACACATGCGTACATGCGCACATGTCTGCACACAGGACACATATGTACATGTGTAAACACGTACTTGTTCATATATACATGCACATGTACACATGCTCACAAATTTACATACATCTACACATGTAACACATACATATACACATGCGTATGTACACATACACACATATACTTATGTATGCTTTCATATATGCATACACACATGCATATATACATACACACATCCACATATGTACACATATAATATTCATATGCATATACACACGCATACATATGATGCATGCACACATATGCACACACACAAGCACATACACACACACACTCACAGTTTCAGGGGCTCACAGTCTCTAGGTCCAGAAGACAAGTCCAGGCCCCAGTTGATGATCCCTGAACCGAATATTTCAAGTGTCCCCATCACAAAGCACTTTCCAATGTTTTACTCTAAAGTAGAGGAGAATTTATCATCCCCTTTTCTGTGGAGAAGAGTGAGGACAGGTCTCACATGAAATCAGCAGGGAAACTGGGACTAGACCTAAGGTCTTCTGGTTCCCAGTCTGGTGCTCACACGGCTACATCACTGTTTCCTCTTATTTTTTTTTACAAGCTGCCTTTTGATGCACAAAAACACCAAAACAAAAAACCTCATTTCCCCCACCCCAGGAATTTCCACCAACTCTTTCACTGTGTGGGCCAACAGGAGCAGAACTCCACTTCCCCAAGTTGAGGTTCACTGCATCATAGGCTAAGAAGGCTTTTGTTAAGTAAGTATCACTTTTTACAGCTAGAAATAGAGTGGCAAGAAATAGAACTCTGAAAATCATAGTTGTTCTTAATGTTGAAACATTTAAAACCACACAGCCTGCAGCAGCCCCAACAGAAAAGCGCTACAGGAGTACGGGCAGCCTCTTCCTACCCTAGCGTGATTGACCCGGGAAGCCCCAGCCCCTTGCCTGCAGTTTTCTTGGTCCTCAGTGGGGAGGAGTGCCAATCCCGGGTGGCTGGGAAGTGCCTCACTCACACACACTCCTAAACAAAGGCAGCTGTGCTTTCCTGAAGGTTTCTGGAACCCTTAACCTTGGCAGGGTTCTAAGGGTGAGCTGGAGGGGGGGGCTGTTGGGTCTGTGTGATGACACAGCCCCTACTGCTTAAGCAATTTGAAATTCACGATGCAACCCCTCATGGAAATTGTCCAACCCTCTGAAGTGTATTACCCTTAGAACATGGTCATGTGGATGTAGGAGCCCCCTCCCACGACAGTACTCTCAGGTCACCCTCTCCCTGACCTGGGAGCTGGGTTATGCTCACATGTCCCAGGTTTGGCCAATTGGGCCGGCTTGAATGAGTGATGTAAAATGCTGTTTCTTTAGAATCCATTCAGCAGAGGTCAGTATCTATAGCCAAGAGTGCAGCCATCAGGCCACAGGCTTTCTGCCAAAGGCGGCGTTGTGCTTTGTGGTGCCTGGCCCTCTCCAGTGGCCTCAGTTCCTGTCTGCTTTCCAGGCCTACCCTTGCAGCCTTCTTTGATTCTCTGAGACCCTGAGAGCTTGCCAATAAATTCCCTTTTTGCTTTAAAGAGCAGGACTCTGTGTCTGTTACTTATAATGGAAGCATGTGTGTTGCCTACACATCATTCGGACCTTCCATGACTTCTGCAAGTAAGTGCGGTCTATGCCCCAGCTACACATTGCTGCTTCTCCTTGCAATAAGGGGTGGAAGGGAAAGATTATTTTGGGGAACACACACACACACACACACACACACACACACACACACACACACTGCAAGCAAGTGCGGTCTGTGCCCTAGCTACACGTTGCTGCTTCTCCTGGCAATGAGAGGTGGAAAGGAAAGATTATTTTGGGGAGTACACACACACACACACACACACACACACACACAGAGAAAGAAAGAGAGAGAGAGAGAGCATAGAAGAGACTCCTGACACAAGCCAGTGACCACCACTGAAGAGGTAGGAGGTGAGAGTCCTGAGCTGGGAGCCTGGAGACCCTCTTTCAGCCCCAGCTTCCCCAGAAGTACAGTGAGGTGCTGTGGTTGGATCCCGTGAGCAGGGTCGGGCAGCCCTTCTAGCGCTGGCAGGCTCCAAGTCCAAGACACCATCTAATGACTCCACTTCCTCATTGGCAAAAAGGAAGCTCCCACACACTTAAGATGCACTCCCCAGGTGCTGGGAACCTGAGAACAAAGAGCAGTTGCACTGCCCCACCCTGTCCATCACCTTGTCTTTCTCTCCCTCTCTCCCCCATATAAATTACAAGACTGAAAGTCATGGCTTCCGGGAATACTTTCCTTCTAGCCTTTACCTTCCTGCCTTTAGAAACGGATTTACATAAAATTACCAAAGGGAATTTCTAGAACTGCCTTTCTATTCACCAGCGGCCCTCGTGGGCCAAGATGTCTCCTTGATGGACTGCCATCCTTCAGCTGGTAATTTAATTGGCACCTGCTTGGTGAAACATCTCCCACCGTGGTTTACTGGAGTGCTAGGAAAGGGATGTTTCCTGTCTTTGTGAAAGGATGCCCGGAGTCCCCAGAGTGTCCTTTCACTCAGCGTGTAATCTAGTATATCTTTAATAAGTGGAGTCAATTCACTTTCAAAACCCTTGTAAAATTCAGCCTTTTAGTCATTCTGACCAGAAGCGTTCAAATTGCAGTATGAATAGATGGCCCCAGCAGCCCTGGGAGATCTGCCCAGGATACTGGGTTGGCACCACTGAGGAGAGAGGCACTGATAACCCTAGGAGGCCCTGCCCAGACAAAGACAGCTACCTTTGTGCCTTGGAGCATCCTGCCCACTCAGATTCTCCTTCCCCTCCTCTACCCTCCAGCCCACCTCGCACAGGCATGGGAAAGTCATGGCACTACAGCCAAGCTGCCAAGGCTCTGGGTTCCCATGTGTCTTGTGGGCTTGCTCTGTGGACAATGAGGGCCTTGCCCTGGTGAGGAGCCCAAGGCTCACCAGGAATTAGTGGCAGAGCCTCAGTCTTTTGGTTTCCACTGTCTTGTTTTTGTTTTATGTTTTCCTCGTCTTCTTCCCTCTAGTGCTTAAGGCAGGCGTGTGGACACTGGAAGGCTTGAATTTAAATACTTGTTCTACCACTTATTAGCTATGTGACCTAAAGAAAGATACCTAGCCTCTTTGAACCTCAGCTTTCTTATCTGTAAAATGGGAATGGTCATTATAATGCCTCCTTTCTATGTATGTTGCTCTAAGGACTGAAAGAGGTTATATGTGAAAAGCACTCCTGTAGTTCCAGCTACTTGGAAGGCTGAGGCGGAAGGATCGCCGGAGCCCAGCAGGGCGAGGCCGTGGTGGCCGGGAGCGGTCACTGCACTCCAGTCTGGGCGACAGAGTGAGACTCCAACTCAAAAAAAAAAAAAAAAAGAAAAGCACTTTACACACTTCCAGGCATACAATAGACACTCAATGAATATCTACCACTGTTATTCTTCTTATTGTTTTTATTAGTGTGCTGCTGGCACAGTAGGAGAGAAATAGAACAAACATGAGGAAGAGCTTCCAAGCTGGTAGAGTTAAGAATTGAAGTGGCCTCTGAAAATGTGGAGAGATTTCTTTCCTATAAGCTTAGACCCAACAGAGATATGAAGGCTTTTGCAGAGACGGATGTAGAAGAGGGGACAGACAGAATGACCCCTTCCCACAATGACTCTGTCTTGGTTTTTATCCAGCAGTTGCCCGGGACCCTGATCCACACAGTTGGATCTGTAGAGGGTCCTCTCTGGGGAATCAAGACAAATACACCTTGAGATCTTGTCAAAAAGCACAGATTTTGCCTCTGAGAGTGGGCTTGTGGCTTGCCATTTAAGTACATGTGGTGCCAGGGAACAGTGAGGTTTATTTCTGTTGTACAGGACACCTTTCCAGGCTGACTTCAACTCAGGCACCCCACTCTTCTCACCCCTTCTGTGAAGGTTTGTGGTGGGTACCACTGAGCCAGGGTGTGGAGGAGAAAGGTGACATTTCTATCACCGGGCGGAGGTGCCTGCTCAGTGAGACTGTGGCCTCCCTGCTGGTTCTGTGGGCTCTGGAGAAAGGCGGCAGAGAGCCCCAGACTAGATGTCAAAACACTTGAGTGCTCAGAAGAGTGCTCGGTTTTCTGCTCTGGACCTTGGTCTCACCATCAGTCACACCAAGGCATTGGCAGAACAGCCCCTCTAGAGGGCGATGAGTTATTCAGGGAAGCAAAATATTCACTTTCCCCCATGGCCCTGACAGTTCCAGTGCTGCGCATGAGACTCTTGCACTTAAACAAGAGATTTGCTGGGGATGTTTGTCACAGCACCATTTGTAACAGCAAGGAGTCATGAGATCTAAATTGCCCTTAAGGGAGGATTAGAAAAATAAATGAGGTGTATCACACAATAAAATAGTATGCAGCAATCAAAAGGAACAAACTACATCTACAGATATGGACGTGGATTGAGCTCAAAACCAATATTAAAGGAGGGAAGTCAGAAGCAGAACATGCTATCCCCCACAGTGGTATTATGTAATGTTTTAAACACACACATGCAAGCATGTAATGTTCCTGCATGCACTTACATGGAGAAAGCTTCAGATTGGAAAACGTGTGGATTCTGAGTGGATCCCTGGAGGAGAAGGATGGAATGGAGTCTGGGGGCAAATACAAGACTGTACCCAGTCTGGCAGGAGATGTCATGAATTGAGGAGTAACATAACAGCTAACAGCTAATCTCCAGGTAAGACAAAGTGATGGAAGATGATTTGATCCAGATGACGGCTCAGGGTCTCCCAACACTGCCATCTCGTGTTTCTGTGGAGCTGGCACCAATGATGGGCTTCATGGTGGGGACCTCGCTGAGTAGAGGAACCTGAGAGGAAATGCATAGCAGAGGTGAAGTGTGCGAGAGCCATAATGGGTGTAGACAGCCTAACAGATGCAGATAAAGCTGTCTATTACATCATCTATTTACATAATCTGATTGCAGGATTTCCTGCCCCTCTCTGATACTGTTGCAACTGTAATCAGACATTTTTCCCCCATTGATCTATTGCCTCTGTAGTGCCTTATCATCTACAATTGTGTTTGATTTTCTGAGTTCTGGAATCTGTCATAAACAAACGACACGGTGTGTGAAAACCGGGGCAGGGGAGGGACACAGCTGAGGTCGGAGCGTCTTGATTCACTTACAGTGAGCTGTAGATTTTCACCCAGTGTCTAATTTTGACTTGGTCTAAGTGTAACTCAAAGACAACTGGGTTTGCTCGGGGCCAATCTCAACAGTCTTGACACAAACAAATGCACAACACTGATCCAACTGCAAAAGCTTCCTGGCGAGATAAATTGTTGCTGACCTTTCCACAGGAGGGAGGAGGGGTCCCACTCCACCCAGCAGAGCTTACTGGACAGCCTAATGACGCTCTGTCCCCACAATTCCTCCCCCTGCAGCAGCTGCTACGCCTCTCCCTGCCCCCACGCAACCACCCTTTTCTTGACAAACCCACTTCACAGCAGCCTCTCCAGACCCTTTCTCCATATTCCTACCCACTAGCACACCCTACCTGGTTAGACAAAAACAAGCCAAACAGCAACTGAGAAAATCCAGACTTGAGCCTCGATTTGTCTCAGCATCTCAAGTAAAACTCTGATGAGGTCTGGTACAACAGATTCTGCAAGATGTCCCCAAAGTACTTTGAAAACACAGAGGATACATGCACATGGTGTTGCCTAGATTTTGCAGCCCATCCTTCTGAGAATAAGGTGGGAATGCACTCTAATGTAAAGATAGAGTTCCTGGGTGAAGGTCTTCCTTGGGTGGGGGGGTCCTTATACGTGGGGGACTAGGGGTCACCTAAGAGGTCATTTGCTGATCTTAAGGGAATCTTCCTGTCTCTGCAGGAGACCACCCAGGAGACCCCTACTGACGCAGTGCCTTCTTTAAAGCATCTACCTTGTGGGTGAGACCATGGCTGTCAACATACCTGCTGAGAATGGGTCTTCACCAGAGAGAATGAAGGCAAGAAATCTCTTTACCCTTCTCGGGGCTGAAGATGGAAGCACAGACTAGATAGCCACTAGTAAGAAGAAAAGGAAGCAGCACTGGAAGGAAGGCACACTCCACCCAGTGTCCTGGATGCTGGGCAGAAGTGGTGGCAGTCTAGGGTAAGACAGAGATGGTGAGAGAAAACCAGCTACACTCAAAGCTATTCTGGAAGACTCCAAAGAGCAACTGTGTATGGGGCTGTTTTCGTAATTAGATGCCGTCCCCACAGCAGTAGGCAGCAGCCATGAGACTTAAAAGTGTGAGAACAGGGAGGAAGGGGTGGAGAAGGGTATAGGGTCAGGCTAAGAGACACTTCAGGAAGGGAAGATGCCTAAAGTGGTTCAGGTGAGACACAATGATGTGATATTGATAGGGAACAGGACTCCAGGACAAAAGGACTGTGGAAATTTACAAGTTGGTGTGAACACATTGTTGGGAGGTCGAGAGAGATTTCTGGAGAAAGGGTTTTTGTGCTGGGCCTTGAAGGATGGACACGCTTGTTTGTCCATATTCATTTCATCCCCTTGGCTTTAGCCGACTGCCCCAGCTTGTCAAGGCCACTGTGCATGGCCACCTGTCTGGCTGGATAACTCTCCGTCCAGTCTGAATGAACGATGTCCTTCTCTCTCTCTTTTTTTTGAGTTGGGGTCTCACTTTATCACCCAGGTTGGAGTGCAGTGGCACAATCATGGCTCACTGCAGTCTCAACCACCTGGGCTCAGAAGATCCTTCAGCTTCAGCCTCCTGAGTAGGCATCCACCACTATGCTTAGCTACTTTTTTAAAAATATTTTTTTTTGTACAGAAAAGGTCTCCCTATGTTGCCCAAGCTGGTCTCGAGCTCCTGGGTTCAAGTGGTCCTCCTGCCTCGGCTTCCCAAAGTGCTGGGATTACAGCCACTGTGCCCGGCAGCGGTGTCCTTCTTATGTTGCGTACTCCCTGTCATGAGCACCTTTGCTGAAATGCTTGACGTGGCCCAAGTCCTGCTGGAGGTTTCTGGGAGTGGAAAGGGGTCAATCGCTTGACCAGGTCATCATCTTGCTCCTTACTCACAAAGTTATGATCAGAGGGTTGGGCAGCAACTGTGCCCAAACCCAGGCCCAGAAGGCACAGTAAGGCCCAACTTTCCCAGTTGATAATGGTGGCCAAACAGGAAATGAGCTTAGTCTGGCCCATTGGGCTTTCCAGGGGGCTATGCTGGTGCCTAGGCTTGTCACTTACCTTTCTGAGTGCTTGGACACCATGTATCCAGGCTTGATAAACAGGCCTGGGGTCTGCCATTTTTAGGCATTGTCATGCAGCCAGTTTCCACTCTCTACCTGCCTGGAACTCTCCAGGCTGTCCAGGTCTGTCCTCCATGGTCACTGATAGGACGGCATCTGCTCGTTTTCCCAGTTCTCTGGGTTATTTTGCTTGCCTGGGCCAGGGAGCAGAATGAACTGTGACCAGAGGAAAGGGCCTAGGTGCCAGGTCCCAGAGGAAGGATTGGGTGTGGAATGCCTGACACAATAACTATCATCACAGAGCTGGGAGGCCCAGGAGGCACCAGCTGGCTCCTGCTTCTCTGTCCTCTGGCAGCCGAGGTCAGCATCTCTAAATTGCTAGTTATTTCTTTCTTCAATTAAGGACAATTCTTCTGACACAGGAAGTTAACTCCCACCAGTTAATCTAATGGCCTTGAGTCCTGAAGTGTTTGCTCAGTCTGAAGGCAGGGCCGGAACTTCCTTGGCAGCTGGTAGCAGCCAGTGCATTCAGGAGCTGCCCTGGGGCCCAGGGTCCCACAGTCCTTTGCACAGGGGCTGGAGTGAAGGTGTAAAGAGGGGAAACCATGGATCCATTCTGAAGTCTGGGTTCTCATGTCGCAGAGCTCGCCCACTGTCTTCCCATCTGAGAAATGGGTTAGGAGGGTGGTCTGGAGAGATGATTTCTGAAATTCTCATCAACTTAACGCCTTCCCTTAACTGCTCCACCCACTCCTTTCAAGACAACGAGTTTAGGGTTTGTGGTACCGGGACTGAAAGATGGGGGAAGGACGCCTCACCTTGGGAACATTATCTGTCAGCAGATATGTTTGCCCGTGTCTACGTGTGTGCACACACACACCCATGCATGCACACACACAGACACACACACACACACACACACACACACATACAAGCATGTACAAGGCTGTGTCCTCTAATGAATTGTGGTCACTATTGCTACTGTGAGCCCAGGGCCGGGGTAGGTGTTCAGGCCCAGACATGACCTCTTCGTGGTAGCTTTATTGTTTCCTCTGCAGTCAGTGGTCTGTCTCCCCGTGACCACGCACACACTCACAGACCAGGTGGCCAAACCTGGACATCAACCAGGCTGTCAGTCCTCTGAAGCTTCCCCCACAGCAGGGAAGGGTGAGAACAGTAAGGACGAGTGTGCAGGCCTGAGATATAACGCCACATGGCCATGAGTGCCTACCTTTCTCAGACTCCGTTTCCTTGCGTGTAAACTGGGGATAATACAAGACACTTCAGAGGTCATGAGGGTTAGATGACAGGATATGTAGAAAGCCCTGAGCATAATGCCTGTCCAGTCAATATTCATGGCTATTCCCATCCCCACACCATCCTAGTCGTGGGAAGGGCTGCAGGGGTCCACTCCTGCTCTCCCAATTGGTGACGAATGGCAAGAACTGGTGAGTAGCTCTGGAGTCATGACTTCTGGCTTCTGCAATGCTGTCTACTGGAGTTGGTGCTGGTATCTGGTCCTGGGATGCTGGGCTCTTGGGACTGAGGGATTTCCTGAGAGGTAAGGCTTCTAGTACTAAATCTAGGTGAGAGACTGGCAAGTCAGGACGGTTGCTCTCCCTAGGTGAAGCCACACTAAGGAGTTTGGACAGAGGGCCCTGAGAAGCCTTGGCTGTGTTGGGTGAGGTGTCAGAAGGCAGAGCAGAACCCAGGGTAGGTCACATAGGATGGAGATTCAGCTCAAGTGAGGAAGAACGTTCTCACAGCTAGCACTGTACTAAGAAGAAAGAACTCTAGTCTGAGAGAGTTCTGTCCTTGGATGTCACCAACCAGGAACTGAAGGGCTGCTTAGCGGGAATTCTGTGCATGGAGTCAAAGCCCCACAAGAGACGCTGGATTATGTCTCCACGAGGCCTCCTTTAGCCTCATGTGTGCCCTGTTCCCATAGGGTCCCCGTTATGAGACCCTGGAGTCAGGACCATAGCCAGCCCAGAGGAAGAGTTCCCTGATGAACCTTTTTTCGGGTTGGTGGGGTATGTGGCTGCAGATGGGACCTGAGCTTCAGCCTCACCAGTTCCTGGGAGGAAGGCAGGACATCTCAGTGGAGCACTCAGTGAGGGCTGGAAGTCATCTGAGCAGCCACCCCTCACCCCTGTCCAGCAGCAGGGGGGCAGGCAGCTGGTTTTGGGAATATTGGGAGCTGTGGAAGGCTAGTCAGACATCTGTTGGGCCCACAGACCTGGCCCCATCCTGAGCCAGGGAGAGGCCTGCTCTCCCCCAGGGCCTTCCACCGGGGTCCCTACCTCCTAGGCACCACGCACACAATGATTGGCCATGCCCTGCCCTCTGCTGGGGCTGGACTGTGGATCCTGGCTGCCAGCAAGCAGAAGTCATAACCTAAATCTCCCCAGCCCCATGAGGCCTGTTCACCAGAATGTCTGCATCCCAGGTTTGGGACCTGGACTGCTCCTGGCCAGCCCACCGGGGTCCACAAACCCTGGCCCAGCCTGGAATCCCAGGTGGGATTAGCAGGGTTTTACGTGTTCCTGTAAAGTCAGGAGAATTCCTTCTCTTCCGAGGCTGTCAGACCCTAGAAGTGATCCAGAAGCCCTGGAGTGGGACTGATGGAGGGGTCCCTCGCTCGTCTCTGATCCCAGAGCGACTTCCCTGTGTCCCTGTGCTTCCTCTGTCACTCCCTCCCGGGGCCGGGCGCTGGGTCTCCAGGCTCTGAATTTCTCTCCTCTCCCGCCTGGGTGCTTCGGCCCTAGGGGTGTCTCCCCAGTTCCGTGCTCGGTGTCGCTGCGCGCCTGTCTCCCAGTCCACGTCCCCATCTCCGTCTGGACCGCAGTGTCTCGGGCTCGCTCTCCGCGTCTCTGCGGCGGTCCCGGTCCCGGTCGCCCCTCGGCCGCCGCGCCCCGCGCGCTGCGGCGGCCGCGCGGGCCGGAGCGGAGCGGAGCGGGCTGGAGGCGGCGGCGGCGGCGGCCGCGGCCCCGGCCCCGGGCGGGGGTGCGGGCCCGCGGGCCCGCGGGGGCGGCGTTGGGCGCCTTCCTTCGTCAGTCCCTCCCCGGCGGCGCGGGGGGGCCGGCGCGGCCGTCGCTCGGCGCCTTTAAGGGAGCGGGAGGGAGCGGCGAGGCGGCGGCGGCTGCGGTGGCGGCGGGCGAGGCGCGGGGCGGGGGCGCGGGGCGCGGCGCTCGGAGTCCGCTCGGGCCGGAGGCGCCGCGGCCGGGCCCGGGAGCCGCGAGGAGCGCGGGCAGCGCAGCCGGAGCCCGCCGCCCGGGACATGGCCAAGGCGGGCCGTGCAGGTGAGGGCGGGCGCCGGGAGGGCAGGGCCGGCGGCCCGGGGGAGGGACCCGCGCGTCTCGAGGAGGGGCCGCCGGCCCAGGTGAGCCCCCGCGCAGGTGGGTGGAGGTTCCTGGAGAGTGGGGGGCGGGGGCGCGGCGGGACCCCTGGCGCGTGGAAGGGGGCTCCGCGCGTCCCCGTCCTTCCTGCGCCCCCGGTCACCTCGCGGGACACCGCGTCCCCCTCTCTACGGCCGGGCTGGAAAGGAGCAGGTCTGCGGCGCCCCGGGCAGTCCGGCCGTGGGGAGCGATCTCCCCGCACCGGAGGCCCCGGGCAGACCCGGGCACCGGGACACGGGGACGTCCCGCGGCCGCCGCTTCATCCCACGCCCCCAGCGCGAACCAGGACGCGCCCCCTTGTCCTGCAGCTCGCTCTCTCCAGGACGCGACAACACCCCCTCTCCGCCCCCGCCCCCAGCTCAGTCAGGAGACCCAGATTTCTTCTCGCGAAGGAGGGGTGCTCCGCGCTGCGCCGGCTCCTGAGCCGTCCCGCACCCTCCCCCCACCCGACCTGCGGGGCAGAGCCTCTTGTGCGGAGGTCTGAAGGTGGGAGCCCCTTTGGGGTCCCGTGGGCTCTGCCCTCCCCAGGTTCAGAAGGTGTAGCCCGTGGCTTGAGGGAGTGGGCATTAGTCATTCGTTCATTCATCCAGGCAGGCGTTCATTCACCAGCATCTGCCCTGGGCCGGGCCTGAGCCGGGCGCTGGGGTCAGGACTCAGCTCGGGTTTGAACAATCTGGGCTCGCTGGATGGTGCCGTGGGTGCCCGGGGGAGGAAACCCTGTCCCCACAGGGCCGGCCATACAGTAGGCGGCAGCAAGCCTGGTCTCAGCAATGCTTCTTGCAAGGCTGGCTTGCGAGAATCTACCATAAACTCACACCCAACCTCTGACGTTACCAGGGGCCAGGCCATCGCCCCCGGCCTGGCTCAGCAGTGATGGAATGAGCTTGAACTCACCGGTACACACACTGGGCGTGAATACCTCGGGGCTGTGTGTAAATCCACCTCCAATCCCGATGCTGCCCTGGGCCGTGTGCCCATCTTCCTGAGCAGGCACTGAGTGTGTGGTTTAGGTGCCTGGGAAGATACTCCCGTTCCTGGTAGGGTGGGGCCGGTTGTGTGAGACACAGCAAGTATGGAACACATCTAAACACCCCCTTTCTCACTCCCCTCCCTTTTCCCCTCCTGAGGGAGGCACCAGGAGGTGACACCAGGAGGCTGGAAAAGGCTCTGTGCCTCCCTCCTCCCCCCACGTAGTCTGGGTTCGTACCCACCCCTGCTCCTCACAAAGGACCTGTGGCAGGGTGTGTGCCCCATCTACTGCCCCCCTCTCTGCGTGAGTGCATGTGTACCTGGATGCCTCTAGCACAAGTCACCTCCATGGTGCTGTCATCACCATCACAGTGAACGGTCACTGCTTGTGCTATGTTCTAGACCATGTGCTAAACACTTTGCTGCACTCCCATCCTGGGAGGGACAAACTGTTACTCTCCCCATTTTAAAACATCTGGAAACAGATAGAGAAATCGCTCCATCAAGGTGACCCAGGGCTTCTGGGCAGAGACTGGACTCACAGCCAGGCCCACCGGACTCTAAGGACTTTCTCCATCACTGCCCCAATAGGTCGTCCCCCTCACAAATGGGGGTGAGGTCTCAGCCCCTCTACCTTGTCCTTGGGTCCTTCGCTCCCTAAGCTGAGAGTCTGAGGGAACTTGTTCCAGTGACAGGTAGAAAAACTGCTCTGCTCTGAGTATCGACGCCTTGTGATGTTCTAACATTTTGTTTTTCCTGCTGCAATTTCATGCTTGGCCCTTTCCCTTGAGGCAACGCGGATTCCCCTCCTCTGTGCTTCCGACTGCCTCTCTCCTGTGCTCACGCCTCTCTCCCATGCTCAGCTGCCACCCTGAGGAGTCTGACTCCTCCCTTTATCAGCTCTTGCTGGCTACTTTGTATTTTGTAAATGTCCCATCTCTTCTTCTGGCTTCTACACCTACTGAGTTGAAAACGAGACATGCTCATGTGTGTATGGGGGTTGAATCTCCCCCACTGGCAAAATCTGTGTAGAAAGGATTGGTGGACTTTAGAACAGAGGGAGTCCTTGGGGATCAGGAACCCAAGTCTCTCTTTTTACAGCTGGGGAAACTGAAGCCCAAAGAGGAGCTGCAACACTATTCAGTACCGTCTACCCTGGATGAGCAGACCGATGAGTAGGAATGATCAGGCCTTCTTTCACTCTGGGGGTGACGTTGGAACAAAGGGTGACTGAAGGCAAGAAGTGGAGGAGGGTGTGGGCACCTGGCCTGTGAACGAGGGGTCTGCTCCATGACCTGTGTAGCGTTTCCTTTAAAATCTGGCCAGTAGATCACCTACTGAGGAAAGAGATAAAGGTTTGGGTCCTAGGGCTGCCATGGTGCCTGACTCCAGGTCATTACACAGTGGTCTAGCGAATGCCCCCTCCCTAGAGTTGTGCAGTGCACAGCCTGAACAGCCAGCCATGGTTGTACTAGCTGTGTCGAACAGGAGCTGAAGGCAGGCAGTGAAAGGACTTTCATGCCACCAGGAGAATCCAGGTACAAAAGAAAATGTACCGAGGTCCCAGAAAGGATGAGAGAAATCTGCAGATGGTGGATCCAGATGGGTTACTACCAGTTCCCAATCTCTGGGTGGATTTTCAGTCCCACATCCAGGAGTTGCTATGCTGCCCCCAGTCTAGCCTGCAACAGGGAAGTGGGGTTGGGGATAGGAGAGCTCTGTGTAGGGAATGGTCATTTATAGCACAGAGCTACCCATGGGGCAGGGGAGGTGAGTCAGTGGTTTGAAACATTGAAAGCTGGGTTCCTATAGGAGATAGCCTTTGGCTAGCAGAATTTGGATGGAGAGGTGGGAAGGGGCAGGCTTCTAGGTGGGGGCAATGGTGTGAGCAAAGGCTAGAGGTTGGAAGGGGAGAGGTGTGTGTGTGTAAATACATGGAGGGCCATGAGTAGGGGCGGAGGTGGGCGGGAGGTGCCCAAGGGTGAGGAGGTCTGTCTGGCTGGGGTGGAGGAGTGAAGAGGGCTGAAAGGAGCTCCAAAGAGCACCGAGGACGGGAGCAACGCAGTGAGATTTGGGTGTTTCCACAGGCTGTGACGCGAGGGCTCCTGGGAAGCTGGAGGAAGGCCAGCCTGACGGAACTGGCTTTGTTGGGAAGGGTTTGTTCTGGTTCCTGCCAGCCACACTGCCCCTCCCTTCCTCGCACCTCCCTGTGGCCCTCCCTCTACACCCCAGCAGGCGGTCACCGCCCCCCACCACAGTACAAGTGGGAGGCTCAGGTTCCCAGGCTGGGCAGGAGCTGAGTGAACAGCCCAGAGGGTCTTGGAACCTTTCAGGCTGGGGCAGGAATGTTTGTAGAGACAGAGCCCAGACGACAGGGCTGGAGGAACCAGTTTACTCTACTCCCAGGTGTTGGCCTCTGCTCCAAGGGGCGTTACTGGCGGGCTGGCGTATATCAAATCTAGTCATTTAAATCAGTAAAATACTGATCTCACAGTATCTGAATGGGAGGGGACGCTTCCAGATACTCTTGCTCAAAGCCCTTGTTAACAAGGGGACACTGAGGACCAAGGAGGGGTAGGTATTTGCCCCATGTCACATAAAAAGAGGATGGTAGAATCTGGGTTTCCAGAGTTATGGTTTGGACTTTGCTGTCCCGAGTCAGCCTCCTTTTCAGGTCCTCCTGGAGGCCGGCATGTGTCCTCACACCATCTCAAGGCCAGACCTTCTCATGGGCCCCTTGTTCTGTGACTCTAAGGGGGCAAGGACCAGTAACTGGATCTGTCAGAGGAGGAAACATTTGGAAGTTTGGAAAGGGGACCAGCACTGGTATTATGAAGACTTTGAGGAGGTGCCAGGGGACTTGAGGCACGACTCTGAGAATCTGCCAGGCATTGGGTACCAGGATTGCTTTACTGTGTAACTTGGGAAGGGCATCACGTTCTGCAAGGAGGTTGTAAACTCATCTTCCGGGGTCTCTAGCGGTGTTCAGACTCCAGGCTTCCTAAAAGCTTTCCTGGACTTCCCTGCAGTCTGGGCCGTGCTGGAGCTTGGGCATGCCTCATGTTCCCATGCAAACATGCCAGCCCCTATGGAATTACCTGTCCCAGAAGCAAACCCCACAGACCCCAGCCTGAGACCATTGCTGCCTCTTAGTTCTGGCTGTGGCAGATGGTCCACCTCCAGCACGTGACCCTGGAATCCCTTATCCCCCATTGGAGGCCCCCATGACTTAGGAGTCCAGTGGTGGGACATAGAATGTGAGAACATGGCTAGACCCTCCTTGCTTCCCCCCTCCCCCCCACCCCTCTTGCTTGGACCATGTCTGGGTAAGACTGGTCAGAAGGTGTGATGTTGTCTTACATACGTCTAGTGTATTTTGACACTTCCTGTCTGGAAGAGGCGTCACGGTCTTCCAATCCTACCTCTTATGCAGGTTGGGAGACTGAGACTGGAAAGGCAAGGGGTCCTTCTCTGGCATCCGACATTGTTTCTCTTTCAAGGACAGAGAGTGTGAACACACAGAGACCAGTGAGGTTTAGGGGACTGGGGACTTCCTGGTAGGACCCTGCTGCCTTTCAGGAATTCTCTTATTCCAGGCTTGGGAGAGGGATGACAGGATGAGAGGTTTGCAGCCTGGGAATAATCTGGCTCATTTCTCATACTAGCCCTCAACATGCCCTCCTGTTCAATGGCTCATCAGCATCTCTCTGAGGTAGGGACAATGCTATCCCCATGTCATGGATGAGAAAACTGAGGCCCAGGAGGGTGAAATGTCTGGTTCTAGCATCACCTGTAAAGTTAGAGGCAGAGCTGGAATTAGAACTTAGGCGTCTTCTAGTCTTGGAGTCAACGTTCCCAGGAGTTAAATTGTCTCGCAAAGCAGAGCCCTGGCTCTGATTAACCTTGAACTGTCCCCTCTGGGCCTCAATTTCCTCATCTGTAAAAGGGAACAGGAAGGAGAGTTTGGGACTCAGGATGTGCTTCAAGTTCTCCGCAGCTCTAACACTGCTCTTTCCATGGTGGCCTCCCATGATGCCCTGAAAGGGCCTCACCCCTCTCTATTCTCCCCTCACAGTGATCCTCCTGGATCATGGTGGAGGGAAGGGGAATAAGTGGGGAACTGAAGGTTTGGATGTGGAGTGCATGTGCCTCCTGGAGGTCCTGGGCCCAGGTTTCACCAGATCTGCAGCCAGAAGCCCATGGAAGGGGGTGGTGGTGGAGGGTTGAGGGGAGCAAGGCCAGGGAATGGGCTGGGGATGGGAAGGGGGAGGAGAGAATGCATAACAAATGAGTTGGGAAATCAAATAAGATCTGAGCTCCCCACCCACTCCCTTGAGTCTCTCTACACTCCTTTCTCTTTTAAAATTTCTGTTTTCTAAAGAGAAAGAAAATGCTAAGTTGCACCCCCTTTTGCAAATGGAATGGGAGCCTTAGTGAGTCACTCCGGAGGTAAATGCCACCTCCAGGGTCCCACGTGTGCCTGCGGAGGCCTGCGCAGCTGTGTGGCCACCAACCCCCATGGGGTACGAGTGTAGTGAGGGTGGACAGGGGGTGGGAGCTACATCCCAGCAGTGGGCCTCACCTAGTCAGCTGGCTTCCTCCAGGCTCTCCCAGGGCTGCACTTGGGAGGCTTATGTATGTGTGGGGTCAAACAGGCTGGGGCCAGGCTGGGAGCCCGTGTGGCCGTGGTCAGGGCTCAGGTTGAGGCTGGGGGTGGGGTGCAGGGGGTGGCATGTTGGTATTTGGACTGTGACTGAAATCGGCACAGTGTGGGTGAATTCAGGGCTCCAAGGAGGTACAGTCTATGTGGCCAGGGCTGGTGCACGGGGGGTGGGGGGGGAGAGCAGTGGGATTGCATCTACCTCTGGAAACCAGAGTTTTGGAGTGTCAAGCTGCTCCGTCTAGGTGTCTTGGTGAAGCTCTTCTCCAGGACTGGTGAGCAAGAGAGCTTAGAAGGGACCACCTGCTGGGGGAAGGAGCCTGGGGGTGTCGGAAACCTCTTCTCTTTTCAGTAGGGTCAGCCTGTTTATTAGCAGGCTGGGGGCATGCGAGGCCCTAGAGGAGGTGTCCCTCTTCCCGATGACCCATTATTCTGGAAGGAGGGGAAGTAGCCGTCTGTTAGCGGGGATGCCAAACAAGGGTTGAAAGCAAAAATAGAAACACGTTGGGCTGCGTCTGGGAGGGGCGCTGAGTTCTGGTGGATCCGAGAGGCCTCTTCTGAGCTGTCTGCTGCTGACGCCGTGTTTGCTTGGCTCTGGGTATTTGCAGAGCACGTCACGTCCTGCACTCCTGCCCTCCTTGGGGAAAGACCCAGGTGTGCAGGCTCTGGGACTGTGAGCTTTAGGGCTGGCAGCTGGAAGGCTTGGAGCTTGTTCTAGGAGTCTGTCTTTCAGAGGTTCTGAGCATCTGTGGCCACCCACCACTCATGCACCTTTGACCTTTTCTGGATTGTTCTGGATTGGTCCAGATCACCATCCTCCTTGACCAGAACTCCCTTTGTCCCTGCTGTAGCCCCCATGACTTCCTTCTCTTCCCCTTGCTCCTACTTCCTGCCCCCCATGAGGCTGGTCCCAGCTGAGCAACTCTGGAATCATCCCTTGTGGTAAAAAGAGCTATTTTCAGCCTTCCCATTACTGCCCAGTGGGGGGAGTGGGGGGGGTGGGTGTTTATCACTCGCAGCCTTTTTGTTTCCTTCTCTGTAGTATAATGTGGAGCAGTGAGGAGGGCATGATCCGGCCCCATCTCCGGGGCCTTGGCTGGCAACTCCCTAACAGTGATTTGGCACCAATGGAGGAACCTGGGGGCAGAGGCAAACTTGGGGCCCATCCTCGCTCAGTGGCAATCCTGGAATGGCAGGTGGTGCAAATCAAGTTGCCCCTGTGGGGTCACATTGGCCTTTGCTGCTTGGGGGTGGGGAGCCGCTCCCCTCCTGCTGTTTGCTTCAGGCTGATGGTAGCCTTTGATGCCCTTACCAACAAACTCCATGAGATGGTGGTCTTTGAAAGAGCCCCCAGCACCCTCTGAGCAGTCTCTAATTTCAACCTGGCCTCCCGAGAACTGTGTTGGTGCCTGGATCTTGGGCTTCTGTTCTCAGCTCCCTTGGAGGGGTTCCTGGGAGAATTAGAAGGAACGCCTCCCTTTGTCCTGTCTTCTGGACTGCCTCTCCATCCTCCCCCATCCCCACGGCCCCCCTGGGGAGCCCACAGGTGGCAGAGCCTGTCAGTGGCACAGCAGGTGCTGTGGGGAGCTCCTTTGGAGGAAGGAGAGAGCCTCTTCCTTATGGAGCAAGAGTCTGGCGGGACAGAGTGGGGACATCTGGGCATTGGGAAAATTGTTCCAAATAATTCAGAACTGTTGGGAGCCTAATTGGCAGAGCAAATGAAAAAGTACAATAGATAGCCAAAGCTATTAATCACTAATTATCTCCTAAATAAGGTAATTAATGGGTATTTAAATGGCATATTTATGACACAGCAGCAGGTCTTCAAAAAACACAGTTTTCTCAAACCAACTGGTTTGGCCAACTGTGCCCTGCTTGGAGACTGGGGTTCTAACCCCCACCGCCACCCGCCTCCCTTCAGAAACAGGTGGTGTGACATTAGGCAGGTCAATTTTTTCCTCTGAGCTTCAGTTTTCTCATCTGTCAACAGGGATCCTAAGCCCTACTTTCCTGAGCTCCCTGGGCTGTCATGAAGATGACAGGTGGTGGAGGCCATGGAAATCCCAGGAAACAGTGTGCAACGCTGTGCAGAATTCAGGGTGTTAGCTGCGAGTATATTCTTAAAGTTATCTGATACAACCCTTCGATTGTGCTGGATACCTCTTAAAGTTGGGGCAGTGGGTGTGGTCAGATTCATGGTGTAGCTCAAGACCGGGTTGTGGTCTGGTCTGTGGCTAAGGTTATGACTCAATTTATGACCAAACTTAAAGTTGGGGCAGTGGGGTGTGGTCAAGGTTTGGGCCATGGCAGTTGTGCTCAGGAGAATTCCACAGTCTGAAGTCTCAGCCTCCAGCCTTCCGTGCATTACCCATGGATGGATGGACCTGTCTGCTTGGGCCCTGGAAGCTGAGTTCCTTCCTGAGTCCTTCATGATGTTGGCTCCAGATGTTGAACAAGCAGCAGATAGGTCCTTCTGGGGTTCCTGGCATGTCCCGCAAAACAGCGTAGCACACGAGCTCATCAGTGGCACATATAGCAGTTTGGAAGATAGTTAGGACATGTTCCTATAGCAACCAACCCCCAACCAGCAATGGTTTCCTTCGATAGTGCCTTTTTCTGGAAACAGCTTCTCCTAGCCTATCATCCCTCCCTGGATGGCCCCACAGTCCCTTCAAGGCTGAGCATGGGCTGGCTGGTCCTGGACTGGGACCCCAAACTCCCCCTGACCCAGAGGAGAAGCCTGAGGTCATGCCTTATGGAATGCTTTCCTGAAATGGGGCTGCCTGAGATCTTCTCTGTGCTGGGCCATGCTGAGCATTACATGAACCTTCTCTGTGCCCAGCCCCGAGCTGGGAGAGGCCATCGGCCTGGAGAGGGTTCCTACCAGGGTCCTGCTCAGGGGGAACTTACAACCTAGTGGGGCAGGCAGTCCTATCCCCAGCCTGCATATAGGTGCTCTGATAGACATAGACACTGGGTATTATGCAAGCACAGAGGCATCAGGCACCCAGCCCAGCCTCAAGGGGTCAGGGATGACTTCCAGCTGATTCTTCAGGCATGAAAAGGAATTGGGAGTAGGGGAGATGGAGGGAATGTTAGGACCTGCAGGAGCAAAGGCCCAGGGAGGAGAAAGAACATGATGTGGAATGCTTCCCAGTGGCAGCTGGAGCCCAGACTGTGGGAGGAGAGGCTGGGGGAGAAAGCAGGTCCTGGCCTGCAGGAGCTCAGTTTTCCGGGCAGATAGGGTGCCACCCCAGGGAGCTGCGATGGGAGTGGGGAGAGAGGGATCAGCCCCTTGAACTTGGGCAGGGACAGGCACTTCTAGCCATCAGGGAGAGGAGGGACTCCCTTTCCAGGGACCTGAGGAGAAGGAGAGGAGCCTGCCCTTGGAAGCTTCCACATAGGAAAGAACCAAAGAAAAGTCCTTGGAGAATCATGATTTATTTCACTTAACAAGCCCTTTTATAGCACTGGTGGAGTGCCAGGCACTATGCTAAGCCTTTTTCAAATACTCATTCATTTAATCCTCAGTGCGGCACTCTGTAAGTACGATGACTACCCCCATTTTATAGAGGAGGAAACTGAGGCACAGAGTGGTTAGTGGCTTAGTGTAATTTGATAAGATAGCTGATTAGTAGGTGACAGAACCAGGATTGGAATCTGCCCTGGTGGGAGTGGGACTATACTCCTTTGCGGGAGCAGGAGGCAGACAGGAGATGGGACTTGAGAGTCACCCCTCTGTCTGTGGGAGCCTCCCCCAGTCTTTAGGAAGAGCGTAGAAAGCTCTATACTCTCTATACTCTGCTTTCTGCATTGAACCCCAGGGACCTGGCAGAACTGAGAGCGGTGAAGTGTGACTCTGAGAGAGAGAGAGAGAGAGAGAGAGAGAGAGAGAGAGAGAGAGAGAGAGAGAGTGAGTGTGTGTGTGTGTGTGTGTGTGTGTGTGTGTGTGTGTGTGTGTGTATGGCTGTGTGAGCCATGTGTGGGCTCCAGGCTCTATATGTCCACAGGGCTCTCACTGCCCATGGGAGGTCCTTAGGCCTGATTATTTCAGTAGCATCAATTGCCAGGCATTAGACTCAGATTCTTGTGCTTGTAGAACCTGACATGTGTGAGGATGGGAGGGGAAAGAGAGAGAGACCATTCAAATAAGCCTTGCTCCTCTTCTGAGGCATGGATTACTTAAATCCATCAGGCATTGCCAGACTGTGGTTCCAGATATAGCCTCAGGCAGGACTGGGAACAGAAGCTGTGGCCACAGACACAGGCCAGATCAGTAGGTTCAGGTGCCAGCCCAGCACTGTGCATCACCATGACCACACTCAGAGGCCCTTGTTCCTTGCTGGAGGTCCGGGCATTTTGTGTTATTTGAATGCTCCCAGACCCACAACTCCAGCAGACACCCATGTTCCCTCTTTTGCCCTGATGAACTAGGCTCCTTATTCTTGAAGAGAAAGTTCTAGATCCAGGCAGGGTGTGGTGGCTCATGCCTGTAATTTCAGCACTTTTGGAGGCTGAGGTGGTAGGATTTCTTGAGCCCAGGAGTTGTAGACCAGTTTAGGCAACATAGCAAGACCTCATCTCTACAAAAAATAAAAAAATTAGCTGGGAGTGTTGGACACACACCTGTAGTCCCAGCTACTCAGAAGACTGAGGCAGAAGCACCACTGGAGCCCAGGATCACTTGAGGCTCTCCAGCCTGGATGACAGAGTGAGACCCTGACTCAAAAAAAAAAAAAAAAAATGCCGGACTCAGTGGCTTAGCCTATAATACCAGCATTTTGGGAGGCCGAGGTGAGTGGATTGCCTATGCCCGGGGGTTTGAGATCAGCCTGGGCAACTTACAATACAATAAATTTCTCTACAATAAATAAAAAATTAGCCAGGCATGGTAGTGTGCACTGGTAGTTCTGGCTACTTGGAAGGCTGAGGTTGAAGGATCGCTGGAGTGCAGCAGGTGGACGCTGGGGTGGCTGTGAGTATGCTACTGCACTCCAGCCTGGGTGATGGAGTGAGACTCCAACTTAAAAAAAAAAGAAAAGAAAAAGTGAGTTCTAGATCCAGCTTCTCCCTGGAAATGGCTCAGTTGCTTTGGCCCGCATCCCTTCCTTTTACCCTGCCCCATTCTGGCCAATCCTGCCCATCCCTTCCTTTAAGGCTCTGTTGGGGCCCCTCCAGCCTTCAGGGGTCTCTGACTCTGGGAGGTGTAGTCTACATGCAGAATTTAGCATGGGCCAGGCTGCCTGCTTCTCTGTTCCTCCTGTGCTCTGTCCCCCCAGGGCTGGCACTCCTGAGGGCAGGGACTGTTCCAATTCAGCTCTGTCCCCCACTCCTTCCTCCTGGGTGCCATCTGGCCCAAGGTCTGGCCCAGGAAGAGTCAGCCAATACCTTTGATCCTCACCTTACTGGGCCAGGGCTTTCCTCACCATGAAATGTCTTTCCCTTCAGACAGTGCTCCTGAGCACAGGGCAGCATCTCCCTTCAGGTGGGGATTTTGCCCTCCAACTGGGGCTGCCCTGGGGTCCTCAGTATCGGGCAGGGCACTCACAAAAGGCTCCTGTTCATCTGTCTGTCTTTCTGTCTGCCTGTCTATTCCTGTGTCCCCGAGGTAGGGAAGGTGGGCAGGAGGACCCGATGGTCTGAACCAGGATCTCTTGTCTACACAGGCCCATGACAAGGTTTAGGAGACCACACTGGGCCTGAAGTGGTGGATAGATGGTCCAGGAGAGGGAGTGGGGAGGGCACCCAGCAGCCCCTCCCACAGCAGGGCCAAGCTCAGAGCTGTGCTAGCATTGGTGGGCATGAAGGATCATCTGTTTCTGTCTGAATTTCTAGGGGAAGAGTTGGAATGGCCCCCTTTCTCGTTAAGCGTGATTTAGCATTTTAAATAAATGTGGCAGTGAGGTGGAATGGAAGGAGGGTCTTCCACAGGAGCCATGCTGGGCCTTGGAAGGCACAGAAGGAGCTCTGCAGCTTGGGAAGGACCCCTGGCAGCTGCCTGGAAGTTCCTTGGGTGGGCTTGCCCTGCCTCAGCCCTCGGTCCTGTAGCTGACAGGGACCACCATCTTCCAAGTGACAGGCAGAAGGCTGGGCACTCTGAGGGCTGATCTCATTTAAATCTCCTAGCAGTGTGGTAAGGATTAGGGCACCCATTTTACAGTTGAGAAAAGTGAGGCTCAGAGAAGTTACCTTGCTTCAGGTTATAAGTAAGTGGCAGCACTGAACCCAGGTTTGTGCTGCTCCAAAGTCCATGCTCTAACCCCTCTGGTAAATTTTCATCCATGGCTGGAACTGATTTATATTTGTGTGTAAAGGAGGGAAGGAAGGAGGGAGGGTGACAGAGATGGTGGGGGGACGAGGAGGGGTTGAGAGAGTGAAATAATATATAGGACTGTGTGTGTATGTGTGCACTTTTAGGGAGGGGGCGTGGCAGGTTGGAAGGCTCACACTTACCAAGGCATGCAGACACACACATACACACACACACACACACACACACACACACACACACACACGCAGACACAGGGATAGAAGCTTGGGAAATACTAGACACTTTTACACAGGAATGTAGACATCCATTTAGATTTTCTCACAGACACAAGGATACCCAGACACTAATTTGTAGACCTGGTAGCCAGGTGATTCTAGAACTGGGACAGCTGAGTCCCCAGGACTGGAGACCCCATGAGGAGCCAGGGGCCTCTGGTCCCTTGCCCAGCTAGTCAGGTGGAAGAGTTATTATTGACCAAGAGAACAGGCAATGGAGAGAGGAGGAAATTGTCTCCCCTTCCCTGAGCTCTTCTGCTGAGGAGTCCAGCATGGTTCCTCACAAACCCTGGAGGTGGATCTTGTTCGTCTGGCTTCCATCACTTATTAGCTTTATGTCCTCAAGCAAATGCCTTCACGTCTCTGAGCCTCTGTTTTCTTAGCTGTAAGGTGAGGCTTCTTTATGTCCACTTCGCTGGGCAAGAATGGCTTTAGATAATGTCTGGAAAGTAACTGGCAGAGTGTCTGGCGCACTGTACGCACTCAGATCACTTTTATTCCTTCATTTGTTAGTCTAACACATCTTGGCACTCTGCCGCGTGGGACTGTGTGCTGGACCCAGAAATTGCAGAGCAGTGTAGGGCAGGGCCCCACTTCAAGGAGACAATGCTTCTGGGCATTTGCCCTCACTGCTCTGAGATCGTCTTGCCCACCTGCTCTGACTCTCAGGAACCTGTGTGGCCTTTAGCACATCTGACCTGTGGCCCCTCCCACAGGAGACTTTCTGACCCTCTTTGGCAACTGTATTCCCCTCCTCTTGGAGTTCACAGGTGATAGACTCTGGCCATTCACCCACCTCTTCCAAGCTTCCATCCACGACGGGTCGTAGTCTACCTGGTCTAGCTCCCTTTCCTCTCTCACCTCTTATTTCTATTCCCTTTTGATCATTGGCTCCAGCTATGAGGGTTTCTTTCGGCCTCTCACATGTGCCAAGCTTGTGTGCAAATTTGCCCTTGCAGTTCCTGCATTCAGGAAGGCTCTTGTCCCTGCATTTTGCCCTGTTCACACCACACATATACTCACACATGTATGTGTATGAGTACACATGCATACACACATATCCACACACATATATTTAGCATATTGGCTCTTTTCTCATCATTCAAGCCTCAGCTTCCTGACACCTTTTCAGAAAGGTCATTGCTCTTTTCCTTCTTTGGAGTATGGCCTTTGCCATTTGCTAAAACATCTGCAAGCTATAGGAAGAGGTGAAGGGGGGCAACTCCCATCCAGAAGCCAGGTGATATCTGCTTCTTAACACATACATTTTCTCTTATTATTATTATTTTTTGAGTCAGCATCTCACTCCCTCACCCAGGTGACATGTAGTGGTATGATCACAGCTCATCACAGCCTCGACCTCCTGGGCTTAGGTCATCCTCCTGCCTCAGCCTCCTGAGTAGCCGGGACTGTAGATTTTTTAATTTTTTGAAGAGACAAGGTCTCGCTGTGTTGTCCAGGCTAGTCTCGAACTCCTGGGCTCAAGCAATCCTCCCCCCTGATCTGGCCTCTCAGAGTGCTGGGGTTACAGGTGTGAGCCACCATGCCTGGCCAACACATCCATTTTTATAGGTTATTTTTATACAAGCATTTGTAACTGAGGTTCCCACACCCCAACACTGTTCCAGAAGTTGGTTTGGGCAGCTGCTGCCTGAGAGAAGGGAAGACCTCATGTATAGTATACATGTATAGTATACATTTAAACACCAATGCAGGTATGCATTTAAAAAACAAGTATAATAATAATAAACAAGATAAAATATGCACTTGACAAGATATTCAAGTATATCTTTTGGCCACAAAGGAGAATCACAATGATAGGGTAAAGGATTCATCTGAAAGGAGCATTAGCTCTGGATTTGAGGGGAAAGGGAGACGCTGTGTTAGTTCAGAATTTATGACTAGAATAGGTGACAAAGTTCTTTTGATGCCTGGGGCTGAGTTCCTGCCTCATTTTCCCTCTGTGGGTGCACAGATCCACACGTTCAAGCCTGTTCTTTAGGCTGTAATTACTCTGTAAGAGATACTTGAGGAAGGAGGACATGGTGGAGGTAGGAAGGGAGAGGTTTTCTGTTGAAATCATCTTGGTTGTTTACTTGATCTGTACTGACTTTCCTCTTTCCCCGGCAGAATGTAAGGTTTGGGAGAGCCCAACCCTGTCCCTTTTATTCACCGTGATGTTCCTGGGACCCGACTTGGTGCCCACCAGTCTTTTCCTTTTCTGCCCACTCGTAGCTGGGAGAACTTGGTCCCTTGAATGGAGCTGAGCTGGCCTCTCTGCCGCCTGCCACTCTGCCTGTCTTCCCCCAGGACTCCCACACAAATGTCATCAGAGGGAACGTCCCACCTCTGCTCTTGGATGGGTTGTATACTGTATGTAGATGAGGGCCATTGCACCTGGGAGCCCCTTGCTGAATCCTTTCTGTTCAAACTCAAGAACCAATCAGATTTGGCTGAATCCTCGGGTGACTCCACCCCTACCTAAACTCTTGCTGCTACTATCCAAAACTCAGAAACCGAACTGATGAGGATCATATGACTTTCCTGACTCCACATTCTTGTTTTTTAGGAATAGAATAGATTTGAATAGCAAGGATATTTGTACAGTGATATATTATTATAGTACATACTAACACAGTATGTTAGTTTTTATACCTTTAGTATCTGTTGATTGAGAAAACATAAAGTTAGGTAACTTGGGAGTTGTGTGATAGCAGTTTGGGATTACAGAAATCTCTACATGCATTTGTTTATACTTGAATTTTTTGCGCTATTATAAATGGTATTTAAAAAAAATTTTCTAATTCCAGCTAGTAAATAAGAATGCAGTTAACTTTTGCATATTGTTCTTGTATCCTATAATCTTGCTATACCTAGTTATCAGTGCCAGCTTTTTACTTGCAAACTTTTAGCAACTCTTTGTTAGCAAAGACAATAGAATAAACATTGTTACACCAAAAAAAAAAAATGTAGTTTTCCCATAAAAAAGTACAATGTATATAATGGGTGAGGCGAGGTTTAACCAAAACTTACCACATGAAGCCAGTAAGAAAATCACAACAATTAGAAAACTCACTTTTAATTTTTTAAATTTATTTATTTTATTTATTTATTTTTTGAGTTGGAGTCTCACTCTGTCACCCAGACTGGAATGCAGTGGCCGCTCCCAGCCACTGCAGCCTCGACCTGCTGGACTCCGGCGATCCTTCCACCTCAACCTTCCAAGTAGCTGGAACTATGGGCGCGCACTACCACACCAGTAAATTTTTTATTTATTGTAGAGATGAGGTCTCGCCAAGTTGCCCAGGTGGGTCTCGAACCCACGGGCTCAGGCAATCCACTCACCTCGGCCTCCCAAAGTGGTGGGATTACAGGCTGAGCCACTGAGCCCGGCTGAAAACTCACTTTTTAAATGACCCATTAATCACAGAATAATTTCCAGTTGTTTTAAAAAATAGATTTCGTAGAGTTTTTGTTTTCTACATAGACAATCATGGTACTGAGAATAAAGACAGTTTTAGTTCTTCCTTTCCAATCTGCATACCTTTTGTTTCTTTTTCTTGTCTTATTGCACTAGCTAGAACTTCCTCCACATATATTTGGAAAATAGTACCATATCCATACAGAGTTATGGTGTGTGTGGATTCTCAGGCCCCTTTGCAGCAAATCCAAGGTCCGGGGATGGGAAACTGCTGAGCCAACCTGTCATACTGCCCACTTTGGTGGGGGTGGGGATCAGAAGCCTAGCGGGTGCCCCTGGGGAGTGTGGGGCAGACCCAGCTTTGCATCTAGAAGTGACTTGCAGCTTGGTACTCCCTGTGGCCTCTGTCCTTTCTGTGTCACAGAATGTGCTTCTCAATTGACTCCAAGCCGTGGAACATAAGCCATGTGTTTGGGAATTTATGGTGGGTGAGGCAGGAGTGACAGGCAGGAGAGCTGTGTTCCTGGGTGGCCTGGGCTGGCCTCTCCCTTCAGGAAGAGTGTATGCTCTAGGATCTGGGCTCAGGGCAGGGGACAGGGCCAGCATCCTGCTAGGTGATGGTACGTGGTGAGCTGGAACTGCAGCAGATTCTCCAAGGTCATGGTTACAGAGGATGTTCACCTCTCACTTGCTATTGACATTCCTCAAATATCAGAGTTGAGGAGTTTTAAGGGACAGTCTCTGCCAGATTTCTCATTGTACAGGTGGGGAAACTGAGGCAGGGTTATTGCTGATACAAGAATCCAGGTCTCCGTGGAGACAGGATATGTGTGCCTGGTGACCAGGGCCAACGACATGTGAGCAGAGTATGTCATTTTTGGGCAGAAGTATTTAAGACTGGATATGACTTTCTGTACTTTTCTTCACTGTTTGGGCACAACTTGAAGTCTCATTTTGAGCTTGTGACATCACAAAGTGGTGGTGCCTTCAAGTGACCGCTATGAGTACAGCCTGCTTCCAACCTGTGTGTGAGTGAGAAATTAACCATTGCTGTTTTAAACAGCTGAGATCATTTGTGAACACAGCAAACCTTAACCCCATGCTAACTGATACACTGCTTGGCAGAGTCTCTTGACAAAGCCACCTTGGCAAAATCTCTTAACTGCTGCCAACCTCGGTTAATTTATATTTTATTTTATTTTTATAGAGATGGGGGTCTTGCTATATTGCCCAGGCTAGTTTCAAACTCCTGGGCTCGAGCAATCCTCCTGTCTTGGCCTCTCAAAGTGCTGGGATTACAGGTGTAAGCCACCACACACAGCCCAATCTCAGTTTAATACATGCCATGAAGCAGAGGCACACTCAGTCCTGCCCTGGTGAGCTTTTTCAGGTTTTGGGGTGTGAATGAAAGCTCAGGAGAGGCAGGGCTGGGAAGTCTGAGGCTTTGAAGGGGAGAGCCCAGACATGCAGGTTGCTGAATGACCATTACTCCAAGTGGGCCTGTGGTCACCTCCCTCATACTGGGACACCGTCTCAGCCTTGACTAACAGATGTGTCCCCTTTGGCAGGTGGCCCTCCCCCGGGCGGCGGTGCCCCCTGGCACCTTCAAAATGTCCTCAGCGACTCAGTGGAGAGCTCGGACGATGAATTCTTTGATGCTAGAGGTGAGTGAACCCCAGCCTCACATCACTGTCTGGGTGACCTTCCTAGAAGCCCCAAGAAGAGGATCCCTGCTAGGGATTCTCATCCCTCCCCACTCCGACATGGCATTTGCAGCTCTACATTGCATGCTTACCCATCCAAGGGCAGGGGCTTGGCATGCGCCTGTTCTCTCTTTGAAATCCTTGTGGGGCCCCTAACGTGTGTTAGGAGCTACGCTAGGTGCCAGGGAGACTGCAGCCACCAGGCAGCACAGTCACCACCCTCATCAAGCTTATAGCCTAGCCAGAGGCAGATATCAAACAGTGACACAGGAAAATGCAATGACAAATGGGGAATGATGCCACCAAGTAGAAAGTGCCAGCTGTTACAGGTGAGAACAGTGGGGGGGGGCTCCTAATTGAGTGTGGGCAGGGGTGAAATCCTCTCTGCAGAGCTGAGGGGAAGGAGTTGGCTAGGTGAAGAGAGGAAGGAAGAGCCTTCCGGACACAGGAGGCAGCAGGTAGGATGGCTCTGGGGAACATTCCAGGAAATGATGGAAGATCCCGGTGACAGGGAGGTGTTGAGCAGGGTTGGGGAGGGAGGAGGGTGGTGTCGTGAGAGATGAGGCCACAGGCCCATGCCTGTGGTCCTGTCTCGCTTTGAGATCAGCCTCATCGATGCAGGGAGGACCACAGTGTTAGAAAGACTGTTGCTCAGATGAGAAATTGCTACTGGGTCACAGCGTAACCAGCCCACAAGATACAGCAAGGGGCAGCATTTATGCTGGGATTGAGGGAAGGGGCCTCTGATAGGGAGGGCATTCCAGGCAGAGAGATCAGCTTGAGCAAAGGTTCAGAGGTGTGAGCACACGGGGCAGGCGTGGGGGCACTGGGAGGTGGAGTCAGTCTGGAACTGACAAGACCCTCACCAGCTGTTCTCAGCTGGGCTGGATGGGAGTCAGGGACAAGCACTGAGGGCCTGCTTCCCCAGCCCAGGAGGGCCCCTAGTGCCCTCTTAGCTCGCTGGGCCCCACTCTGAGAAGTCACCATATTTAGGGTATTGTGTTGACTTACTCCTGAGACTGTCTGGCTTTGAAATGCTTGACATATTGGGTCTTGAAGCAGACTGTTTGCTGGGAAGACATCTCACCCAGAGCAGGACACTGAGATGTGGTCTCAGCCATGCCACCGACTTGTTCTGTGACTTCGGCAGGTCTTTTGCCCTCTCTGGGCCTCAGTTTCCCTATCAGCTCTGTGCCTCCAAAAATGAAAAATACCCAGTTCAGGTGATTTTCAGGCAAGTGTAGCTGGGAGGTTGGGAGCTGTCCCGACTTGAGCCTCCCCCATCCTTGGCTCTGGGTGGAGAATCCTTGCCCTGATGTCGGTGCTAAATCAGCCAATTTGGGGCCTGTCTCCCATGGGTGTCTGACTGGAGTGACTGCCAGGCTGAGTTTCTCCCTAGCAACGAGCCCACAGTGTGACAACACGGCTTCAATATTTTGATGCTTAGAAGATTTTATTTAAAACATTTTTGCAGTTCATCGGGGCTTTGCCTTCCCAGCTGTTGACAGAGGCATCTGCGGGTGTCACGAGGGTCAGCTCCATCCCTTGGGGCCTACCTCACCTGCTTTCCTTGTGATCAGCTGTGGTGCTGCCCTCCCTGGGGACCTCTGTCTCCCTCAACTGTCTCTGTCCTTTCCTTTTCTCACCTCACAGCTTTTTCTGCGGTGACATTGGCCTGGTTCTCACTCTTCCCTTATTGGTGACCCCACCTTCTTCCTCCCTTCTTTGTCTCATCATCTCCTTCTTTGCTTCTCCCACCCTCCTGGGATCTCAGACTCTCCCCTCTCTTTCTCCATCTCTCACCTCCCCACACTCCTACAGGACCTCCTCTCTCTGTAGTCTCTCTCCCACCTTGCCTCTTCCAGAGAACCTGTAGCCCTGAGCCACAGGACCTTCCCCACAGGCTGCTGGGACCCTGCTGAGTTCTGACTTGCCAGCCCCTGACCTCCTGTCTGTTCTATGCAGCCTCTCTGGACCAAGGCCTTTTGTGTGTGTCCTGGGCACAAGATAGAAAGAGGCAAAGCCATCCATTTTCTCTCTCCCAGGAATCTGGTCCTGCCCTACCAAGCCGGTGCTCTGTGTCCAGGGCCAGGTCATGGGTTTCTGAGCTTCTCTCAAAGGGTGCTTCCCTGCTCTCTGTTCTCCTGTTCAGACTGAACCTTGACCCTGACCTTGAGTGTGGTCTCTGTCCTCTGCTTGAGCAGGGTCCCAAATCCTGTTGCTTCCATAGTTCCAAATCTAGGCATAGTGGTGCCAACACCATTAACCCCAGCCCACTCAGACAACCCACACCAGAGCCTTTGAAGCTCCCTGGGTTTCCCATGGACCCCTCAGATAACTCCTTGGTCACCATGGATGTCTCCCTGCAGAGACCAGCTTGGCACCAGTAGCCAACTCCTGGGCCTCATTGATGACTGGGAATTATTCTGTTCCTGAGAGCTTGTGGGTCTGTACCCCCTCTTCTGCCTATAAGTCCTGTCATGATCCTCCACCCCTGCCCGACCCAACAGATATAAAAATGACCAGAGGAATGAGCAACCAAAGGACATCTACACTGCAAGACATCCCATTGCTGGTATCAGCATTGAAAAGGCTTCTGGAACATGATGTCCTCTTCCTCCTCAATGCACTGATGGAGAAACTGAGGCCAGAGCATGGAAGGGACCTCCCGAGATCACACATCAAGGTGGGAGTGGAAGCCCTGGAACATAGGAGTTCTGTGTGCAGCTCAGTCCTATTCCTGTGACTCCTCCCTGACCTTGGGACTTCCTCCTTCCATTACGGCCATCAGTGCCAGCCCATTGGCCCTCTTTGGTTTACCTTGTTGGGTGAGAGGCCCTCAGAGCTCATGGTCTGGGAAAAGAGGGGAGTCTTAGGTTCTGGGGGACTCTGGTTGTGTATGTAAGGCATGGGATGGAGCAGAGAACAGTCAGGAGCAGGGAACTCCTGGGCAGGCTGCCAGCTCCTTGGGCTATGGCAGCAGGCCTGGGGCTCTGGGGTGGCTGGTGGTTCTGATTAGATGCTGCAGGGAGGGCCATGGGACCCACGCTCTCAGATTCAAAATAAGTGCCACTCCTCCTGTCAGTATAGTCAAAAAATATCTGGGGGGTTTACAGCCCCACTCTACTGAGGCTGGAAGGTGCAGAGTGTGGGAAAACCCAGGGTGGCCAGAGGGGAATGTGGTCTCAAACCCAGACCAAACTAGAGCTGGGAGGCCCCTCAAGGTCTTTGAATCTAACACCTCTGGCCCATTTTACAAGTTGGGAAACTGAGGCCAGAAAACGTGTCCAGGGCCACACAAAGAGGCAGAGCAGGAACTAGAACTCAGCCTCATTCATTCAGCGTCTGCCCATCAGGTGCTGGGCATTATTCTAGGCATAGGGGATACAGGAGCAGGTGGACCCTGACCCAGCCCTCACGGAGCTTACAGCTTAATGGTGGTGGTAGCTGGTGAGTGGGAAAACAATAGACAAGCAAATAAGATATACTGAGAATTGCCATAAAGAAAATAACATAAAGGAACAGATATTTCACCAAGAAGAGATACGAATGGCAAATATGCACATGAAGGATGCCCCGTGTCATTAGTCATTAGGAAAATGCAGATCAAAACAGTCACCTATTTGAACGTCTAATTAAAGTGACTGATCAGGATGTGAAGGAATTAGAACTTTCAGACTCTGCTGATGGGAATGCACAATGGTACAGCCATTTTGGAAAATAGATTGCAGCTGCTTAAGAAGTTAATCATACCTAGCTACCATGTGGCCCAACCCTTCTGTTCCTAGACACTTCCCCAAGAAAAAGAAAGCATATGTCCACCTAAAGACTTGTCCATGAATGTTCCTAGCAGCTTTATTTATTACAGTCCCAGACTGAACACAACCCAAATGGACATCGCGTGAGTGAATAAACAAATCACGGTACAATAAGTAGGAACGAGTTTCTGATCTATGTAACAATATGGATGGATCTCAAAAAAATCATGCCAAGTGAAAAAGTCAGACTGAAAGCAGAGTACATCCTGTATGATTCCATTTATATACAACTCTAGAAAATGCAGACTAATCTGTAGTGCCAGGAGCAGACCTGTGGTTGCCTGGGGACGAGAGCGGCGGGAAGGAAGGGTAGACAGGGGGCAGGGGAGAGCTTCTGGGAGGGATGGGCACACATTCGCTAGCTTGATTGGGGTGATGGTTTTATGGGTATGTGCATATGTCAAAATATATCCAATTGTGCATTTTAAATATGTGTAGTTAGCCCGGCACAGTGGCTCACACCTGTTGTTGGGAGACCAGGGCGGGTGGGTTGCTTGAACCCAGGAGTTTGAGACTAACCTGGACAACAAAGAGAAACCTCATCTCTACAAAACCTCAAAAAATTAGCTGAGTGTGGTGGCAGGGGCCTTTAGTTCCAGCTACTCAGGAGGCTAAGGTGGAAGGAAACCCCTGAGCCCAGGAGCTTGAGGCTGCCGTGAGCCACGATATTGTAATCATGCCATTGCACTCTAGCCTGGGGGACAGAGTGAGAAGACCCCGACTAAAAAAACAAAAACAAAAACAAGTGTAGTTGGTGGAATGTCAATTATACCTCAATAATGCCGTTTAAAAAATGGAGACCCCCTCCCTCCATATAGCATAAGGGAATGTGGTAGAGTGACTGGGTGTCTGGAGGAGGGTCCCTGAGGGTGTGGTCCTGAGCTGAGAGCTGAATAATGAGAAATGAGCCATGTGTGGGTCTGGGGAAAGAGTGTTCTGGACAGTGGGAACAGACAGCGTGAAGTGTTTATGGGAGAAGTGAGCTTGATGTCTTTGAGTAGGAACAGCAGGCAGGTCACTGTGGCCAGAGTGAGTCAGGAAGGCGCTGTGGGTCCACAGTCCCAGGAGAGGGAAGGCAGACTCCGCCCAGTAGTCCGAGTTGTGGAAAGCTGTCAGTGTCCTCCCAATGTACTTCCCTGGTCAGGCCCCTGGGATTGGGCCTGGATACCCCTGTCCCTGTCCCAGAGGAGGCTAGAGACTCAGAACTCAGAATCTGTAATGCAGAATGGACCCCCACAATGAAACCATGCCTGGATGTGGGGTGACTGAGCTCCTCCTTGTGGGGGATGTGAATGGCTGGGTGACAGATGGTCAGGCCAGAAGTGGTGGGTCAGAAGAGCTTAGTGGGCCAAGGAGGATGGGCTGACCCATTAGGACAGCCCAGAGTTCCTAGGGTTCCTGGCCATGAAATGCTAAGTTCTAGAGAGAAAATGATCTTGCATTTTGGAGTCTTCATTCCTAAAAACATGCAAGGTTGGGGCCAGAGTGGCTACTGTGGCGTCAGATTGGGGTCGGATGAGTTTATTTGGGGTGTGGTTGGATATGTCAAGCCTAGGTCACAACTAGATGCTTTCTTAACTTTAACCTTCTACTCAGATGCAAAGAACACTCCAATGAGAGTCACCAACTATCCAGGTACAAACCAGGTGCTTATGTGCGCTGAATGACTGGGAGATAGTGTTAGTGCTTGAACACACAAGCAGGAGAATTCCTAGTTCAGCCCTTCCCCTGAAGTTCTGTATCTGTAAAATGAGGAGTTCACCTTGAAGGCTCTTTTCTAAACGTTCCCTGAGGCTCCCAAATGGCTTTACAAGGCCCTCTTGGCTGTAGTGTCCAGGTCCATTCCCTCCCTTGGATGGGAAATAATTGTTTCCTTTTGGTTTTCCCCGCCCACAGCATCTGAATAGCAGCCTCCACCTCCATGAATATGCATAAGCAGGCCAGGCCCTGACAGCCACAGGGAGGAAAATGTTGGCAAGGCCAGGATTGGGTGTGATGGTCGTGGCAGCGGTAGAGCCAGGGTTTATTTTCAGGGCACATTTGGCCCTGGGTAGCTTGACCAATAGCAAAACATGGGACTGTCCCTTAGCAGGAGCATGCCCCAAACCCCAACCCCCATCTTCTATGTTCTCAGCTTCTTGCACTTTCAATACGTGACCTGGCTGGTTCTCCCCACCCGCTACCAGGTGGGAGGCTGGGGCCGAGTTGCTGGGCTCTGTTGCAGAACCTGCTCATGGTTCTATCTCCTGGTTTCCCATAGCAACTAGGAGAGTAAGGCAGTGCTGGACTATATTATCCCATTTTACAGACAAAGGCTCTCAGGCATGGTCGGGTCTTATAGAAAATGGAGGGAGGTGCATGCTAGGTCTTCTCCACATCTGGGCTTTTGCTGTGATCACATAGCCTCCTGGGGAGTTTCTAACCTTAAGGGGAGAGAAGCAGGAGTAGAAGAATGTAGTGTGGCCCTCTGGAACAGAAAACCCATTTCCATCAAGGTTGTTCCTGTGACTGGCTGCCATCTGATCTCAGGCAAGTCTTGAGTCTCTGAGCCTCGGATTTGTCTGTAAAATGGCAGGAGTAGAATTGTTCGTCTCATGGATGGAGTGGAAGGATATCATTGTGGGAAGTTTGGTGATTATTCCTGGGCAAAGGAGCCATCACAGAAGCAAACCACTGGTGTGTCATGGACTCCAGCCCCTGCTCTGTCTTTCTTCCATTAGGGGAGGGGAAAGGGAGGAGAGAATGCCTTGGAGCCAGCCCCAAAGGCTTCTGGGGACGGGCTGAGTGGCGATTGCACCTGTCGATGAAGAGAGAGTACTAGTGATGTCCACGGGTGCAGGATGCGGCTTGTGTTAAGCATACAAGGTGAGGGTTAGCCATCTTGTATATCAGAGCCCTCAAGCAATGTGTATCTAGGTCCTTGGCAAGATTGGTGTGGTGGGCCTGATGATGGGTGGTGTTGATGGGCCATCTGGAGAAGGTGATCATGCCCTGGGCTCCATGGTGGGGATAAAGACTTCCTGGAATGGGACAAGGAGAATCCCTGCTCTGTCTGTAGATACAGCAGATAGAGGCCCGTGGTAGGAAGAAGGGCTTCCCTATGGCATTGGAGGATGTGCTTACCAGTGGTAGATCCAGGCTTTAGCTAAGGTTGGAGTCAATCTGGGGTCAAGGCCAGGATTGTGGTGACAGTGGGTGAGGCTCAGCCTGGTGCTCCATCTGAGCTGGAATGGGGCTCAGTGGGGATGGCATGAATGCTAAAACTATGTCTGCATCAGAAGTCACCAGGGAGGGGAATTAGCATGCAGGGGACAGTCACCAGAAGATGAAAAGCAAAATCGATAACCAGGACATTTAGCCAAACGAGCCCATTGTGCCTTGTGGATCCTGTTAGAGGTATGTCCTACAATGAAGGGACAGAGAGGGGAGCCCAGAACTGAGCCCAGCGGCTCCCTCTTTGCTTGAATGGCTCCAAAAGGAGCTATTTCAGCTGCTGCTTCTTCTGGTGTGTGTGTGTTCTTGCTGTCTCTCAGGGGACAAGTCCATTGTTGCCAGACTGAAGATATGAAAGCCGAGTGTGGGAGAGAAAGCATGTCGGGTAGGGGGGATGGGGCATGTGCCAAGCAGCCAGAGAGACAGGGATGGAGTGGAGAGGTAGGGAGTCCAAGAAAGCTGAAGAAGGTTCAAGAAGGCAGAGAGGGAGAGACAGAGAGGGACACACACACACACACACACACACACTAAGAGAAGACAGAGAGACCATGACTCAGAGGGGAGGGAGAACACCAGAGGGAGCAGGGAAGACTTACACGGAGATCAGGAGAGATCCTGTGGAGGGGAACCCAGGGAAAGAAAGAGAAACCCAGAGAGAGCAAGAAACAAGGACCCAGAGAGACAGAGACCTGTAGAAAGGGATCCAGTGAGACCAGATCTGAGTGGGACAGGCCAGATGCAAAGCATGGAGAACAATCACAAGAGCCTGTGAGAGAAAGACAGATTTTTTTTTTGAGTTGAGTTACCCAGGCTGAAGTGCAATGGCATAATCATAATGATCACGTCTCATGCAGTCTCAACCTCCCTGGTTCAGGCAATCCTTCCATCTCAGCATCCTAAGTAGCTGGGACTACGGGTGCATGCTATCACATCTGACTAATTTTTAATTTTTTTTATTTTTGGTGAAGATGAGGTTTTGCTATGTTGCCCAGGCTGGTCTTGAACTCCTAGCTTATGCAATTCACCTGCTTTGACCTCCCAAAGTGCTGGGATTACATACCTGAGCCACTGCACCTGGTCCCAGAAAGACAAATTTGATAGAAAACAGAAAAAAGGCCAAGAGCCAAAGATGGAGCAGGGCCATAGCCAGAATTAGGAAAAGAGAGGAAAGAGGCCCAGGTTACATCACACCTACTAAGTAGGCATGCTCAGACCTCCAGAGTGTTGGGAGACCCCACAGGGTTCTGGTAGCCTTCCATACACCCCAGAGATAGCACTTACTTCATTGTAGAGTATGCATTCATGAAACTGAAGTTACTTGTCCAAGGTCATATCATTAGCAGATGGTGGGTCAAGGATTGAAAATAGTCAATCTCACATCAGAATTGAGCTCATAATCACCTAACGAGTCTGCTTCCCCAAGAATAATACCACCTTATATTAGTTTAAAGCATCTGACTTGTGTAGTCTTGTCAAATTTATTTGTCCCCATGGCAGCTTGTTAGAATGAGCTATAGAGCCAGAGTTGTTATTACCATTTAAGAAACTAGAAAGCAGGCACAGTGGTTGAAGGATGTGTTCAAAAGCACAATGCTCACGTGTAACAGAATCTGCACTGGAACCTGGTCAGGACTGTTTCCAGTACACAGTGCTACTTATAGGTGTAAACCAGCTCCCAGATGGAACATGCCAGGCTCAGGAAATGGTCTGGGTGAGTGTGGTGCTGGGCTGGAGTGTGGGCAGCCAATATAGCGTGTCCAGGGCAGGATGTTGGCATGGCAGGATTTCAAGAACCTGCAAATAGTATATTTGGGTTTGAATCCTGGCTCTAGCCAGTCACTTGAATTACTCAGCTACTCTGTGTCTGTTTCCTTGTCTATAAAATGGAAATAATAATAATTATACCCTTTTTGTCTTGTTATGAGAATTATATGAGTTAATATTTGTAAAGCACATATAACAATCTCAATGTGTAGTAAGAGTTTGTTAAGTGTTGTTAATTAAATCAAATAGATACATAAAATAAAGCAGGAGGAGTTCTAGCCAGGAATGGGGTCCGGATGACTGAGCGCTAGAGTCAGTCAGAACTCTGGACAGCTCCCAAAGCTTCAGACCTGCCATATTGGTTTCATCAGCTAGATAAAGTTCTTTGACAGTGAAATGAGTTACAGCCCTTCATTCTTTTTTTTTTTTTTTTTTGTGAGTTGGAGTCTCACTCTGTCGCCCAGACTGGAGTGCAGTGGCCGCTCCCGGCCACCGCAGCCTCGACCTGCTGGGCTCCGGTGATCCTTCCGCCTCAGCCTTCCAAGTAGCTGGAACTACAGGCGCGCGCTGCCATGCCCGGCTGATTTTTTGATTTATTGTAGAGATGAGGTCTCGCTGCCCAGGCGGGTCTCGAATCCATGGGCTCAGGCAATCCACTCACCTCAGCCTCCCAAGGTGCAGGATTACAGGCTGAGCCACCAAGCCCGGCCAGCCCTTCATTCTTAACATGAGGGGGTTATCCTCAGCACCCTCTGATGTCTGTTCTACGAGGAAGGTTGCAAAAGCTTTTCATTAGGAAGACACATCTGTTTGGGGCTGGGGCGGGGTGGAAAGTGTGCCTCCCTATGGGTTTGTCCTTGAAGAAATATCCCTTTGCAGGATAAAGGACTATACCAGATGTGTGTATTGGATGTGCAGGGCCAAGAGGCTTTTGTTCAGTGTGCTTAGGGACTATGGCCTCACTGATTTTTCTCAGTGTAATTGCTAAGCTCAAACAGAGAAAGAGCAAGGATAGAGATAGGTCTGAGGAAAGGAGTGGGAGAGAATGGAGGCATTGAGAGGGTCATAAAGTCGAAATGGGCTAAGGGTTCCATATAGCTCAAGCTTGCTTAGAACCAGAAGGCTTCTGCTCTTCCAGTTGCTCCACAGCCACTTCTGCAGCATTCAAATTCTGATACACTCAAATCCTGATGACAAGTTACCTCTCATATGAAAAAGTCATCATGATGGCTTTCATGTGCTATGAGCACATATGAGCCCCTCCTATGCACCAAGACCTTTACACCCATTATCTCATTTAATCCTCACAATAACTCTAAATTGGACATTGCCAGATTCATTTTACTGATGGGAAAACTGAGGCTCAGAAAAATAAAAAACTTAACCACAGAAACACTACTATAAAGTAGCAAGCGTTTGCTTTTTCTTCCCCCACACATGGCCTTTCAAGGGACACTGCTGTCAGTGCTAGGAATGGGGCCTTCTATGGGTTATCAGCCCCCTTGTTACCTTCTTTTGCTGTAACAAGTAGAGGCCCAGCAGGATACAACAACTGTGCCTTCTTGTGATGGCATGTTCCTGAGTGTCTCATATTTGTCTATAATTACAGACACCTTCAGTAGTTGAAATCTACTTCAACTCAAGGAAGAAATGAGTGCTCCCTCAGGCATCATTCCTACTGGGGCTACGTATCCATAGTCCTGCCCGCTCATGCCCATCTCTGCTTCTTCCCACAGAGGAGATGGCTGAAGGGAAGAATGCCATCCTTATCGGGATGAGCCAGTGGAATTCAAATGACCTGGTGGAACAGATCGAGACCATGGGGAAACTAGATGAGCATCAAGGTGAGATTCTCTTCTCTCATGAGCAGGGTGTGCACATAGATGTGTTGTGGGGTGGGTGGTAGGGCTGGCAATCGGGGCTGGGTCTTATGGACTTTATGAAGAGTCCATATGCCTGGCACCTCCCTCAGAGCATCCCTGAATTCAGTGACCTGCAGGAACTCCTGTGGGAATTTTTGTGGCAGAGCAACTCCAAGGTATTTTAACAGAGCTTCCTTTGTCAACAGAATGACCACCCAGTGGCGTGGGTGATTTAGGGCAGAAGGCTGAGTTCAAGATCCTTGAACTTCTAGGCCTGTGGGGTTGGAATCTGCTGGATAAGGAAAGTGGCAGCTGGAGGAGCCTTTGAGCAGGAACAGAAGCTGATGTCGAGAAGGAGGAAGGCAGTGAGGACTGAGATCTCCTTTGGCTTTTTTGTTGGAGTATATGGATGGCGATTAATCTAGGAGGGCTTTCTATGGAGGATAGTTTTGGCCAAGAGCTTGATCAACCTGCAAAGCAGGCTGTTCCTTTTCAGCATCCAACCTTCCAAGCATTTGACTATTTTTTAAAAAATCACAGAATGTTTATTGAGCACCTATTGTGTGTAAGTGCTTGGCAGGAGGGACCAAAAGTGATTCAAAAAAGGTCCCTGCTTTGTGACACAGTATCAGTCAAGCTTAATCTGAGGATTGTCAACCCAGAGGGGAGGGGTAGACTTCTAGAAGGAGGCAAGAGAGGGGATCAAAGAAGGACACCTGACAATAAAGTGATGGGGCCAGGCTTTGAAAGTCAAGTGGAAAAGGTAGCCAAGAGGTTATAAAATCCCAGAGATGCCCAGCTGAAGGCTGTTTTTAATTAATGTCACATTGGAGTGAGAAACAGAGCGGGGCTAGAACCCATCCAGGATGCAGGGTGCTAACCTCTCTACCTGTTATCTGGAGGTCAGTTTCTTTCAACCATCGTCCCCAACCCCATGTACCACTCATCCTACTTTATTTCTTCCTCATCTCTTCTTCTTTTTCCTGTCTTGGTCCTGTCCTTCACAGTCATAGTCTGGGTTAGAGTTGCTGAGTGGGTAAGGAGGTGTTCAGTGAAATGGTCCTGGCCTAGGCCAAAAGAACGGCCATCTTGGTGGCAACTGTCTTGGTGGTAACCATCTTGCCCTAGCATCTGCTCCTTTTCTTATGTTCTATCCCTGCCTCCTTGGTTCAGAGCCCTCCCCATGTGAAAGCACACACACTAAGAAATGGGCAGACCTAGGATGATCATACCATTTTACAAATGAAGAACCTAGGCTCAGAGGAGTCATGTCTTGCCCAAGGTCCTCCAAGTTGGTGGCACCATCAGGCCCAGATCCCTAGTCTCCTGGCTCTCAATCCAGAGCTCCACCCCCTAGATTGGACTGAGGCTTGGCACAGTTTTGGGCCCAGGAGACAGGAGTATAAGCCTTGCAAAGTCAGACCCAGGATACCCAGAGTCTTAAAGGAAAGGCACCCTGGGCCACTATCCCATCCACTGGAAGTACAGGCTCTGTGTCTGGTCCTCAAGGCCAGTCCAGAGACAATTTCCAGTCTTTATAGCCACGTATTTGCAGATGGATCCTTTTCCTACTATTTTCTTTACCTTAAGGACCCTAGAAGTGTCCCAGAAGGGGTCATGGATTCTAGGTCCTGCCCTACTACAATGCTTGTAGCCATGAAAAGACAAACCTGGATTTGTACTCACCACTGGCCCCTGCCATCCCCGCCCCACACCCTACCCCCACTTGTCTGCCAAAGAACGTATGACTCAGACTCAGTGTGAGCTTAGGAGGGGTTGATGGAGAGGCAGTGTGAGCTGGGAGGGCAGAGGAGGGCAGAAGAGAAGGAAGCAGGCAGGGAGGTCCAGGAGAGAGGCAGAAACTATAGCTTTGGAGTCAGAGAGGTCTGGGTTTGAGCTGCAGACCTGCTATTCCATGACTTTGTGGTCAGGGAGAGTCACGTCACTTCTCTGAAGTTCTGTTTCTTTATCTGCAGTGGTGACTAGTAAAAGCACTGTGAAGATTAAATGAGGCAATACTTACAAAGTGCATTGGACAGCAGGTAATTTTTATAATGATGGAAGGAGGGGAGAGCGTGAACTATCTTGCACAAGTACAATCTTCACTAATGCTTCCTGGTGCTTATGCATTATTCATGCTCATGCATGAATTAGGGACAGTACCTGCCTGTTTTCTCCCGGCACAGAATGAGGAGCTGGAAGGGAATAGAGAGGAGGGGGAGACGAAGAAAAACCAGCTCCTTCTGAGTCCCATTCTCCTGTGGATTCATAATGTGAATTCCCACAACATGACAGAACACATGCATGAATTTCATTCGCTTCAAGTCATTTATGGAGCCACCACGGGGACCTGACCCTGTGCTAGATATGGGGAAAACAGAGACAACTAGGATGGCATTGTCCTCCTTCAGGAGCTTGCCACAGAGTGGAGGAGACAGATCGGAGCCAAGGTAAGACAGGCTGGGCAAAGGTTCTGGGGAATCTCCTGGGGAAAGGAAGATCTGAGAAACTTTCCTGGAAGGACTGCTGTCAAAATTGGTGGGATAGGTAGAGCCTATACTCCAGTCTCCTTCGAGTTTTCTGCCCTTACACACAGGGCTCATTCCAGGGACCATTCTCAGGGCCAGTCACACTTTCTTCAAGATGCTTCAGAGACCCTCGATGATGACTCCCAAGCCTACCTCCGGGCACCTTCTCCTGGACTCCAGACTCATTTTTGGTAGTCTCCTACCATCTTCTACCTGATGTCCTCATGCTCCTCACATTCCAAGTGGAGCCGACCTTCTTCCTTTTAAACCTGAATTATGTTTTGTGTTTCATCTTCTCTCTCCTTAACCATTTAAACCATATGTAGCATTGGCACTTTCAGACTGCTCTCACATCTCCAGTTTTTGAGGGTGCTAACTCTGGTGTATGTGTGTGTGCATGCACGCACACACATGCTAACTGTATTTCCTGGGGTTGTTTCTCCATTTTTTACTGTGAGCTCATCTTGGTCACGCACACCTACCTCCCTTTTCTTTTCTGTGGGAGTCTTGCATGGCCTAAGTTATGAAAATATCCTTATAGAGACTGGTCTTATGTTCCTTTCCGCTGGGCCTGAGTGTTTCACTAATCTTGAATATTTTATAGGCTAAATTTATAGCTTAGAGTTTCCATTCTACATGAGTGGTGTAAATTTAGACCCTACACCCATAAGTGGCACAGGCTTAAGGTTTTTAATTACTCATGTGTGAATTTTTTCTTTCTCACGGTCTATGAGTGGTTTCTTTGCTGCTTCCCTGAAGAAAGTTTTTATTTTGAGTTCTAGTATGGATGGACTAGATCTTCAAGGGTCCTCCTATATAAGGGACTCCTCTTGAACACCTCACCATCCAGCGGCCGAAGTCAGGTCTGTGGAGTTCACAAAGGGGTTCTCAGGCTCTGGCCCTGGAGCCTCTGTCTTTATCCATCTGGTTCATGGGATTCACAGGTGTCCTTATTTCAGCTTTTGTTTCCGTCTCTGGATAGCAGATCCCTCTTTGTTTCTGGCACTTTTGTGTTATACATTCTTTATTTTAAGCTCAGTTATATATTTATCTTTTTTGGTAAAATATTGTCTAGTATATATGTAGTTTAATGGAAAGGGATACTTCAGCATTAGCTCAGTGTATCTTATTCATTATCATTGTTATTTTACAATTGCTTATTTTTTTTTTTTTTTTGAGTTGGGATCTCATTCTGTTGCCCAGGCTGGAGTGCAGTGACATAATCATGGCTCACTGGAGCCTTGACCTTCTGGGCTCAGGAGATCCTTTCACATCAGCCTCCTGAATAGCTGGGTCTACAGGTGCACACTACCTTGCTCAGCTAATTCTTTGATTTGTTTAGTAGAGACGAGGTCTTGCTTGCTATATAGCCTAGGCTAGTCTCGAATTCCTGGGCTCAAGCAATCCTCCTGCCTTGGCCTCCCAAAGTGCTGGGATCATAGATGCAAGTCAATGAGGACCTTTTATCTTATTTTTATTTAATGTTTTCTATTGTGATATAACATACATAACACAAAATTTACCATTTTAACAATTTTTAAAGTGTTCAGTTCAGTGGCATTAAGTCCATTCACACTGTTATGCAACCATCACCACCATCCATCTCTAGAACATTGTCATCTTTCCCAGCTGAAACTCTATACCCAGTAAATACTAATTTCCAGTCCTGCCCTCCCTTCAGCTCCCAGCAACCACCATTCTACTTTCTACTTTCTAATTTGACTTCTCTATTAGTAAAATCACACAGTGTTTGCCCTTTTGCATCTGGCTTCTTTCACTAAACATAATGTTTTCAAGATTCATCCATATTGTAGCATGAATCTATACTTTATTCCATTTTGTGGCTGGAGAACTTTGTATTGTATGTATATATCACATTTTGTTTATCCATTCATCTGCCAATTGATGTTTGGGTTGCTTCTACCTTTTAACTATTGTGAATAATGCTGCTATGAACATTAGTTACACAAATATCCACCTTATTTCTTGAACTCATTTTCGTTGAGAAAACAAAAAAAAATGTAATACAATACAATATAATACAAATAAAACCCAAATCCCCTTAATTATTCCTTCAATTGCACACCTCATTGCAGTTTGTCTATGTGGTGGGCATCTCTTTAGACTTAGATCATATTAGACATTAGTGTTGTAACTGACCTTTTTTTCCATTTGACAGTAGATCTTGGAGAGATTTTCATGTGTTTATATATAGATTCACCTCATTCTTTTTATCTATACTATAGAATTCTCTACAATAGATGTACCATAGTTTATTTAACCATTCTGTAGTGATAGACATTGGAATCTCTTTCTTTTTTTTTTTTCTATTTGAGTTGGAATCTCTCTCTGTCACCCAGGCTAGAGTGCAGTGGCGTGCTCATGGCCACCCCAGCATCGACCTGCTGGGCTCAGAAGATCCTTCCACCTCAACCTTCCAAGTAGCTGAAACTACAGGCACACACTACCACACCCAGCTAATTTTTTGAGTTATTGTAGAGATGAGGTCTTGTCAAGTTGCCCAGGCTGTTCTTGAACCCATGGGCTCAGGCAATCCTCTCACCTCGGCTTCCCAAAGAGCTAGGATACAGGCTTGAGTCATCATGCCTGGCCTAAATCTTTCATTATTTAAAAAATGCTACACAAGTTTAAAGTATAAGCATTGCAAATTGCAATAAATACTGCCAAATGGTTTTCCAGAGAGACTGCAAATTTATATTTGCACACCAACTGTGAATTAGGTTGGCCATTTCCCTCAAAATTACCAGATTTGATATTACCATACTTTAAAATTTTACCTAACTGATGAGTGAAAATATTTTCTCATTGTTTTGTTTTGTCTTTACCTGCTTTCTAGTAAAATTGAGCATCTTTTCATAAGTGTGTTGACCAATTCTATTTCTTTTCTTCTGAGTTTCTTAAGCATAATTTTTGCTCATCTGCTATTGGATTGTTTGTCCTTTATTACTGGCTTTTATGAGGACTTTACATATATTCTGGATATAAACTATTTGACAACTATGTATTTGAAATATTACCACTTTGGTGAAATTTCTTACTAGTTATAATAGTTTTGTCAGTCGATTCTCTTGAATTTTCTAGAGTGTCATATCATTTACATTTTGATAGTTAAAATCTTGCCTATATTTATACTACTTATTTTTCTTTTTACATTGTACTGCATAGGGTCTTTAGATTGATGCTGAGTAGGAAGAGTGATAGCAGGCTTTTATGTTTGATCCTGAATGTAATGCTATAATAGAAATATTCTAATGTTTTGCCAGTAAGCATGACCCCTGTCCTAGGATTCCGGAAATATCTCTCATCAAGTTGAAAAAAATTACCTTCTGAAAGTTATGTCTTCTTTCTTGTTCCCCCAATTGTTTATTTATATCCATTATCCCCTCATTCTGTCTCTCTCTGTCTCTGTCTTGTTCTTCATAAGTTTTGCCAAAGGTTTATCTATTTTGAGGGCCTTTTCAAGGTGATAATTCTTGGTTTTTTTTAAACCAATTCTATCATAAACTCTGTTTTTCTATTTAATTTATATAAATTAATACTGCTTTTATTTCATTAGTTGTTTCCTTCTACTTTCTTTGGATTTATGTTCCTTGTACTTTCCCAAATTCTAGAGATAAGAACTTTTAAATCTTGCTTTCTTATTCATATTTGCACAGGTCCCTTCCAATCCTTGGAAAGCCCTAGCAAGGTGTTCACCTATTGTCCTTTTTTGGGTAAAATTTGCAAAAGTAAGATTTTAAAAATAATTTTTCTTTAAAGGGGACTCCAAAATTGTATAAGTTTCATTCCCCACAAAACGTGGATCCAGCCACTTTGGCCACATCACACAGGATCTGGATAAGTGGCCTTCTCTTTGTACATCATGTCTAAGGAGCTCAAAACCTCCATGTCTCTTCTCTTGACCCAAGGAGTTATTTAGAACCATTTACAAACATTCTGGCAAATGGAATTTTTTCTTGTTAATTTGCAGCTTTATTCCATTGTGATTGGAGAATATGACCCTAAAGTGATAGCTTTTAAAAATTCTTTATTGTCTAAAACACGGGTTTTACGTGTGTGTGTGTGTGTGTGTGTGTGTGTGTGTGTGTGTGTATGAATGCTTGTTATGAGTTCAAAAATATGTATTATCTATACTGTATATGTTGAGTTCTAAGTTCTCTGACTATTAAAATCAAAGATCTTATCAATACAGTTTTCTCCTTCTCTATTTCCTGTTTTTTATTGACACAATCATTTCTTATACATTCTTTTTCTGTATTTTTAAAAATTTACTTTTTTTTTTTGAAACAGGGTTTCATTCTTTCACTTAGGCTGGAGCGCAGTGGCATGATCATGGCTCACCGTAGCCTTAAACTCCTGGGCTCAAGTGATCCTCCTGCTCCAGCTTCCTGAGTAGCTGGGACTAGCAGCACATGTCACCATGCCTGGCTCATTTTTTAATTTTCTGTCGAGATGAGGTCTTGCTATATTGTCCAGGCTAGTCTTGAACTCCTGATTTCAAGTCATCCTCCCACCTTGGCCTCCCATAGTGCTGGGCTTATAGGCATAAACCACTGTGCCTGGCAAAATCGACCTTTTAAACACGTTTAAAAACTGGTATTTTTCTACTAGGCTTCAGATTAATTCAGTATCTATATCCTATCACTGAATAGGAAAGGACCTTTTTTCTCCTTTTCTTCCCAACTCCTATATTTCTTGTTCAGGTTATTGTCAATTATTTTTTTCAACTTAATGATACGTTTTACTGCTTTACTTTGGGGGAGTTTTTTTCCTCTCTCTCATCATAGTGGCTGTGGCAATGACAACTTCTCCTCCTTCTCATTCTTCTTCAGTTAAGTGTATTAAGATATAATTTGCATTCAGCAGAATTCACCCTTTATGGTGTATAATTCTCACTGCAACTTCTTGAATGCCATGACTTTCTCTTGGATTTACTTTCTCTCTTCGCTAGAACATCTCAAGTAATTCTTTCAGGTAGGATCTTTGGATAGCAAATTTCCACGTTCTTACATTGCTAAACATGTCTTCATTTTGCTTTCTTATTTGAATCCAAGTTTATCTGCATCCATGATCATGTTCTCAACTATCTCTGAAGATATTCCTCTGTGGCTTTCTTGCATTTGGTGTTATTGGTAAGAAGACTAATTTGATTCTCATTCCTTTGTGAGCAATCTGTTTTTTACTCTTCTTGAAGCTTAAAGTTTTTAAATTTATATTACATGTGTTCTGAAATTGCAAACAATGTTTCTAGGTGAGATTGTTGTTGCTGTTTGTCATGACTACACCTGACTGGCCTCTTTCTTTGTTGTGAAGTGGTTTTAAAATTTTTTTTCTTCAAGTATTTCTTTCTGTGTTTTGTTCTTCCAAAGCTTCTATTAGACAGATGCAGGGATTTTCTAATCATCTTGTCCTTCTTATTCTTATTTCTTGGTCCTTGTTGGGTTCTGAAAGTATTCCTTGGCTCTAACCAACAGCACACTCATATTCTCTTCATCAGCTTTTTCCCTTTTGATGGTCAGCTCTTCCTCTTCAGTGGGTTAAAAAAATTTAAACAATCATCTTTTATTTTAATGTGCTTTGATATTATTATTATTATTATTATTTTTGAGTTGGAGTCTCACTCTGCCACCCAGACTGGAGTGCAGTGGATGCCTCGGCCACCGCAGCCTCGACCTGCTGGGTTCCGGCCATCCTTCCGCCTCAGCCTTCCAAGTAGCTGGAACTACAGGCGGGCGCTACCACGCCCAGCTAATTTTTTGATTTATTGTAGAGATGAGGTCTCGCTTGCCCAGGCAGGTCTTGAACCCGTGGGCTCAGGCAATCCACTCACTTCAGCCTCCCAAAGTGCGGGATTACAGGCTGAGCCACCGAGTCCGGCTTATTATTATTATTATTATTATTAACAACCTGATACTGGTTCATGGAGGCTATGGGCTTATACTATGTTTTTCAAAGTCTTCTTCTGCTTATTCTATTACGTTTCAGAGTTTTGGGGTAGGTTCGAGATGGTTAGGAATAACCACACACTTAAAGTTGGATCAATTAGCCAAAGATCATAAGTGAGATTATGACACAGCGCAGGAGTCATCTTGATTCTAATTATCTGTGGAAGCACACAGTTGCCATTAACACTATTCAAGTGAAGCAGGTCTTGCCAGATTCTTTTTTTAATTTGAGATATAATTCACATACCATAAAACCCACCGTTTTAAAAAGTGTATCATTTAATGGCTTTAGTGTAGTCACAATGTGATGCAACCATCAACATTATCTAGTTCAGAAATACTTTCATTACTTCAAAAACAAAGCCCACACCTATTAGCAATCATTTCCCATTCTCCTTCTCACAGCCCCTGGTATTTCATATAAATTGAATGAAAAATGTGTGCCTTTTTGTATCTGACGTCTTTCGCTTAGTGTAATGTTTTGATATTCATCCATGCTGTAGCATGAATCAGTACTTCATTCAATTTTATGACTGAATATTGTTCCATTGTATGTATATGCCACATTTCATTTACCTATTCATCAGTTGATAATATTTGAGTTGTTTCTACTTTTTGGCTATCATTAATAATTCTGCTCTAGTGATTCATATGCTAGTTTTTGCGTGGATAGGTTTTCAATTATCTTGAATATATATCTAGAAGTGAAATTGCTGTAATATAATGGCAATCCTGTTTTTTTTTTTTTTAAGAACTGCCAAATTATTTTCCAATGTAGCCATATCACTTTACATTCCCATCAGCGATGGGTTCTGAGTTCTCCACCCCCTTGTCAACACTCCTTGTTGGCTGGCTTTTTGGTGATAGCCATCTTAGTAGGTGTGAAGTGATGGCGTATTGTGGTTTTTAGTTCTATTTTCTTAATGACTAATAGTTTTGAGCACCCTTCTATGCACTTACTGGTCATTTGTTTACCTTCTTTGGAAAAAATATCTATTCAAATCCTTTACTCATTTTAAATGTGGACTGTTTGTCTTTTTATTGTTGAGTTCTAAGAGTTCTTTACATATTCTGGACCCTAGGCCATTAGCAGATATATGACTTATGAATTTTTTCCTCCATTTTTGTCTTTTCTACTTTTTTGATAATGGCTTTTGGAGCACAAAATTCTCAAATGTTGATGAAGTCCAATTTATCCATTTTTAGTTTTACTGTCTATGCTTTTGGTGCCATATCCAAGGTCATGGATATTTACTCCCATATTTTCTTTGAAAACTTTTATAGTTTTAGCTCTTTGATCTACTTTGAGTTAATTTTTGTGTATGGTGTAAGGAAGTGGTTCTTTTGCATGTGGGTAACCAGTTGTCCCAGTACCATTTATTGAAAATACTAGTCTTTCTTCCATTGAATTGTTTTGACACCCTTGTCAAAAATCAGTTGTTCATAGATGTCTGGGTTTAATTCTGGACTCTCAGTTCTATTCCACTTGTACATATGTGCCAGTATGCTATACAGTCTTAATTACTATACACATGTAGTGCATTTGAAATCAGAAAGTGGGAGTTCACCACATTTGGTTTTCTTCTGCAAGATTGTTTTGGTAATTCTGTGTTCCTCACATTTCCATATAAGCTTTAGGGGTCAGCCTACCAATTTCTGCAAAAAGTTAGGTGGGATTTCGATAGGAATTTTGTTGAATCTGTAGATCAATTTGGAGAGTATTGCCATATTAACAATATTAGTTCCAACCCATGAACATGTCTTTATATTTATTTAGGTCTTCTTTAATTCTTTCAATGTTTTGTAGTTTTCAGTGTACAAGTCTTACATTTGTTGTGTTAGATTTATTTCTAGATATTTTATTATTTGATACTATTAACTGAAATTGTTTTAATTTCATTTTTAGATTATTCATTGCAAGTGTATGAAAATACAATTGATTTTTGTACATTGATCTTGCATTCTGCAATTTGCAAACTCATTTATTAGGGCTTGTTTTGGATTTTCTTAGAACTTCCTATGCATAAGACCATGACATCCCCAAAGAGAAATAGTTTTACTTTTTCCTTTCCAACTTAGATACCTTTTTTTTCCTTTTCTTATCTAGTTTACTTGACTAGACTCTCTAGTATAATATTGAATAGAATTGGGGAGAGTAGTCATCTTGTCTTGTTTCTGATCGTAGGACGAAAGTTTTCAGCCTTTCACCATTAAATAAGATGTTAACTGTAGAGTTTTTAAATAATTACCCTTCACCTGGTTGAGGAAGTTCCCTTCTATTCCTAGTTTGTTGATTTTTTTTAGCCATAAAAGGGTATTTGATTTTGTCAAAAGCTTTTTCTGCATGTCTATTGAGATGTACATGTGATTTCTGTCTTTTATTCTATCAATATGGGGCATTACATTGATTGATGTTCATATGCGGAATAACCTTGCATTCCTGGGATAAATTCCACTTGGTTCTTGATGAATCTTGCAATGTCTCTGACCTTTTATGCTCAGAGTTTCCATTTCTCTTCCAGAATAATTTATGCTAACAGTCTATGAGCTGTCAGTTGAGGAATTGTTTACAATCAGGGCTCTTCTTGTTCTTGAAACAAACTCGGTGTCAGCAAGGACACATTCTCATTGATAGGAAGGAAGCAGCCGCTGCCTGGGTATCCCTGATCAATTTGTCTCCCTCCCACTTTCCAAAGGGCTATTTTTTCCTACTATTCACTGCCTTACTCTGGCTTATGCCCTTGTGTCTGGCCATATGTTTCTCAAAGAGTGGTACCTGGATCAATAGCATTAGCATCACTTGGGAACTTGTTAGAAATATGAGCTTGAGTGCCTTACCCAGATGAATCAGCTAAGCTCTGAGAGTAGGGCTCAGAAGCTATGTTTTAACTAGTCCTGTGTTCCTGATGCACACTAAAATTTGAGAGTCATAAATTACTAGGATACTAAGTTGGTCAAGGTACCCATAGGTTCATTTCCCTGTATTCCTTTCCCTTCAATCATTGAGTTCAAATCTCTTTCTTCAAACATTGTTAGCTTTCTTCTAATATTTAGTGATATTCATGTGTGTTCCACTTTGTATTTGCAGTTTCCTGTTAGCCTAGCTCTGAGTGATAGGATATGTCTATTTACTGAAACCTTCTGTCATCTAATTATTGGAGAGGAGAGAAACTGCTGCTGGGTGGCCAGTAACTTCTGGTTTATTCCTCTTGGGAATTTTCAGCCTCCCAGGGGGTCCTTCACACATTCATCCTTTCTCACACCTGGAGACAGATGTCTTTGGTACTGCAGGGTTTGGAGGGAGGATCAAAGCCCCTGGCTCTTCTACTATGGCAGCTCAGACAGTCACAAGAGCTTCCTTTGCACCTGTATTTTCCACCTGTGAGTCTGCTGTCTCCTTGAGCTGCCTCTACTATTGGCCACAGACCTTCTTTTGCACAATTGAGGTTATAGTTTTCACTCTCCTAGGCTGGCTTTATGGGCATTTGTCCTTTGCTGTCACAGGAGTCTCCACACTCAGGAAGATCACACACTTAATTTTATACTCTGCTGTAGCCATCTTGAAATTCTTCATTAGTTTGACCAAAGGGCCCCACACTTTCATTGTACACTAAGCCTTGAAAATTATGCAACCAATCCTGCCTCCCTTAATTAGATCTCTCTGCCTTTATACCTTTTGGGATGTCTCACAGTTTCAAGTCTGCTAAGAACACTGCCTCTTATTTTACAGTGCTACTAAAGATTAATTCAGGTAAAAATAATTGATATCACTTTTTAGGGATTTGAGAGAGGAGAAAAAGACTAGATCATGGAGTCAGTTTACCATCTTTATCTAATCCTACTGTGATGCTTCTAAAATAGAAATCCAGTAATATCATTCTGTCACGGAATTGGCAACTAGGTCTTTGTTGCCTGCAGAATGAGGTACAAATCCCTCAGCCTGGTATATAAGGCCATCCACAATTTGGTTCTAGCCTTCCTTCTAACAATGATATATTTCCTGAGTTTGTAAGTTTGCTATCACCACAGGAATCAAACAGCCCTGGAACATCTACCATGAGGGACATTATAAAGGGGCTGTCCAATCATTGCTATGATCTCGAGGCTGCTTGTGATTCTGATACATGTGATTTCTGGGCCATCCCTCCCCTCCTCTTCCATTTACTCTGTATCCTAGTCAAATGGCCAGGGGGCTTCCTACAGATTCCTGAGCCTACTTGCAGTTCTTCAGCTTTCTGCCTTTGCCCTTGCTCCTCCCATGACTTTATCTCTGGCTCTCACAATCCTGTGCGCTTCCTCCAGGAAGCCTCCCTAATACCCAGCCTCTCCCAGACCGCCTCCCCTATTCCCAGCACAGCTCCGTTGGTCCCTCGCCTGCGGCATTGACCACTGCTTCCACCTGTGCCTTTCCTAGTGGGTGCCTTTCCTCCATGTCTGGGCCCCACGTGGCGAGGGTCTCATTGTGCATTCATGTGCTCCCTCGCTCCCTTATGCATTCAGTGCACACCAGCTGGTACTTTGTGTCCAGACCCTGTGCTTGTCAATGTTGGAGACACATGGATGACTCAGAAGTGGACTCAGAATTGACTGGCTCTGAGACAGGGGGTGGGGCAGTGAGAGTTTGGCGAGCTAATTGCTCTACCAAGAGTGGGAACAGAGTACAGAGGGTTGAAAGAGGAAGTGGGGTTGGTGCTGAGACATGAGGAGCTTGGGAGGCTTTGCTGGGCTTGGGACAGACCAGTGTGGGTGTGACAGGCAGAGGAAACAGCAGGGGCAAAGATGTGAAGGGAGGTAAGAGAAGGCAGGGAGATTTGGGAACCACGCAGAGTTCGTCTTGACTGAGGTTGGGGTGTGAGGTCCGGGTTTGGGGGGTGAGGTGTGGGGCTGGAGGTGGGAGGTCTTGGAGAAGAGGCAGGGACAGAAAAGCTGGAGATGCAGGCTTTGAGTGCTAGGCTGAGGAGCTTGCCCCTGCAGAGTCACTTTTTAGAAAGGTCATTCTGGAAGTCAATGTACAAGATAACAGGAGGGCCCGGGGAGTGAGTGTAGAGGCTTGTGATGAGCCAGGTGAGACGTGATGAGCTCGAATCTTGACCAGTAGCTCAGTGAAGTCTCAATGTTGGGAGAACCCTGAGCAGGGAGAGAGCATGCGGATCTTTCCTTCTCAGCCACACTTCAAGAGCCGAGTCACCAGACTGGCCTGGAGCTCAACTGTGGCTCCCAGGACCCAGTGATGGGAGAGCCCAGGGCAAGTCCAGCTTCAGCAGCTCCTGTCCCTGCTCCGGGGGATCTGCCCAGACACCTTCTGGTATATTGGAAGGAGAGTTCCCAATTCTTTCTTTCCCAGGGCCCCGTCTGTCTGAATCACTCTCCCAGCAATCACCCAATGCACTCCCCTGGGTGCAGGCAGACTCTCCTGTTTCAGAAGTTTGCTGATGGTGCCTCTGTTCTCGCTACACATTTTGCTTCTCTTGCTCTTGGGGAACTTGCAGTTTGCTGGAAGGGGATTGGAAGGAGGAGTTATAAAATCATGCAGGAAACCATTAGCAGGACTTGAACTTATCTTCTTGGAGGAGGTGATATGGCCTAGACTCCCAGAGCTGTGTGAGTTTGGGACAGGTGGGATGAATGGGGCCTGGGCTTGGGGTGAGCCATGAAGGTCTTGCCTCCCTGTCCTTCACCTTCTCTGTGTAGACCATCCTGTTTGCAGAAGATCCCAGCAGCTCCTGCGCTTAAAACAAGCTCCAGCTGAGGCAAGGCTGTTGGGCCCAGGGCCCCGGGAGGCTCCAGGCTAAGTGGGGTCTCATTTAGGCAGCAGCTGAGCCAGCCGCACAGTTGGTTAATTGCCCTCGTCCTGGGAGCCCACTAATCAGGAAGCTGGGTTCACAGTCGGTTCCTCCCTCGCTGGCGGCTTCTAGGAAGATGGAGCTAGGGCCCTGTCTGTCTGAATCACTCTCCCAGCAATCACCCAACGCACCCCCCTGGGTGCAGGCAGACTCTCCTGTTTCAGAAGTTTGCTGATGCTAGGCTGGGCAGGCAAGGCCGGGTTCCTGCTGTGCGGGCCCACACTTACCTTGTCAAACAGCAGGTCCACTCTTGCCTGGGTCGGTGGCCTCACCAGCCCTCGGAATCCTTGGATGCCTGGTGCAGGCTCTGCTGCAGGAGAGACAAAGCCTGAGGGAAACACCGGTTGGTCCCCAAGCCTCTGGACGCACCTCCTCAGCACCCCTTGCAAACACCCCCTTCTCTGCTCCCATCCTCCCCAACTCTCAGTCCTGACTTGTTGCAGCCTTCCTCTGCCTTCACGCCTCCCCACTCTGGGAAGCACCACCCAGGCTGCCCCAGCCATCCCAGGAAGACCCTACTCTTGAAAACCCCCACCCATGGGGGGCGGAGTGAGGTCGTGGAAAGAGCCCTTGCCAGAATTGGGCTAAGGGGCCAGAGCTAAATGTTGGGTGAGTGACTTTATCCTGCTGAGCCTCAGTGTCCTTCTCTGCTAAGGAGACCTTTTCACACAGATGTGAAATCTCAATGATGTCACGTGTGGCAGGCCATAAAGCACCTGTGTGCACAGATTCAGCGTTCATAAGTGATGCAGCCAAGGCCACACACTTGGTTGGCTCTGAGGAGTCCCCAGAGCATGGCTCCGACCCCCTCTCCTGGTGTTTTCCCTCTACTTACCATGGAAATCCTATGCACTGGCGTTTTGACGATGCCCACCTCTGGGCCTCTTCTCTCTTGGGTCCCCTGGCTTCTTCCTGCCTAGGCACTCTGTGTCCCCAACTCCTATGGCCTTGTCTACCAGGCATCCTTGCCTCATCCTAGCCAGGCTAAAAGCCAGGCTTACTTTCTAGTAATGAAAGCAATGAATGGCATCGACATAAACCATCTCGGTGAGTAGCAGCTATAGGCCTGGGTGAGAACATGGAGGTGATGACTCAGACCTGGCCCATCCCTCTGCTGGAGTCCTTCCCTCCTCTACAGTCTGGCGCATAATCGGTGCCTAAGAAATGTCAGAGACATCTGTGTTGTACTCAGGGTTTGTGACCAGTGTTCTAAAAGGCCCTGGTCACTGTTCAGACTGTTCTGAATGCCTCAAGTGTGTGTTCTGTGAGTGAAGTCTGACGGGACATTGGACATGTTTGGGGGCTTGGAGCTTCGCTCACATGTGGTCCAGCCTCCCACCCCCTCAAATTCTTCCAGGTGGGCTCTTGGTCTCCTGCTCTCCTGCCCTCTGGCTCCTTAGCCCCACCCACTTTCTTCTCCCTTCCCTGCCCATGGACAGTTGCCATACTCCCTCCAAGCAGGGGTCTGGGCTCTGGCAGGGTTGGGGTCAGGTGCTCATTCCTTACTGTGTCTCACACGAGGGCTGGCAGCACCTTGGCACATTCTGAGGGTGACTCAGAGGGAGCAAGCCTGTCACCCACCCTAACCAGGGACCTCGTGCATTTCAGTGTGGAGGTTGCACTTCTTGCCTACCCTGGATGGGGCAGCAGGCCTGTGGTGAGGGTAAATGCATGGTTCCACTCTCCAGCTCTAGCTCGTAGCACAGTGCATGGGTCCAGTGGCTGGCAGGAGGGAGACCTGGGCGTTGGTGGGCTTCCTGTGTGTCAAGCTAAGGAGTGGGGGCCCTGGGACCTTGGGGGCCTGCTCTCACCCCATGAGTGTCCCTGTGCATCAGGGAACACAGCATTAAGTTGCAAATAAACAACACCACGACCAGTCAAGGGAATCCTCAGGAAAAAGGAAAAACTTTATCATTTAGTACCTTTAGCAGCATTTTTTTTTCCTGTTTGAACAGGCCCCTGCATCACCTTTGTGCACCAGGCCTTGCTAATTATGTAGCTGACTTAGGGTGTAGTAGAGAAAGCAGGATATTTGGATTTTGAAGCGTTTGTAAGTCCCTTTGCCTCTCAAAGTCTCAGTTTTCTTATCTGTAAATGGGCTTCCCCCCTAGGGCCATCCTCTCTCACACCCCTGCTTTTCCTTGGACTTGACATTCTGTGGACATGGTCTTGCCAGCTGCTTGGAATGCCCTGCTTTTTCCTCTCCTGTCCAGGCTCAAATTGCCACTCTGCCACGGTCTTCCTGGGTCCTTAGTGACAACGAACCTCTCCCTCTTCTTCTCTCCTGGCCCTTCTTGTCACAATTAGCCTTATGCCTCTCTTGACTCACTCTCTTCTGCATCCCCCTGCCTCCCCCACTTCCCTGGCACGGTGCTTGGCAGAAAGAAGGTGTGTGTTTTTTGAATGTGTGTCTTAATTTCTAAGTTAGATCCTACTCTGTTGGGGGGTGGCAGTTGACTTTCCCTAGATGCTCCTAAGCTCCAAAGGCCTCAGCTGGTGCCCAGATGTGATGGTGGTAGGCTTCGGACCCTGACCTGTGTGTTGGACCCAGGGTCAGTCCTTGTTCCTGTCCACATATGTGCTGATCTTGCACCTGGGAAATGTCTGCAGCCACCTCATCATGCTGGGTGGGGGACTACTCTAGGAGGGTACCCAGGCCTCTGCCCTCTCCTGGCTTCCTCTTGGGCACAGGCTCTGTCACGACCCCTGAGCCTACGGAGAGCTGTGAGCTGGCACACCATTAACTGTTGATTCTCTCCATCTGGCTCCAACTGAGGTCATGATGAAGAACAAAGAGACAAGGTCTTGAGCCAGTTGTTAGAGTTGAATAAGTAAATGAAGCAATGACAAGAGCCATTCTCACTTATTGAACACTTTCTATGTGCTTGGCTGTGTTCTCAGGGCTTTATGCATATTCTTCACTTACTATTCACAATAGCCCTAGAACCAGACTATCCCCATAGGGCAGATTAGAAGTCTGGGGCATGTAGAGATTACATAACTCATCCAAGGGTCCACAGTTAGTCATTGATGGAGCTGGCATTTGAAACTATAATGAGTACTACCCAACAGCTTTCAGTACCTGGAAGGTTCTTAGCATTGGATCCACACTGTCTTGTAGGAGTGAGGCCCAGAGAGGGAGCGTGACATGCCTCAGGTCATACAACATGTCAGAGGGGCCTAGAACAGTATCTGGGCTTTCAGACTAGAATTGTACACTCTTTCCACTATTGACTCCTGCCTGCCTTTGAAAGAGCCCAGGGGCCCTGACCCTGGGGAGGAAGAGACAGATGGGCTAGGATTCGGGTGACATGAGCCATGAAGCCAGGCAGAGGGCTGAAGAAGCGGGGTGCAGGTTCTGACAGACGGCACCTGGAAAGGTGTCACCCAGGCAGGCATATGGTCAGGAAAGGCAACGCCTGCTAGACCCTGGATTGCTGACTGGGGAGATGGAGGAGTTCCTTCGACCAGAGCTGCCCTTGGGTTCTGTAGGGAGGCTTTGCCTGGAGAAGGGCTCCTGGGCTCCCTGGAGGAGTCTGGAGGTGGCTTCTCTTTGGTCTTGGAGTCCTTCTTCAGAGAACTGGAGTTGGGGGGAAAGCTGCAGACACTGTGGGAGAACTTGGTCTTGCTCGGGAAGCTTTGGTCATGGTGTGTGTGAGGTGCTTGGGAAGCATCCAAAGGAGATGTCGGGGGTCGGGACAGTGGGATATGTGGATCAAGAGAGAGATGGACTGGAGAGAGAGATTGAGCGGGCTGTTATCACATGGACAACATGTTGCATAGTATTCAACGCTGACCTCAGAGGAGAGTGTTGAGACGGGCAGCTCTAATTAGCAGCTGCTTTATAGGGGTGAGAGGAGGGGAGCCCAGAGAAGATGGAGGTGAAAATGTCTGGGAGTTAGCAGGGGAGCCAGGTCGTACCTACCCATCAACGGCGTCCACATGGCACAGGCAGGGCCAGACAGGGCATGAAGCAGTGGGAGATACCTCTGTCTACCTCCAGCTGTGGGATGGGGGTAGTTGGAGAGGAGGGGCAGAGGCAGCCACAAGGGGCCTCCTCAGGAAACACAGTGATGTGGCTCTGTCTGCTCATGTCTCTTTCCTTTTTCTGCAGTGGAAGGGACCACGCCATGCACGTCCAGCATCCTCCAGGAGAAGCAGCGTGAGTTGAGCCTGACCCCCCATGGAGTCAGTTTTTCCCCTTGGATGGGTCTAGGTTTCTTGGGCCTGGGTTCCCTCTCATCTATCACAGCACAGACGGGTGGCAGATCCTCACCATTCTGCCTGCAGGCTAGATCAGAGGCCGTGCAGTCACTCTGGCTGAGTTTGGCCACTCTCTGCCTCATGACCTGAGCCCCTTGGGTTCCTGAGTTTCCCCCTGGGCAGCTTGGGTATCAGGGCCAGAGTGAGGGGTGGGAGGTGGTGGGGGGTGCCAGGAAGTGAACCTAGCAGAACAGATGGGACCATGGAAATCCGTGTGTGTCTTTTTTTGTAGACAGAGAGGAGGACAGGAAGGGGAAGCAAGTCCCCCCATGCCGCTGTGCCCATCACCTTTGGGTGACACAACTTGCAGGAGCTGCTGATGGTGTCACGGTGACTGAGGTCTGAGGCACCTCGTTCAGGGCTGTGCCAAGGGTTACCATCCTTAAAATCCTATCACAAGGAAGCCATCTCTGCAGAGCCTGGGTCCCTGTGGCTGAGTCCTGGGGCCTCCCCAGTCCTCGTTACCCTTTGTGCCATACAGGCGCCTCCAGGTTTCCTTTTGCCTGTGTGTTCTCAGAGAGATGACTGGATCCAGGAGAGACCTGGTAAAGATGTGAGCGTTTGCTGACCAAGTGACCTCAGGATATTGTCCCTGGACATTCCGGGTGGACTCTGTGGACAGTGTCTGAGATAAATGTCTTTGCTATTGGCAGTATTGAGTTTTGCAGGAGGCTGGGGTCCAGAGAGGAGCTCGTGTGTGCTCAGAACTTTCCATCCTTCTCCCTTGCTATTTTGATCTGTGGCCACAGCTTTGAGGGGCTCTGTATGCTCTGCCCACCACCTCCTCAGGCTGGGGCCTGAAGCTTTCCTGCAAGCTCTTCCGTTTTTCAGTTGCTATCTTGAGGTTGGGGAGTACCTGGGACACCAGCCTTCCTGCGGCTGGGGGTCGAGCCCTAAGTGAGTTGGGTGCACAGCCTCCTCCTCCCCCGAGATGTTTGTGTTTCTAACATTCAGTGGCAGTTCATAGGCAAAACCCTTCAGGGGCTGGTAGGTGTGAAGATCTCTTTTGGGGATACCCTAAGGTTTAGGCTACAAGTGCACCAGGCCAGTGGAAGGGCAGGGCAGGAGCTCAGCACAAGGGGGACTATGTTCAAATGTCTGCACAGGTTTTTAATGTGTTGATGTGGAGAGGCTAATGCCATTGGAAGAAGCATTTCTAGTAATTTTCAAAAGGGGCTTGCCATGCAGAGCCACAGGGGAAGCACCAGATTTGGTCGGGAGGCAGAGGAGCCAGGGGAAAGCAAGGTCCAGAGCCCTTGTCGTTTCTGCAGGAAGGGCAGGGAAACAGCTTAGGATCAGCTGGTTTGAATGTCAGAAGGCCCTTGGCTACAGGGGTGTTCTCTCACTGCCTGCTACCTGACTCTTGGGTGATTTTGAGCAGGGGAGTTTTGGCCTAGTAGGTGAGAATTTGATAGAGGAGATGGTTGGGGTATGGATTTTGGACTGGCTGGTTTGCATGTGAAAGGCATACTCCCAAGGGAGTTGTTTATTATCTCTAGGAGTTAGCTAACTCAGGGAGGGGCAATCTCTCCCCGGCCAGGAAGGCCCCCAAGATGTCAAAACCTTGTAAAATAAAAAGGCAGTAATATTAATACAGGGATGTCACCACATTCCTCAGGAATTCAGGAGAGAAAAAGAGCCCAGATCATCCCTTCTGGGCCTCTAGGAAGAAGAAACCGTTGCAGCAGCCCCAAAGCAGGAAGCACAGCCCTCCAACATGGGCTTGTGTCCCTGATGCCACCCTAGCTCTGTTGCCCACAGACACAATTGAGCTGATGAGATGTTTAGTGTCTTTTGGACCTGGATGAAAACAATGTGTGGTTAAGTAGAGGCAAAGTTTTTTTTTTTTGGTGGTTATGGATTTTAGTAAGAATTCTATTGCTGAAAGTTGTCATCAAATTCTACTCCTAAGGATATTCTTATTCCGTGAAGAATAATAGTAGATGAACAGAGAAATTTTGGAGCTGTAATGGTACCTTGGAGGTCACGTAAGCTGGCGATTCCCAAGTATAAACCCAAGGTTTTCAGCAGTGAGGAAAATAATAGCACTGTGATGTGTTTCTCCATAATGTTGAATGTATTAAATTGAGAGAACTGTTTTTCACATAATTCAAGAATTATGTCCTGACTACAATTTTTGGCATTAAAACACTTTTCCTTTTATGAAATGATGGTGGTGATCGATGGTAAGGTGTTTGTTTATTTTTAATTCAAAATTGGCAAAATAAAAGTATGTGACCCAAATACAAAAAAGAGTAACAGCAATGCCTTGCATTTCTAACGGCACTTTTCCACTTAAAATATACACCCATGCAGATTATCTTATCTCACATTTCCACCAGGTTTTTGAAAACTCACTAAAAACAAGTTACTGAATGTCTCTGGGCCTCGGTTGACTCATTTGTGGAACGACGGCTATGTTGTCTACTTCCTAGAGTTGCTGAGGGCGTCAGAGATAACATATGTGACTGCCAGGATCCACACCTGGTGCACAGGAAGCGCCTGATGGTTCTCACTCGACTTTTGGATGAGTCTCGGTAGCTGGAACACCTGGTGCACACGTGTGGGATGAATCCTGTCACTTTGTGGAGCTTCATGTGCGGATGTGTCTTGTCATCTCTTGGAGCTCAGGCTTTTTGGCACCCTGGCGGTCACGTGGCTGCCTCAGTTGTCATTGTCACTGTGGTGTTTCCCCATGTGTTGGAGTCCCCAGAGATTCCTTCTGAGCTAGCTAGAGAGCACAGGGCCCTTCAGGTTATGAGTGTGGGGAAGGAGGCCTGGCTGGGCCTCTCCGCGAGTGTGTAGGCGTGAGGTTGCGAGGCCTTATCTGCAGTGGCCATGGTGGAAGGAGGGGGGATACTGGAATCCTGCTGCCTCTTTGGCTGCCAGACAGCCCCAGCCTTCACACTGCAGTTGGACAGACAGCCTGGCAGCCTGCCACCACTGGCCTGTGCTTGTCATTTGAAACCAGACTAGAGGAAGCCCAGGGAGCCATTGTGCATGGGGTCTCGGTGGGGACAGAAGAGAGGGTTTGAGGCTGGGGGCAGAGGGGAGAGAGGGCCTTGGACTGGGCAGAAGACCTGGGATGCCTCCCACCGACTTGCTGTGCAGTCTCAGCTCCTGCCTGGAGCCCAGGCTTCTCTCCGTCTCTACGTGGAGTCCCTCCTGGATCTGACATTCAAATGGTCCCTGATTTTTTGTTTCTGTCTCTCTGTCTCCTGGCTCCCTTTGTCTGCATCTCTTTCTGTTTCTGCCTTGTTCGTGCTGCTCTGTTAATACAGCGACCATTTCCAGAGTGCTTCCAGCATGCCTGCCATGGTGCCAGGTGTGAGGACTCAGGGACCTTATATCTCCCCATCAAACCTCACTACTTTTCCTCTTCCATCCAGTGTGAATGGCACCATTCTCCACACATCCAAGCCAGAAACTTCTAGGCTTCTCCCTCTTTGAGGCCATCAAGAGTCAAATCAGCCCTTCCTAGCATCATTCCACCTGCAGCAGGGGTTTCAGACTTCCTCACTCCTCTCTGCCCCATTCCTTCTCTAGTTGAGGCTCGGTCTTCTCTCTCTGGTCTGTTGCATCCTCCCATGTACTGACCTCCTAGCTGCCAACCATGCCCACTCCAGTCCTACCTTCAGAGTGTCAGAGAGACCTCTGCAGGAGGTAACCCTGGTCCTCATGGCTCCTGCTTCCCCTCCCATGGCTCCTCTCCAACTGAGGGTGAACCTGGCACGACCTACCTTCCCACTCCTTCCTGCTCCCTCTCCCTTGCCTTCCACATGGACTCTCTAAGTATAGTTTTCTCATGGGTTAATAGGTAAGCCTAACCCCATGAAGAGGACTGAGGTAGCCTCCTTTGCGCCAGACGGTGGGAAGGACGTGGGTCCCTCAGGACTCAGCCCCCTTGGCCTCTGCCCTCACCACCCCATTCATTGCTGTCTGGATTGCACGTGCTGAATCCGGCAAGCAGGACCCACCTTTTCTGTTGTGATCTGCCACTGCCATAGAAGAGGCTGAGGGTAAAGCTGTTAGCTCCGAGGGGCAGGAACTCCCGTTCCTGCCCACATCCCCATCCAGGTTTGTCTAGTGGGAGGAGGACATTCTCCCAGGAAACTCTCTCCAGTATTCCCCTTCCAGTCTCAGCAGCTCCGCAGGGTACCAGGCTGCCAAGTGCACAGGACAGGAGATGTGAGTTGGAGACAGGGCTTCCTCTACTGCACCCTCATGCAGGAGGGGACAGATTCCATGACAGGAAGACATGCCTATGGTGGCCCTCAGAGTTGCACCAGTCCACAACCTGACACATGTGACTCAAACCCACAGGAAAGTCATTCCAAATGGCTTTCCCAGGGCCAGTACCTGGCATCAGCTGTGGGGATGGAGTAGCAGGTGGCTGTCCCAGGTGTGGGGAGGCTCTGCCCATGGCCATATCTACTTATTGGAGCGGGTACTCAGTGGGACTCTGAACTTCTTCTCATCCCTAGACCAAGACCAGATAAAGCCTCCATCCTGGACCCCGACTGACCCTTTATCTTCATCCTCTATCAGCCTCTGGCCTAGTCATTAACAAAGCCCTTGTCTATCCCAGGTTAGGTCCTGACTCCAACTCCTGGTTCTGGACCTAGCCTGGATCCTTGGCTTAGACACAGAGAAGATGTGGAGAGTTTGGCGTCACCTCTCCCCATCATGGCTTGACCTCATGCCAGCCCAGGGTCAGTGACCAGAGGAGCAGCTCTGAATGCCCAGAGCGGCCACCAAGGGGTCTCCCTTTCTGCACATCCTCAGCCCTTGCTTCTCCAGGAGGACCCCCCACATGATGTGTGAAGCCCCTTGCCCATGACTGGCCTCCCCACTCCTCTGCCTGGTAACTGGTGTCTTTTCCTGGCCTGTGTGGGCAGCTTGCTGAGCACAGCTGCAGACGGGCTATATTTAGCCGGCTTTAATGAGCTCAGGGTGGCAGACGTCCGCCTTGGGAGCACTTTTCTTGCATGTGTGCGTATGTCTGAACTCAGCATGGTTCCTTCACGTGTGTGTGTAAGCATACGCCCTGCGTTTGTGTGTGTGCAAATCAGTGTACACCAGTGGTACACTGGTGCCTTATTTATGTGAGGATGAGTGTGTGTCTCTGTGCACATATGTGAGTCTATCTCAGTAGCATCTGCACTTTGTGGGGACGTGTGCAGCTTCTGACACTTACAGGGGTGCAAAATGGTAACAAATTGTTCGTTCACTCACCCATTTGTTTAAAAAATATTGAATGAGCACCTTTAGATGCCAACACTGAGATAGTCTTTGGGGACAGAATAGAGCAAAAGCAAAGCTAGTTCCAGTCCTGAAGGATCTTACAGCCTGGGAGATGAAGGAGAGATGATAATCAAATAACTATAAAATAAAAAGTATGACGATTAGCCCCAGGAAAGATAGGCACGTGGTGCTTTTGGGGGGAGGGCAGTAAGAGTGGAAAGTCCCAGGAAGAAGGAGCACTGAAACCTGTGTAGGAAGTGTCTGAGTACAGGGGCAGCGTGAATTAGAGTCCAGGTCAGGGAACAAAGTGTGCAAAGGCTCTGCGGTGAGAGGGAGAAAGGGTTGTTTGGAAACTGGTTGAGTTCAGAGATGGAGGGGTGAGTGTGGGAAGCAGGTAGAGGTGGGGGGGGTAGCTTGGTCAGGATGCAGAAGAAGGGGTGGGACGAGAGGAGGTATTTGCACAGAGTGGTTAGAATCCAGTCCATGATTCAGCCAGAGTGCCAGCAGGAAGCAGAAAGCTCTCACAAACCACAGATGGGAGGGATGCTTTAGGACAGGACTGTATCCACAGGTAAAAGGGGCTTCGAGGAATCCAAGAAAGGCAGGGCCAAACCCTGGGGCCATTTCCTTCCCCAAAGGCAGCAACATAGAATGCCGCCTGCAGGAGCTGCCATCTCCAGCAGAGGGGCCCACCTAAATTGACCTGGCATGGAGGGAGCCTCCCTCTCCCCAGGTCTCCTGCACTGGCTAAAGCCAACCTGAAACACAGGAACCTCGGGGGCCAGAGCGGGACTGACTGTGGGGAAGGGTGGCTCTGGAGGGGTAAGGAAGACCGCACTGCACAATCCACCAACTTGTACGTGGAGGAGTCACCCTTCCCTTGATTTCTCTGCAGTCTACTTGATTAGGATTGTGCATACCCATCCACCTGTGCTGTGAGGGACGCCCCTCTGATCCTGGGGCTTGTCCTTTCCTCATCCTCCTGTCATTGTCCCAGAGCCCCATGTGTCTTCCCCAGCACTCTGGTGGAGATTAGTGTCTGTGTAAGTGTGCACACATGTGCAGGAAGTTCTCCGTCCACACTGGTGAGCTTGGAGGCCCTGGAACCCAGCCTGGTGGTCCCTGTGTCCTGGGCTGCAGCTCCTGGCCCAGTGTCTAGGCTCCCTAGGGCATGGGATGATCAGGACTTCTGAGTGGCTCTCCTTCCTTCTGGAGTTATGAGGTGACCCCTCAGAGGTCTTTCTTCCGCCCCCAGCCTGGGCCAAGAGGTAGAAATTTTTTCAGCCTGAGGGAATCTCTGTCTTCTCAAATTCTTTCTTCCTGAAAACAAAAGGGCTTTTGGAAACAAAAGCCAAGAAGTTCTGCCACAAACCTTCCCAAAGGCAAAGGAGTCAGAGCAGTGAGAAAATAGAAATTAGTATCTCGGTTGGGCACAGTGACTCATGCCTGTAATCTCAGCGCTTTTGGGAGGCCAAAGTGGGAGAATCGCTTGAGCCCAGAAATTCAAAACCAGCCTAGGCAACACAGTGAGACCCCATCTCTGCAAAAAAAAAAAAAAAAAAAAATTAGCCAGGTGGCACGTACCTGTAGTCCCAGCCACTTGGAAGGCTGAGGCAGAAGTATTGTCTGAGCCCAAAAGACTGAGTCTGCAGTGAGCTGTGATCTTGTCATTGCACTCCAGCCTGGGTGACAAAGTGAGACCCCCAACTTAGAAACAAACAAACAGAAATTCGTATCTTAAAAAAATCACCCTGCTACACGTACTTTTAAAAAATTCGTATTTTTCATCTGTCTTTTGAATAGGTAACACACAAACATGGTTAAAATGCCTCTGTCTCCTGTCCTCCAATGCATGAACATGCCCATACATATTCATTTATATGTATTTTTATGCATACCCCCACACAGATGGGAGCACACAGTGCGTTCCATTCTGCACCCTGCTTTTCTCTGATGCTGACACTTTATCAAAATTATCTCACTAGCTCAGTACACTTAGAGGTGAGTTGTTCTTTCAATGGGTGTGTGCTATTTCACTGTGGTATCATTTATTTAGCCTGCAGCCTATTTTCTGGTGGACATCTGGATTGCTTCCTGTCTTTTGCTATTATCAGCAACGTGGCAACGGTTATCATTGCACACATGTCATTTTGCACATGGATTTGGCATTGCTAGGTCAAGGGCAATCTGTATTTTGAATGACATTGCCAAATTGCTCTCCGCAGAGGTTGTGTTGCTCTTCACGCTTGCCGGCAATGGGTGGAAAGAGCCTGTTTGCCCACACCCTGGCCCACACAGTGTTAATTGTTGCCAATCTGACTGGTGAAAAAAAGTTGGTTTAGGGTTATTTCAATGAACCTTCCTCTAGTTTGGGGTTCTAAATTTGAGCACCTTTTCATATGCTTAAGAGCCACTCCCAGTCATTGTGCTGGAAGCCACTTGTGTTTTGCAGAGGTTACCCTGCAGGAGTATATGGGTTGGAGTATGCTGCTGCATTCCTTTGTGTGTGTGCTGACTTCCAGGCAGGGCCAGGGTGGGCTTGACAGGGGATTCTTTTTTGTTGTTTTTGTTGTTGTTTTACCATATTTTTTATTTTAAAGTTGTGGGGTTCAGTTAAGGGTTAGGTATACAAATATGCATCGTTCAGGCACCCTTGCTGATAAGGGGTGTCCCCCGTCCCCAGATAGATATTGACTACTGTTCATTCCACCACCCTCGCCCTCCGACAGGGGATTCTTAGGGTTAGGGCCCAACCATCCAAGCAAACTCCTGCTCCTGATGACCATCTCCCTCTCCCTGCTTTTTTCTTCTTCCCAGGGGACAGGGCTGTGGTGTGAATGCGTCAGACAGAGTAAATTAACCACCCGTCTCTTACTCCCCTCCTTTAAGAGGGTGAAGAGCCCTGGCCTGATGACCTGGATTCCACCCCTTCACTCACATCCTAAGAGAAATCACTTCACCTTTCCAAACCTCAGTTTTCTCATCTGTAAAATGGGGAGAGCAGCCCTGACCTCATAGGATGAATGTGAAGATTGCCTGAGATACTGGCTGAGGATTAGAAATTCAAGACAAACCTTAGTAGGGCTGTGTTTATTACAGAGGAATCTGTGGGGTCATACCAGGGTTGGGAATGCCTTGTCCCTCTAGCATCGCTGTGTGGTGGTGGCAGAGTTTTCTTGTGGTTGTGTATCTGGGAACTTCACTAGGCTTGCTTCAAGATGGTGACACTCCTGATCTGAGGGGGGTTTTCTCCCCAGGGGAGTTGCACCTTGGAACTAACCCCATGCTCACTTGGGGTATCCAAAAGACAGGGTCTGGGGCAGACTCTAACAAGGGCCAGGCCTTAGTCTCTGTGAAAGCCTCATGAAGATTGGCACAGATGACCCTGGCCCGGTTAGCCAGATGAATCCAGGTGGACATGCTTACTTACATTCTGACCCTGAAAGGGTTAAGGAGTCACAGGAGGGGCCTCAGCCTCCAGATAACCCCCCAGTGAAAATTCCCTCCCCAGCATGCCTGCTGAGTGGCTACTTACATAACTTGCTTATGTAACCTCAGTGAAGGAGAGCAACCCGTCTCCAGGTCAGCACGGGTCACTCTTGAACTGTTGTCAACATTTCCTAAGTTGTGCTGAAACTTGGACAGACTCTCCAGAAACCACCCCCACTTTTCCCTATTCATCCTGGCTCTGCCCTCTGTTTCTTGAACCACACATCGGCCCAGCATGGATTCACAGGCAGCCACCATGTCTCCTTAAGACTGCCCTTCTTCAGGTTGAGCCCCTCGACCTCCTGAACCACTTTCTACAGCTTTCCTGCTCGGTTATTGGGTTCCAGACATACCCTGAAAGTGGCATGAGCTTCAGGGGCAGGGCAAGAATGTCCCCTCCTCATTTGAAACTGTGTGTGATCTCTGGTTTGCGCAGCTTCAGAGGTTGAGACATAAGTTTGGCAGTCTCATTATCCTCACTCTGGCTCGTTGCTGCTTTTGGTCATGTGACTGGGCTTGGCCACATGACCTGGATCTTTGTCATGTGACGGGGTCTTGGTCATATGATCCTAGGAGCTTGAGAGGTCCTTGTAGACAGGTGCAGCATCTATCTATATTGGCATTTTCAGCCCTGACACAAGTTTGGGCAATAACTAATAGTGTAAGAATCAGCAAGTAGTGTCCAGTTAGTTTTTTTAAACCCAAAGGCAGGATCTTAATCCACTCATCATGTTTCACATTTATTTCTTTCCTTCAATAAGCATTTCTTTTCCTTTTACATTCCTCATCAGCCTGTGAGCTACCAGAGGGCAGGGCAGCATTGTCACCATCTGGCCATATTCTTATGCCCACTGCACAGAAAACCAATTCACTGAGACAGCAGTAGTTCCAGTAAAGAAAGAGTTTAATTATTGCAGGGCAGCCGAGTGAGAGTCAGGGGATATTTCTCGAATTTGCCTTCCTGAGAAATTTTAGGCTTGGGTTTTTAAACATAATTTGACAGGCAGGAAGCTAGGGAATGGGCATTGCTGATTGGCTGAGAATGAAGTCATAAGGGTGTCAAAACTGTCTTTGGGTGCAGAGCTGTAGGGGTTGGGACTGGTCGAGGCAGATCCTTGGCATGAGTCACAGATCCAGGTAGGGCCAGTTGGTCCACCAAGATGCGTAGTCTGAAGAATATCTCAGAGAGGTTCTACAATAGCAACAGGGGACGTTATAAGTCTTGTGACCCCCAGTGACCGGACTCTCAGGTAGTAAACCATTATAGAGAAGCAAACTGGGGGTCAATGGCTGATGACCATTTATCTCGACCTGTAGCTTTACAGAAAGGTGTGCGAGAGGGTAATCAAACTCCTGGATACCATCAGGGAGGTCTGCAGGACCTGAGGTTCATTGTTTAAGGGAAAATAAGTTCATCAGACAGTCACTTTCCCCAGGGGTCAGGACATGAAGATAATCAGTTATTAGTGGTGCTCTCTATTGAAGTGACTATGTGTGAACAACCATGCAAGCAAGAAGGCAGGCTTAGAAACAGAACTTAGAAACCACAGAGTTGTTAATTTTTAACTTATGCCTGCAACTTTGCAGGACTCAGTTTTACCCCATGGCACCATATTAATTGTATATAGGTGGTTTCAACATTTTGCTTCTTTTTCTTTGAAGTGTTTGTATGTACTACAGTAGGAGGTTGTGGCTGGCTTAAAAATGTTCATGACACGTGGTTATTTTGTCTATCCAACAGATGTATTTATAGTTTTCAACAAAAAGAAATATGGGCTCACTAGAGACAGATTGAAAAACAGAGGAAAGTGGAAAGTAAAAAAACAAACAAACAAGCAAACCATTTTTCCAGCATCCAGAGAAAATCATTTTGCTCTGTTTCCTTCTAACACAAGACCCCAAGCTTCCCATCTCTGTCCCACTCAGATTGCTGTTTTTCACAAAGCTGGGGACTGGGAACCTGCAGAGAAGGGTGGCCAGGAGTCTGGTTGTTGAAAGAGGTCAGTGGCTTTGGGTTGTGCTCTGTGGAGCCCTCAGGGACTGCCTAGGGGCAGGGGTGGGCTGGAGTAAGTGTGTGTGGGGGTGCTCTAGGCCCCTCAGCCTGCCTCAGCTAGAGCTCATCCACTTTCATCTTTGTAAACAGGGCTCCCAAGGGAGGTTTCACTGGATAAAACAATTTCCCTGTTGTAAAAAAATGTTTCAAACCTTCAGAAGAGGCCCATTATTTCCCCCACTTCATGCTCACTCATTTGCATCATGCTGTGGGTTATCCATCCCTACTCCTTCTGTGTGATCACCTGTGAGCCCAGGCAGGTCCCCATTTATGAGCCTACATTCCTTGAGCTGCTATGGTGAGAGCTGAGGGTTCTCTAGACAGTCTGTCATTGTGCCAGATGTCTCCCCCTCTCTAGATGCCCTCGGCATTCCCTGAGATCCTGGCCTACTGGCCCTTCTCCAGATGCAGTGAGTTGAAGTTGGCAAGATTCTTCCAAGTCAACCTATCTGAGCTCTAGAGGCCACTCCTTCCATGTCTAAGGGCCTGAAAATATTTGTTTATTAATTTGCACAAGGAAGGACCTGCCTGAGAATTAGCACCAAGCTCCCTAGTTGGAGTCAACCACTTTGAAAACCCAGGTGACATTTGCCACCTACAGTTTCTTGGTTCCTCTTCCTTTCTCCCTAGCCTCTCATAGTGACACTGTGAGTCCCTTCAGGGTCCCAGGGTCTGATTCTGCTGGGCATGGGGCTAGGACTCCCAGAAGACAATCATGCTTAGTCTCACAGACTTTCAGACTGCTGGACTCTTATGAGAGAATGTAGACAAACCTTTTACTTTGCAGTGGTGTGGAGAGGGTGTCTGAGGTCACCCTCTGACTAGAGTGTTCATTTCTCATCCTAGGGCTCTTTCTGTGGCCTGTCTCCTCCAGTATGTCTGTGTGTCATGTGGGTTTCTCCCCATATTTGTGTGTCATGTGGGCTTACCCAGGGGACTCGGGCTGTGGTCCGTGCCCCCCACAGGTGGCTGAATCTCCTGTATCCTACACCAGAGAGAAATAGCAAAGCCATTGGATTTTTGCAGAAGATTTTGTTTCTGCCCATGTATGCACTTCCACACATTCACAGAGGATTAGAGACTTTTGTGGATACTTCTCAGAACATGCCACATGGTCTCAAGCTGGGCCCAGCTCTGCTGAGCTGATACCAGGGGTGACTAATGGGGGTGGAAGTGACTTTCAAGCTTGGAAGGAGAAACTGAGTGTTCAGCTTTAGCCAGGGGTCCCCAGCACCCACCCCTGTGGACCCCAGCAGCTGGTAGCAAGAGAGAAAGAGGCGATTAGATGCTTCAGCCAAGGTGGGGTGATGCTTTGCTTAGGGTGCCGAGTGTGTGGGTGACAACCTTGTCTTTTGTTTCAAGAGCAGTGTGGCGCATTGGTAGTTAGAAGAAATGATCACTATTTGTGCCTTTTCAAGGCTATGATTAAGCAAAAATAGGCTTCATTCTTCAACTGGTAGGAGTAGCCATGGTGGGCTAGGTGGGCCGCCGGTCCTGATGCTGGCAGGGTGCTGGGAACAGGCCCTGTGCTTGATGGCCTGCCTCAAAGCCTGTCATAAAACATTGTCACAGAAACAGCTGTAGGCTCACTCACCCCTAAATCTGGGCACTGCAGGGACCCAACCTGAATAGGATTATGCAAACAGAAATGAACAGGAAGTGGGAAGTAACAGGCAGCCTGATCATGAGGTCCTGGGATCCTTTGTGTGTGGTTCCCCACCACCCGGGACCCCTTGCCAGCACTTCTTGTCACCAGAGATTCTGAGGAAGCCTCTAGAGGTGGGATTGTAAAGCCCAGGCCAGGCTGCTCTAGAATTCCCGGAGGTTCGCACATATCAGTTCCCCTGAATGTTTTCAAGAAATGTGCTTCTCGGGGGATGATGCTTCCCTGAACCTGATTTCTTCTGGGAGCTTAACATCACAGAAATGTCTCACGGACGGCAGGCATCCTGGGATCTTCACTTCCACAGAGTTTTTTCAAAACCGCCATGCTAGGCCCTGAAAGCGGATAAATCCTGTCCTCAAGGGGTCCACAGTCTGATGGGGAAATAGGCAAGTAACCCCACAAAAGTAAGCCAGGCCCAGCTCAGCATGCTGTGGGGCAACCATCTTTGCCTAGGGAGATCTGAGAAGGCTTTTTAGAGGCAGTGGCAACTGAGCAGGGTTTTGCAGGACAAGTAGGAGCTTGCTTGTCTGCAAAGGGAGGAAGGGCGAGGAGGGCTCAGCATGAACAAAGACAAGGAAGAGCGAAAGTTATGTCGTCTAGGTGAGTCAGAGCCTGTGGCCTCAATTATTGTGGTAGGAATGCCTGACTCTTAAAAGTGTAGAGCCCTGGGGGCAAGGTACAGGCAAGGCAGGCTCAGGCTTCCTCCATTTCCCTGCAGAGGCCTCTGCTAAGACTGGAGATGTATCTTTCTGTGTGAAAACGCTGGTCCTGTTAGTCAACTCTCAAGGGGCTGGGGTCTAGATCTGGCAGGCTAGGTCTCCCCTCCTCCATCTCTCAAAGCAAAGCATCCCTGGCTTTTGTGCATTGAGAGGAAACAAGGCTCTGTCCCCAACAGTATGGGAAGCAAGACTCTTCCCTCTCGCTAGGGAAGAGTTGGGGCATGCTGAGGATAACACTACCCAGTCTCTGGCCTGTGGTGCCCATCCCCACTGAGCCAGGAACTGCCTGCGCATCTTTTGTGACTGGATGCAGCTCTTGTCCACCAATTTGATGTCCAGAGCATCTCGTGGGCCCCAAGGGAGCTGACTCCAGGCAGATCAGAGATACGGGCACTCCGTGGTCTGTGTATAGGTGAGGGCACAGGGTCCAGCCCCTACCTTAACAGAGGGCATGGTGCCTAGGAGACAGCGGGACCCTCATGTCTTCCCTGCGATGTATTTATAGCCTTGCCATGGCAATTTGTGGCAATCACAGCATTTAATCCTATAATCACACTGCAACCAGGCACCCAGCCCAGTGAAGCCGGGGAGCCTGCCAGGGCTCAGGGAAGGACTTGGCGGCAGGGCAGGCGAGCATGGAGGCGGCAATGTCCCCATCAGCCCCATCTTGTCAGCTGTGGCCCTGGCTCTGTGCCCCATGATGCACCCTGGATAATAAACATCACAATAGCAGCTAACATGTGTGACACTTCCTATGTTCCATGCCTTATTCTAAGCCCTTTATATACATGAACTCATGGCCTGTTCTAAGCCTTAGATATCTATATATGAACTCGTTCTTCCTCACCACCACTCTATGAGATAGCTACTAGTATTATCCCCAGCCTCCGAATAAGGAAACTGAGACACAGGTTACATTGCTGGTAAAAGCCAAGAGTTGAACCTTCTGGCTCCAAAGTCCATGGCTTTAACCAAGCTCCTCCCAGCCCTAGAGGAGAAGGGTCTCCCAGGCTCCACACCCATAATCCCAGCCCTGCCCATTCTCCTGGCTCCTCCTGGCTCACCTTCCCTGAGCTGCACATAAGGCCACACATACCAAGAAGCAGGAGTGCTTCGTCTCGGGGAAGTCGTACTCAACTTCCCTCTCAGACACTCTCCTTCCCTCCTGGCACTATTTCACATTGTGGAAAGAGGTCTAGCAGCAGCAGACCTGGACTTTAAATCTTCAAGTTGCATGGGGCAAGCACCGTAGATTGTTTGAGCCTCAGCTTGCTCATCTATAAGGTGGGGCGAATTACAAGATAATCCAAACTCTGAGTAATTGTGGGAACTAGACAGGATGATACATGTAATGTATACAATGCCTGGAACAGAATAAGTACCTAATAAAACGGAGCCATTACTGTCATCTTGCATTATCATCCTGTCCTGAGGTCGGGGCCTGGGTCTCCTCTAGCCATGCCCTGGGCAAGGTTTTTAGTACATTAGAATTAGGCAAAGGGGCCTAAGCCTCTGGAAGGAGCATTAGTACATGCTGGGCAGAGACAGGCCCCAGGGCAAGTTTTCCCTCCTCCTCCTAGGACCAAACCCCTCCATCATATAGGAAATGATTTCCTGTCTGGGTGGACAGCAGCTCAGAGCTCATAAAGCAATCACCCTTCGACCAGGGTTGTGTCTGTGAGGACAGAATATTTCAGAAATGTACTTCCCAGCTGAGCGAAACTTCTCATTTGGAATTCTTTGCAGACACACCCTCCCCTGGTGGTGATTGAGGAACTGTTGACTCAGACCTAGGGTGACTGGGGTTGCCCACACAGCCACTGGGAAGGACCCTCCCCAGATGTGGCTCAGAAGTGGGAAGCTGCAGGAGTGGGGAGCTGCAGACTATGGTTGGTGGGGTGGGGGTGGGATGTGAGGAGGCAAGGGCTGTCCTTGTCGTTGAAGGCAAACAGGTAGTTCCGTCTAGCTGTGGATTTTAGCCACACACAGGAAATAGTACCCATCTCGTGGGGGAGAAAGGAGGGAAGCCAAGGTGGAAGGAAGGGTTGCTCAGGGTGGTGGGCATCATTTGGGTGGAGGGTGGGGGTGGCTGTCAGATGTCCATTTCTCTCTCCAACTGTGAGTCCAATGTCATGCCATCCAGGAGTGCAGGTGTTAGATCAAGAGTTGGCAAACTTTTCTGTAAAGGACCAGATATGAAGTATTTTCAGCTCTGTCAGCCATAAGGTCTGAGCCGTGTATGTAAATAAATAAGCCTGGCTGTGTTCCAATAAAACTTTATTTACAAAAACAGGCAGTGGGCCAGATTCGATCCATGGCTGTGGTTTATCAACTCCCGTGTTAGAGAAATGAGAACTCAGGGAGGGCTGGGAGCCAAGAAGCACTTCCTGGAAGAGGAGTCGTTAAGCCCAGGCAGTGGAGAGGAGTAAGGAGGGATTTCTGGCAGTGGCCGACTTCCCCCCAAAGCTTATGGGTAATGTCGAGTGTCATTCTAAATGCCGGCCTTACTTCTCTGAGGATCTGTCATCCCCTGGTCCATGGTGCCATAATTCAAGGCCTTGCTATCTCTCTGAAAGCTTCAATCAGATACTTGAAAAATATCTATCCAGCTATATTAGTAAGGGTTCTCCAGAGCAACAAACCAATAGGATATAAACATATAAAATGAAATTTATTATGGGGAATTGGCTTATGAGATTATGGAGACTGAGATGTCCCACAATCTGCCATCTGGCAGTGGGAGGCCCAGGAAAGCTGGTGCTGTATTTCCAGCCCAATCCCAAAGACCTGAGAACCTGGGGAGATAATGGCATAAGTCCCAGCTCAAGTCCAAAGGCCCAAGAACCAGGCATGTCAATGTACAAGGGCGGGAGAAGATGGATGTCTGAGCTCAGGAAAAGAATAAAGTCTCCCTGCCTCTACCTTTTTGCCTTATTCAGGACCTCAACAGATTGTTTGATGCCCATCTATCTCCACTGATTAGGGCAGATCTTCCTCACTCAGTCTACAGATTCAAAGGTTAACTTCTACCAGAAACATCTCACAGATACACCTGGAAATAATGTTTGCCAGCTATCTGGGCATCTTTAGCCCAGTCAGGTTGACATGTAACCATCACACTAGCTCTTCTAGTTGTTCTCAGAGGGAGGTTTGGCCCAAATTACCATCCATAACTGGAAGTGAAGTCACCAGATGACATTTGCACTGTTGCTGTTGTTATTGGTGAAGGAAAACGGGGTAGTTCTTTCTAGGATGGCCCTCCTTGCCTCAGGGACAGTGTCTGGGATAGCCTCAATCTGCTGGTCTTCCTTTCATGCGTTGTTGGTTTCAAGGACCTGGATAGGGAACTCTCCCTAGCTCCAAGCTATAATTCTAGCTCACCTATAAGCCAAGGCCTCACCTTTGGAGTCCAAGCATCATGTGGGCCCAGGGAGTGTCCACTTGCTGTGGGGGAAGTCTGAAGATGCTGAGTTTTCCTTCTCTTCCCTCTACAGGAGAATTATACCGGGTTTCCTTGAGAAGACAGAAGTTCCCAGCCCAGGGAAGCATTGAGATTCATGAAGACAGTGAGGTGGGCTGGGTTTCTGAGGGTGCCTGGATCCACATCTGGGATGTGGAAGAGCCCTGGGATGATAGACAGGCTGCCTAGTTATTTTTCCCAGCTCTTCATTTGGTTTTCTGCATGGCCCCGGGCAGGTCCCTGTCCTTCTCTGGGCTTCAGGTTCTTATACCAGCAAGAAGGCTATCTTGGGAACCGTCCTGCCCTGATATCTGTTGAAGGTCTTGCCCTCCTGGCAGCCTGTACCCCCTTACTCTAAATGCACCAATGTTCTGTCACAGTGGGGCTGTAGTACTCCCCCACTTGGAGCTGGGAGAGCCTGGGCACCATGCCTGTTTCTTTAGCCAGTTTCCCCGTGTGTGTGTGTTCCTGTGTGCCTCCCCCATCCCCTGATGCCTGTCTCTCTATCCCGACCAATGTCCCACTCAGGAAGGCTGCCCACAGCGCTCCTGCAAGACGCATGTCCTCCTGCTGGTGCTGCATGGGGGTAACATCCTGGACACGGGTGCAGGGGACCCATCCTGCAAGGCAGCTGACATCCACACCTTCAGCTCTGTGCTGGAGAAGGTCATGCAAGCCCACTTCCCAGCCGCCTTGGGCCACATCCTCATCAAGTTCGTCCCCTGTCCTGCCATCTGCTCTGAGGCTTTCTCGCTTGTCTCTCAGTGAGTGCATTTCTGCTTGTTTGGACTGGTTTGGGATTGGGGAGCTGTGGGGAGGAGCTGCCCTGCCATGTGGTTACCTTGTGGGCAGGTGGGGACCTGCCAGGTCTCTCTGAGATATTGGATGCTGGCTGAACACAAGCATTGCTTGTGGAAAGTGCTTAGGAAGAGTCCTCTGCCCGGGCCTGGGTGGTGCTGAGGTCCCCATGGTAGCTCAAATCTACTTCCTGCTCTCAGTAGGCCTGATCTAGTTGGTCCAGATAGGGAAACTGAGGTGTCGAGAGGTTAAGCAACTTACCCAGTGTTGCCCAGCCAATGGAGACAGGAGTCAAACCCGGCCACAATGGCAGCCCAGTAGGGATAAGTGCTTGAGAGGAAAAAACAGAAACGATGTTTTTCCTCTGCTCTCACACTGCAGTCAACACAGAAGACTTTTGGGCCCAAATGTCTTTTGGGATTTCTCCCCACCAACTAGCAAACAATCAATTCTGCAGCAGATACCAGCTGGGTGTCTTTCAGTTTATACCTGTAGATAGCCTCAGATCCCACAGGGTGAAGGCTTAGTCCTATAAGACTACCTCCCATTCTTGATACCAATCGTGAGCCCCAGGTTGTTTTATCTGTGCTTCTGACTGAGGACTTCAAGTTGGAGCGCTCACAACCCTGTCCCTGGGTTAAGTTAATTTGCTAGAGCAGCTCGTAGAACTCAGGGAAAAACTTAATCCCATTTTCTGGTTTATTACACAAAGGAAACAGATAAAGAGAAGCATAGGGTGAGGTATGGGGGAAGGAGCTCAGAGCGTCTATGCCTTCCTTGGGTGCCACTCTCCAGGAACCTCTATGTGTTCAGACATTTGGAAGCTCTCCACACCCTGTCCTTTGGGGCCCTTTATAAGTCCATCTTTGGATGGGCAGATTGACAGCCATATAGAAATGTGATTGGACAAAAAAGGGTGTGATCTAACAGTAATAGATAGAGTGGTGAAACCCAACAAGGCCCGTTTAGATTCTTCTTGGCCTCTCTGTGTATCATTCCTTTCTCCTGGGCACAGGGCAGGACCTGCAATGAGGCAAGGTAGGTCAGAGAGTTTCCTTATGGCTAGCTCCAAGACAGAAAGGCAAGGGGGAAGATTCCTGCTTTGGGTTGAGAAAGAAGCAGGTATAAGAAGGACAGGAATAAGGTCAAAGGGAGATTCTGTTTTCTGAGGCCCAAAAGTGCCCCAACATGATAACAAGGGCTACGGGAGTTATGAAACAGGAACAGTGGGCAAAACCCTATCTGTCTATCTATCTATCTATCTATCTATCTATCTATCTATCTATCTATCTATCAATCATATTTATCAGTCTGTCTAATGTATTACCTATCTAACATTTATCTATCTGTCATCCATCTATATCTAGCTAATTTAGCATGTAGTATCTAACATCTATCATCGCCTATCTAACATCTGTCTACCTATTATCTCTCTCGTCTATCTACTCTATCATCTAACATCTATCTAATCTATTGCCTAACATCTATCATCACCTATCTAACATCTATCTGCCTATCATCTATTATCTATCTAACATCCATCCATCTATCTATCTATCTATCTAGCTATCTAGCTAGCTAACATCTATCTAGCTATCTAATCTATCTTATATCTAACATCTATCTATCATCACTTATCTAACATCTATCTACCTGTTATCTATCTATCTATCAATCATTATAATATCACAGTGCTGTGATGGAGGAGTGACTTTTGGTGTGTGCCTACCATGGTTAAGTGTGTGGACAGTCAGGTCAGCCTGGATTTGAATCCCAGCGATATGACCTGGGGGAATTTGGTTAACCTCTACCTGTCTCAGTTTCCTCATCTGTAGAATGGGGCTAACCCTAGTAATAATCTCCTGGAGCTGTGAGAATTCTTGTGTGCTAGGGTACATGCAGCACTTAGCACAGCACCCAGCAAATAGAAAGGACCAGGGGTGCTAGCCCTGCCTTGGATCCCCATCCTCCTGGTGGGAGGAGGGGCTCTCTTTATGGGCGGATAGTGGGCTGAGGAGGGAGACCTCGAACTCCCAGCAGAGAGTACGGAGGAAAGGATGGCATGCACAGCAGGGCCAGCTGAGTACTGGGCAGCTCGCTCACTGCTGACACTGACATGTCCCTGCCTGTTGTGGGCCCTGGTACCTGCAGGGGACAAATGGAGCAACCAGGGGCCCTCCAGGGTCTGAAGCCTAGGAGAGATCCCATCCACTGCCCCAGGACCTGAGGGCTCCAGTGCTCCCCAGGTGCCTGCCCCGTTGAGCTAGCTGAAGGTGGGTGCTGGGGCCAGCCGGATACCCTGGGTTCTCAGCAGTCTTACGTGCAAAAAAGATCCCCAGTGCCTGCAGGGCCTGTGTCCTATGGATTACTTGGCAAATTTCTGGGGCTGGCAGCTGAAAGCTGGGAACTTTATGCAGTTAGAGGTGAAATGGAGACTGTTGGCACCTCTATCCTGCCCACACCCCCTCACAGAATTCTGCCAAGCTCTGAGGCTGCTGCAGAGACCAGCCCTCAGGCAGGGTGCTCACCCCCTGGGGATTGGGGAGCATGGGAGGAGGTCCCCAGCAGGGTGCTGGGTGTGTGGGGTGCTTCCAACCCCCCAGGAGCATGGGACCTTGGGTTCCCAGTCATGTGTGGCTCTGAGCAGGGGCTCAGCATGGGAAAGAGATGAAGTCCCCCACCCTGGAGCTTCCTACCGATCAGGAGACGGCATGGGCAAGCCCCTTCCCTTTCCTGGGCCTCACTTTTTCACCTGTGGATGGGCAAGAAATCAGAGACACTGATGTATCTGCATTCTGGGACACCAGCAAGACAGATCTCAATCAGAGCTGGAAGGAAGATTAGGTCAGCGGTTCCCCAACCTGGTTAATCGCCCAAATCCCTGGTGGGATTCTTGTTAAACTGCAAGATGTCCAGGCCTTGCCCCTGGAGTGGCTGATTCCAGAGGGAGGAGCTCTGGAATCTGCATCTTTGACAACTGCTCACTGCTTCCTCCTTGGCAGCGGGTTCGGGAACTGCTGATTGATGGAAGCTTGTTCCCTTCACACTCTTACAGTCTGGGACTTAATTGTGCTAGTTCACAATCCATCTCAGGACCGCCCCCCACCTGCCCCAGAACACCTGACCTCCAGAGCTGGGTCACCCCTATCTCCAAGAAGACGAATGGCCAGGCCATTTGAGGGGACAGCGGGAGGGAGCTCACCTCTCCCCCAGGCAGCTCCTCGCCTGGGCCATTAATCACCCCGTAATCACGGCTGGGAGGGAGCTTTCTCAGCTAATTAAAATCTCTCCGGCTGCAATCGAGTCCTGTTTCCTCCAATTTGTGTTCTTTGGAGATGACGAATGGCTGGTGAGGTGGCCTTGTACACCATGAGGACTCTGCCACCTGCCGAATGTGCCTGAGTCCCGTCACCTGCCCCGTATTCTGTTGAGTCCCCAGTGGGGTCTGCACTGGGCTCTGGGTCAATCTGAGCTTGGCCTATGGGGGAAGTCAGGCTCTGGGCAGGGGGTGGGGAGTTCCTGGCCTCCTCTTGTGGTCCTTCCCAACCAACCAAGCCCAAAAGTACATCTAGGTCAGATGCCCCAGGAGACAGAGACAAAATAGGTGAGAGCTAGGTCAGGGACAGGTTTCTGGGAGGCTGGGCTCAGGTGGATCTGAGCAGCCAGACAGGGAAGGACTTCCTAGTGGGGAGGTAGGGAAGTGAGGGAGGCCTTTGTACAGTGTGGACAATCCACTGGTAGTGGGGATGCTGTTGGACCAGGCTCTTAGCCCTCCCTGGGGTCACAGAGCTTTCTGAAAAGCTGATGAAAGCTCTGGGTCCCCTCCCCACTATGTAATGGACACAACATCACGGATGCAGCGATATGCCCAGCTCCAAGCTGTGGCCAACACGTGACTCCCTTGCCTGGCATGCCCTCCTGCCTCCTTTCTCAGCTTCTCCAAAGCCTTCCTTGAGGCCTAGTTCAAACCCTACCTCCTCCAGGAAGTCTTCCATATGATACGTCCCCACCCTGATCCACACTTGGTGGCTGCCCTGCTGACTTTTCTCTCTGTGATTGGGGTGTCCTTTGGAACCATGTAGAAGAGGGCAAGAGAGCACTGCAGTCACAGGGAACTCTAGGGCCTACCCCAGTGGCTGGCATGGGAAGAGCACCTGGGAGTCATGTAGGCTTGTGTCCTCCTCCGTCCTTCCTCTGCCTCCATGGCCTGTGCTTTGTCTCACCTGCTTCCTGCCTGGGTCCTCCTGAAGAGTCCCTGGAGCCGAGAGTCCAATTCCTGGCCAGCACGTGGTCTCTTCTGCCTGGTCCTCAGTCCCAAAGCTGCCCACCTGCCTGACCCCGGCTGGGCTTACCTTGGGCCCCCTGTCTGCAGCCTGAATCCCTACAGCCATGATGAAGGCTGCCTCAGCAACAGCCAGGACCACGTCCCTCTGGCCGCCTTGCCCCTGTTGGCCATCTCCTCCCCGCAGTACCAGGATGCTGTCGCCGCTGTCATCGAGCGAGCCAACCAGGTCTACGGAGAGTTCCTCAAGTCCTCTGATGGGATTGGTTTCAGTGGGCAGGTAGGACAACCTGCCCTCCCCTCCCCTGTCCTAGCCGGTGCCTGGGAACAAGACTGGGATCTGCCAGAAGGTTCAAGACCAGGCTGTTCTAGAATCATAGCATCTGAGATTAAAGGTGGCTTTGGAGATCTTTGGGTTTGCCCTCATTTTACAGATAGAAAGACTGAGGCCAACAATCTGAGTTCCGGTTTTGAGCTCATGTGGATCCCTAGCCCTAGTCTGACCCCGACAATAGCCTGGTGCCTATCTTCGGCTGACCTGGGCTGAGGCTAAACCCTGACCCTACTCTGAGCCTGCTTCCTGGCTGGACTCTCAGTGCCTTCCAGGACGGGTTTCTTCTTCTCCTGTGGGGACTGAGTGTGGGGTGAGGGGGGTGACTGTGGGCAGGCCTGTGGTCCCAGCTGTGCTTCCTTCAGGTGTGTCTCATCGGGGACTGCGTGGGCGGCCTCCTGGCCTTCGATGCCATCTGCTACAGTGCGGGGCCCTCGGGAGACAGCCCTGGCAGCAGCAGCCGGAAGGGGAGTATCAGCAGCACCCAGGTGTGGCTGGGTGGCAGGACTGGGGGGAGGGGTCATCCTTGGGAGCTCTCCCAGCTCCAGAGGAGCAGGGGTCACCGCTGGGGGAGGCAGTGCCAGTCCTTCATGGTGGTATCATGACATCCAGAGGATTGCCTCATAATCCCACAAGAGTACCAAGAGGTTATGATCACAGGCCAGGAAACCGAGGCCCAGAAAGGGCTGCGTTGCTTTTGGCTCCCTAGACAGCTGGCCAGTGTCCCTACTGGGTTGCCAGTCCCTGTGGATGTAGCCTGTGCTTAGAATTCTATCATTGTTGTGTTGTGGCTTCCATATGCCATTTGGAAGAATGCAGTCCCTCACAGCTTAGGAGAAAGGGGTTGAATTGTGCCCAGGGGAGGAGGCAGGGCCCCAGAGTCTCCTGTGACAACATGCTGTCATCTGCTTGGCCCCAAAGGACACCCCGATTGTGGAGGAAGATTGCAGCCTGGCCAGCAGCAAGCGTCTCAGCAAGAGCAACATTGACATCTCCAGCGGGCTGGAGGATGAGGAGCCCAAGCGGCCGTTGCCACGGAAACAGAGCGACTCCTCCACCTATGACTGTGAGGCCATCACCCAGCATCATGCCTTCCTCTCAAGGTAGCCCCTCCCTGTCCCCTGCCTGCTTTCCATCAAAGCACCCAGGAGAGAGGGGACCTTGGCTCAGAGTCGTCTGGGAGGGCTGTGACCAGTCATGTGTCCATAGGGCCCATAGACAGACAAGCATTGAAATGCTGGGGTCAAGGCCACTCGAGACCCTGGAACCTGCCCTGTCCCTGCTCTGCCCTGACTTGCAGAGGGGTGGGACAATTGGTTTCCCCTCTCTGAGCCTCAACTTCATTTTCTGCAAAAGGATAGTGCTGTCCAGCCTATTTCACTGGATGGTTTTAAGAATCTGGTGAAATAATCTGGGTGTGGTGGCTCACGCCTGTAATGCCAGCACTTCGGGAGGCTCAAGGCCAGGAGTTCAAGACCAACTCGGGCAGCCTAGTGAGACCTCGTCTCTAAAAAAAATAAAAATGAAAAATAAAAACACTAGCCAGGTGTGGTGGCATGCAACTGTAGTCCCTGCTGCTCTAAGGAGACTGAGACAGAAGGATTGCCAGAGCCCAGGAGTTTGAGCTTGCAGTGATTCATGATTATGCCTCTGCACTCCAGCCTGGGCAACAGAGTGAGATCCTAGTCAAAAAAAAAAAAAGAGCCAGGCTCGGTGGCTCAGCCTGTAATCCCATGCCTTTGGGAGGCTGAGGTGAGTGAATTGCCTGAGCCCACGGGTTCGAGACCCGCCTGGGCAGCGAGACCTCATCTCTACAATAAATCAAAAAATCAGCCGGGCGTGGTAGCGCACGCCTGTAATTCTGGCTACTCGGAAGGCTGAGGCGGAAGGATCGCCGGAGCCCAGCAGCTGGAGACTGTGGTGGCCGGGAGTGGCCACTGCACTCCAGTCTGGGCAACAGAGTGAGACTCCAACAAAAAAAAAAAAAAAAAAAAAGGAAAGAAAGAAAGAAAGAAAGAAAGGAAAGAAAGGAAAGAATCTTTTGCGAGTTTCCCCCAGGTGTGTGTTCTTAACATTTCTCAGATGGGGAAACAGAGAACCAAGCAGGGTGGGAACTTTCCTGAATCACATGGCCAGGTATAGGAGAGCTGGGGTCTGCATTCTGCTCTCCCTGGCCCAACCTTAGTGCTTTCTAACCCACACACTTTGTTTATAGACCAGGTGAGCTCTTCTACAGACCTGTCCACCCTTTAACTTTCTAGAAGAGAGATGTTCATCAACACAGGTTCATTAAATGAATTATCTGCATGTTAATTCAGGTTATGAATGGGTATTAAACTCAAATAGGCTCAACCTGGAAGAAACATCTCTTTCTTCTTCCTTTTCTCCTGAACTCTCCTCTCTCCTCTTTTCTTACCCAAGGGATGAGTAACAGGAGGTCATTACAACAGTTTGAAATATATCATCTCACCACCCATAGGGAACCACTGTTAACACTGAGAGTATTTCTTTTCTGTATTTTTTTAACATGCTTTACATATCGTTTAACTTTAAAAAGCTTTTTATCATGATATTTTCTCTACATACTTAAAAAATACTTGGCAAATATCCTCAATGGCAGTAGAATATTTTATTGAATGAATGGACATCAGTTCACTTAATCCCAGTAATACAGTACTTTGGCTGTTTCCACTCTTCACGTTATAAATAGCACTAAAGTGAACATCTTTGTGTTTGAACGGTAATGTATATATTAGGGTTATTTCATTTGGATGGATTCCTGGAGGAGGAATTACAGGGTCAAAGGCTGCTCTGCATATTTAAATCTCTTAATATTGGAAGTGCTTCTGACAGATTATCCTTGGAAAAGCAGCCACATTCTAGTGAGGGTTGCAAGGTGAAAATCTCAACATTGCCGGTTCACCCTTGAAAAGTCCTTTAGGAAAGCCTCAAATGTGGAGAGTGACAAGAAGTTGGAGGCTTTTAAGTAGCTGGTCTGACACGGCCAGCTTTTCCCTCTGGTGTAGGGACAGATGGCAGTTTCGTTGGCAATTAAGTAGTTGGCGTGTGTTTGGGGACCACGCTGTCCATGAAATATGTATTGTTAAACACCAGAGTCATCATCCTCTCCAGGAAATGCTCACACTGCAAGGAGGGAGTGTGGGTGCCGGGGATTCAGCTCTGCAGGCTCCTGGCCCCAGAGGGTGGGGTGTTTGCCTACACCATTCTAATTGTTATTTCAAAAACGTTTTCTCCTTTTCTTGGAGTATTTTAGTTGCGTTTGCATTCAGTTAATTGATCGCTATCTCATGCAATCCCACTGTTGTGTTTCATTGTGAGCTGTCCCTAATGCTGGCTGGAGAGTCAGGGAGGTCCCCGGGTTTCCTCCTGTTCCTCAGCTCCCTGCTCTGGGACGTGGCTGATCATAACTTGACTCTTCTTAGGGCAATGGGTGCCTGGGATGGGAATGGTTGGAATTCTGTGTGTATTGTGTTTTTATCTTTAAGCACTGCCTCATCTGCAGGCTGGGGGTGGTGGGGGGAGTCCAAGCTGTTTGCAGCTGTGTCTGTGGGTTGCCTGGAAGATGAGTTATGATGAAAGCCATAATCCTGGTAGTACTGACATCATCCAGCTGGTTTGTATATTGGCCAGGCTGGGCTTCTCTGGTACACGGTACAGGAATTCTCAGCGTGGCCATCACAAACCCAGCATGAGGGGGCAGGTCTGCCAGAGCATAGAATACTCAGGTGACCTCAGGTGCTCAACCTGTTTTTGTAAGTAAAGTTTTATACGATCACGGCCATGCATATTTACATATTTTCTGTGGCTGCCTGCATGCTACAGTGGTCGAATTAAACAGATGCAATGGAGACCATGTGGCCCACAAAGTCTAAAATATTTTCTGTCTGATGTTTTGCAGAAAAAGTTTGCGGATCCCTACTCTAGCCGAATGTTGGCCAGGCCTCGGTGGCCGATGCTGAGATTCTCACCAACTCATGGTGATGGTGTCTGGCAAGCAGACTCTAAGCCCTGTCCCAGAGAGGGAGGGTTGGGCACTCTATACACAGGCTTCAGGATGTACTGCTGCATGAACACGCCCACATTCTGGGTCCTTCCCTGACCATCCCTGCTCTGTGTCTTCTCCACTCACAGCATTCACTCCAGCGTGCTGAAGGACGAGGCTGAGCTTTCTGTGACTGGGGGGCCCCAGCTCCCCGAGGTCAGCCTGGGCCGCTTTGATTTCGATGTGTCCGACTTCTTCCTCTTCGGCTCGCCCCTGGGCCTGGTCCTGGCCATGCGGAGGACGGTGCTGCCCGGGCTGGACGGTGGGTATGACATGGGCCGGTCCTGAGATGTCACTGTGGCAGGACCTCAAAATGGGGGGAACCGGGGGAGGGAAGGGACGGGGCAGGGAAGATTCCAGAGGTGGGGTAGAGGGAAAGAGAGGAGAGGAGGGGTGAGGGAGCAGTTTCCCCAGATAGAGCAAAGGTGAAGCAGCATCTGAGAAATTTCACGTGTCCAGCTGCTTTGTGGTCCTGTTGTCTGGAAGTCATGACTTATGGGAAAGCAAGCTGTAAATATTCACCCTATTGCATCCCACCCCTTCTGTGCCCTGTACCCAGGCAGTCCCAATGCAGCTGGACTGATCTCATTGATCCCCAATACCCACTCCCCCACCGTTCCTCTAAAATAGACACATGAGGCGATTTGCACCAGCAGCAGGCGTGGGGGTGGGGGTGGCAGCAGTGACTCTGAGGACAGGAGTAACTCTGAGGACTGTCAAAGGCTAGAGTGCACTCAGGTACGGACAGATCCATGCTTTTCACCAAAGCTTACCAACAACCGACAGTACGGAACAGACAAGGTGGGAGGGGGTCTGGCTGAAATGGAGGTGAGGAGGCAGAATCCCACCGCTGCCCTCAGTGTGGCTAAGGAACCCTAGGGCTCCCTGGAGGTTGAAAGTCTGGTTTTACTGACTTAGAGGGACAGGGAGGGAGGTCTCAGTGGAGACACCTGCTGGTCTGTGTGGGAAGTGTTCCGCCAGTCCTGGCACATGCAGAATGCTATTTGGCACCAGGCGCAGGCACTAGCAGAGAACCTGGATGGACTTTATATGATCCCATCAGTAGCAGGGAGCCATAGGAGGTTCTTGAGCAGAGGAGTAGGCCACTTAAAGTTGCACTCCAGGAAGCCTTCTAGGGCCAAAAAAGTGGGTACTAGAATGGGGCTTCCCTCTATGCCTTCCCACTCACCACAGGCTTCCAGGTGCGTCCTGCCTGCAGCCAGGTCTACAGCCTCTTCCACTGCGCAGACCCCTCTGCCTCACGGCTGGAGCCACTGCTGGAGCCCAAGTTCCACCTGGTGCCACCTGTCAGTGTGCCCCGCTACCAGAGGTTCCCACTGGGCGATGGACAGTCCCTTCTCCTCGGTAGGTTCTCAGGGTGTGAGAGAGAGTGCCAAGTTGGAGGCTGGGCCCCAACCAGGGGGCACCTCGGTGCTGCCCTCTCTGGTCCAGCCTCTCCAAGCCGTCAGACATGGGGTGACTCACCTGAGCAGGGTCTCTGGAGAACAGGAAGTTAGCTGACTCCTCTGTCTTCAGGGTAGCCCATCTGGGCCAAGCACCTGCTCTGAATGAGACACCTTGGGGCTCACACGCCCAGGCTATGCCCCCAACAGGCTCCCGGCCAAGTTTTTATAGATAGAGCCAGTGTGACACTCAAGCTGTCAGACCCAATGGCAAGTCCAGTGATTCATGCTCCATGCTATTCCTGAGTGCCCGGGCTGGACTCTGGAGGGGCTGGGTATGCCATCCTGGTGGGCTTCATGGAATAGGGAACTTTTCACTAGGGCACACACAGTGGGGGGTGCATCTGGACAGGGGGAGAAGAGTTGCAGGATGAGGATTGAGATTTTCTAGGTGGAGGGGACAGCAGGAGCCAGGGCCGGTAAGTTTGGTGAAGAGCCAATGGCCTCTAGGGTCAAGTAGAATGGGCTAGGCACGGCCTGGGGGTGCTGTCGGGGGGGGCCCATAATGGATAGTCAGGGGATTGGAAATCAGAACTTTGGCCCCATGCCCCACTTGAAGAGGTTTAGCCTAAGCCTGCCTAGAGGTTAGGGCCAGAGATAGGGAGCGGTGTGCATGGCTGTTCAAGACAAAACCTGTCCCTCCCCACCCCCTTCTGCAATGGAAACTTTGTTTCCAGAGCCCTGCTTATTCGGAGCTTCAACGGGTAGCTCAGGCTCTAACACCTCCCTCCCTGTCCTCACATGTGGCCCCCTTGAGTTGGGGAATTGCCCTCTCCCTAAAGGCCACCATAGTTCCCAGGTTGAAGCCCGCATTCCCTTCCAGGCTCAGCCACACTCCTGTGAGGCTCAGGGAAGAGTACTAAGAGAGGATGTGGCTTTGCATTACTCCTGTCGCCTCAGATAGTGCTGGTGCTCGGGGAGGTCTCCCAGGGGCTCCCTCTGCAGCTTTTTGGGGTTGGGGTGAGGGTTGACCCTAGCTCGTGCCTGCATACCTCACGACTGAGAGGAGCTGAACATAGCAATGTACTATGGTGAAGGGGACCCTTCTGGCCCTGGGGGCGAGTGAGAGGCACAGGTCCCTGCTGGGCAGGCCAGTGGGCATGGCCAGGGCTGGCTTCTCTGGTGCCCCGCCTCCCACCCGGCACGAGGCTGGTACAGCCTCGTGGGCAGCTCCGCCGGAGACAAGCAGCTCAGCCTGACCTTGAAATTCCCCCTCCAGCTGATGCCCTGCACACCCACAGCCCCCTCTTTCTGGAGGGCAGCTCCTGGGACAGTCCACCGCTGCTGGACGCCCCCGCCTCGCCCCCTCAGGCCACGAAGTTCCAGCGCCGTGGACGGAGGTTGAGCGAGGGCAGCTCCCACAGTGAGAGCTCGGAGTCCTCAGACAGCCTGGCACCCACGGGTGCCTCCCACAGTGAGTGAGGTCCTTTTGGGGCCCTGCCTGGATTCGAGGGACCTTCCTTTGAGTGGTTGCCAGTCCGTTGCTAGGGCTGTTGTGGGAAGGCCCTTGGGTAAAACATCCTGGGGGGGCATTTTTACCTTTAGGGATCTGTCAGTCTGCTGGTAGAGACCTGGCTTCAGTCTAGATTCTCAAGCCAGCCCCAGACTGAGCTCTGACCTTGGAGAGAAACTTGACCTCTGACCCTGACCTGACAGAGCTCTGAACACTGACCCAAGATTGAGCTCTGATCTTGAAGAGAGCCCTGACCCCTGACTCTGTCCTAAGACTGAGCTCTGATCTTAAAAAAGAGCCCTGATCCCCTACCCTGGTCTGGAATTTTTGAGCTTTGACCTCAAACAGAGCCCTGACTTGCCTGAACAGGGCTCTGACCTCTGACCGTGGAGCAACCTCCGTCCTCTCTAGGCACAGAGTCAGCCCTGACCTCAGGCAGAACCCACTGGGAATGACCACTGAGTGGCAGTCCCAGGGGGAGATTGTGGACATCTCTGTGGGTCTGGCCTCCCTTCCCAGGACCAATGTGGAACACACATCTTAAGGAGGGCTGGGGATTGTGAGAAGGTGGGAGGGGTTGTGCACTCACAGCAGAGTGCTCGGGTCCCAGACTCCTGCCCTGAGTGACACATCCATTGCTGGGTCTGAGCAGTGGGAAGCCCAGGCTGTCCCTGGGGTCAAGGCCCTGGGTAGGCTGCACATCCTCACCTCCCTCTTGGACCCACAGTCACGGCCAAGTGGTGGGGTGCCAAGCGGATTGACTACGCCCTGTACTGCCCTGATGTCCTCACAGCCTTCCCTACTGTGGCCCTGCCCCACCTCTTCCACGCCAGCTACTGGGAGTCCACCGATGTGGTCGCCTTCATCCTGAGACAGGTACTGCCCGTGGCACCCCAGGAGGAGGCTGCCCTTCTCTGTTCAGGGAGAGAATTGTCTTGCAGGCCATGTTGAGCATGTCCTGAGAGCACTGGGAAGAGAGAATTGGAATGCTCCAACAAGTGGGTGACGATGTGATCAGGAAATGGGTTTGTAAGGAGCATTGGCTTGTCAACTGATGGTGTGGTACTTTCTCCAAAACTAAATATAAACTATATAGGAGAATGTTCCAGTGTTTCCACTTGGAGACTGGAGTCATAAAGTCATTCCCCTCTGGATCTCAGTGTCCTTGTCTGCAAAAATAGAAGATGTAGCAGGAAGGTCAGTACCCAAGGTTGGGTAGAGGGCAGGGTCAGTTCATAGACAGCCTTGGTGGCCAAGGTCAAGGTCTGTGGGCTCAGTGGGAAGCCATTGCGGGGTTGTGAACAAGGAAGAAATCTTAACTGATTTGTGTTTTTAGATGAAAACCCTGGGGCTGCTGTCTGGGGGGGCAGGAGAGGAACCATGAGGCCCGTTGTGAGCCGAGTGTGGGAGCCCAGCTTAGAGCAAGGCTTGGACTAGGACACAGGTGGTGGACGTGCTGAGGAGTGGCGAGATCTGAGTAATGGCGGCAGCACCTACGGACATCTGGGCCATAAGGGAACAAGGGAGCCCAATGAGTCCTGTTTTCCACTTGAGTGAGATGGTGGTGCCATTTCCTGGGCCTGAGGAAGAACAGGGCCGGGCTGGAGGGAAAGTGCCTCTTGGTATCTGGGAAGTGTCACATCCTGTCAGGTGCTGGGAAGAAGGTGACCAGGTGGGTCTGGAGCTTAGGGAACATGTGCGTTGAGAGATGAAAATGTGGGAGCTAGGAGGGCTTGAGTGACATTTGAAACTGGTAGTGGAAACCAAAGCAAGGGCACTCCTGTAGATGGAGAAGGTCAGGGATGCATCCTGGAACTCCCTGGGAGAGACAAGGACAGAAGAGGACATCCCTCAAGCGTTGATGGGAGTAGACTATGGAGATGGGCAAGGTGGAGGCCATAGGGGCCTTGGCAAGATTGGCTTCAGTAAGAACGAGCCTGATTGGAGTGGATGGAGAACAGGGGTCAGGAAGTAGAGACGGAGTAGGGTAAGTCTTCTTGGAGTGTCCCTGTGAGGGAGAGCAGATCACTGGAGAGTTCCTGGAGAGGTCTAGGGCTCTGTGAGAGTCTTTTAAAGATGGTCGTTATTTCGGCATATCTGGTTGCTAAAGAGAATGACCCAGAAGATAGTGGATAAGCCGCAATGTAGTACTGAGGGAGCCTTGCTACAGTAACATCTACAAAAAGGGAGAGGAGTTGGAAGAGGGCAAAGGACAGGTACAGAGTAGCTGCTAAGTTCAGGATGGAGGATAGAGGCTGCCCCCAGGAAGAGAGCCATTTGGGAGACAGTACCCTGGCCCCGTCTGTCAGGACAGGTGAGTTGGGAGATGTATTTGGGGACCCCCCGATCTCCTGATGGTTCCAGGCGAGGAGGTGGGGAGTGAAGGGGAGGGCCTGGCAGGGTTCAAGCTGGAGGCCTCTGCCATCTGGGTGGGAGGGAGAAGGTCCAGGAAGCTTGATCAGAGTTCCGCTGGGCTGTTGGCCAGGTGATGCGCTACGAGAGTGTGAACATCAAGGAAAGCGCCGGCGTGGACCCTGCGGCACTGAGCCCTGCTAACCCCCGCGAGAAGTGGCTTCGTAAGCGGACCCAAGTCAAGCTGCGGGTACGTGCGTGCTGGGGCCACTTACTGGTTGGGACTGTGGCCTCAGGAGGTGGGCTACCCTGGGGACTGCGGTGGTCCCACGGTGGGTGAGGGCTTTGGTTTGCCCTCAGAGCTCAGTGCCCACACAGACCCAGGTGCTGCAGCAGGGAGGTTGTCTAAATTGGTTCCTCATGGCCTGGCTTCTCAGGAACCTTGGGGCTAGTGAGTAGATGCCAGTTATGGGGCAATTGCTATATACCAGGCTTCTGTAGATGTGAACTTGGTTCAGAAAGTCCTGCCCACAACCATGGGGCTCTCCGTCTGACTTACCATTGAGTATGGCCTGATGTGAAATGACAAATATGGAAAGAAGGGTTGTCAGGGCTTCCGTGAAGAAGAGGATTCTCTGTTGGGTACTAAGGAAGGAATAGGATTTTGAGATGCATACATGTATTTATTCACTCAGCAAACTTTTTTCAGGTTCTACTTTGTCTCAGCCACTCTGCTAGGGAGTGACCGTAGGGGTATGTGGATACCACCCCTGTTATTGTGGGTGCCTCCAGTCTGGTGGGAAGATCAGATTTGGACCCCAAGAACAGTCCTAAAAAGTAGAGGGTGATCACATCAACTCTTTTTTGTAAACATATTTATTGAGATATAATTCACACATCATATAGTTTATGTGTACATCTAATGTGTACAATTTGATGCATTTCAGTATATTCACAGTTGTGTATAGCCATCACCATGGTCAATTTTAGAATATTTTCATCACCTCAAAAAAAGATACCCTTTAGCTATCATCTACCAACTCACCCTCACCCCAAGGAATCAGTAATCTGCTTTCTATCTCTGCAGATTCACTTATTCAAAACAGTGTATTTCGCTGAACTCATACAACATGTGACCTTTTCTGTTTAACTTCTTTCACTTAGCATAATATTTTCAAGGTTCATCCATGTTGTAGCCAATGGCCGATAATATTCCATTGTATTGGTATACCACATTTTATTCATCTACTCACCAATTGATGGACATCTGGGTTGTTTTTAACCTTTTATATTTTCTGGGTTGGGATCTCACTCTGTTGCCTAGGCTGGAGTGCAGTGGCACAGTCACAGCCACCGCAGCCTCGACATGCTGGGTTCAGGTGATCCTTCCAGGTCAACCTTCCAAGTAGTTGGAACTACAGGTGTGTGCCACCACACCCAGCTAGTTTTTTGATTTATTGTAGAGACAAAGTCTCGCCAAGTTACCCAGGTTGGTCTGATGTGAAATGACAAATTTGGAAAGAAGGGTTGTCAGGGCTCAGGCAATCCTCTTGCCTCTGTCTCCCAAAGAGCTGGAATTACAGGCTGTTTTTCACCTTTTAGCTATTATAATAACACTGTTATACAAATGTGTGTAAGTTTTTGTGTGGATATACGTTTTTATTTCTTTTGGATATATACCTAGGAGTGAAATTGCTGGATCAAATGGTAACTATGCTTAATCATTTGAGGAACTGCCAGACTGTTTTCCACAGTGTCTGTGTCACCTTACATTCCCATTAGAAGTGAATGAGAGTTGTGATTTCTCTTTATCTTCAACTATACCCGTTATTATCTTCTCTTTGATTCTAGTCATCCCAGAGGGTATGTGGGTGTGATGAATGTGACAGAGTATCTCATTGTTTTTTTGTTTGTTTGTTTTTTAAATCAGGGTTTCACTCTGTGGTCCAGGCTGGAGGGCAGTGGCACTATTCTGGCTCACTGCAGCCTAGACCTCCTGGCCTCAATCGATCCTTCTATCTCAGCCTTCCAAGTAGCTGGAGCTATAGGTGCACACCACCATGCCAGAATATTTTTTATTTATTTTTTATTTTGTAGAGATGAGGTCTCACTATGTTGCCTAGGCTGGTCTTTAACTTATGGGCTCAAGCAATTCTCCCACCTTGGCCTCTTAAAGTGCTGGGACTATATGGCAAGCCACAGGGCCCACCCCTCACGGGGTTTTGAATTGCATTTCTCTGATAACTAGTGATGTCAAGCATCATTTCAGATGCTTATTTCCATGAATCAGCTCTTCCCTCTCTAGTGTTCCTCTGTGTGTGGGAGGTAAGAGGAAGTGGAGACCACGTCTTTGGGGAGATGTACTTCTTGGAAGAAATGGAGTTAATTCTTGTCCTAGAGGCTGGGCTAGAGTGTGGGACCAGGGGTGGCACCCAGAGTGGGTTGGGAGCAGCGTGAGCCTAGAGGCCTCTGCAGAGCCTGGTGGAAGGGACCAGAAGGTGTGGACAGGGAGCAGAGGGAGACAAGACTGAAGAGGTAATTCAGGCAAGGCTTGGGATGGTGAGGTCAGGATCCAGACATTACCCAGAGGGCATGGGAAACCCTGAAGGGTGTGAACAGATCTGTGCTTGGTGAAGATGTAAGATCTGTCACGGAAACTGTTTTTGAGTAAGAAGCTCCATGAGGAAGCTGCTAGCAGAGTCCAGGTGAGAGGTAATGTGGTTGTGGGAGAGAGAAGGATGTGGCCAATATGATAAAGGAAGGGTCAGCAGATGGAGAAGCTCGGATCTCAAAGGCCAGGCTGGGAGTGGTGAGTAGATGGGACCAACACAGGCCTTGGAGCTGCAGAATGAACTGAAACCAGAAGAGAAGAAGGGGGTGTTGATACAGTTGCAGGTCTAATGATAGGATGTCCAGAATCGCTCCAAAATAATCCGAGTGAAGCTGGGGCTGGAGGATTGGGCAAGGGAAGAAAGAAACCAGGATGGCTGCGAGTTAGTCTCTAAGCGGTAGAACTGGTGCTGGGAACATGGGGCTGTGTTACACCATTCTCTCATACACATTTGGAAATTTTCATCCAAAAAAAAAAAAAAGACAGATGGTAAATGGCTGGTGAATAGGAGCCATGATGTAGAGGAAAGAACCAACAGCGACCGGGCGGTTTCCAGCCTAGAAGGATAGGAGAGGAGAACAGGCTGTGAGGCTGGCTGTCCTCTCAGAGCTGTAAGGGAGAGTTGAAAGCCCATCTGCAGGAAGCTCAGAGTGTCTTGGAGACGTTACGGGCTCACAGTCTGTTTCTCATAGGACTTGAGGGAACACATTTCTGAAATTGGAATAGAAGTTAACTGGAAGACATGGTTCAGGAGGCCCACGTCTCTCCAGCCATTCCTAAGAACACTTCCGTGATAAAGCAGGGTTCAGTCTCCCTTGCAAGGGCTGAGCTGGCCTCTTTTTGTCCTTCCAGAATGTCACTGCTAACCACCGGGCCAATGATGTGATTGCTGCTGAAGATGGGCCCCAGGTCCTGGTGGGGCGGTTCATGTATGGGCCTCTCGACATGGTGGCTCTGACCGGAGAGAAGGTACGCAGGGCTGGGCATCCCCTCCTCAGCTGGTTCACCTGTATCAGCTTATGGCATGCGGGGTGAGGGTTCCAGCAAGGCTGAGCTGCCTGGAATGAGAGCACAGAACAGGGAGCCACTTGCCCAGGCCGGGCAGGTGGGAAGGACAAGCAAGAAGGAAGGCATGAACTCAGCGCAGCCGGGGAGGAAGGAGAGGCCAGCATGGCTGAGTGGAGAGAGGGAGGGAGGGTGATGGGAGCCAGGGAACATCAGGCAGGAACCTCAGCCCAGAGTTCCCCAGCCTAGCCCCCTGCCCAGACCGCAGCCCCTCGGCCTTCAGGGAGCCCTCTGTCCCCGTCACGCCTGCAGGTGGACATCCTGGTGATGGCAGAGCCGTCCTCAGGCCGCTGGGTCCACCTGGACACAGAGATCACCAACAGCAGTGGTCGAATCACATACAATGTGCCGCGGCCCCGGCGCCTGGGGGTTGGCGTCTACCCTGTGAAGATGGTCGTCAGGTAAGACCTAGGGGACAGCTTTATGGTAGTTTCTCCTTTTTCCATGGCCCTTCCAGCCTGGCCTGTCTGGAAGATAAGGCACTTGGGGGTATCTCTGGGCTCTGCCTCTGCCTGGACAGAGGAAAGCAGGAGAGCTCACCAGCTGTGGCATCAGGAGATGCCACCCACATTCTCTCTGACCCCAGCTGTAGCCTGAGCTGTGACTCCAGTTACAGGTTGACCTCTAGCCTCAGGCTGACACCTGACCCTGGCTGCACAGCTGACCATAGGCAGGTTCCTTTCAGGGGTGACCAGACCTATGCCATGAGCTACCTCACGGTGCTGCCCCGGGGCATGGAGTGTGTTGTGTTCAGCATTGATGGGTCCTTCGCAGCCAGCGTGTCTATCATGGGAAGCGACCCCAAGGTCCGGCCGGGCGCAGTGGACGTTGTCCGGTGAGTTCTACCTTCCACAAAGGATATGTTTCCCCTGGGAGCAGGGGCTGGCATCCCTGGAGGAAGTACCTTGTTTTTTTGGTTGCCTCTAGGGATTCTATTGGTCTCTGGGGCTGGGAGCTGAGGAGTCCTGGCTTCACCTCTAATAGCAATTTACTGAGGTCCTTGGGGAAATCCCTCCCCCTTTCTAGACCTTAGCTTGTCTGGTTATTCCTTCCTTTTTTTCTTCCTCCCTCGCTCCTGTTCTCCTTTCCTTCCTGCCTCCCTTCTCCCTTCCCTCCCTCCACTCATACATCCATCTGTCCTTCTCTGAGACTGTGTGCCAGGCTCAGTGCTGGGCACTCATGCAGAGAGAGCTCTTAGGTGGAGGAAGCTGAGTCCAATAGAGAAATCAAGTCACAGGCCAGAGAAACGATAATGCAAGACTCTGAGTGATCAGAACTTCAAGAGTTGGAGAGATACCAGGCACTGGGAGTTCTCTGGGGTTGGGGCTGGGGACTGCCTTGCCTCATCCCAGTAACAGTGATGGTTTTGTGGAGGAGAAGATTGGCCTGGCTCATGGGCTGCTGGGAGACCCCTCAAGATGCCCTGATAGGGCTCTACGGGAATAAGCCTGGACAGGCTCAAGTCATCTCAGGACCAGCCTTCCCCTTGTAAGGCTGAGTTTGTTATTCCCATTACAACAAACCCATCAGTGTCCTCCTCCCACCAGGGAAGGAAAGCGGCTGTGGTCCTCCTCTCTGGGCATCCATATTGCTCTTACCTCCTTCCTGTGGGCTCCTGGGCACCTAAGATGCTCCCCAAACCTTGCTAATCATCAGACTTTTCATAAACAGATCTCTGAGTCCCACCTCAGAACTAGCTAGATCCCTGGGGGTGATGTCTGTGCCTGTGCATTTTAGCAGAAACTCCCCAGATCTCTCAGATCATCCTCCAGTCTCTGTTAGCCAGTTCTGGCAATTAGTGCCACAAAGATGGGTCTGGGCTCATCTGACATCTTGCAGCCAGGATTCTGTGTCAGGTCAGCAGAGAACACTTTGCCACTCTTCCATGAGAGCACAGAGAAAAGAGGCTGCTTCTACTTAGGAAGCAGGGAAGCCTTCCTGGAGGAGGAGGCCCTGAAAGATGGAGGATGTGAATAGAAGGAGATGGAGCTATGAAGGCTGTCTAGGGGAAGAGTCTGCAGTCAGAGGAGCACAGGGTCTGTCCAGGGGCAGCAGAGCCGCTCTGGGTAGCTGGGGAGGCCCCTTATGCTAGGGCAGGGCAGGCTGCTTAGCCACAGGTGCAGAGAGAACCCTGGAGCCTTTACCTCAGGGCACTGGGGAACCGGAAATTCTTTTAGGCAAAGGAGTAACAGGGTTAGGCTTGTGCTGTAGCGAGATCACCATGGAAACAGTACTGAGGATAATAATAAAACCAATAGTAATAAATTCAGCACACATGCCAGGCATGTACGGCATGAATTCTTTTCATCCTTAGGACAACCTTATTAAGGGGTTGTTACTATCATTACTGCCATTTTACAGATGGGGAAACTGAAGTCTTGGGGGTGGGGAGGGTTAAGTAACCTGCTCAAGGTTGCATGGGCCACATTAGAGTGGAGAGGGGGGCGTGGAGGGAAAGAGGCCACCCAGGAGGCTTGTGCAGCAGCCTAGGAGAACTGAAATGCTTGCTCCCTGGAGGAGGAGGGAGAGGTGGTACCGGGAGTAGGAAAGAATCAAGGGTGGCTTGTCTTTGGCTGGGAAGAGGATGTGAGCAGAGGAGGCAGGGGTGGGGAAATTAGCTTGGTTGGGGACATGCGGTGCCCGCAGGTCATCCAGCAGAGGTGAATGACTTACAAGCTCAATTGGGAGTGTGGTTTGGGGGGTCCCCCTTGTACTCCTTGGAGCAGCCCCTCCAGCTTCTCAGGAGGGCAGCAGCGGGCGGGGCAGGCTTTGGGCAGCGGGTGTCCTGCACCGGGCAGGGCTAGACCCTCCGATGCCCTCTTGCCAGGCACTGGCAGGACCTGGGCTACATGATCCTTTACATCACGGGGCGGCCGGACATGCAGAAGCAGCGGGTGGTGTCGTGGCTGTCCCAGCACAACTTCCCACAGGGCATGATCTTCTTCTCCGACGGGCTGGTGCACGACCCGCTGCGGCAGAAGGCCATCTTCCTCCGCAGCCTCATGCAGGAGGTGAGTGCCCGGCTGGGGGTAGGGCTTCCACCACACTCTGGCGGGACCGGGGCTCCGAGGCAGGCCCTTATGGGGGTGGGGCGATGAGACTACAACCATCCCAGCTCTCCTCCCCATCTCCCTCAAGTTGGGTGGGGCCTTGTAAAGCCCATTCCCAAGGCTCTCACTGGGGCCTTTAACAGCCCTGAGAGGTAGGTATTAGTAAGTTCATTGACAGATGACAAAGGGGAGGCTTGCTGAAGATCTGAGTCAGACTTTCATCCTTTATCTCCTGACTGTAGTCCCTACATTGGGTTATCCATTCAACAGACATTTGAGTGCCCACTGTCTTCCTCACTCTGTGCTCAGTGGGGCTTCCCAGAGATAGATAGGACACATGTGGACCACGCTCTTACGGTGTGGGTCTGGGGGCAGTATCAGGAGCAGCACCTGGGAACTCTTTAGGCATGCAAATCCTCTGGCTCCACCTTAGACCTGCTCAATCAGAAACTCTGGGGAGGGGCTCAGCAAACTTTTTAGGAGCCCTCGGGGGATTCTGATGCAATGTTGAGAATCACTGGTCTAGAGAGGTGATGGCCAAATCCAGTCCACAGCCTGTTTTTATATGCCCTGGGAGCTAAGAATGATTTTTACACTTTCAAATGGTGAGGGGAAAAATCAAAAGAAGAATAATATTTCATATCATTTTCGTGTGAGAATGATCCGAAATTCAAATTTCAGTGACTATAAATTGCAAGTTTAATGGGAACACAGCCAAGCTCATCTGTTGATGTGTTGTCTATGGTTGTTTTTGCACTACAACAGCAGAATCAAGTCGTTGTGACGGAGTGCAAAGCGTAAAATATTTACTATTTAGCCTTTCACAGAAAGAGTCTGCCAATCCCTGATCTAGAGGAAGAAAGACATGTAAATTGACAATTACTGATGTATGGTTTTAAAAGGCCCTATTGGCAAACAGGAGAAAGGACTTAAGTGTGGCTGACAGCCAGGAAAGGCTCTGGGCTGGATTTTGAAGCATCAGTATGAATCTGTCAGGTAGACAATGAAACAGCATGTGTAAAGGCATAGGAGCAGGAAAGACTGTGGGTTGTTCTCAGAACTGCAGGCATCCAGTATGGAGGTATGTTCAGGAAAGGTCAGACCCAGGACAAGTGGGAGTTTGAGGCCACAGAGGTCATTAGGGGCCCAAGCTTGGCAGGCCTTGAAAACCTTGGAAACTAGGCCAAGACCATGAACTCTCTGCTGAGGGCCATGGGGGAGCCATGGAAGAGTCTAAAGCAGGGGAATGGCAGCATCTAATTTGGCTTATAGAAAGATCCCTTTGGCGGCTGCATAAAGAACAGATTGGCAGGAGAAATGAGAGGCAGGGAGGCCAGTTAGGGTCCGTGACCCAAGCAAAAGACAGGAGGACCAGAATCCAGGTGCTGACCATGGGAAGGAGAGAAAGGCACAGACAGGTACGAGAATCAGGAGGTGGAATTGTCAGGACTCAATGAAGAATGGAGAGAGGAGCTTCCAGATTCCCATGTTGGGTGACCAGGGAGGATCGAGGTACTACTCACCTGCCATGGTCTCCATGGAGGCAGTGTCTATGCCTGCTTTGCTCACCAGTAATATAGTTCCTAGATTTGGAGTAATGATGCCACACAGTAGGCACTTAATAAATGTTAGTAAATGAATAAGTAGATAAAATGAGAGGGGACTCAGGAGGAGGATCAGGCTGAAGGATGATGAATTGAGCTGTGGACACATTGAGGCTGATACAGCCATGGGGCGTGATATGGCTCAGGGGAGTGGTCTGGGATGGAAGTGGGGCTGGGAGCCTAACACATGAGGCAGCTCAGTGAAGCCACAGGAGGGGTGGCATCTCTTGGACAAAGGGGAGGAGTGAGAAGAGGCTGCACTGCGCTCCTGAGAGCAGGACAAGGAACCAGCCGAGATGTGGGAGGCAGAAGCCCCAGTCAGAGTGAGAATGCAGGAGGAGGAGGTTCTGGGTCCAGTCCGAAGTGACACCACTGACATGAAAGAGGCGAGAAGCTGTGAGCTGAGGTGGGAGGTGGGAGGTCTCCCACGTGGACAGGAAGTCATCCCAGCAACGATGGGGCTCAGGAAGAACGAAAGCCATGGTCTAGGACTGAGGTCTCTGGTGACTTGGGAGGAGGGTGAGTGGGAAAAAAGAAGATGCTCCCGAGGGGGTGGAACACAGTAAGGGGCGGCTGGGAGGTGAGTGCCTCACAGGAGGACATAGTTTCATCTGATGGGCGGGATGGGTGGGCAAGGGATGATCTGGAGCAAGGAGGATCTTGGGCAGTTCTCTGGACTGCATTGAGGCTTCTGGGGACCAGCCAGCAAGAGGTGGTGGGTGAATGCTGAACCACAGTCAGGTGAGGCGGGGACAGCATGGGGTCAGGGGCCAGACTGAACTGGCCTCCAGTCCTGGCCCTGAGATGCCTAAACTGGCAACTCAATTTCCTTATCCACAAAAGAACACTTTGCCTCATTGTTGCGTAGCCTACACAGAGTGCTGCTTGGGAAGGGGTCAGTACACGGTATGGCTGTGACTATTAACCAGGCAGAGCCCTGGGTCAGGCTTGGGGTGTGGGGAGGGGAGGGGCAACCACCCGGGAGTTTGTTTCTGACACAAGGTGAACCCATGGCTTGGTGTCCGACAGATAAAGGGTCTCCAAGCATGGGCTTCCTGAGTTTGGCTGAGAACGCCTTCCTGGGGAGGTAAATGGGGCCTCCCTCTCCCTCCATGAGATGCCCTGTGTTTCAGTGCTTCATCAAAATCAGTGCTGCCTACGGCTCCACCAAGGACATCTCTGTCTACAGTGTGCTGGGACTCCCAGCCTCCCAGATCTTCATTGTGGGCCGGCCCACCAAGAAGTACCAAACCCAGTGCCAGGTGGGTGGAGGCTGGGCTGGGGGCGGGGAATGCGGGACCAGAGAAAGAAATGGGGGGGGAGTAGGTAGTTCATTTGTTTGTTCATTCAATCGTTCATTTGTTCATTCCTTCATTTGTTCATTCATTCATTCAACAAACACAACTGGGTGCCTGCCTTGGGCCAGGCCCTGTATTAGGTACATGGGAGAACCCCCATTGGAGTCAGGTGTAATGTCATCCAGTCTAGTGGGGGGACATTGAAACATTTGCAGTCAGTGACAGTGTAGTATGGCAAATACCATGATAAATGATGGGGAACACAGAAAAATGAGGGGCTCTAGAGAGGAGCAGCTTACCTAGACTCCGGGGCAGGGTTAGCTTTGGGGAGCTTGAAGGGATGATCCAAGAAGGGCCCAAGACTGGAAGGAGCATTTGTGGCAGAGGCAGCAGCCAAAGCCAAGGTCAGGAGGTGACAGGGAAGATGTATATTCTGGGAACTGCCAGTGACTCAACTTGGTTGCGTGTGATGTGGGCAGGGAAGGGAGACAGGGGCTGGGGCAGCCAGTGCAGACAAGATGGCCTGTGTGTCTTGCTCAACTGGGACTCTGTCCTCTGAGTTGACAGAGTGTGTGATTCAGAAAGGTCCCTCGGGTTGCAGGCAGAAGGTGGGCCAGAGGAACAGGAGGGAAGCAGAGGGAATTGGAGAGAAAGTGGAGTAAAGGTCTGAGAGTAATTTCTGAGGTGGGGTGGATCGGATTTTGTAATGCACAGATCAGAGGTGTGGGGTGAAAGGAAGGAAAAACCAAGGACAGTGCCTTGGCTTCTGGCTTGTGTGACCAGGTAGGAGGTGCTATGACTGAGATTGAGAAGCAGGCTGGAGGAGGAGCAGGCTGAAGGGAAGGAGATGACCTCCCTTGGGGGCGTGTCAAGTGAGGGGTGCCTGAGAGTGACCAGCAGGTGGCAGGTCAGAAGATGGGGACACCTCAGAGTGGGGGACTCCAGAGCCTCTTCTCACTTCTCAAACTCTTAAGCATCACCTGGGAATCTTGTTGAAGCAGATTCCGCTTTCACAGGCCTGGGAAGAGCCCTGAGATCTGCCCAACACGAGGCCAGGTGGTGCGGATGCGGCTGGTCCATGAACCGCACGTTGAGTAGCTAGTTCTGAGGACATAGCAGGAAGGGTGGGCAAGAAGAGCAGTCTCAGGGGTCAGAACGGTGACAAAGTTACATGGTAGAGGCCGGATGATGGTGGGTTCCTAGTGACAGTGACAAGGATGGATGCTTCACTTCCTTCAAGGACCCTGGGGAACTCTGGTGTGACCTACGGGGACAGAGAAAGAGGGGCCGTTGCCCAAAGCTGGGGGTGGAGGGGGGCGAGGATGGCGACAAGAAGGATCTGGGTAGGGGGCCAGGAACAGCCGTGAGCTCTCGCTTTTCCGCGGTTCCTCAGAGGAGCTGGAGCGCCCCCGTAGGGTGCTCGGGGGAATGGCGATGCTGTGGGGCAGGATCAGGAGGGACCCGCCCCGCCCGCTGGCCTGACGCCCGTGCCCTCCGCAGTTCCTGAGCGAGGGCTATGCCGCACACCTGGCGGCGCTGGAGGCCGGCCACCGCTCGCGCCCCAAGAAGAACAACTCGCGCATGATCCTGCGCAAGGGCAGCTTCGGGCTGCACGCGCAGCCGGAGTTCCTGAGGAAGCGCAACCACCTGCGCAGGACCATGTCGGTGCAGCAGCCCGACCCGCCCGCCGCCAACCCCAAGCCCGAGCGGGCCCAGAGCCAGCCCGAGTCCGACAAGGACCACGAGCGGCCGCTGCCCGCGCTCAGCTGGGCGCGCGGGCCCCCCAAGTTCGAGTCAGTGCCCTGAGGGCTGGGCTGTGCTCAGAGCAGGGGGGCTCACCTGGGCTGCCTGCGGGGATGGGAGGGACGGCCCTCTCCCCGACACAGGCGTTTTCTTGCTATTTCCCTCCCGTGTCTGTCCAGCAGTGTCCGACCAGAGCGGGGAGGGGCCCTGCCTGGCCTTGGGGGGTTCCCTGAGCTGCGACGGGGTGAGAGCCGGGGGGTCTCGGTGCAGCTGCTGCCGCCTCCCCGTGCCTGTGACCGTGAACCCAAGTCAGGATTAAGTGTTTGTGTCATCCTGCCCGGAGCCGGAGTGTTTGGGCAAAGGCGGCCACCCTCTGAGTCCCCAGGCTGCACAGCAATGCCAGGAAGGCCCCGGGACCACCCACCGCTGGCAGGTGCAGCTTCTTGGCTGTCTTGTGGAGGCGCGAGTGGCATTTGTGCCTGCCTCTCTGAGGCGTTCTGGGTCACCATTTTGGGGTTGGCTCTCTTATGGCAAACTGGCCACTTTCTGGGAGTGAGAGGACGTCCCCTGGGCCCATCCTCACGTATGCGGTCTCTCTCCACAGCCCTCGGGTCGGGGTCTGGTGCTGACGGTCTGTCCTGCAGCTGTCCATTGTCCCCCTTTCTTGTCCTCAGTCTCCTCACCATTCTCCTGTGGCCCTTGAGCCAGGTGTTCCTCTTCCTGGAGCCCTGCCTTGTGCCCTCCCTGTGAGGCTGCAGCCCAGGTTCTGGCCAGCTGGGCTGGCTGGGAGCCCTTGAGCCCTTGCACATCCTCTCTGGGCCCTGCTTTTCTTCTGTCATTGGAGGGCTCCCCCAGCTGAGACTGGTGCGAGTTTCTGACTCCCAGGCTGTGGGGCACTTCTGTCCCTTGAAGCTTTTCAGGCCTAAGTTTCCCTCAGAGTGTCCGGTGACCCACACCTTCCATACAGCCTGGGATAGGAGTTCTGGGTGGGCTGGGAGGGAGCAGTTGTCCCACTGCCTCAAAGGAAACCCCTCTGAGGGGCTGGAAAGGGATCCTACTCCCTGGGGAGTTGCGGCAGGTTTGTCTCGCACCGATGCCCAAATGGGGTGTCCCAGGGACAGGACTCCCCCACCCTCTCAAAGGGTAGGGATCTGGCGCTCCCCTCCTCCAGTTCAGACTGGTTTCTCCATTTTGGATCCTGGAAGGCATAGAGCTGAGATTCCAGGCTCTGGGGGTTCATGGAATTTTGGCTCCAACTGTTGTTTCTTTTCCCTTCCCCCGGCCACTTGGTCTGTGCCCATAACCTCCTGGACATTCCCTTGAGGTTGGCAGGGCTTGGCTCTCCTGGGCCCCTCAAAGCCTGCCCAGGCCCTCCTGCTGCTGAGCCCTGGCCTGGGCATTGGTCTCCTGTACCTTCCCCCTGCTCCCAGCCCAGGCCCACACCGTTGTGTGGGGTTGCCCAGGTTGCCTCTGAGCCCCTGTGGACTGTCACTGAGGCAGGGCCCAGCTCTTTCAGCCAGGCTGCCCCAGGGCCCAGACAGCTGTATACACAGCAGGCACCCGTGTCAGCTCAGTGTCGCTTCTGCTCAATGTCTACCTCTTGCAGCTCCCATGCAGCTGATGGCGCTGCTGGTGGGGGCGGCTGGCACCACCGTTGTGAATCACCTGGCAAACTGGGTGCCCTCCAGGGGCTGGAGAGGTCTGGGCTTCCAGCCCCCATCCCTGCTCTCTCCACTAGAAATGTCTTTTCTGCAGTCTGCCAGCTCCTCTGATCCACTTTCAGCACTGCATCCTCATCTCTGGCACTGCTGGTGAGTCTGCTGGGGAGGGGTGCAGATCAGCCTCAGCTCCCTCTCTGGTCCTGCCTCCTGGAGGTTCACACAAACCCATCCCCCTTTAAAATGTCACTGTTCTTGGCTCTGCATAGGCACCAGCTGATGTGGCATAGCCACCTCAACCCCAATCCTTCCCCAAAATACCCTGGATTAAACTTGGGCAGACTTTATCTGACTCTCAGAAACTCCACCGACTCCTTTTGTGCAGAAGTCACTGATGTATTACTCTCGAATGAGAAAGTAATTAGTGTGAGATACTTTGCCCCAGTTAGAGTCCTTCCTCCCTTTCTGAGAACTCCAGGCTAGGAGCAAGAGAGAGAAAGAGAGACAGAGACAGAGACAGAAAGAAAAGGAAGAGAGTGCGAGCCAGGATTCCCAGGAAATCTGGAATCAAAGTGACCAAGGGTTCTGTGGCTCTGGGGCTCAGAGCTGGGACACAGGACCCAGCAGGAGGGCCACCACCCCTTCCTTTCTGGAGCCCCAGATTGAGGCTTTGATGGCGCACATGTGAGATGCTGATGGTGTACAGTGAGATCTTGTGAACACAATGCCCCTGGAGCTGTAGTCGGTGTGTGTGAGAATGTGTGTACGTGTAGTTCGTTTAGTGGTGAGACAACTTACGTTTCAATACTGCTTTCATGGCAACTGTGTAGCCCATATGCACTTTCTATACTAGTGGTTTGTTCAATTGTGTCTGTCCAGTTAAGTTGGAGAAAACAAAAAGCGCAAAGTCGTGTTGTTCTCTGGAGGGGGTGCCGCTGCCTCTCCTGGAGTAGTTCTGTGACCCCCAATCCAGCTGTTTCTAGAGACTCCTCTAGCTCCTGGTATGCCTGCTCTCCAGCAGCTGGAACACAGATCTTCCCGCCTGACCAAAGCTCCTTGTTTCTTGCGTGGCATGTTTGTTCTTCCCAATCTGGCGGCTGTCTGGCCGAGGGCCTGCCTACCACCTTCTTCCACCGCTTGCCCTACTGGGGGTTCAGGGTGTGTTCTTAGCCTGGGCCTACTCTTCCAGCAACATGGGTTTTCCCTAAAGATCTCAACTCTTCCCTTAGGCCCTACAAAATATTTTTTAAACAGTAGGCTCCTTTCATGCACAGGGGTGAAGGGCCCTCCTGCCTGGTGCTGGGCTACAGCAAACAAGTGTATTTGAACCCCAGGATTCCAGAGATGATCAGTGGGCTCTTCAAAAGAGGGGGGGCTGGATCTCATGATTTTTCACTCTATTTTTACTATTTTGGAGCCCATACCTGTCCTGCAGATAGAACACGGCACCAACCTTTAATGAAAGCTGGGCCTGGGGGCAGGTCTGGAGGTGGTGCCCATCTCAAATGGACACTCTCCCAACCAGCCCAGCCCAGGTGCAGCCCTGCCTCACAGCTGACCCCGCCTTAAACAACTAACTTTCCCACTGAGCCCTGGGGGTTTGTGTGCCAAGTGCCCTGGAAACAAACCTATTCTCTTTGGCTAAGCCAAAAGAAACATTCCCTCTTTCCTTTCCTTTAGGCTTGGGGGAACTTTCTTGAAAATCATTTAGGGTTAAGCCCAAGCACTGAGGCCTGGCCTGGGTTCTGCTCTTCTCACTGAGAAAACAACAGGGCAGTTGGGAGGAAAATCAGTTTGATTCCACCTTCTCTGGACCACAGGAGCGGCAGGCCAGAGGAGGGCAGCTCTTGCGCAGGGACCTCCACCCTTGGACCCCGCTGTCCTTTTCTATTTGTTTACTTGGTGGTGGCAGCCAGTCTGACCTTGTCCATGGTCTGACTGTCCCTAAGTGTGTAACTTTCAGTATTATCTGTGATGGATGGTTTTGTGGTGAAAAAAAGTTTATTATATTCCTTATGGCTGCCTTGTACAAAATCCGTTAGAAAAGAAAATGTAAGATATCAGATTTCTAACAAGACAAAAACAGCACTATGGAGTTAAAAGATTTTTACAACTGGTTTTGATTTTGATGTGAGCTGGTTTTTAACTCTCAAATGTTGTCACTTAAATAAAAACCTTATTTGCCTTTAAAATATGCTTTGTTCTGAATTCAGTTGAGAATACTTTACTCATGTTCTGCGTGAGCTGGGGTGAGGGGCAGGCTGGCTCGGGGCAGAGGTGGTTGAGGGAACAAAGCCAGGTCCCAAACCACAAACCTATTGCCCAGAGCGGTACAGGGTGGGGTGGGGGATGGTAGAAGAGAATAGATGCCAAGTGCAGTCTTTATTATGAAAAAGCAATGCTATTAAGGAAAGCCACACACTGGTTTCTTTCTAATAAAATGACAAAGCAGATTTCGTAAATAATTTACAAAGGGCTCTTGAATAGTGCTACCCATCCCGGCACACCCAGTGCCCTGTGCTGAGCATGTAAATAGGTAACCGAGAGCCAGGGTCTTCAGCCTGGAAGTATCTCCTATGCCTTCTTTTGGGGCCTTGGTGCTGGAAGCACGGATGGGAGCTGGGTCCCCAAGAGACTTGGAGCCGGAAACACAGGAGATGAGTGAGTCCTTGGATGACTCCCCAAAGCCTCTGCTTCTGGGTACACAGCTCAGAGCTCTCAAATGTCTCTGGTGCCAGCATGTCACCATGTAGGTGAGCAACTACAAGGTTCAAGTGTGGGATGAGTTTCTAAGCCCAAGGGTCACCTGGGAGAGCTCAAAGAACAGCTTCCCCCACCTGTCCAAGGTCTCCCCAAGTCACTCTCAGGCTGTGGCAGGTGGTCACTGATGGGTCCAGATGTGGCTGGAGCAGCAGAGGTCTGGGCCCCTTGTTAGTCAGGTCCTTGTTAGCAGTGGCTCAAGGGTGTTGATGACTCCTGGGGACTCTCTCCAGGAAGCTCACGGGAAGCACAGACATCCTGGGTATGAAGCTTGGTGGACAGATGGGGCTTGTTTCCTGCAAGACAGAGCTCCCTTTGTGCCCCTCATTGTACTCAAGGCAGGGGAAGTGGGGACATGATCACTTTCCCCACTAAATGGGGGGCTGAAAGGTGACTCTAGCTACTTGGGGTCCGGCATGCTCAGTTAGTGATGAGGTCAGTGAGGTTAGCGGCTCTGGATCTGAGCAGGAAGACTTGGACACTTCCTACTGTGTGGTGCTCATCAACTCTGTGGGTTTTTTCAGAAAAGACTCATTTCTTTAACAAGTACACATAAATGCTTATGCGTGAGGAGAAGGACACTGAGAAAGATGCTTGGGAGGAGGGCATTACCTGCAGGAACTGTCCTCAGTCATGAATGAGAGAGACGGTCATGTCACCACTAGAGAGAAGGGGGAGGGATTAATGCCACTGGGTGCTGTGGACTCTGAGGGGGTCCTCCCATTCTGGGCTAGGCAAGACCAGATCTGGAAATGTGGTGGGAACATGGCCTCTCCACATGTGTCAGAGCTGGTAGGGCCCTGCCTAAGAGCCCATCGTGGCCATTATACAATTGGGGAAACGACCCCAAGTCAGGGCAGATCCAGAACTGAGGCCCTGCCCCCAGGATAGGGTACTGAGCAGACAGACCAGGAACTTCTTAACAACTATGTTGCTTTTCCCAATTCTGTGTGAAGGCAGGGCATAGAGGAGCCATGGAGAGAATTAGAGAAAGGGGAGGTTTTTCAGGAACCAGCTACCTGGCCACATCTGAGGTTCCAGGTGCTGGGCAAATAAACGGGCCCAAGATCCAGAGGACCACTCACATCAGGGTGCATTCTTTACTATCACCCTAATCCAGGTCTTTTATCCCTTCTTGTGCTTGAGATGAGGGAGATTGAGGCCCACAGAGGGGAAGGGACTGGACAGGGTCACAGAGTGGGTCAGGGCCAGAATCGGCTGCCTGTCTACAAAGATGGCTCAGGGGGCCCTCCAGGCCATTTCACTTTGAAACCTGGGATGTCGGCTCACCTCTCTTCAGCCATAATGGCTTCATCCAGCTCTTGGGACAACTTCTGGAGATGCTGAATCCCTACTCCCACAGGCTCGAGGTCACTGTCAGACTCGCTGGACAAAAGGAAAAGCCATACATTTGGTGTGATTAGCTGGAAACCTGCAGCAGAAGCCCCTTCTGACATAGCACTGGGGCTTGGTCTTACAGGCCCAGATGACCCTGGTGGGCTGAGAATGCCTTAACCCAGACCCTCGCTCCAGGAAGTAACGTCAGAGTGACTTGGAGCACCTGGCAGAGAACAGAACGTTCAAGGTCTACAAAGCCAAGGTCATGGGAAGTTATTTTGCAGACAGGTGAGCCCTGCAGTTCCCCACTTAGAAACTGAGCCTCAGCTATTGAGAGGCTTCAAAACTTGCTTTTGGGCTCAGCAGGAACCTCAGAGGAGTGTGATCCAGTCAGAGCTAAGCACACCTCTTCCTTTTACAGATGGGGACACTAAAGCCTGAAGGACTTTCTCAAGTCTACTAGCTCTGGAGGTAGAGCTGGCCAGAACATGGATGTGACTCAGCTCAGAGTGCTCCTGGCTCCAGGTAGCCACAGAAAGTACTCAGAGCCCTCTGGGGACCAGCTAGTGTCTGGGGGGTCAGGGAGAGGGAATGGTGCCTGGGCTTAAAAGCCCACCACCCCTGGGGAGAGTCAGTCTCCCACTTGCCTGGGAGAGCAGAGGGGCTCTGTGGAGGAACAGGGGCTCCGGATGGCAGCCTCCCTCCTCGAGCGCCGTAGCGAGTGGACTTGTGGGCCCATCTGGGCAGAGGGGCAGTGATGCTCCCTCTCCCAGGGGTCTGTGGCTGAGTGGGCAGGGGCAGCTCCAGACAGCCGGGTGCTCTTCTGGCTCACATGGTGAGTTGGCGAGCTGCTGCCCCTCTGTGCCCCTCTCTTCCTCCTCCTGGCTTTCACCTGGGTTTCCACCAGCCACTTGGTGCCACTTTGGCAGGACTCCTGGATTCTCTGTGGTGGGCACATGGAAAGGTTAGCACATACAAAATGAAGGGTGAGCTACTGGTCGCCAGGCCATACCTCAAACCCCTAGGCCCACCACCTGTGCCACATATCCAGGCTATGTATAGTCTCAAGGGTGAGGCATGTGAACGACTCCATGTGGGATGAATCCACTGCAGGGGCCCAGCTCAGAAGCCCCAGATATGACTGCAGCAGCCAGTAGCAGGTTATAGAGTCTTTGTTTGTCTAAGTCTAAACCCTCTTTCCAGATACAGATTGACCCAGAGACTCAAGAAGGCCCAGAGAAGAGTAGGCCACCCCCTTGGACAACAGGAGAGCCTCTGTCTTCCTGCCTCTGGTCTTTTCTCACTCTATCCATCCTCTACACTGGTCCACAGAGATCCTTCTAAAGGGCAGTCCTGATCACGACAATCAACTGCTCAAAACCCATCTATGGCTCCTTGCTGCTCATAGGACCGAGTCCTAACTCTTGGGCCTTTCACATCATCCAGGTGATGGCTGTGAAGGCTCGTTTTCATTGGCTGGGCTCTCTTTGCCTTGATAAACCAGAGTCCAGGGGCTAGAACAAACCTTGTTACATTTGATGAGTTCTGTAATCTTAGGCAAGATTCACTTTCATTGTTCCCTGAGAGTGGTGAAAACAATCAAAAGGCTCTTCCAGACAAGGCCTAACTGAGCTAGGTGAGTTAGGTGTGGTGTCTCACGCCTTTAATCCTAGCACTTTGGAAGGCTGAGGTGAGAAGATTGCTTGAGGCCAGTAGTTCGAGACCAGGCTGAGCAGCATAGCAACACTTCATCTCTACAAAACATAGAAAACCAAAAAAATAGCCAGGCATAGTGGTGCATGCCTGTAGTCCCCACTACTTTGGGAGGCTGAGGCAGGAGGATTGCTTGAGCCCAGGAAGCTGAGTCTGTAGTGAGCTGTGATCAAGTTCCCACACTCCAGCCTGGGTGACAGAGTGAGACACTGTCTCAAAAAAAAAAAAAAAAAAAAGGCTTAACATTTGGTTTAGAGACCTTTCTGCAAAGGATCCAGAAACTGCTACCTTCTTCCTACATTTTCAGAACTCCCAATGAGACATCAAGAACACTCTCCCTTCTTGCCAGACATCTCCTCTGACACCAAATCTACTCAAACCGACCATCTCTGCGGCTCTTGACATTGACTCCCCTGCAAGCCCGGGGGGGGGGGGCTAGGATCCCTTGGGAGCACATCTGTTTCCAATACCTCTTCCATCCGGGAACTTAACAAGTTCTAATATGCTAATTTGACCAGACTTCCCACAGTGTTTAGAATCCTTCCCTCCCAAGTTCCAATCTGTCCCGGAGAGTCTGAGCACCTTCACACCCTTCTCCCTGCTCCATCTTGCTCTCTGACCTCTGGCCATGCCCAGGCTGCATTCCTGCCAGCTCTCTTCAGCATCTTGCTTTCCCTTAGCTCTAGACCTGGACTTGCACTATTTCACTTGCTTTATACACCCCTTGTACTTCCCCTTTCCTGGGTGAACTCTGTGGAGTCACTTCCTCTGGGAAGCCTTTGCTGACTAAACTTGCATTTGGTGTGCCTCTGGCACCGTTAGCATGCAGTTTCCTACCACAATGCAGCTCTTCACCTCGTACCATGAATATCTGTTTCCTCCATGACATGCCTTCATTCACTCATCCAACTATTTGCTGGGCACCTACTATGTGCCAGGAACTACTTGAGGTGCTGGGGAAACAGCAATGAACCAACCAAAGCCCTCCATCTTCATGGAGTCCATATACATAGAGGGTTCCTTGAGGTAGGAACTGTCCGGCACTAAGGAAGCCCTCCAAATATAGATGGTTAATATTGTCATCATTACCTGGGACATGGCACCTAAGGCGCTCTTAGCTGAGCGAGCTGCAGCGTGGAGGCCCTGCTGCCCTGGCTCTGGGGTTTCCAGGCGCTTCCAGGAGGGGCCTGCTCTGAGGTTGAGGTTGACGGCCCTCAGAGGTAGCCTCCTTTGGAACTGTCTGCATAAGGAGCCCAGGGCCCCGGTGGAAGTTTCTTGATGGCTAACCACAGGCTGCAGTGCCTTGCTATCCTCCAGCTGCTCCCGGTCCTGGAGAGATCTCAGGTGCATGGAGGCCCCCATGCCCTGCCACCGAGAAGCCATCTGTTTGGCCAAGAATCTTCTCTGTCCACTAGACCCTGGGGAGGAGGTCAGAAGGCAGGTCAGCAAGGCATTCCCACCTCCATTCCCAGGCTGCACAGGGATCCCGGGCACAGGGGAAGAGATGGGATGGAGTTGGGGAAGGGCGGGGGCACTTGGCAACTGCGCGTGCGGGAAGGAGGATGCTTTCTGGAAGAGGGGTCGAGGCCAGCAACATTTCTGCTGTTCCAAGCTTCAAGTTTCAAAAATAGCTGTCTTTTCATTCTAGCCTCCTTTCCGCCCTCTGCCTGCCGCGGGGAGGGAGGCAGGGTCAGGACCCTCGTCGAGCCTCAGCACTGGGCCCAGGATATGATTAGCGGCTCCTTCACAAGCTCGCCCAGCTCATACGCGCATCCGCCCAAACCCTAGCCTTCCCACCCGGTGCCCGGATTTGGAACGGACCCTTGCAATACCCAGACGCCCCCGGGTGCAATACCCAGATTGCCACCCCTCTTCCCCGCTCCCCTGCGAAGCTCCCTCCCTCCCTGAACCGAACCCCACTACTTCCCCGCTGGCCCTCACCGGACACCACCAGCGCCGATCCCGACACCAAAGCACAGCTGCTCCTGGTTGCCCCCAGACGATTTGAAAGTCCGCGCGGCCCCGCCCCCAGCGAGTCCTTACAGCTGATTGGCTCCACCTCCGCCCCCCGCCGCCGCGCCCGGGATCCTATTGGCCACCTTCTCACGCGGCCTTCAATTCTGCCCTCGGATTGGCCCGGCCGAACCCATTCATCGCTGGGACCCCCGCCTTGCTCCAGGCCGCGCGGTTGCCGGCTTTGTGTCTCCCTCCGGCCCACGCCACCGCCGCTTATCCACCCAGGCCTGCGCATCTCATACTGCGCCTCCCACACGCCCCAGCCCGCACGGGGAGGTGCTCGAGGGCGGAGGCGGGGTCCCAGGGCACAGAGAGGACCCCTCCGCCGGCAGCAGCCCTATCTACCAGGGACTCGTGCCATCCTGCCAGGAGACCTGGTTTTTCTTTTTTGCTCAGTGGTTTTGTGAGAAACAGCCAGGGGCTGCTGCTAGGTTCCCATGGTGGTTTTTTAAAAAAATTTCCCTCGTGACCCTCTGTTCTTGCGACAAGGCACTGTCCCCTTCCTTCTAGGACCAGGGTCCATGTGCCTAACTACCACACCACACGGCCCCTTCTCAGTCCTTCACCCTCCACCTCCAGCCTGGACCTCTCACCTGACACATAGCGCCAGCTACCTTCTGGTCTCATCTCCTCCTGGTGATACAGGCACCTTAAACGCATACACCCTAGCAGAAGTCCCCTGGGGTCTCCTGGACCTTCCTTCTTTTCCTCCCCCACATTTCCTCTCTCATATCTTTCTAAATCGTATCAACTGGATGTGACTGATTAAATACTGTGCTAAAAATGAGCCACAAAGGTTAACAAAACCAATGTATTCCTTACTTTCATGGAGCTCATATCCAGTGTGTGGGGAGAGAGACAGACATTCATGAATCAAATTACCAATAATCAATTGATCAGAGAACCATGCCAAAATTATGTTATTGAAAGCTGAGACCTACAGAATGAGTTAACCACGCAAAAAATGGATTTGTGTGTGTTTATGTGTATGTTTATGTGGTCTTCTTGGCTTGGGGGAACATCATGTTCAAGGGAACCGGTATTCACTGTAAGAAACCCAGCACACACATGTGAACAGAAACAAAAGTTTCAGGAAACTATACTTGACTATATGTGATGTGTTCTGAGATTTTTTTTGTTTCATTAAAAAAAAAACAACAACACCCTGATGGTTACAACCTACTACATTTATTTTACAAGTTTCATTTATGGGGTGTGGGTTGAAAAACAGTTCTCTATGAGGACCAGTGGGAGGCCCAAACTTCACCTGTATGTAGACCACTTATGTACCTAATCCTGGCTTGTATCCCACATCTTTAAAATAAAATATATATGTGTGTATATATATATATATATATAAATAGTAGCACAAACCTCACTATCATGCAATATACCTATGTAACAAACCTATAGATGTATTCTTGAATCTAAAATAAAATGATTAAAAATAAACTAATTAATAAAATAGTAAGAAAGGTGTTTTTGCGAAAACTTTAAAAAAAAGAAAGAAAAGAAAAACAGTGCTCCAGTTGACCTGATTACTTTGTTTGCTCCAGTGAAACTGTTTTTTGAGAGTCAGAAATGCTTGTTTCCAAACATGTTTACAACAGTTGTATTAGCAATTGTAATTAAGGCTCTTAATTCATGTCATTTACTAGTGAAATAGGAGGAGGAAAAGAAAGAATTGTTGTTTCTGTGAAAACCAAGTTGAAGGTGTGGGAAAGGCTCGATGAAGATGAAACAGAAACAAAATCTCTCCAATGGGAGTCTTGTCACAGTGGTCTCTCCAGGGCCTGGCACATCACAGGTATTCATAATAGCAACTTAAATTTTTTCGAGTCCTTACTGTGTGTCACACACTCTAAGTGCATTTGCTTTCTTTATTCTTCCTTCATCTTCAGGCTAGAAAGTAGGTACTATCTTTATTTTCATTGCGAATGACAAAACTGAGATTCAGACAGGAAATGTTTCATCCAACATTGTACAGAATGTCAGAGTTGGAACTTCAGTCTTGGGTGTCTGACTCCATAACCTGAATTCCTAATTCCTGAATGCCAGGATGAATGAATGCATGCTTTCCGCCTCTCCTCTCACTCAGAATGGTGACTGGCAGATCAGGTTGATGGAGAACAGTCTCCATGGCAACAGGAAAAGGAGAAGAAGCATTTTCTTCTGAATGAGAAGCCTTTCCCTTTTGCCTAGCATGGAGTGGTGGTTGGAAGGAGGGAAGGGGGTACTACTCTGGGGGGAAAAAGCTCCTAGTTGAGAGGTAGGTGCAGGGGCTCCTGTTCTTGATAAGGAGGAAAAACCAGTTAGTTGTTCCAAATGGGGGCTTTCTTGGGGTGGGGTTGGTGATGGAGCTCCACCCTTGCCTCTGTTGGGGAGGAGGGGGCTAGAGGAGAAGCTCCAGTTCTATGGGGGAGGGGGGTCTTTGTCCAACAGCAAAGCTTCCACCAGTTTCTTGGACCTTCTGGAACTGTCAGTCTGCTGGAAGAAGGAGACATTAAACACATCATTGTAATCAGCTGCAGCTGCACCATGACTGCGAGGTGTGAAGGGGCAGTGGGACGGTGTAAGGGCATGGAGAAACCGAAGGGGACTGGAGGGCAGGGCAGGCTTCCTTGAGCTGGTGGTGCTATAGCTAAGGAGCGAGGGCGCTGGTGTTGGGAGTCTGGAGCTCTGTCAAGACCTAGGGCTGGAGAAAGGCTGCAAAAAACAGATGGGGTAGGGCTAAAGTCAGGGCCCGAGTGTAGGGCCTGGGATGGCAACAGGCAGAGACTGTGAGCCAGGGAGGGAGTTTAGAATTTATCCTGAAGGCAGTGGAAAATCTTTGCTGAATTTTAAGAGGGAAGTGGGTTATTAGAACTGTATCTTAATGGAGTTCATGAGGCAATTGGATTGGAGACTGCTATGGTTTGAATGTGTCTCCCAAATTTCGTGTGTTGGAAACAACTAAATTCATATGTTGATGGCAGTTGGAGGTGGAATCTTTGGAAGGTAATTAGGATTAGAGAAAGTCACCAAAGTGAGCCCCCATGATGGGATCGGGGACTTTAAAAGAAGAGGAAGAGAGACCTGAGTGGACACACACTCTGTTGCCCTCTCATCATGTGATACCTTCTGCCATGTTATGAAGTAGCAAGAAGGCCCTCACCAGATGCTGACCGGATGCCAGCTCCACGCTCTTGGACTTCCCAGTCTCCTGCAATACACACCTTTTCTGTGTACAGAAAATGGACTAAGACAGGGATCAAGAGGCTGCTGGGGAAATCTGTCTGGAGGCTGTGACCTGAGCCCAGGCACAGCCCAGGAGTGGACCCTCATTCTTCTTGACAGAGAAACCGGTCCCCCCCGCAATCAGCTTCCACATCCCCTTCCGTTCATGACCCCCACCTCCCTCCGCCAACCACAGGTCAAATCTATTAGTTCTGCCTCTTAAATATCCTTGCAATCTATGTGTTCACCTTTGGACCCTCTACAAAGGGAAGCAATTGAAACAGTGGGAGAGTTTTAAGAAGTGTGAGAAGAGACAAGATTGGATCTTTCTCTCCCGTTGTGAATTATGCTTCTGATAGAAGGATGCCTAAAACGTAAAGTCTAGCATAATGAATGCAGTAAGTCCTCAACGTCATTGACAGGTTCTTGAAAACTGCAACTTTAAGTGAGACCATGTGTAATGCATAAATCAATTCTTTTTCTCATCAATGTTACAGGGAAACTACATTGAATGAAATGATGCTATTTGAGGACCTGCTGTATGTCATGTCACCTCAAGTTGCAGTTTCCAAGAACCTACTCACAACCACGTGAGGACTTGCTGTGCTTATAAAGCAGATACCCATGTAGCTAACCCCCGCCCAGGTCAAGGGTCACAAGCAGCCATTTGCCTCCTGCTGTCTGCTTGCTCTTTTTCACTCTCCACATGCCTCTCTCTCCTTTTATTTTCCTTTGAGGTTTCACGAAGTATCCATGTTATGCCCTAGGCAAGGGGGTGCATTTAGGTTGCTGTGTGGCTGGAGAAAGGGTGAAAGGGAGGAGGGGAAGGATCCCTCTAGCCTTCTCCCTTCTCCCACCCCCAGATAGTGATGAATCTGGGTCCTTGGGAGTCTGGCATCAGGAAGGGTTTCCTGGAGGCGCCCCTGGTCTGGGTTCCTTGACCTTGACCAGATGGCCTAAGTTTTGGTCTCCTCTGTGCCAGCAACTCCTAATGGGGAGTCAAGACTTTCAAGGTGTTCTAGAGTCGGCCTTTCCTTCACTGCTTCAAGCTTCTCAACTTCCCGCGAGAGGGAGCAGGGAGAGGCCGACCTTCCTGTTTCAGTTGGGAAAATGCAGTCAGAGAAGATGGGAGAATGCCTATGGCCACAGAGTCAGTAAACGGGAGGGGCAACAGCCCCTCCCAGTCTATCTGGCTCCCAGTTCAGTGTTCCGTTTTCTCCCTGTATCGGGGTCCTGTGTTCCTGCTCTCTGCAACACGTGAGCAGAGTGCCAGGAAGAGAATGGTTTTGCCTACCTTAGAGTCCTCAACCGCTCTGAGAGGCTGGGGAGCGAAGGCAGAGGTACTTGAACTGACCACACGGTGGCACCAAACACCACACCTTCATGTTTGTCTCAGGCCAGAAGGGGGTCCCTGATGCTCCTAATAGACCGCGCCTAGTTCCCAGGGCACAGAGCTAAGGCCTCCCAAAGGGAAGGAGGCAGCTCCACTGCCCCCAGCCAGACCTTGAAGGGGACGCAGGAGTGGGGTTGTGAGAGCCCCTCAACTTTCCTCAGACCTGTCCTGCATTTTGTCCTCTTAGCTCCCTTCCAAGCCAGAAATCTGCCCCCTTTCCCTTGGGCCACCATCTCACAGCCTCCTGAGGGCAGATCTTGGGAAGCGAAGGAAGAGGAAACAGAGAAAGAGGGATGGTGGCTGGACTGCTAAGGCAGCCGGAGCCCTGGCCTTGGGTCTGAAGGGACTGAGGTCTGAATCAGGACCAGGCAAGGTAAAGGGGGTTTCAAACTTCCCCTCCTTTCTCACTTTGGTGGCCTCCAGGCCTCTTTTCTGCTTGCTACTCTGTCCCCTGTCTTCTTTTAAAAAGTTCAGCTGACTGCCTCCCTTCTTGGGGTGGAATAAAATCAAAGCCTGGCACAATAATTGTGGGTGTCAGGTAGGGACTGTAAGGAGTAGGAGGGGCAGATGCCCAGAGTGACTGGGGTGGCCCCAAGGAGCAGCTAGGGGCGCCGCCCCCACCCCCTCCGTTCATCCACACGCCTCCGCGCAAGGCAAATCCCCACGTGTCTCAGCCGCCTAAGTGTCTTCCACGGAGGTGGGATTATCTCAGCCTGGGCCGGACGCCACCCTCCACCTAGAGCCATGGATGCCGCTCTGCTCCTGAACGTGGAAGGAGTCAAGAAAACCATTCTGCACGGGGGCACGGGGGAGCTCCCAAACTTCATCACCGGATCCCGGGTGAGTGGGCCCCCCCAGGCCACACAAGGCCCCAGGCTTCCACATCCAGCTGTGCCCCAAGGCCTTTGACTTTGCCAAAACCCAGTCAGGCAGGCCCTTCCTGGAACTGTCAACCCCGGGCATCTAGAGAGCTCTGAGCTGGTATCCATTCTGGAACTGTGAAGATTAAATTTCAGCATGGGCTGAGGGCAAGTGCTCTTGGGACGTTTCTGGAGCCCTAAGTGTTGAGTGAGAAGAAAGGGCTCTCAGGGATTTTGGCACTTGTTCCCAGATGTCTGTTGGGTTTCCCTGGACTGGTGTTTCTGTGGCCACAAAACGCAGCTTATTTGAGGAAGGACTTCCTTACATACAGAGCTGTTGAGACTAGGCCTGGGTCCTTTGGGAGGAAGTGGGTTCCTCGTCCCCAGGGGCGTGAGGGCAGGGTGGGGGTGCTCTGGGGGTCTGAGGCATCTGATCAGATTTAAGTGAACTCACCCCTGGGGACAGCCCTGGTAGTCTGTGACAGTGGCGGTGGCTTCTGCCAGAGCTTGGGCGGTGAGTCTAGATGGGTGTCCACTCTCTCGGTGACCAGGTGATCTTTCATTTCCGCACCATGAAATGCGACGAGGAGCGGACGATGATCGATGATAGCAAGCAGGTGGGCTACCCCATGCACATCATCATCGGGAACATGTTCAAGCTCGAGGTCTGGGAGATCCTGCTGACGTCCATGCGGGTCCATGAGGTGGCCGAGTTCTGGTGTGACAGCATTGTAAGTAGGCCAGGCTGGCCCGTTCCCTGGGTTTACCGTCTGCGGGGCTTACCCACCTGCTGTGCTGGGCTGCTGTGTTCCCGAAAAGCTGGGGTGAGACAGAGCTCAGAGGCAAGTCCTGTGTCCTCATTCCGCCACTGAAAATCTGAAGATGGGCTCCATCAGACAGCAAGGCCCGAAAGAGAGGACCCGTGCGATGGCTGTGTGGGGGCGGGGCTGTGCCCGGGAGGAGTGAGCCTGCCCACTTCACAGTCCTCACTGCTTATACTGTGTGTCTGGATCCTGGAGACTTTTGGCCATTGGTCACCTCTCTGTCCTCCTCACATTGCAATTTTTTTAACGGCCCTCCTATAAATCGCCCTTACACGTTAGATTCCTTGTTCCATGGCTCAGGTAGAAAGGGCAACACTCACTGATGTTGAAACAGATGCAGAAACTTTCAGATATGTCAACTTTTGTTGACAACAAGTATCATAAACTTCTAGGTGTCCATTACCCAATGGCCGGTCATGCTTCGTCTGGCACCCTGTGCACTTTCCACCCTCTTCCCCCCCCATGGGTATGGCAGATTCCAGACAGCACCTCAGTTCATCTGTAAATACACAAATGTATATCTCTAAAACATGACTCACATATCATTATGAAATCCTTAGAAAATCACAATCATTCCCTGAGCTTATCTAATATCCAGTTACCTAAAATTTCTCTAATTGTCACCTTATCTATTTATTTATTTTGAGACAGGGTCTGGTTCTGTTACCCAGGCTGGGTGCAGTGGCACAATCACAGAGCAGGTACCTTGAACTCCTGGGCTCAAGCGATCCTCCTGTCTCAGCCTTCTGGGTAGCTGGGACTACAGACATGTACCACCATGCCCAACCTTCATTTATTCTTTGTAAATAAATGAGGGCTGAGCATGGTGTCTCATGCCTGTAATCCCAGTACTTTCGGAGACTGAGACAGGAGGATCACTTGAGGCCAGGAGTTTAAGACCAGCCTGGGCAACAAAGTGAGACCCCGAGTCTCTACAGAAAAATAGAAAAATTAGTCAGGTGTGGTTGTGTGCTCCGGTAGTCCCAGCTACTCAAAAGGTCGAGGCAGGAGGATGGCTTGAGCCTAGGAGTTCAAGGCTGTGGTGAGCCATGATTGTGCCACTACACTCTTGCCTGGGCAACAGAGTAAAACTCTGTCTTTAAAAAAAAGAAGAGGAAGAAGAAGAAGTTTGGTTTGTTCAAATCATGATCCAAATAAAGTCCTCACGTAGTGCTTTGTTGATATGTCTCTCAATTCTCTTTTCATCTATGGCTTCTCCTTCCTCTTTTTTTTCCTCCTTGACATGGACTTGTTGGAGGAACTAGGTTAATTATCCTGTAGAAGTCCTACATTCTGATTTTACTGGTTATTTTGCCACGCAATTGTCTAACATTCTCCTCTATTCCCCATATTTTTGATAAATTGGAGGGTTGATGATAAGATTCAGGTTCTTCTATTTCTCTGCAAAAGTCTGTCATGGACTTCACCATGTTGGGAGGCATACCATGCCTGCTTGCCCCTCTTACTGTGATGTGAAGATTTATTGGTGAATTCAGCTGTTGACAGCCTGATCCCTTCATTACAGCCTGATCCCTTCATTACAAAGCTCCCTCTAGACTTTCACCATTGATGGCAGATACCCAGGCTCATTATTTCGTCAGGGGCCAATCTGGGAACAATTTGAACTCTGTTCTGTCTTTTATTAGTTGTGTGACCTGGGGAAATCCCTCCCTCTTTCTGCCACTCTATTCCCTCATCTAGAAATAAACAAACCCCTAAGTTAAGGGCTGCTTTGGAGATTCCATGATCTAATGTATATGAGGGTAAATCAGAGTACAGGGCAATTGAAAAATGAGAGCAATTATTTTGAGCTAGAGAAATTTTGAGATGAACTCTCATTTTACTAATGAAAAAAGTGTAAAACTCAGAAAGGAATAGTGACTTGATCTGGGTCAGACAAATTAAGGAAAATGTTCTGGGTGGGACACTTGGTCCCCTCACTCTTTATCCTGTGTTTCTCACAATGTCTGATAGAGTTGGGTTGCAATACCATCCTCTACCAGTAAGTGGTTCCATCCAACACATTATTCATTTATTCACCTAGCAAATATTAGTTGAGTATCTTTTCTTTGTGCTAGTTCCTGTGCTATTCTTTATCCTGATCTTTTTAACTTTTAAAATGTTTTATTTTTATCAAGTCAAACTTTCAGGAAGTTGACTTCTTTGTGATTTCATTTAGTTTATTATTATTTTTTATTTTATTTTTTGAGTTGGGGCTTCACTCTGTTGCTCAGGCTGGAGTGTAGTGGCATGATCATGGCTCACTACAGCTTCAACTTCCTGGGCTCAGCCTTCCACCTCAGCTTCCCAAGTAGCTGGGACTACAGACATGCACCACCATGCCCAGCTAATTTTTCTATTTTTTGTAGAGACTAGGTCTCACTGTGTTGCTTAGACTGGTCTCAAACTTCTGAGTTCAAGCAATCCTCCTGCCTTGGCCTTCCCAAGTGCTAGGATTGCAAGCATGAGCCCCCATGTCTGGCCTCATTTAATTTAAAATGATGTCTACTGCCTGTGCTTACAATGAGGCACTCCTGTCCTTGTAGACTCATATATATCTTTAATTCAGTTCATATGTTAGGCAAGTCTTGGCTGCCGATAAAAGCCCCCTATCTGCAGGATGCATATTTGTAACACAGGAGAGCTGAGCACATAGGAGGCTGTCAATACATTCTTGATTAACTGATTGATTTGTTGTTTGCAAAACCACAAGCTGCTGTTACTCCTGTAGTGTGGGCATGGCTCTCTGTTTCTGTGACATCTGTGTTCTTTTGGCTACATCGACAGTCACATGAGTGCACTACCCATCTTAGAGGCTGGTAACTTTTAGACCATATACTATGGATTTTCCTAATATCCTCTCCTCACATCTCCTCCTTTCAACCCATGACTGCCATGATTTGCACATGTGTACATGCGCGCACACACACAAGTACACACACACTTCCAGAGTAATTCATGCACCTACACATTCACCCCTTATCCATCCATCCATCCACCTGTCTGGGCACCAACTCATCCATCCTTTCCTTCAACCAATGTTCATGCATAATCCAGTCTTCCATCACTATGCATCCATCCATCATCTCCCATCTGTCTTGCTTGTCACCTCTCTATTATCTATCTATCTATCAATCAATCATCTATCTATCTTTCTATCTAATAAGAAACATTCACTGGGCATCTGATTTGGCCCATGCTGGGTGTTAGGAATGAAACAGGTCAAGTCCCCAGCCCTCAAGGAACTTGAATTCTGGAGGAAGAGGAGACATCTAAACAATTATAATGTGGGGAAGCTGGTGCCACGACATAAGTAAGGGAGGGCAGAGTATTCTGGGTCCATAAAGAGGGGCAGTTGACTGCTTTAGGGTCTTAGGGAGGACTTCTTCAAGAAGCTAATACTGAGCTGGGTCTTGAGGGGTGAGTATAAGTTCATCCACCTAGAAGTGGGGAGAAGGGTAGCATTGTAGCCAGGACACATGAGAAGCCTTGGTATGTTGCATTTAGTTAACTCCTTCTCCTTTTTGGGGCATCTCTCTATCCAAGAACCCAAGTTCCGGAAAGACTAACAATCTTCTCTATCTGACAAAGGACTCAGGATGGCCTGACTTTCCTCAGCAGTTGCTTTCCTTACAGATCCTGAAAGGTCCTTACGGGATCACCTTGGAGTTTGGGTCTCTGCAGGACAAGGGGCTACCTTCTTCTTTTTTCTTCCCCTAAACCAGACGAGCAGGAACAGTCAGGGCTTCTGAGAGATGCTTCTTATTTTTTTCGTGACGGGATCTCACTCTATCACCCAGGCTGGAGAGCAGTGATGTGATCATAGCTCACTGCAGCTTCTATCTCCTAAGCTCAAGCAATCCTCTACCTCAGTCTTCTAAGTATCTGGGACTGCAGGTACACACCATTATACCTGGTTAAATTTTTTTTGTGTACTTTTTGTAGAGATAAGACCACTTTGCAGAGATAAGACTTACTTTGTTGCTCAGGTTGGTCTTGAACTCCTGGCTGAAAGCAATCCCCCACCCCCACATCTCAGCCTCCCAAAGTGCTGGGATTACAGGCTGGAGCACCACCACCAGTCAGGCTCTGCATCTCTGTCCTGAAATGCATTTCTCCCTGTCCCCTCAGGGAAGAGATTGGTCTTCAAGTGGGGTTGTTTGCTGATTGGGGTCACAAATTCCACAAAGGGCCAGGCACCCTGGTTGGCCGGAGATCACTGGCGCCATCCAGAGGGAGCAGTGTCAACTGGACACTTGCCATGTGAAGGGGCCAGGGCCTGATGCGGCTGGTCTTCTGAGCTTTTGAGACAAGCCAGAATTCTGCATTAGCTTGCTAACTCTCCTTGTGTTGAAATGCTGGCAACAATTAAAAACAAACAAACAAGAAAACCTAGTCTGTGAAGGGTAGACCAAAGCCAGTCTCCAAAGGAGATATGGCTTCTAACACTCTGGTTCGCAACCTCCAGTGTAGACACTGTCCCTTAGTCAGAACCAGGCTCTGGCCTTGAAGTCCCAGAGAGGGCAATAACTCCAGGCTCCTCCTGCCCCAGTGGTAGCCCCAGTTGGCCAAGTAAGTCCCAAGGGCTAGAGTTGGGCTCCATAGAGACCCGTGGCTACCGTGGCTGTCCAGTCAGCCTGCTACCCTGTCAGCCTGCTGCCCTGCAAAGCCGTGCCCTGAGGACAGACACAGAGCTGAGATTGACAGCTTCCTCTTCCCTGGAGGTGGTGAGTCTCTGCTCCATCCCTGGCTTTTTTTTTTTTTGAGTTGGAGTCTCACTCTGTCGCCCAGACTGGAGTGCAGTGGCCACTCCCGGCCACCGCAGCCTCGACCTGCTGGGCTCCGGCGATCCTTCCGCCTCAGCCTTCCAAGTAGCCAGAATTACAGGCACGCACTACCATGCCCGGCTGATTTTTTTATTTATTGTAGAGATGAGGTCTCGCTGCCCAGGCGGGTCTCGAACCCGCGGGCTCAGGCAATCCACTCACCTCAGCCTCCCAAAGGCGCGGGATTACAGGCTGAGCCACCGAGCCCGGCTCCATCCCTGGCTTTTATCTTTCTCCCTGGTGGCCTCTCACTGCCTACCATGCTGCCCCAGGGCCCTGGTTGTGCCAAGGTGACAGGTGTCTGCCGGAATGAGGCCTTTGTCTGAGGGTATGCCCAAACGGCTGCCTGGCGCTGGAGTCCATGGCTCACACTCGGCTTGCTGGGAGACACAGGCTGCTGAGCTGGGAGCTACTGTGTCAGGGCCAGGAGTGCCCCTCTCGCAGCAAGCTGATCCCGGGGCTTCCCCCTCCCTTGGTCCAGCCTTAATCCCCACAGGCTCAGCGGCCATCTGTTCATCGTTTTTCTCACAAAGAGGCAGAGGGCATTCTGGGCTAATCCGGGCGGGGCGGGGTGGGGTGACCTCTGTGTGTCCATGCTGGTGACACAGAGACAGAGCTGAACTGCTCAATAGAGGGTCTGCCCCGTCACTTCCCAACATCGTGTCTCTACTGGAGCTGTGCATGGGGTCGGGGCTGGGCCACTTCAGAGACCCATCCAAGGAGATGGGCTCTGAGACCACAGTTGGGGAAACTGAGGCCTGGAGTGCAGCAGGCCTCGCTGAGGCCATATGGCTCCATCCCCAGGTGGCAGCCCCAGCTCCCAGTGCCGGGCGAGACTGGGATGACTCAGACCTATATCTGCATGGTCTTATTTAATCCCTGCCACAGCCTGAGTACGGGACAGGTGCAGTCAAGGGAAGTGAGATTTGGAGCGTGGTGGTGACCTGGACTCAGAGTCCTGCTACTTCCACTGCCCCTCACTGCCCTCCCTGTGAGTCACAGGCTTTGTGGGCTCAGAGTCTCCTTGGGGGACAGATGGATTACCACAGGGGCCAGGAGAGGCAGCAGGAGGGTAAGGGCAGGGCCTCTGGAGCTAGATTTGAATTCCTCGCTGTGTGACCTGGAGCAAGTTGCTTCACCTCTCTGGGGTCTAACTTTCTTATTGGTAAAATGGGGATAATAGTAGTGCCTCCCTTGTGGGGCTGTCAATGGAGCTCATAAAGGTGTAAAGCACTTTGCCCTATACACAAACCACAGTTTTATGTGTTGGGCTGTCATAAAAGTATAAAGCGCTTTGTGCCCTGCATAGTCAACCGCAGTTATTATTTGTGGGCTTAGTGGGGTAGCAGGCACTGCTGTGAGGGGCTCAGAGCGGGGGGCTCCTGGTGGCCCACCTGCTTCTGAGCAGTAGCCCAGACCCATCCATCTGTCCCTTCCTCCCACAGCACACGGGGGTCTACCCCATCCTGTCCCGGAGCCTGCGGCAGATGGCTGAGGGCAAGGACCCCACAGAGTGGCATGTGCACACGTGCGGGCTGGCCAACATGTTTGCCTACCACACGCTGGGCTACGAGGACCTGGACGAACTGCAGAAGGACCCGCAGTCCCTGATCTTTGTGATAGAGCTGCTTCAGGTGCCAGGGTCCTGGAGGGGCAAAGGACTGGCCCAGCAATGGGGGGGCCGGGGGTCGTGGTGTCACAGGGTCCTGGCTCTGTTGGCCACTGGACAGCACCCTGTTGCTCTTTAGAGAACAAGAAAGGGTTTGTAAAGCACAGGAGAATCGGAATTTGAAAAAAAAAAGTGCTCTGTGTTTTCTACGAGAAAAGTCCATTTGGAACACACTTCCAGACTTTTTTTTTGAGTCGGAATGTCACTCTCCTCACCCACCCTGGAGTACAGTGGCACGTTCACAGTTACTGTGGCCTCAACCACCTGGGCTTAGGTGGTCCTTCCACCTCAGCCTCCTGAGTAGCTGGGACTACAAGTGCATGCCACCACGCCCTGCTAATTTACTTATTTTTTAGAGATGAGGTCTCGCTATGTTGCCTATGCTGGTCTTGAACTCCTGGGCTCTAGTGATCCTCCACTTTGGCCTCCCAAAGTGTTGAGATTACAGATGTGAGCCACCACGCCCGGCTGGAACCAATTTTTAAAAATGTGATTCATTTTCACCTTGGAGACATTTTATTTCTATTGGTAATCTACTTCCATTTTTATTTTCAAAAGTTTAGGATTATCCTCTCATCTTGGTCCCTGTGGCTTGCGAGTTCAAACTTGGTCCTTGAGTAGTGGGAGGGGCTACATGGAACATCCACATCCTCTCACTGGGGTGATTGATAGTCTGTTTGTGGGTTGGTGGCAGAGGATCAGGGTCAAGGTCAGGTTGGAACTCAGCCTGTGGTCAAGGTGAGGCTCAGCCTGAGGGCTACATGGGTTAAGAAAAATAAACACAAGAACCGTGTCAACCAAGGACCTTTCCAGTCCTGCTTGAACAGTTGTGTGGTCTGTGCACGGCACAAGGGCATCTCCTCCAAGGTGCTCATCATAGTCATTGTATATTTGCATTTTTATAACAGTTTTCCAGCACATGGCGTGAAAGTGTCATGCTTTAATGAAATGAGTATTCATGATAATTTTCTGAGTATTGTAAGTCAAGTGCCCTGATGAGGGGGTACCTTTTCCTTATTTGCACAAAGGCACCAATTTAGGTCAGGGCTTTGGCTTCCCTGCTTTCTTCCCTTGTTTTTACGCATCTGCCCAAGCAAGCATGGTTCTTGTGGCCGGACCTCACTGTGGAACGTGCAGAGCTGACTTCGGGGAGATGTGCTGGTGCACAGGCACCTGGGGTCTCGGCCTCTCTGATGGCGGCTCTTGGGCCAGGTCGATGCCCCCAGTGAGTACCAGAGGGAGTCCTGGAACCTGAACAACGACGAGAAGATGAAGGCGGTGCCCATCCTGCACGGAGAAGGGAACCGGCTCTTCAAGCTGGGCCGCTACGAGGAGGCCTCTTCCAAGTACCAGGAAGCCATCATCTGCCTGAGGAACCTGCAGACCAAGGTGAGAGGCGGCCGTCAGGAAGCGGCAGTGGGACCAACTCTGGGAACCGGGTGGGGTGGGGCCCGGCGGCGCCATGAGCTCACCGTGGGCCTTCTCACCGGGCAGGAGAAGCCCTGGGAGGTGCAGTGGCTGAAGCTGGAAAAGATGATCAACACCCTGATCCTCAACTACTGCCAGTGCCTGCTGAAGAGAGAGGAGTACTACGAGGTGCTGGAGCACACCAGCGACATCCTCCGGCAGCACCCAGGTGCGAGGTGGGCTGGGCGGGGGGCTGAGGGGTGCGGGGGTGGGGAGCGGGGCGGCGGGCCGCGGCCCAGGCCCCCACAGTCCCATGCAAGGGCCTTCCTGGACTTCTCTCCCGACCCCGTCAAGGCTCCAAACCTCGTCTCCACCCAGCAGAGGCCCCCAGATATGTAACCGCATGGCAGTGATGGGTGGGCAGTGCTTATTGCAAGAGGTCTTTTATTTTTATGTGTGTCTGGACGCACATGCAGGTAGCGCATCCAATGAGATTTTTGTGGCGCAGTGAACGGGCTTTTTAAACATAGGGCAGGGACGATCAATGTAGGGACCAATATGACGTCGGTACTGGCACCGGTGCTATGAGGAGATGGCAATGTTTGTGAAGCCGGTATTTGAATAATGCTAACAATAACAACATGCAACACTCAGCATGCTCCGGACACAAAGTCCTCTGCAACTACTGTCTCACTGAATCCTTATGATCTGATAATCACTGTAGGGTAGGTGCAGGGATGGGGTCTGAAGGTTATACCATTTAGAGAGCTTTTATTAATAGAAGAAAAAGGAATACCAAGTTATGAACAGCAGATTAGTCACAGGGTCTTGAAAGGGTGGGGCAGAGGTACTGCTGTTAGTTTTTTTCTTTTCTTTTGAGTTGAAGTCTCACATTGTCACCTAGGCTTGAGTGCAGTGGCATGATCATGGCTCAGGCAGCCTCCAACTCCTGGGCTCAAGCAATTCTTCCGCCTCAAGTCTCTTGAGTAACTGAGACCACAGGTGCAAGCTGCCACGCCTGGCTAATTTTTAATTTTATTATTATTATTATTTTTTGTAGAGATAAGGTCTCACTATGTTGCCTAGGCTGGTCTCGAACTCATGGGCTCAAGCAGTCCTCTTGCCTTGGCCTCCCAAAGTGCTGGGATTACAGGCATAAGCCACCATGCCCGGCCGGCACTGCTATCTATTATCATCATTTCCATTTTACTGTTGAAGAAACTGAGGCCTAGGGGGCCCCGGGAGTCACGGACGGGCAGGGCTACGTGTCTTGTAAGCTGGGGAGTCCCAGCCAGGCGGGGATCGGTCTGGGACTGGGCAGGTGGGTGCAGCTGGGTGCTCCCGCAGGCATCGTGAAGGCCTACTACGTGCGCGCCCGGGCTCACGCGGAAGTGTGGAATGAGGCCGAGGCCAAGGCGGACCTGGGGAAGGTGCTGGAGCTGGAGCCGTCCATGCAGAAGGCGGTGCGGAGGGAGCTGCGGCTGCTGGAGAACCGCATGGCGGAGAAGCAGGAGGAGGAGCGGCTGCGCTGCCAGAACATGCTGCGCCAGGGCGCGGGCGGCCGCCAGGGGGCAGCCGAGCCGCCCTCGGAGCCGCCCTCGGAGCCGCCCTCGGAGCCGCCCTCGGAGCCGCCCTCGGAGCCGCCCTCGGAGCCGCCCTCGGAGCCGCCCTCGGAGCCGCCCTCGGAGCCGCCCTCGGAGCCGCCCTCGGAGCCGCCCTCGGAGCCGCCCTCGGAGGACGCCTAGCCGCCCCTGCCCCCTGCGGCCGGCAGCCAGCCTGGCACCCAGGCAAGGAGCAGATGGCCTGGTCCGTGCTGGTTCCACTGACAAGGATTGTGGTGTCGCTTTTTAAAACTTAAGGCTAATTGTTGAAATCAAAGTCAGACATACCCAAGGTTAAAACAATCAGACGGGTCCAGAAGGAGCTTAGGAATAACAGTAGGTGTCCTTCCCTTAGCCCACGCCAGCGGTTTTAATTGACTTCGTTTAAAAAAATTCTTCTGGTAGTTTTCTCCCCAAGTCATATGCTAAAATCAGAGTTTCTCCATGTGTCGTTTTTGCCCCAAGTCAATGACAAATGAGGGTCTGATGCTCTGACCCTTTCTCACCCCTGCCATCCCTTCCTTTCCTTTCTCCCATTTTGGATAGTTATATTTTTGGGCCACCTCTTGGTTATTTTTGTAACTTTATACACCACACCTAGAACTCTCTAGAATCACATTGACTTTAGTTGGCCTGGGGACCCCCTACCGTGTAGATGAGGGTAGCAGCGCCGGGACCCTCCCTTCCCATCTCCCCCTCCCCACCCCTCTCTTCCTCCCTAAAGCAGCCCATCAGCGACATCCTCCCCCACTTCCCAGGTGTGCAGGGGCCAGGCAGTTGGGGCTGAGGGAGCATGCCCAGAGCCACACAGTCACCTGCCAACACCTTCTCGGACTTCTCTTCAGACCCTGTCCAAGGACCAGACCTTGTCACCACCCAGCCGGCCTCCCCAAGCATGTAACTGGTCCTAACCGTCTGATGTACTCTTCTATCCCATCATCCCGGTTGTTGACATCTGTCTTCTGCTCCGTAACCAAAATTAAGTCTTCTGTGCTTTGTCCATAGGCTGAGTGTAAAATCTAAGAATCAATAAACAGCATTTACATGATTATGGCCGTGTACGTATGTTTCCCTGCAGGGCCCTGTGGTGCTTTGATTGCATTTCTTTTTCTATGGCTCCCATTTCATGACCCCTGGACCCCGCAGAATGAGGATATTCCTGACATCTGGAGTGGCAGCGTGTATTTTAACACGGCAGCATTTTATTTTCTCTTCTCTTTTTACCTTTTCTTTCTTTCTTCTAGAAGGTTTGAAGTGGAAGCCCTCCCTCCCCACCTTGGAGAAAAGGGGCGTTAATTTTAGAATGCTGCAGGCTTGCTGTCCAGTGAGCTATCCGGGTATAGTGTGAAGGAACCAGGCAGGAGAGGAGGTTTTAGAGGAAGTCAGAGGGAGGGGAGAAGCAGCAGCAAGACAGGAGTGTTCTGAAGCCAGAGGATCTGGAGAGGGTAGAGCAGGGAGGGAGGCTGGGGGCAGGGAGTAGAGGGGACCCTCGCCTGCCGCTTCCTGGCAGCACTGCCCCAGGAGGGAGGCCTGGGTGGTGTCTGGGCAGCCAGAGGGTCGAGTGTGGCTCAGAAGCAGATAAAGAACCCAGCAAGGGGCGTTATTTGAGGGCCAGAGACTATGGCTTGCAGACTTCCTGGCCTCCCTTGTCCTGTCCATTTTCCATATGCAGCTGTTCTACCGGCTGCCCTTTCTCAGTGAGAGAACACCTCATTTGCAACCAGTATGTGGCCTGCAGACACCCACCCCCCGCCACACACACACACAGCAGAACTGATGCCTGAATGCATCCCTGTTTAGTCCTGTCTGACTCTCTTGTGTGAACAGCTCCCCTTCTGATGCCCCAGGATACTCACCAGCCCAGGAAAAAAGAGAGATAGGGCCAGGCACGGTGGCTTATGCCTATAATTCCAGCACTTTGGCAGGCTGAGGCTGGAGGATTGCTTGATTTCAGGAGTTTGAGACCAGCCTGGGGAACAGACCTTGTCTGTACAAAAAAATTAAAAAATTAGCTGAGTTTGGTGGCATGCACCTATAGTACCAGCTACAAAGGAGGTTGAGGCAGGAAGATTGCTTGAGCCCAGGAGTTGGAGGCTGCAGTGAGCTATGATTGTGCCACTGTACTCCTGCCTGGGCAACAGAGTGAGACTGACTCCAAAAAGAAAAAACAGAGAGAGAGAGAAAGAACAAGCGGGAGAGAGAGAGAGAGAGAGAGAGAGAGAGAGAGAGAGAGAGAGAGAGAACGTCCAGGACATCAGTAGTGTGGCAGACTATACTCTGGAGAAAGTGTGTGCAGGGATTCCTTGTCCTATTACTGTCTTCCTCAGGAAGAGAATGGGCCAATAGAACTACTTTTCAGAAACCACTGTATCTCACACCCCTTCTTACTAGTACAGAGGCGATGGGAGGCAGGCGTGGGAGAGACACAGGCAGCCTCTCCATCCAGGGCTCTGGTTGCTGCATGGGCTTCCTTCTGTGCCCTAAAAACCGCCTCAGAGGAAGGTCTGGCTGGCCAGATCTGGCAGGCAGATGCAGGAGGCTGCAAGGCCCATCCCAGAGTCTCCTTTCCCAGGGATGTAGCAGGAGGGCTTTGTCTTCAGGTGGCCAGCAGGGGGAAGCAGAGAACAAGCCAACTGCGGTCTCTGGGCCAGGAGATGTGGTTCTGCCAGTCCTCACGGAAAACCTCCCGTCGGGCTCTGGATGTGGCGATTCTCCAGGAGCCCTTCTTGTCCCTGACCCCTACAAGGTCGCTAGATCAGGCAAGCTGGCAACAGAGGTGCTTAGAACCGTGGAATCAGACGGCCAGCAGACTAGGACCTCAGAGATAACTCAGTCCCATTCCCTTGCACAGATGGTGAAATTGAGACTGAGAGAGAGAGAGAGTGCTGAATCCCACTCCAAAGCTGGGGTAGATCCAGAGTCAGCATCAGGTTTCCAGATGTCTGGGCTGGGGCTTTTTGTACTACACAGTGCTGCTTCCTTCACCAGGTAGTCCATACGTGGATATGATATGTTAAAAAAAAAAAAAGGAAAAGAGAAAAAAGTAAAACTTATCTGGGAGCATGTCAGTAGCCTTTGTTTGGGAACAGTTAGAGGGGGCAACATGAGAGGTGCTTGCGAGGGTTCTGCTGCCCCCTCTGACCCAATACTTCCCTCTGAGAATCATACTGGTTAGCCCAGGCCTTTGATCCCAGGTGTGAGCCACAATTCTGCCCTCTGTCCTCACTGGAGGTGACATGGACCCTGAGACCAGGGAGTCACTTGAGAGGGTAGTAAGGGGACTGAGTGGTCTGAGGGAGCCCCCTGAGTATTGTGTAAGTCTGTGAGTTTCCTATGGCTGCTGTAACAAATTACCACAAACTTAAAGACTTGATGCATATTTATTCTTCTACAGTTCTGGAGGTCAGAAATCCTAATATGAGGCCTGTGTGGTGGCTTGTGCCTGTAATCCCAGCACTTTGGGAGACCAAGGTGGGAGGATCGCTTGAGCTTAGGAGTTCGAGACCAGCCTGGGTACCATAGTGAGACCTCATCTCTACCAAAAAAGTAAGTAATTAGCTGGGTGTGGTGGTGCACACCTGAAGTCCCAGCTACTTGGGAGACTGAGATGGAAGGATTACCTGAATCCAGGAGGTTGAGGCCATTGTGAGCTGTGATTATGCCAGTGCACTCCAGCTTGGGCAACAGAGTAGCCTCCAACTCAAAAAAAAGTAAAAAAGAAGGAAAGAAAGAAAGGAAGAAAGGGATGGAGGGAGGGAAGGAGGAAGGAAAGAAGGAAGGAAGGAAGAAAGGAAGGAAAGAAAATAAAAGAAAGAAAAAGAAATCTTAGAGTGGGTTGGCAGGGCTGTGTTATTCCAAAGATTCTAGGGGAGAATCTGTTTTCTTGCCTTTTCCCACTTCTTGAGACTGCCTGTGTTCCCTGGCTTGCAGCCCCTTCAAAGCCAGCACAGTAGCATCTTCCAAGTCCTCTGTGTCTCTCTACTTCCACCATCACAGAGCCTCTGTGTGTCTCTGACCCTCCTGTCTCTTATAAGGTCCCTTGTGATTGATTACATTGGACCCCTCTGAGGATAGCTTCCCCACCTCAAGACCCTTAATCGAATCACGTCCACAAAGTCCCTTTGTCAAATAAGGTCACCTAGGCACAGCTTGTGGAGTTAGGATGTGGGCATGTTTTGGGGGCCATTCCACAGACTGCCACAGCCAGTTTGTCTCTATTGGTCCTACTCTGTCCTCTGTTCCCCCTTGAGTGCCAGAGGCTCAGCATGCACATGGGTCCTGGCTCCTTGTCATCTGCCCCGTAGTTGGGTTTGGCTGAGAGGAGGCACCAGCAGGAGACCTGCTCGTGGGAGGAGGAGGGCATTTGGGCATTTGATTCTCTGATATGCTCCAGGCTGGGCTGTGGTTTGGTAGTGGCTATGCTCTTGGAACTGTGGTCGCAACAGGTATCCTGGGCCACAGCCCTTAGTGGTTCCAAGTGGCAGTGCCTCCCCCAGGGCCTGCAGCCTTAATGTAGCTTGCCACTCCCGCCAATCCCTGGTCCTCTCCATTCCTTGCCAGTTCCTATCTCCTCCCACACCTTTATTCTGCCTCTGTGGCCACCCTATTTGAGAGGGGCTGGGACCCTGCCTGATCACCATTCTCCAGGCTGTAGGGAGGATGGTATTGCTGAGGAGGTTGAGAACACGCCTAGCATCACCGGCTCCTCAAGCAGGGCCAGGATTTGAATTCAGGCCCAAATGTCACAATGGGCATTAGGCCCGGCATCCTCCTGCTCCCTGGGGCACGAACTCCTCTCACACATTCTGCTGCAGTCTTCCATGAGAGAACCCCCTACCGTGAGAAGGCTAACCAGAAGTGAAGGCTAAGGGCTTGTGTGCATCTGGGGGTTGAAGACATGGCGGTGGAGAATGGTGCATGCCCAGGTACTGCTTGTCACAGGGGCCGAGGCACCTCCCTGTCTGTGAAATGCCCAGGCAATCTCGTCACATTGAAACAATTTCACCTGCAGCTGCCTCTGCTGGAGGCTTGGTGTGAGACCTGGGACCTAGCAACAGCACCCCTTTTTGAGTGCCACCTCCCCACCTCAAGGTGGTCATCGTAGCCTCCATTCAGAGAAGAGCCTCAGCTCTGCAAGGGTCATGCCTGCCCGGCTCACACAGCTGCAAGTGGCCAAGCCCAGAATTGATGCACATGTGTTGGTTGTCAAAGCTTGGGGTCCTTCCTCCTGTAGGTCAAATGCCCAGTTAAGTGGCAGAGTTGTGAAGACAAGTGGAACTAGCTAGATCAGAGCATGTGTTTCTTTTAACTTCCTGCACGACTACTGTTCCTAGGGGGTCTCAACAGTAGTTTGGGGTGAGGGGAGCTTGGAAGAAAGGGGCCACTGGGGCCTTACCTGTGTCCTCATGTCCTTCAAATGACAGATTCTTACCATGTCATCTGGCAGCATTTCAATGTCACAGCAGTCTGGGTTTGGTTTCTCTGATGACTGACATCCGAATGCCTGACTTCTAATCTTCCTCCCTGGGCCTGGAGACTTCGTCTTGAACTTCACCTTGATCGAATGGTCCATGAGTGACGACGCCTGCTGTTTGGGAGGGAGTCTGGTCCCCATTCCTCCTCTCTCGGGGTTTCAGTGGAAAGGCTAGGTAAACCTGCACTCTTATTTATGGTGGTTTTGAGTCTGCAGAGTTCCTGGCCTAATTACAATCGCTCCATTACTTCAGGTATTCTCATTAGTGCGAGAATCTGATGAACAAAGATTCTCGCCTTTCCTCCTGCCACCAATAAAAATATCATATGAAGATGTAGTGGAGCATTTGTCTTTCCTCAGCAGTCTCGAGGTTGGCAGCTTTTACTGAGTGTGACGGTCTCTGGAGGGCAGAGCATTCCGTCTGTTTTGCTCACCGCCGTATCCTCAGCAGCTCGAACTATGCCTGACCCATACCAGGGGCTCAGCAATGTCGGTGGAATGAGCTCATTTCTTTCTGAAAAGCACATCTTGATGCTTACAGGCCAAGGGCCTTCCGGAACAGTTTAGTTCCACAGCTTATTGTGAAGATGGGGAAACGGAGGCAGATGGGGGAAACTAATGCTCAGAGCAGAGAACAGTCACAATAGCGAGTCACTGGCGAAACCAGAGTGGGCATGAAATGTGTTGACTTCTGACCCAGTGTCCTCTCCACAATCCACTCACAATTTGCAGCTCTATTTCCATCACATTTTCTTTCTGCCTCACTACCTTTTTATCTCCTGTTTGGTAGCATTAGAGAGTCGCACCCACATTCTGTCTTCTCCCACATCTTTTGAGGCCTCTGATATGTGTGCCTCCCCGCTGACAGGCTGAGCGGCCCACTTCCAGCTCCCGGCCTCCCTTGGGAAGGGAGGAAGGAGACTCCACACCCTGGCATGGCTGGCGAATGCAGGGCGGAGCAGAGGCCCACGCAGGCCTACCAGCTTCTCCTGCAGGAGTCAGGGAGAAGCACTGGAGATGGAAGAAGAACCTTCTCTCCGTGGCAGCACGGAGGCAGGGTATAGTAGGCACAGATGGCAGCCACAGGTCCAGCCTTGAGGCCTCAGAAATAGGGAAAGTCAGTTGGCAAATGAGAGAGAAAAAAGGGAGATGCACAGAGAGAAGTAGCAGGGAGATGAGGTGGTGCCCTATCTCCTTCTGAGGCACAGAGCCCAGGGTGTGAGGAGCACTGAGATGCAGCCTGCCACCACGGCCGCCCAGTGCAATTGGTTGAGTGGACCATGCATGTAAAGTGAATCCAGCTCTTCCACTGACTTCCATTATTCAGACAGGCATGTGTTCCTCAGAAATAATGCCATTTATGGTTGGGCATGGTGACTCACACCTGTAATCCCAGCATTTTTGGGAGGTCAAGGCGGGAGATTTGCTTGAGCCCAGGAGTTCGAGATCAGCCTAGGCAAGGGAGTGAGAACTTATCACTACAAAAAAAAAAAAAAAAAAAAAAGGAGCTAAAGGTAGTGGTGCACACCTATAGTCCCAGCTATTTGGAAGGCTGAGGCAGGAGGATCACTTGAGCCCCAGGAGTTCAAGGCTGCAGTGAGCTGTGATTGTGCCACTGCCCTCCAGCTTGGGTGAGACCTCGACTCAAAAAAAAAAAAAAGATAATAATAATACCACTTATTTCAAATAACTTTGAGTTATTTTTGTAAGGATGCAGGTCTACCCTATAGACACATCGAGGGTTTTTTACTTGGTGAGCCCTACTCTGTGGTAAGCTGGGCTCTGAGCTGCCAGAGGATGAAGATGTCCTGTCCCCAAGACTTCTCATGGGACCATGGTGGGGAAGAGTGCTGAGGCAGCAGGCCAGGACTTGGTTGCGCCACTTCTCTGCCTGACCGGGGATGAGGCTCCTTTCCTCCCAGACTTTGTTTTGCTGTCTGGAGGGAAGGGATTCAGGATAACATTCAAGGGCCCTCTCCATGTTGAGTGTTCTGGATTGAATTGTGTATTAGTCAGGGTTCTCCAGAGAAACAGAACCAATAGGAGATTTACATATGTATATAATAAGGACTTGGCTCATATGATTAAGGAGGCTAAGAAGTCCCAAAGTCTGCAAGCTGGAGACCCAGGAGAGCCAGGAGAGCCAGTAGTTCCAGTCCAAAGAATGGAAAAGACCGATGTCCCAGCACAAGGCAGCCAGGCAGGAGAAGTTCCCTTCTACTTGAGGGAGGGTCATTTTTGAAGTTCATTCAGGACTTCAGCTTATCGGAGTCAGCCCACCCTCCCTGGAGGGTAATCTGTTTTATTCAGTCTATCAACTTAAATGGTAATTCTGTCCAAAAACATCCTCACAGAAACATCCAAAATCATGTTCAACCAAATGTCTGGGTACCCTGTGGCCCAGTCAAGTCGATACATAAAATTAACCATTATAAACTGGGTTTCTCTATGCCCAAAACATTGAAGTTTTAACACAAAGTACCTGTGAATGTGACCTTATTTGGAAATAGGGTCCTTGCAGATGATCAAGTTAAGATGAGGTCATTATGGTGTCCTTACAAAAAGGGGACATGTGGTCACACACACACCCATATGCAGGGAGAATGCCATGTGAAAGTAAAGGCAGAGATTGGGGTGATGTTCCTACAAGCCAAGGGATAACCAGGACTGCCAGAAAACCACCAGTGGCTAGGAGACAGGTATGGACAGATTCTCCCTCACAGTCTTTAGAAGGGCACTTTGATCTTGGACTTCTTGCCTCCAGAACTGTGAGACAATGAATTTCTGTTGTTTAAGCCACTCAGTCTCTAGAGCTTTGTTACATCACACCCAGGTTCTCTGACAGTAAGGCAGTTGTGACATGTGCAGTCTGAGTCTAGGCAGGAGGAGTAGGCAGCAGTGATGTCCAAGTGGACATAACACAAGCCACAAATGTAAACATTTTCTGGTAGTCACATTAAAAAAGCAAAAATGGCAATTGCCAGTGGCAATACTTTTAACAATATATTTTTAACCTATTATGGCAAACATATTAGTTTATTATGTAATCAATGCAAAAACTGATGAGATGTTTGGCATTCTGTTTCTCATGCTAATCCTTTGAAGTGTATTTGACAGAGCATACCTCAGTTCAGACCAGCTGAATTTCAAGGTCTTGGTAGCCACTTGTGGTTAGTGGCTGCTTATTGGACAAGGCAGTTTCTAGGATAATCAGGTGCCCTCATTCTGCTTGGACCCAAGACACCATAAATTATTTCTACTTGTTCTTGAGCTTTATGTACATATGATCAGACAGTATACTCTGTTGTGTTTGACTTCCTTCACCCAACTTATGGTCTATGAGACTCACCATGTGGCTGCATGCTCTTTCTCATGGTTGGGTGATGTTCTGCTGAATCAAGGGAGTTGCCAGCTAGACGCTGGGTATTCAGTGAAAACACAGACCTGGTTCTTGCCCTTTGGAACTGATGGTGAGAGCGGGACCAGTAGCCCCTGATCCCTGCAGGCTGGTCAGACACTTGCAGCAAATCTTGGGTTTCTCCTGTTGAGCACAAACAACTTTGCAGATCATCAACATCAAAAGGGTCGTTCTTTGTGATGGATCCAGACCAAAGCAACACTACTCTGCAATTGCATCTTAACATGGCAAAACATGAACATTGTCCAAGTCCCCAAACACCAGCAACCTTCTCCCAGCTGGTAGACTTTACCAATGGCAGCTTGGTTGGGTGTTCATTCATCTAGCTGAGATTTATTAAGCTACCCAATCAAAATAACCCCTGCTTCTCAACAGCATCTCACCCAGCGCTAAGTCCTGTTTCCTCAATCTCTCTTCCAGGCCATATATCATCACCCCAATTCCTAGAACAGTTCTTTCTAACACCCTCTCTCTGAGATGCCCCACAGTTGCCATGATGTGTGCTCTCTCACTGCCAGGGGTCCAAAGCCCAATGTGTCCACCTAAGGGTGTGGTCCTGGTAGTCTTTGGCTGGGGGGGCATTGGTAATAGTCTGGTGAGTTCTGGGGAGACAGCAAACCGTAACAAGCCACAGCTACCATCATTCCAGGTGTTACAAGTGTGCTGCAGAAGGCTCCAGGGTGCTGGGAGAGCGTGTCATGGGACTGCCCCAGCATGAGCACAGGGGTGACCTCTCTGGGAAATGGAATTGGACTGGAACAATCAAAGCAAAGGGCAGGAAGCTCATGGAAAGAAGGCTCATGGAATAAGTGAAACTGAAGGTGGCATCGTATGATTTCTGGTTTCTTTTCTTTTCTTTTCTTTTGAGTTGGAGTCTCACTCTTTCACCCAGGTTGGAGTGGTAGTGACACACTCACTGCCACTGCAGCCTCGACCTGCTGGGCTCAGGCGATCCTTCTGCCTCAGCCTTCCAAGTAGCTGGAACTACAGGAGCATGTCATCACTCCTAGCTAATTTTTTATTTATTGTAGAGACGAGGTCTTGCCATGTTCCCCAGGCTGGTCTCAGACAATTCTCTCGTCTCAGCTCCCAAAGTGCTGGTATTACAGGCTTGAACCACCACACCCGGTTTTCTGGTTACTTTTTTCTTCTTCCTCTTTTTATTTTTGAGTTGGAGTCTCACTCTGTTGCCCAGGCTGGAGTACAGTGGCCTGCTAGGCTCAGGTGATCCTTTCACCCAGCCTTCCAGGTAGCTGGAACTACAGACATGAGCCACCATGCCCAGCTAATTTTTTGATTTACTGTAGAGATGAGGTCTCGCCAAGTTGCCCCGGTTGGTCTCGAACCCGTAGACTCAGGCAATTATCTTGCCTCAAACTTTCTAAGAGCAGTGGGGAGCCAGGGGTGGCTTTGAGCTGGACAGTGGCATACCAGACCTATATTCAGAGAAGATGACCTGGCCATTGTGGGAGTGGGTGAGGGGAATAGGAGGGGAGGAGGAGACCCATGGGGAAACTGTGAGGATGATGAGGGTGACCTGAACTAGGGCAGTGAGCAGAGTCCTAAGGTAGTGGGGCCCATGCTACCTCCAGGGCAAGGTGAGGGGGACTGTGGCAGCTCCCAAACCCCCTGAGGGACCCAGACAAATGGGGAAGGCCCTTAGCACCGAGCAAATCCTGTGACCTGGCAACTCTCTCAGCCCCATGCAGACTGGGGTGGTAGGTTACCATGGTCCCAATGGAGGCTGCAGAGAGGTGGGTCTTTTTCTGTTAGGCTTAACCCTAGAGGCTAGAAAGTTCCAGGGGAGGGTAGGGAGGACTTTCCTTGGGAGGTGGATACAAGGCCCCTATGTATGCCTATGTATCTTTTTTAATGGAAATATCACCTGGCCCTTTGGTGCCCTTAGACGAAGGCATGTGGGGTGGGGGTCATGCCCTGGGCCCTGTGCCTTGGGGCTCTCTGCACTTTGGGGCACTTTGCACTTTTCTAACTGCCCCTGCTCTAGGTGCACCAGCCTGGTTGGGGTCCTTGCGCCCTCTGATTAGGGCACCCCAAAACTAAGCTGAGACCTGTGTGGGCCGTTGTCTTAGTTTCCTAGGGTTGCTGTATCAGAGTTCCACAAACTGAGACATCTCTTGTCTCAAGTTCGGCAGGCTAGAAGTCTGAGATCAAGGTGTCAGTAGGGCCATGCTCCCTCTGAAGATGCCAGGGAAGGATCTATTTGGGACGTCTTCACTGTCTTCTGGCAGCGTCAGGCGTGCCTTACTTGCAATGGCCCTCTTCTCCCTGTGTCTCTTTTCATTGTCTTCCTTTCATGATTGTCTCTGTGCTCAAACTTCCTCTTTTTATAAGGACACTAGTCACATTGGATTAACACCCACCTCAGTGACCTAATTTTAACTTGATTATTTCTGCAAAGACTCTATTTCTAAATAGGTACTGGCATTCAGGACTTCAACACATATTTTGGGGGGAGGACACAATTCCATCTTTAATAGCCCTGGTCCCTGCTTCTTAGGGACATTGTCTTATCCTCTATCCCTCTAATACCTTCTCACCCTCAACCATGGGTCAACCAGATGAAGAGAGCCCAGACTCGCATCCATGGGGCCATCCCAGGTCTGTGGCTGGACCTCAGTGTCAGGAAGTAGGCCCAGGGAGCAGATTGCTCCTGTTGGCTAGGGATTTCTTTCATGGGATTGTGCAAGATCAGGCAGTTAGCATGGTGGGACATGCTGAATTTGGGGTGACTCAAATTGTTAATACAGATAGGTATTTCATAAAACTGATTTTCCCTCCCCTGAAACTTACTGAAACTTACTAGCCTCTGGGGTTAATGCTATGAGTGGCCCTGTTCTGGCAAGCTGCTTACAGTGATGGTTCTGTCAGACCCCTGCCCCACTGGGTGCTATCATCTGCACTCTCAGAAATGCTTAGGCTGTGGTCTTCCTCAACTGCTGTCTTTCTCCCATGCCTCCTTCAGCTCTCGCGTCCCCGAAGGACTGTTGGAGTTAAGGCGACCCCAAATTAGGGTATTAACTGTACAGTCACCATAAGCTTCTCTCTGGGTCATCAGAATAGAGGCACTCGAGGTTGTCTCTGAATTGGAGCAGTGATCAATGGTCCTCAGAGTTCTGCAGCCCTGGTCCCTGCTGTCTCTCCTGCTCAACCCAGGGCAAACACATCCAGGGACCACTGGCCCTTTTTATTGTCAGGAAATGCTCCCTTCCTCCTGTGGGGGCCTGAGCTGGGGCTCAGTCTCTACAGATGGGGCTCATTGTCCCTATCCAATGAGAGGGACTCAGACAGGAGAAGGGACATGCCAGGGACATAGCTGGGACAGGGAAAGCTGGGAATGAAGTTAGACCAGAGTGGCCAATCACATGGCCCCCACTTGCTAGGCCCTTCACTTGGAAGGGGGTTATTGGCTTTTGACCTGGGATTTGTCCTGCTGGGGACAGGGCACAGTCAGAGCAGGCACTGAGTCTGGGGCCAATCTGTGGTCGGGGTGGGGCTCAGAGAGAGCCTGAGTGGAAGCCTGTATGAACCTATATGTGACAGGAGTCATGTGAGAAATGGCTGCCAAGAACAAATGGGGACTTATCTGTGGGATCTTGAATGGCAGTGAGGGGTCTCTCTCTGAAGGACTTCCATGGGAAATAAGCAGGATCAGACTAGTATTTTAGAAAGGTCTCTTCCTCAGGTGTGACGTTTCACTGAAAGGGGAGATCAGTTTGGAGACTACTGCAATAGTCCAGGCAAGGCAGCAGCATTGGAAGAAGAGAAAGGGTGTCATAAAAGAGGCTGATGCAGTGGAGATCCCTTAACATAGTGGATGAAATTGAGGAACGGCTGCCACTTATGGCTGTGGGTGTTGTGCATGGCACAGTTCCAGTATTCCCTCTGACCTCATTGTTATGTATCTCAGTTCTGTGTAGTTATTACAAATTCCCAGCAGATGGCAGGAATGTGTCTTGAGGAAGGGACACCGTTTTCTAATTTGCACAGTCACCATATTGGCTAATGTTGAGGCTGTTTGAGCTTGAGTGAATGCTGGGTTCTGAGGGCAGGGCCTCAGGATGTCCAGATCTGACACTGGACGGTATCCATTGGCCAGAGACAAAAGTAGGAGTGATGTCCAGCCCAGCTGATGCATGGGACCCTGGACTTCCCTCTCCACCCAGCAGAATCTCACCCACGAAGGGCATGGCATGAGGGGTGACCAGGGCTGGGATCCAGTGCTTAAGACAGAATGAGGGGTGGTAGCCTCTGGGTGGGGTCACCCTACAGGCTAGTCTCCAGAATGGCTATTGGTCTTGAAAGACAGCTTCCCAGGGAGCTCAGGAAAGATTTCCTTCCTCCTTACCCCTGATGTGAGTTTGTCCTCTTGGATTCTGTTCCGAGGGTTGGTGAATCTCAGTCCCCAGCTGAAGGGCAGGACCTTCATGGGTCCAGTTCAGGTCACCTAGGTAGCCCCTTCCTCTTGTATAACATGTTAGCCAACGTAGCATTTGGTCACGTGGCCCTGTTGTGCCAGTTGTCTTCTGTTTGTCTCTTCAGTCTGCTCTCCGTCCTCCTCTCACGCTCTCTGCTGGGAAAACTGATCCCTATGGATGAGACATCAATGGCTCCCTCTGGCTTCGGGTGGGTTCTTTCCCATGGAAGCCCCAACAGGAGATCTGGGGCTGGAGGAGAGCAAGGCCGGGGCTTTTGTTTCCTCTGCATCCCTTCTGTGGAACGAGGTTTCCTGGCCTGACTGATGGATGCCCATACTACCTGTCAGGCAACCTTCTGCACCTAGTTCTCACTGTGCTAGTTTCTTATTGCTGCTATAAAAAATCACCACAAATGTAGTGGCTCCAAATACAGATTTGTTATCTTTTTTTTTTTTTGAGTTGGAGTCTCACTCTGTCGCCCAGACTGGAGTGCAGTGGCACGCTTCTGGCCACCGCATCCTCGACCTGCTGGGCTCCAGTGATCCTTCCGCCTCAGTCTTTCAACTACTCAGAACTGCAGGCACGCGCTACCCAGCCCAGCTAATTTTTGATTTATTGTAGACAAGGTCTCGCCAAATTGCCTGGGTGGGTCTCGAACCCATGGGCTCAGTCAATCTACTCGCCTTGGCCTCCAAAAGTGCTGGGATTACAGGCTAAGCCACTGAACCTGGACCAAATTTGTTATCTTATAGTTCTGGAGCTCCGAAGTCCGAGATGGGTCTCATGGGGCTAAAATCCAGGGGAACGCAGGACTGTGTTCCTTCTGGAGACCCTAGGGGAGAATCTGTTCCTTGCCTGTTTCAGCTCCTAGAGGCTGCTTGCACACCTCGGCTCCAGGCCACACCACTCAGTCCTTGCTTCAGTTGCCACATTTCCTTCTCTGACTGTCCTGCCTCCTTCTTATAGAGAAGGACCCTTATGATGACACTGGGCCCACTCAGATAATCTAGAATAATCTCCCCATTTTAAGATCAAGTTAGTCACATCTGCACATCCATTTTGCCGTATAAAGTAACACAGACACAGGTTCCAAGAGTTAGGATGTAGATATCTTTGGGAGGTATTATTTTGCCGACACACTTTATTTTGGGGTTCTGGTAATTGTGCCCTCCCCTCATTCTTAGGGGAAGTCACGGACCCTGGCTGTTACTAGTCCTGGGGTGCTGTAGAACTATTCCTATGGTTTCCCTATATCTTGTTCTCACCTCTGTAGAGCCCCTTTAAAACATTTTCTGGCTGGGCATGGTGGCTCAAGCCTGTAATCCTAGCACTTTGGGAGGCCGAGGCAAGAGGATTGTCTGAGCCCACAGGTTCAAGACCAGCCTGGGCAACTTGGCGAGACCTTGTCTCTACAATAAATCAAAAAATTAGTCGGGTGTGGTGGCACATGCCTGTAGTTCTAGCTACTTGGAAGGCTGAAGCGGAAGGATCGCCTAAGCCCAGCAGGTCAAGGCTGCCGTGGCTTTGAGCATGCCACTGCATACCAGCCTGGGCGACAGAATGAGACTCTGACTCAAAAAACAAACCAACAAACCAACAACCCCCCAAAAAACACTTTCCTCATATTACCCAAATTGAGGGTGCCATGAGGTCAGCTGATACACTTGCCTGGTTAGTGCCATCTGTCCAAATCATCTTTGAAAGTGAATTTTTCACTACCTGCGCCCCCTTCATTTTATGGTTGAAGAATCTGAGCCCCAGAGAGGTTAAGTAACTTGCCTGGAGCTGGGCCTTGAACCAGAACTCACTCTCCAGCCCCGGAGTGGAGGCCATGCATGCCCTGCTATCACTGCCTCTCACAACCTGACCTGAAGTCGTGCCATTCTCTTAGGCATTCACCCGCTGCGTGGTGACAGAGCAGTTGTTTTTTAAAAAACACAGGTGACTGCTCCTCAGTGGTACTCTTGCATGTGGCACTGGGGCTATTGTCATCAACTTGGTTGTCAAATTAAAGTTGACCATAGCTGTTACCCATGGTTGATGATGGCCACCCAGGCATCCCCTCAGAGACCATCGTGTTATCTCAACGGTCACATCAGAGGTCAAGATAGAATGAAGGCTAGGAGAAAGGGCTGGGAGGCAGGTGGGCTTGGATCCCTAACCCAGTTTGACTATTTACCAGCTGTGTGATTTTATGCAAGTGACTTAGTCTGTCGGAGCCATACTTTCCTCATTTGTGTAATAAAGATCTTGATTGTTTCTTCCTCAGTGGGTTGCTGGGAAGACTAAACTGGTCAATGCACATGAAGTCCCTTGGAAGGTTGACCAAGACAATACACCCTGGCTGCCTCTGTTATTACAATCAGGGTCAGCTCTGCATACACCTTGGCCACACCCCAGCAGTCCTGGCTTTAGTTTGCCTTCTGAGAGCCCCATGTCTAGGTGTCCCCTGCATCCTGGAAAACCTCACTCTGCAGCTCAAGATGAGTGTGTGTTTTCACAGCCTCTGGTAGCCCGGCAGCTCCTGCCATGAGGGAGGGAGGGATATGTAGCCTTGGGGAGCCTCTGCATATTCTGTGTCAATGTGAACAGTGCGACCTTTCATAGATGTCCTTTTTTTTTTGGTAATAAATATTGCAAACAGCCAACACTGAATCTTCAGTTCTTTCACAGCTACTTTTCAGGACCCCTTTGGGGAATTCTGAGCAAGACAAGTGACACTGATCTCAAAACTTTGCACTCATCCTGCTGACAATTTTGCATTTGTCTCTTAGAAATGCCTTTCTTTTTTTGGGATGTGGCATTTTTGGCTAGCCCTTCAGGGCTGTCCAGTTGATTCCTGGGGCTGGCATCAGAAGCCCCCACCTCCGGGACTTGCAAACAGCCCCAAGCTCGGATCTGAGGAAGGAACATGAAAGACGTCCTTTGGCCTGTCGAGAGCAGAGGCTTGGCAGCAGGGTAGCAGCAGCAGCAGCACCAGCAGCAAGGCTTCCTCTGACTCAATGAAGCCATCAGCTGTCTCTCCAAATGCTTCCTACCCTCTAAGACTTGTTTTAGTTAATTTAAGGACAGCTGCCCTCAATGGGAACCAATTTTTGGCAGTGTGTAGAAGGAGGCTTCCCAGGAAAACTGCCGGAATAGAAATGGGGGATTAGCTAGGGATTTAGAGGAGGGGATCTCTTGAGGTGTGCCACGTAAGTGCTTTCTTCCTTTGTGTGGCACCCTCATTATGGAGGATGAGTAAAGAAACTTGGCTATTTCCAGGGAGAGTTAAAAGTGGCTTAAGAACCTGGAACTATGGTGGAAGGAAACTTGTGATAGACTAGATGAATGGTCACTGAAGCCATTTTCTTTTATCCCTGGATACAGCTGGTCTGTGTTGCCCAGCTCCTCTTGCCATCAGGTGGGCCCATGACCTGAGCACTGGCCAAGGGAATGGGGGTTGGGGTGATGCATGCCACTTCAAGTTTGGCCCCGACAACCCTTTGCACGATTCCTTGCTAACTGCTGACTAATGATGCCGAAGTATCGGTGAGCTTTTTGGGTGAATATGGTGGAACCCTAGCGTGGAGGATACTCGGACACTACCCATTTGACCTAACATAAATCAGAAAAAACCAGTACCGTTTTCAGCCAATATTATCTCTTGAGATCTTTGGAGTGGCTCGTTACAGTAGTTGGCACATAAGTACTGGCATTCAAGGTCATAGAGTTCAGCTCTTTTATTTGAGGATGTGATAGGATGAATTGGGAGACATTCCTCCTATCAGGGAATGAATTCCAGCTGCAGAAAGGTATGATTTGAGCTGGCAACACACTCACGTGGACGGTGTGTACACAGAGAACGCTAGGAGCTCTATGGAGCCTGATACTTGAAAGCATGGTAAGGCTAGGATCCCAGTTTGCATTTGAGGAACCTGAATCCTCTTTGTAGAATGATGTGGTTGCTCTTGGTAATTCAGGATAAAACCAGATGTAGCTTTTGTTGACGGGGACTAAGTCAGAGGCCAGGACCTCACCATCTTACTCCAATTTAAAAGACCAGAACCCATTTCTCCACTCATTGGAATGAGTAGAAACTATTCGACTCCCTCTCAGATTTGAGACCATGGAGCTCTTTCCTTCTTGACTATTAGGAGGGAATGTGCTGGGTGAAGGTTAGACTACAGTGCTCCTCAGGTGTGAGGCCTTGGGATGCTCACCTTGATCCTTCTATCAAAACACCTGCTTCCTGTCACTCTTCAGTGGCTGTGATTTGGCTGAGAGTCCCCTGATGAATTTACACCTCCCCTACCCCAGCAAGGAAAACTCCCAAAGAGCCAAGTGGTCAGGGTGCCTCTCCTTGAGTCCTTAGGGAGAGGAAACTGAGGCCTGTGAGGAATGGGCCTTTTCCAAGCTCACCCAGCAAGTCCGTGGCAGAGCAGGAGCAGGTCCATTCATGGAATGGACATAGAGTCAGTAAGGATGGAGGTCCCTGATGTGACCTCACAGAGCTGCCTGCTCTGTGATTGGCTGGTTCTCCTCCCTGGAACATGATGGTCTCCCATTAGCATCTCACCTGAGTGACCAGAGTGGAATTTTAGCAGCCCAGCTGCAAGGAGGGATGGATTGATGAGTGGATTTATTTGTTTCTTCATTCATATTAGGTGGTGTTAAAAGCCTACTGTGTTCCAGATTCCAAGGCCCTGTGTCTACAGAGGTGAGGGAGAGACAGATTGTTTCCTGATCTCACTGGAATTTACAATCCAGGGTGAGGGGGATTGGTCAGGCTAAAAACCCAGTGTGATGACACCTGGAAAGAACGTCGCCTCATGTCAAATCACATGTGTGGAAAAGTTAGGGAGAATGAGAACTGTGAGGCCTTTGTTGACATGTGAGTGATCTATAGCTCAGTTTCAGACTGGCGATATGTCTAGAAGACAGAATGCAGACACCACTGATGAGAGGGGTGAGGGAGTGGTGACAAAGGAGGAGCTCACCAATGTACAAAGAGGGAGAACTGGCCCAGGGAAGTTCCACTGGGGAGAGGGGATTCCATGCCCGTTTATGGGCAGAGAAAAGGAAGGAGGAAAGCTTGTGTGAGAGCTGGGAGAATTGGTCATCAGGCAAAGAATGATCATCAGAGGGGTGACTCATTTGAACGAAGGGACCTATCAGAAGCATGTGTCAACTGCTGTCCCCACCCTGTGGGGTGGGAATTATTTTCATCCCCAGTTTTCAGATGAGGAAACCGGGAGCTCATCAATTAGGACAATTAAGTCAATGCCTATAATAAATATAGCACACAGTGTAAAAACGATTGAACCCTTAACCAGTCTAGTTTGCCTTCTTACTAGGGGGATCACCAGTTAATTTGGCAATTCCAAATACTCTTCCCCCATCATATGGATGTGGAGACTGAGGCTGAGAGAGATGAAGTTAGAGTAAATATGTATCTGATGTTTTATACCTAATTATGGGGAGACAAGGAATTGAAAGGAAGAAAGAAGGTTTTCAGTGTGATTTAAAAATCCTTTTCTTACACATTTATTCTCTTTATATGTTTGTCTTTTAGATGTTATTTCCCATCTTGTTTTTTTTATGGTGAATTATATTAGAAGCTAGATAGATAGTGTTATCCGTGCCAGTAGCCTCTCTAGTACCTGCTGTAAGAAATCCTCTTCCTCATCTCAGCATCGGGTCCAGCCACTTCTTTGGGGATTCCAGACTCCATTACTGAGGAATCAAAATTTTCCACCTTAGATATGAGCATTGGCCCCTGAAGATGTCTATGTCTTTATGCTCAGTCCCTATGAATAGGTGAGGTTACATGGCAAAGGAAAATTAAGGTAGCGGGTAGAATTAAGTTTTGCAATCAGTTGACTTTAAAATAGGGCCATATATTCGGTGGATTAAATATAATCATAAGGGTTTTAAAAGAACCAGAAAGATGGTAGCATGACAAGGACTTGGTCCTAAGTTGCTGGCTTTGAAGATGGAGAAAGGAGCTACAAGCCAAGGAAAATGGACAAGCTCTAGAAGCTGGAAACAAACAAGAAAATGGATTCTCCCCTAGAGCTTCCAGAAAGAAACATGGCCCTGTCAACATTTTGATTTTAGTCCACTGATATCCCTTTTGGAATTCTGAACTCCAGAACTGTAAGATAACACATTGTATTGTCTTAAGCCACTAAGTTTACAGATATTCGTTATAGCAGCTATAGAAAACTAATACAGTACAGCAGTGCGTATAAAGTTTATGGTCTTAGGGGAAAAAGTTTCAGGCACACAAGAACAGATCTCAGATGGAAAGAAACATGACTGAGCTCAAGACAGATTGGTTTCTACTTCAGCTACAGCACTGAGGTCAGCAACATCCAGGGGCAAATCCAGGTAAGGAGCTGGCCTGAGTTCTATCCCCCTCGTGAATTTCTTATCCGGCTCCACTTCCTTCACAGGCCGTAAAAATGATGCTTCAGTTTCCTTGGCATCTCTGCCTTTTCTCTCATCCTCCCTTATCTGTATCTTCATTATTGTCCTTCCATTTTGCAAATGTCTTCTATAAAACGGTTTACCCCCAACATGAGAGTCCTGAATTTCAAGCTATTCGCGACTAATATTTCTGAGGAGTCCATATATTCCCACCCACACTTCCAAGAATAGATCAGCAAAGCCACTTCAATCCCAACTAGAGGACCCTATGTTCTCAAAATGATGATATTCAGGCACCCTTGTGATTGGTAAGTTATGGGCGGTCTGCTGATAACATTGCCATCCAGGTGCAATTCCAGGTAGTCCTTCAATATTGTGAAAAATTAATTCCCAATCATCTTCAGACCATCAAGGACATTTGACATAAAGAAACATCATTTGAGGCCAGGAGTTTGAAGCTAGCCTGGGCAACATGGTAAGACCTCATCTCTAAACAAAAGCAGGACAGGAGCACAGCTATTTAGTGTTTCTCAGTCAAGTCCACTGCATTCTGGACACAAGAGTTTCTGTTGGTAGCAAGGAAGAATGACTCTGTGCCTGCATCCCTAACTTTGCATTTTGTGCAGTTGCCCTTGCAGCCCACCAAAGGCAAGTAAAATTCTATAGTGGTAATCAAATTCAACAATAAGAATTCTTCCCATTAAAACCAAAATTGTTCTGTAAGCAAATCTCAAACAGGGCAATGCATCTAGGTAGAATTATAATAATCCTGCCCTACTTGCTTCCCCCTATGGCACTGTAGTTTTCGAACTAATTTTATTCTTTTTCAAATTGCCAATTTAAAAATACATGCATTCAAAAGGTACACAAAGATTAGCTCTCAGTTTTCAATTTCAGCTTCAATCTCACTTTAGTAGAGCATCCCTCTCCAGTGGGCTTCCCCCCACCCCCAGCCTGCAGCAGCTGTGTTAAAATCCACTGGGGGAAGAAACACCCATCCTAGTTTTTGAGTTTAAAAAAAAAAAAGTAAAACTACTAAATAAACCATGAACAATTTCAAGAAATATACGAAGCTGGAAAAGAGAATGGAAGAAATCCAGTGATCTCTCTGTTCATTATAACCGAGAAGTTCAGTGGGTCACAGGTCTGTGTCTTGTACAAAAAAAATCCATCTAACAAATGTTTTAAAAGAATAAAACCTGAAATCACACCTCCCTTCATCTTCATGAGGGGCCAATTTATAACAGCACTTTGTCTCAGACAGTTCTGAAATTTGTTTTTCTCTGGTAGAACTGCTTGTAGCCTTGAAAAAGCACAGAATTACAAGAAAAAAAAATATGCTTCTTTCAGGAATAAACTTGCTGGCAATCAGCATGTCTGGAAGAAAGGGTATGCTTAAAACAGAAGTGTCCTACATATCCAAACACTCATTCCAATATTTGTTATTTAACTATGTGTCCAATAGTGATATCAGGCCACTGGACAAACACAACATCTTGACATAGATTTACCTAAATATAAATGCCAAAAGTTGCATTTGTTGAGTGATGACTGCACACACACACAGAGTCACATTTTTAGAAACGTGCTGTTCACCAAGTGAGAGCTCTCCTTTCCTCCTGGAGACTCTAGCCAACAAGGGTCAGAGCAGAACTGCCAAGCTGCTCCACTCGTGGGGCCGGGTCACCATGCTGCTTTCTTTTGGGGCCATTTTCAGCCTGCTCTGAACCATGAGTTCCTTTTACTGCCCAGTCTAGAGCTAGAGTTATCCAACACGATCTGTATCTTTCCTATGATGAAGGCCTGGCGTTAGTATTCCCCTGGGAAGTAGATGCTACTTTCCAGTTCGCTCTTTACTTTTCCATCTGCTCAGCAGAGACGTCACCATTTTGGAGAAATCCATGTTTTGTGTTTCTACTATTGTGACTCTCTAAGTGTTGTTCATGACCAAGTCAGATACAATAGGAAGAGGCTTCTTTGCATGTCCTAGTTTGGGTTTTTGCTTTCCTGATATTTTGTTCAATCTCACTTTGCCTCCATGACTGTGAATATCAGGAATATATGGACTGACTCCTGTGCTCTGTCTCTAGTTCACACCTCTACCTTGCACTCCAGACCTCTATGCCAATCATCTTCTCACCATCTCCCCTTGGATGCCCAATAAGCTCTCGACCTTAGTATGCCTAAAGCATGGCTCCTTATCCTCCTCTCCTGACATTCACCTACAGTCTTCCCTAGCCCAGTCACTGGCCATTCTATCCTGCCGGTTGTTCAGACGAAGAGCTATGGCATTCCTCTGATGCTCCTTTGGCTCTGATGTTCCACATCCAACCTCAGCAAATTGTTACCTCACCAGCAAAATACACCCACAGTCTGTCTCTCACACCCTGTCATGGCTGCCACCTTAGCCCAAGACGTCGTGGGCTCCCACCCAGATTTTTACAATATGCCTCATAATTGGTTTCTCTACTTCCACCATTGTTCCCTGACAGTCTTTCAGCATAGCAACTGAAGCAGTACTTTAAAAAGATAAGTTAGTTGATGTCGCTCCTCCATTTTGTTGCAGCATGAATCTCCTTTTCTGGTTCAATCTGCTTCAGCTGTATGACCTTGGTGCTTCTTGACTGACTTTGCAAAAGTTTGGCGTTTGCTTTACCTCTGTTTCCTCAGAAATCCACATGGTTTCCTCACTTCCCCCTTTAGGTTTTTCCCAGAAGGGCCTTCCCTGCCTACTCTGTGTCAAGCTGCCTGACACTCACATTCCTACTCTAGTTTTCTCCAGGGTACCACTACCACTTTATATAATACTGATTGTACTTATTTCTGTTACTATCTGATCTCCTTTACTAGAAAATATGCTCTACGAGGCAGGGATTTTTATCTGCTCTATTCACCACTGTATTGCCTGTGCCTAGAATGGTTCCTGGTCTTAGAAAGTGCTCAGTAAATAATTGTCCAAGAATGGATTTGCTGATCTTTCTGAGTATCTATCAGCAACTCTTTCCAAATACTCTTTAGATATTGTAAAATCCTATTACCCACATGGCCAATAATGAGGGAATCTGTCTGTTTTTTATTCTTTCCTTCTGGTGACATTCCTTCTACATTTACTTCCTCAGTTTGGACTAGTTGGGCTCCAGGCCTACCACATGGTAGCCATCCTGGGACATCCCTGTTGCCTCTTTTTATGTGTTATGTTCCTTATCTCCTGAAACTTACATCTTCCTCTTTCTTGATTTACTCCTTTGTTTGGTGTAGCACGTCCTCTAGTAGCTTTCTGAGAAAAGACACATGGGAGATATTCCTATCTTTTGAGATCATACATGTCTGAAAATGTCTTTATTTTGTCTTCATGCTTGACTGATATTTGCCTGGTTGTAGAATTCTAGGTTAGAGATCACGTTCAGCAATTTTGAAGTCACTCTTTGCTTTCTTCTAGCTTCTATTGTTAATATATTAGTTTCCTAGTGTTGCTGTAACAAAGTGCCACAAGCTGGGTGGCTTAAACAACAGAAATTTATTGTCTCACAGTTCTGAAGGCTATGATTCAAAAGCTTAAGGTGCCAGCATGGTTGATTCCTTTGGAGGGCTGTCAGGTAGAATTGATTCCATGTCTCTCTTGGCTTCTGGAGGTTTGCTGGCAGTCTTTGACTTTCCTTGGCTTCTGCTGCAACAGCCCAATCTTTGCTTTTGTCTTCACATGGCATCTGCCTGTGTGCATGTCTGTGTTCAAATTTCTTCTTTTTCTAAGGTCACCAGTCATATTGGATTAGGGACGCATGCTACTCCAGTATGACCTCAACTAGTTACATCTGAAAGGACCCTGTTTCCAAATAAGGTCACACTCTGAGGGACTGGGGTTAGAACTTCAACATATGAATTTTTAGGGGACACAATTTAGCCTATAATGTATTCAGATGTCATTTCTATTCTTTTTTTAACATTTTCTTCGGTTTTTATTTCTATTCTTGATCCTTTGTACGTAACTGTTTTGTTCTCTCTTAGAAGGTTTTACAATTTTTATTTTTGACATTCTGAAGTTTCATGGTGACGTGCCTTGGAGGGTCTTCTAGTTTTCTTGCTTTGGGTCTCTGGTAAGCCCATTCAATCTGGAAATACTTACCATGTGGTTGGGATACAATTCCTTCTGTAATTTCTTTTGTCATTTTTAATCTATTTTTTTTCTGTTTCATCTGTCTTAAACTCCTATTAGTTAGCTATTGGATCTCATGGATTGATATTCTAAATTTTATGTTATTTACCCCCAGTGACCATCTTTTTCTTGTTGTCCTTTTTGGGGGTTATTTATTCAACTTTATTTTCAAACCTCTCTACTGAATTTCATATTACTGATACAATAGTTTTTAATTTCTAAGAGCTCTTATTTGCTAATTGTTTCCATTTTATGATATCTCATTCTTGTTCCATGAGAACAATATCTTCTTTTATTTCCCTGAGGATATTAATTATAGGGACTTTGAAGTTTTTCTTTTGTTTCCTGTATTGACTCTATTTCAGCAGAACTCTCTTTTCTCTTTTTTTCTTTTTTTGGTCTCTTATATTAATTTTCCTCAAATGTCTAGAGATTCTTACTGGTCCATGCATATCTAAGAGTGAGGCACTGAAAGGTCCACTGGAATCCCTGCAGATGGGTGGGGCTTGCTGGCTGGCAGCAGGATTTACTACAGAATGAAAGGGTAGGGGCTTGGCCATTTGGGGGCTCTTGATTTCGGCCTCTTGAAGGGCTCCTCTCTTGTGCCTTTCATTTTACCAGAGGAGAATACTCCAGAGTCTTGTTTAGAGAGATGTGTTAGGCTGGGAAACAAGCAGGGGAATGGAGCTGGAGGACTTCGGACCCTGATGTTCTGCTGTGTCTGCACCCTGAGTTAGAAGGCTCTCTCGGTCTACTGCCCTAATAAGCTGCTACCTTGCAGGAGCCTCTGTGAGGCCCCTGACTGCTGGGGTTAAAGGAGGAGCCCTGGGAGGCTAGCTAGCATCCTTACATGGACTTGCTGCCAATGCCTCTTCTTAGCCTTGGTCTTGGCCACTGTCTCAAAGTTACCTGGTGTCTAATTCCTGAGCCTTTCTGGGGCACTGTGGGCTCAGTCAACTAATCTGTTTGTCATGGATTTTTCCTCTGTAGCCGCTGAGGCTTCTATGTCCTCTCATTTCCTGGGCCGGTTATAACTGGTGCCCTTGTTCACATTTGTTGTGTCTCTCAGATGCTGCTTTCTGTTTTTTTCATTCTGTCTGATTTTTTTTTTGAGTTGGGGTCTCACTCTCACTAGGCTGGAGTGCAGTGGCATACTCACGGATCACTGTAGTCTCAATCTCCTGGGCTCAGGTGATTTTCTGGTCTCAGTATCCTGTGTAGTTGGGACTACAAGCACATGTCACCATGCTTTGGTAATTTTTTGACTTTTGTAGAGACAAGGTCTCACTATGTTGCCCAGGATGGTGTCTGATTATTTTAATGTGAGTATCTGAGACTGCTACCTATGGTCAAAGTGCCCTGTGCTAGACCCCTGCCTTCTAGGCTGGGTGCTTCTTTTTACTCCCCATCTTGTCTACTCTCCATCCTTGTCTGCCCCTGCCCCCTGGCTCCTGGGAAGTTGACTGTGTGAGCCTAATCAAGAGGATCTTGTGCCTTCCGGCTTCTGGTTGGCTTTAACCAGAGGGAGGTGTTGGCAAGAGATCAGACACTGGGAAAAGAGTGAGGTTGTGTGTTTACATCCCCAGCTTCCTCCCTTTGGGCCCCCTAGGGTGGGTTGTGTCTCTGACCCCAGTTGGGTAGCTCTGTCTTTAAAAAAGTTTCCCTGCAGGGGCAGGGAGGGTCTTTCTAGCCCCAGGGCTGCACTCTCCCTTCTTGGCTTCTTTCAGCCTGTCCCTTGTCCTTACAGACAGTACTCTCAGCAAAGGCTGCCTCGTCATCCCATTTCCTTGGGCCATCTGTCTCCAGCATGACCCTACTGATATGCCTTCCCCACCCCCGGCCATCTCGGCCTCCTCACCCTTCCCATCTCAGCCCACATATTATTCCCTTTAGGAAGTTTCCCTTAACACCTAACATACAGAGTTGCTTTGTTTTAGGGTCCTTGTTTCGTCCGTTTTGGCACTTTTGGGTATGTTAGTTTTCTTTTTCTCTATGAGTTTCAGACCACAGGGGCCCTGTTTTGTTTGTTCTCATATCTCCAGTCCCTAGCAGAGTACTGTGGGGACTTAGTGTACATCACCTCATTGAGGAAGTGACTGGGAATGCTCCTTCCTCCAAGAAGCCTTCCAGGATCCCCAAGAGGAGAGCAGCCTCCTCCCATCTCTCAGTATCAGTAGTCACGGTCCCTTCTGCTCTTGTTGCATGTGCCACTTTTCTCTTGCTCTGTGGTTGCTGGCGGCCATACCTGCCCACTCTCCTCATGTGGCTTTCCCTTTGGGTAGCCCAGATCTCCTTAGGTTTGAACCTCCAGTTCTCCCACAGTGCCCAGCACATAGTAGGTGCGTAATAAATAGCTGACACATAAATAATGACTGAATGTGGGAATACACTTTATCTGTGGCTGAAGACCAGATGCTCCAGGTGGCTTATTTAATTGTCATTTTCTTTGTGAATTCTTGATTGTTTTGTTTCAGGGTTGTTTTTCCAAAAGTCTGCTTCTCCCTGGGCCTGCAGAGAGTGCTTTGAACCAGGCTGATCAAATGCTGGGCAGCTGTGTGAGGAGAGAACTCCTGGCTCAGGGGAGAAGGAAGCTGGAGCCGGCAGAACTGAAGCCCTGGAAATAAGGAAAGCCTCGGTAACAATGCCACCTTGCTGAGGCTGTAGGCAGAGATGCACTGATCCTGCGGCCCTGGACTGGGTTCCTTCTGGGGGAGGTACATGGGGCTGGGAGAGAACTCTTCACTTAGGAGTTGGCGATACCACTGGGACCAAGCATCTTCTAGCCCAGTCGTTCCTGAGATGTCACCTTGTCACCACTGCCTGCCCGTGCCAGGCAACTGTCCCCACATCCAGCAGATTCCTCCCTCCAGGGGCAAAGTGGTGGCAAAGGTGTGGGCGCTGGGTGGCTGAGTTTCTATCACAGCTACCTCTTTCTAGTTATGTGACCTTGACTGTAATCTCCCCAAACTGCAGGCCCGTCATCTGCAAAAGTAGGAATAAAAATAATGCTTGCTGCAGGCTGTTGTGAGGGTTAGGTGAGGTCATACATGAAGAGTGACTAGCACCGTGTGTGTGACACATGGGAATTCTTTGTTGAAGGCAAGTTATTGGTGCCACTCCCCCAGGTCAAGGGTAGAACGCTGAGAACCATGCCTTCATAGACGCTGGCATTGATGAAAATGAACGTGATTGTCAATCTTTGTCTTTTCATTCTTATTTTAGTGACCTGAGGCCAAGTCTTCATGGTTTTATCCCCTGGCTGTGAAGATGGCCCCTTTATTGAGTCCCCTCATCCAGCCAGTTGAAATGGAACCCTGTCGCTGGAGGTGTTCATGGAGTGACTGATACTTTCTTGTTGTGCTTCATGCTCTGAATGGGGGGAGTGAGCGCCCCCAGCCAGGAGCAAGGAGTGGTTCTGGTCCTGTTAAACAGCAACTCCACGTGTCAGCGTGTGGCCTGGCTATGAAAACTAGGAGAGTGTAATCTAAAGAGAGTTCCAGCTCCGTTGTTTGCCCTTTTAATCTTGTCTGTTGCCATGGGAACAGCAAGTGATTGCAATCACCACTGTTTGTATTGTGAGCTTGCTCCTGTCAGTGTGACTTTAGAAAAATAAGAAATAAAAATCTTGAGTTTGGCATGCCACTCATTACTATTCAGAGCAAACGCCTTAGAAGTTCTGTCAAATGCTTCCTTTCCAGCACATGGGCTCTCATTTAGAAATCCCCAGCAGCCCAGCTCCCAGCCTGCTTTCTTCCCTCCCCTCTCAGCTAGGTGGCTTTGCATAGGATGTACTCAGATGGGACAAATTCTGGGTGAGCCTCAGGATCCCCCACTCTGTGCTGGTGGGCAACTGGCCACCCAGCTTCGCTCACTGCATGAAGGTAGAGGCTCATGGTACTTCCTGGGCCACTCCATTTCCTGCTAGTTATTATTACATTAATGGCTCATAATCACAATAATTATCATTCTCTGAAGATGGAGAGAGAGATGCTGTCCAGAGTCAGAGTCCTTGCAAAGTAATGGGTTGGGAATAGCAGTGCTTGTGTACATGGGTCTGAGAAGTGTATGTGATGTTCTGGCTGGTGAGGACCTGTAAGGCCTCACCAGCAACCAACCTACCTCCCCCGGTTCCCCCACCTCCCTCTGGCTGGGCACTCAGATCCAGCAGCCACCTGGTGGTCTGGAAGGTGGTCACTCCAGCCTCCTTTGAGTGAACCTCAAATACCTTTGCCTTCCATTTAAGCCTACAGAATGGGCTCTTGAGAGAATGTAAAAATGTTGGCCTAATGCCCAGAGATAATTGATTATAGCACTTTTCTTGGAGTCGAGAAAGACTCCAGAGAGCATTTGATCCCACCCCCTTATGTAACAGCTGAGAATAAACTCCTGAGTGAGGAAGCGACTTGCCAGAGGTCACAGAATAAGAGAGTGTCTCCCAGCCCTGTTTCTTGATTTTGTATAAATCCAATTTCATTCTTGAGACATGCTCCAGGGGGCTTCGTTTCTACTTTACAAAATTGGAGCTACTTTTATTTGAAATATACACATGGCTTTGACCAATTCTCTTCAGAGAAGATGCAAGTTGGTATAAAAATGTAAAACTATGAGTTAAATTCTAGAAATCTGTATTTAGTGGCTACTATGCTTATAAGACCAAGCTACAGGCCAGGAGAAGAGATGGGACCTCACTGACTTCAAAATGAAACTTCAGGTCTGGTTCTAGGACCTTCTTGTTGCATGACCTTGAGGGATCTACTACATCACTTAGACCCTCAGTATCCTCTTCTATAAAATGGGAAGAATGGAACTTGCCTTGTCTACCTCATGTCAGGTGTGAAGTTTCACATGAACTCATGGCCATAGATGCACCTTAAAAGCTGGAAAGAATTGTGTAGTATTACACTGTGGCTATTACTGTTACAGATTCTTACAGTTAGGTCTTCCGACTCTAGACAGGACTAGAATTCCTTTTATAGACCAATGTCTACATGATAGATCTAAATTTTTACTCTTTCGTTTGGTTGAAAAATGCGCCTCCTTTGATGTTTTGACATAGCACAGGTCTAAGACAGATTCCCTGGCTTAGATTATAAACCAATCAAGTGTGAAAAATGCCTGCACAAATAATCACCCTAGGGACAAACTTTGTAGATGAGTCATGGGTTCACTCATTCAATCAACATATATTCCCTCCCCCAACTCCCTGTTTGGCAGACCTCATACTGAGCTTCAGGATTTAATGATAGATAAAACAGAATGGCCCCTGCCTTTCCACCAGGTCTCTGTCTTTTCTATCAGCTACCTGGAAGGACTATGTCTTTCAACCTGGCATTGAAACCAAAAACCTCAGAAAGGGAGCTGAAGTCTTGTCTTGGGAATAAGTTTAAACTAGACTCTGACCCCTCTAGGGTCAGAGCTGCATCTAATGTACCCCTGTCTGCTCAGATAGAGCACAGACACTGCTGCACCCAGGAGATGCTTAGCAGGTACCATTTAAACTAAATTTCCAGAGATGTCTGGCCAGCTGGCCACCAAAGATCCATACTGCCCTTCCACAGTGTAGCTCTGTTGCTGAAAAGTGATTGCCCACCCAGGGACTACATTTCTCATCTTGGGAGCAACGTATGAGCATACATGGGAGTGCTGTGTGGCACTTCTGGGTAAAGGAGTATGAGTGGATGTCTTACCCCTTCGCCAGTTGAAAGTAGAAGACAAACCACAGCCCATGGGCCAAATCAGACTGGCTGCTTGCTTTTGTAAAATAAAGTTTTATTGGAACAAAGCTATGTTCATTTGCTGCTTGTTTTGTAAATAAAGTTTTATTGGAACACAGCCATGCCCATTCATTTATTGTATGGTCTATGGCTGCTTTGACTCGACAAGGGAAGAGTTGAGTAGTTGCGACAGATGTGGTTTAGCCCACAAATCCTAAAATATTTACTGTCTCTGGTCCTTTACAGAAAAGTTTCTCAAGACTTGCCCTAGAGGATAGTGGAGACATAAGACGAAAGGAACCTGTATCCTTGAATGTGGTGGAAACTTGTGTGCCAACCAAGAACACACATGCTGAGTGAGAGAGAATCTTTTATTGCATTAAGAACTTAGATTTTGTGTGATTATTCAGCAGCAGACAGTGTTATCCAAACGGATACACAGACTAATGTGGGGAATATGCTGGTGCTCTGGACTGTTGAGTTGGGATTAGTGACTGCTTCTCGACATCTTGATGAGTCTGTTTGAATCTCTGCAGAGCTGATTCCCTGAGGTCATTGAAGCAAGAGTGTGTCAGGGACTTTAGGTGGCAGAGACAAATTTAACTTGCTTCCAATGTTGTGGAGAGGGTCTTAGAAAGGATATACAGGGTGGTTGGAGAGATGGGGGCCATGTACCAACAGGGACAAGGAAGATGAACAGCAGCACCTCTTGGAATCTGGAACGGAACCCAGGATGATGTGGTAAGATGGGTGAGAACGTGCACTCTGGATGTAGATGGCCCAGGCTTGAACCCTGTGTCTACCACTTATTAGCTGGGAGACCCTGGGCAAATTCCTTCATTTTTCAGAGTCCATGTCTTTGAAAATGGGAGTCATAATAGACCTAACTTCTGAAATTGTTATGAAGATTAAATGACCTCTGTTGCTGAAGTGCCGGGTAATGTGATGGGTGGCCTGTTAGGATACCAGTTCTGGTAAGATATCTGCCTTTGAAGAGCATTGTGCCAAATCCTTGATTTACAGAAGGGGAAATTGAGGCCCAGGGAGACACCACTGATTCAGTCTCAGTCAATGCCACCAATCCTCCAGAGGTCCAAGGCAGACACAGCCTTGACCTCTTCCTCGTCACCTGCTGTATCCAATCACGTCCAAGTACTGTCAATTTTATCTCCTAAATACCTCTTGGATCTGCCCATTTCTCTCCACCTTTGCCACCTCTATCTGGTCCAAACTGTCACTGCTTCCTGTGTTGACTTGCTACAATCCCTCCCACCTGTTCTCACCCTGGTTTTACTCCCTGCCTACTCCTATTCACCCTTTAAGTCCCAGAGCAAGTGCTCCTTTTTCTGCAAGGACTCTTCTGACTATCTGGTCTATTTGTCTGTCAATGTGCATATTTCTGCCTCTTCCCTCTCACCCTATGAACTCATAGGGGCAGGAAATCCTCTTATTCATCTCTGGAGTTCCAGTGCCAAGCACAGGGTGTGTAGTGGAATGCCAGCCAAAAATATTACACTGACTAAATGAATGAGTGATGGGCATTCTGGGTGAGAAGAGAATGAGTGAGTCACAAGCAAACTCACAATGTGACAGACAGAGAGGGCCAAGCACCAGCCACCATGAGGGCCAGCAGGTAGTGATGAGGGCCTGGGAGCCAGGCCATGCTTTGTTTGGACTCTGGGAGAGGGTGTGATTTTTCAGGACCAGGGCATCAGGAAAGGGCCCTGCAGAGGTGGGAGAGCACTCTGCCCCAGGCAGCGACTTACCAAGGGCTTTGCAGGGCCTTGGAATTCTGAGGAGGGACTTCAGGGCTGCTGAAGAAGATGGCGTCACTGAATAAGGGGACTCCCCCACCACTCTGTTCCATGTGTTTGAAAACTTGGATTTCCACCTAAGAGTTTGTTGGGAAAAAAATTTTAGTGACTTATATTTAGAAAGTTGGGATCCTTAGAAGCAGAGCCCCGAGCCAGGGATCCTGGTGCACATGATTTATAGCGGAAGTGCTCAGAGATGAAGGGAAGCAAGGAACACTGGAGAGGCAGGGGCAGGTGACAGACAGATGGGGAGCCAGGCAGGAGCTAGGCAGGACTCAGTGGGTTCTAGTTTCAGCCTGACTTCATGTGGAGCCCTGGAGCGTGAACTACAGCACACAGCCGATCCCGCCTCGAGATAAGTGGGTGGGATTTTTAGGTTCCGTGTTTGTCATGCACTTGTTGTGGACAGCATAGCTTTCAAGGTGAGGGGACTGCTCTTTGGTAGAGGGCAATTCTCTAGGACAAGCTTTTTCTTGAAGGGCCAGACAGCATGTATACAACGCATTGTGGGCCATGTGGTTTCTCTTGTAGCAACTCAATTCTGCCTGTACTGCAAACCCAGTCACAGGTAGTAAGAAGATGAGTGGGCGTGACTGTGTTCCAATAAAACTTTATTTACAAAAATTGACCGCTCTGGAGAAAGGGGCACTGTGATCCATTATTTGACAACAGTCACAGTGCTGGCTTTGAAGGGAATCTGGGAAGGTACAAACAGCATCCACGCCTTTGGCCCCGAAGTATGGGAACTTTCCTTATTAGATTTTGAAAAGCTGAAGGTTTTGACCAGGTCCTCAACTAGGTGGGTCACTGTGCCATGTATGCTCAGGGGGTCATATGTATCCCTCCGGGCGAGAGGCACATGGTAAGGTGGGCTGAGTTGAAGGAGACACTTCAGCATCCTGAACAGGAAAATTGGGGCTCTGAAGACCCTGCTCGCTCTGACAGAATGGGCACCTTTGCATGGAATGCCAAGGGGAATGAAGGTGCTCTGAGAGCACCGGGAAGAAGGTGCTGCAAGGTTACTGTCCCTACAGGGAGTGTGGAGGGACAGCTGCTGGAGCCATCGCTTTCCAAGGCAGTCCAGAACCTCCTCTCTGCTAATCTCTGGATTGTACGTGCTTAGGAGAAGGCCAGGGAGATAATTTGTTGTCAAAATGACCAAGTTCACTTTGGGCATATTGAAGGAAAAAAAGCTATTTCCTTGTGTCTAAATCTCATTAAAAAAGCAATTTTGCAATCAATTACAATGCAATTTAGCCACTAACTGTTTAATTTTATATATATGTATATATGAAGCCGCAGAAGCGAGTTTGTTTTCCCTGCCCTCATATTTATGAGCTAGGTTGAAAGAGGCTGTCTTTGGAAGGGAGCTCTTTGGAGCAGAATGAGTGGCCGGCTCAGCCCAATGATACTGCAAGTTAAACTTTCCAAGTCAATATATTATGTTAGCCTGAGGAGGTAGTATCATTCCAAGCATACCGGAGTGGGAGAGATTCATTTTTCTACAAGAGCTCAGACCTTTCTTGTTCGGTCATGCACTATAAAAATTGTATAATTCTATGCAGCTTTTATTAAAGGAACATTATTTCTATAAATTATTTTTTAATGCTGTTGAAAAATTTGCCTTCTGGAACCATCTCAGTAAAAGAATTGGGGGGTGAAATAGAGACTTGAGTCTGCAGAGCGCTGGGGAAATCAAGGTTTGGGAGACAGAAGTGGAGAAGAAGGCTGCCCAAGGGTAGGACTGCTATCCCCACAGAGAAAAAGGATGTGGGACGTCGAGGGAGAAGGTGGCATCTGGACATGGTGACGAGGCCCATACAGCAACCATGCACTCCCTACCCTGAGGATGAAGGGACTGGCTCCTCTCAGGGTTTCTGCTCACTGTTCCTTCTGTCCTGGCTTCCATCCCTGGCCAAGAGCATGGCACATTAGCCCCCACTTAGGCACAAGCATGGGTCCCTGCTCCTGAATCCCTTCCTGCCACCCCTTCTCCAGGCTCCTTCTGACCCGTGGGTTCTCGTGCTCCTTCTCTCTGAAGCCTGACCCTTGTCAATTCACTCCTTCTACTGTTGATGCCTGAATTCCAGTGTTGCCGCCATGGTCACTTGAATCCCACATACTGGCTATCTGTCCCAATGGGCTCCCCTTCTTACCAGGGGAGGGGTGTTGGGGACTGAGGACCCAAGCAACTGGATCTTTGGAAATATTCAAGGGATGCTGATTTTTGCTTTTCTTCCACCTGTTTGGAGTCACTAGGGACAGAGATATGGTTGTGGAGGGTATCTTTATTGGTGTAAGTGTCAGAATGGTTTTGGCAGACATGCTGTTTGCAGAAGATGAATTATTAACGTCATTCCTCTTGTTCTTAAAAATGTCTGCATTCATGCTACATGCAGGTTGGAAGATGCATGAAAACCATGAAGGGGATGATGCATTTCAGCCATGCCATGGTCAGAGTTGGATGCCCACGAAGCCTCAGCCATGGATTATGGCCAAAGAAATCTTTAAATTTCTGTTCCTTGTCCCCAGGCCGAGTCTCCATTGTCGCCCCATTGTGAGCTCTGATTTTGGCTCCTGGCTGAAGACTGATTCCAACCCTGGACTGAGTTCTGTCCCCACTTCCAGACTGAGCTCTGACCCTGACCTAGGACCCAGGTCTAAAGGTAAACCGCAGACAGAGCTTGGATAAAGCATGATCTGGGCCGCAAATCAGTTGCAGCTGAGCCTGACCCTCCATCTCACAAGCGTGTGCCATCCTCACAGGGGAGCTCCATGAAGAACAGTCCCCCTCCACTGGGACATGACTTTCATCCAGTCCTCTGCCCGTGAGGCCCAGAACCTCCCACAGGTGGAGGAAAGATCGGTGAGGCTCCCTGGATCATAAGTACTTCTCCTGAAGATGTGTGGAAGGAGGCCTGAGGAAGATGAAGGCACTGTCTCTAGGAAGGAAGCCATGATGATGGTGACATTGGTCATTACTTACATGGTGCTTACTATACACTGGACACCACTTTCTTTTTTTTGAGTTGGAGTCTCACTCAGTCACCCAGACTGGAGTGCAGTGGCTGCTCCCAGCCACTGCAGCCTCGACCTGCTGGGCTCTCGTGATCCTTCCGCCCCAGCCTTCCAAGTAGCTGGAACTACAGGTGTGCACTACCACACCCGGCTAATTATTTTGATTTATTGTAGAGATGAGGTCTCACCAACTTGCCCAGGCTGGTCTCGAACCTGCAGGCTCAGGCAATCCACTCACCTCAGCCTCCCAAAGTGGGGGATTACAGTCTGAGCCACCAAGCCCGGTTTCAGACACTATTTTCTAGAACCCTCACAATCAACTCTAAGGTTGATCTTTTTTCCTCCATGTTACAGAGGGATCAAGTGACTTGATCAATCTCTTACAGTGGTCCAGGCAAGACTCAAACTTGAACCTTTCTGACTTTATATAAGATGCTGTTATCATTCACAGTAGCAAGAACATGGAACTAACTGTGCTGCCCATCAAAAGAGAACTGGATTAAAAAAAAACGTGGTACATATACACAATGGAACATTATGCAGCCATAAAGAAGAACAAAGTTATGAACTTCACAGCAACCTGGATGGACTAGAGTCTATAATACTGAGTGATTTTTCACAGAAACAAAGAACTGAGTGTCACATGTTCTCACTCATAAGTGGATCTTGAGCAATTATCATAATACTATAAGAAAAGGATCGGCAGTAGCGGGAAACTGCTGGGAGGGGGTCTGGGAAGAGGAATTGGAAATAGTGGGAGTCTGCCTGGGGAAGGGGGGGTACACCTCATCAACAAGGGTACTGCATAAAGAACATTTGTATACCTAACCCTGGATTGTACCCCACATCTTTAAAATAAAAAAGTTAAAAGTTAAAAAAAAGATGCTGTTAATCCTGTGCTGCTTTCAAGAATGACTTTACACAGACGAATGACATGGTCATATTTGCACCTTAGAAAGATCATCTGGGTTAGAGAGGGCAAGAATAGAGACAGGGAGACTGGTGAGGAGGCTGCCACAGAGTTTGAGTTCCTGTGGATGCAGCAAGGAATCCTTCACAAGCAGAAGCAAAGGAGCAACACCCCTGACTCTGCCTGTTTGATATTGCCCCAGGATGTGGAAGTTTTCAAGTAGAAAAGGTTGTGAGAGCCAGAGGTGTCCTAGAGTTGGTCCCCAGCTCCAGCTCCTTCCACCCAGCCAGGGTGCCTCTGCTGGGCCAGTCTTAGCCACTTTCTCTAATTCCCAATCAGCCTGGCTCTGGGCCATGAAGCACAGACAGAACACATAATTACATATTGATTTCCTTCCAAAGATGCATGGCTCTGAGTTAATGTGCACTTTCGTGGCCCTGCATAAACACAAACTAAGGAGTAAGAGGGTTCAATATTGGGGGGGAAGCCAGAAGAGCCTGACTCCTGGGTGAGTGGGAGACACAGGAGTGAGGACTGCCATCGTCTGGGCTTTGCAGCTGGAAGAGGGAGTGTGTGGCATCCTCTCAAGGTCCAGATGCTGTGGGAGGCCATTGGTGGGGGAAAATGAAAACTGCTCTCAACCTTGATCTTTGGCAAAATGAGTAAAGGGTCCATGTGTGGATTTGTCCATCTCTCTATCCCTCCTCCATCAGGGCAATTTTCTGTGAATTCCCCCAGGTGATTAAGTTCCATGGTACTTTGCCAGATCGCATATTCTTCCACTTCCTCAGTCCTCCAGGGACTGTCTGAAATACAGGCCAAGCACTCTTACTTCAAAATTATAGTGAGGCATTTAATTAACAGAAATGATTCCGCAACTCATAGATCACACTCTAAGTGCACAGGCCACATGCAGACACAAGGCGGGCCCTCGGTTGGCTTCTTTTGCCTCCAGAGACTCAGTCACGTCATCCACAGTCATCACACCAAGCTGCGACCTTCCCTCATTCCTCAAGTAAAACTTGGGGTGGAGGAATGTCAGCTTTAAAAACTAAATATTGAGGTATTCCCTGGACCATCATCTCTCCACAAAAGCGCTGAATTTTGTTCATCTTTAAAGTTCAACAGAAGCAATTTCCCCAGGGTTAGCTCTAAATGTTGGAGTTGGGTGGACAACTGCCAGCATTCTGTCCTCATGCCCTCAAGGATGGGGTCGAGAGCACTCAGGGAGGGTGGGCTGCCTGGCTTGCCCTTTCCCTAAGGGACCATCTCTACTGGGTCTTTCCTGATTCTGGTGTGTGTCAGAAACATAGGGCCATTCCCATCATCTACCTACTGGGAACTATTTTTGCTTCTTTCATGACTCTCCTCCCGGGGACTCCTCTGTTGTACTTCCTTTTCTCTCTGGAACCTCACTGGTGGTTCTTTTGGGTAGTGCTTTGCCTCTGAGTGTGCATGGGGTGGGGTCTCTCCACAGTGTGCATTTCTGGTCCATAGCCCTGTTAAAACAGTCCCCAAACTGATGGTTCTCAACTGGCAGTACTGCTCCTAAGGGACACCTCCAACTGAGGAGTGTGGTTTCCTTTGAACTATAGATGGAAGAGGTGTCTAGGGGGTGTCTAGTTTCCTGCAATGTTCTCAACAAATTATCCCTTGTCCTGCTGGACTTCAAAAATCCAGCCAGACTTCCTTGTAGGTGCAAAACTTGTTCAGACTTAATTGAATCTAGAACATAAGAACCTTTTGGTTCAGTTTTTAATCCACACTGAATAGTGTAGGAATATAACTATGGTGTCAATCAAGGGAATTTTATCTCATGTTTTGTTCTGAACAATGCCGACAGTTGTTCACCATTTTGGAAATTGTTACTGATGCTAATGCTGTTCATAATATCAGAGTCACCAGTATAACACTCCTGTGTCACACTGCATGGGTTGTTCTGCATATAAACATAAGGGGCTGATTACTTCATTAGGTCTTCCAGTGCAATTATGCCCAAGCCTTTACATATTGAAATACATATTGTTTTATTAGAAGTGACTTCCCTTTTATATCTCCTTTATACCATGGCTAGTGAATTACTTTGATTTTTAAAATTTTGAGTCTAGATTAGCTTTATTTTCTATGCTTTTATTTTTTTTTCAACTCTCCTTTTTCATTTATTTATTTATACTTATTTACCAATTTGAGTCAGGGTCTCACTCTGTTGCCCAGGCTGGAACACAGTGACATGATCACGGCTCACTGCAGCCTCAACATCCTGGATTCAGGAGATCCCTCCACCTCAACCTCTTGAGTAGCTGGAACTATAGGGGTGTGTCACCATGCCCAGCTAATTTTTTGTAAAGACGAGATCTCACTATGTTGCCCAGGCTAGTCTTGAACTGGACTCAAGCAATCCTTCTGCCTCAGCCTCTCAAAATGCTGGGATTACAGGCATGAGCAACTTCACCCAGCCTAAGCTTTTATTTTGAAAGATAGTAAAGGTACTGTGATAGGTTGTTTAATAACTACAGAATCCTTCCATCCTAGTATGCACATCCCTTTGCATTGTGACTTTGTCACCCTCCTATCTGTGCTTATGCACAGATGGTCCTTGACTTGAGATGATTTGACTTTATGGTGGGCCATGACCCTATTGTAAGTCAAGGAGCATCTGGACTTATGATGGTTTGATTTACAATTTTTGACTTTATGGTGGATTTATAGGGGTATTACATGCATTTTTTACTTAGGATATGTTTGACAATGGGTTTATTAAGATACAACCCCATTGTAAGTTGAGAAGTATCAATATATACATATGTGTGTATGCATATATTTTATATATATATATGAAATTGGCTTGCAGAATTATGGAGGCTGACAAGTTTCAAGACTTGCAGCTGGCATGCTGGAGACCCAGGAATTTGAAGGCCTGAGAACTGACAGAGCTGACGGTATAGTTCCAGTATGAAGGCCAGCTGACTTGAGACTTGGGAAGAGTCAGTTGCATTTTTGCTTAAGTCTGAAGGCAGGAAAAAGGCAATGTCCCAGCTCAAAAGCAGTCAGATAAGAGGTGTTCCCTCTTACCTATGGGCAGATCAGCCTTTTTTTCCTATTCAGACCTTCAACTAATTACATGAAGCCCACTCACATTGAAGAGGGCAATGTGTTTTATTCAGTCTATCAATTCAAATGTTAAGCTCATCTAAAGATACCCTTACAAACACACCCAGAATGTTTGGCCAAATATCTGGACATCCCATAGTCCAGTCAAGTTGACATGTAAAATTAACCATCATAAGAGATTTTATATGACTTTCAAGCCTAGGCCTTAAGAAGTCTTGAAGCTTCTGTTTTCACCCTCTTGGAATACCATCTTGAGAACCCCATTCAAGGAAGCTGGTCTAGTCTACAGGAGAATAGAAGTAAACTGAGGGGGCCCTCACTGATAGTCAGACCAACTGCTAGTCATGTGAACAGAGCATCTTGGTTCTTCCAGCAGAGAGAGTCTTGGTGGACCCTTGAGCTTTCCATTTTGAATCCAAGAAGGGCTATGGTTTGAGAATGGAGGTTGTGTCCCAGGACTAGGGGACTAGGGATTTGCTGTAGGACTAATAGCAAACCTGGAAAAGACCTGCCATAATAGCATATAAAACTAAACCTCTCAGAGTTCAAGATAATTAGCTAGTGATTTAATAACATATTAGAACAAAAAGCAGTGCTCATTTTAGAAAAAAATACAGAATTCAGAGTCTCTGCAATGTATTATCCACAATGATGGGCATATAATTAAAAATTTTTAGACACAAAGAAACAGAAAAATGTAATCAATCATCAAAAGAAAAAGTAGTTGATAGAAACAGACTTCAAAATGATCCAATGTTAGAATTAGCTGACATAGTCTTTATAAAGAAGCGAATAAAATATTCATGAATTTGATCATAATAATGAGCAAATGGGGAAAAGGAGGTAAAAATAAGAACCAAATGAAAATTACAGAATTGAAAGTAAAATCTCTAAAATTAAAAATGTATTAATGGGCTTACTATCAAATTAAAGATGGCAGAAGAAAGGGTGAATGAAATGGAAGATAGATAAAAAGAAATAAATCTATAGAAATGAAAAGGCTAATTGAAATCAAACTGAACATGGTTTCAATAATTTGTGAGACATTATTAAGTGGTCTATCATATATGTAATTAAGACAGAAGAGAAGAGGGAAAAAGAGAGTTGGGCAGATAAAATATGTGGAGAAAACAATGTCCTAAATTTCCCCAAATTTTGTGAAAATGTAAACTTACAGATCCAGGAAACTCAGCAAACCTTATGACTTAGTAAATACAAAGAAAACAGTACTTAGTTATGTCATCATCAAAATAGTGAAAATCAAGGAAAGTAAAACACTTGAAAGCAGATACAAAAATACTTTACATACAAGGAACAATGATACAAATGATAACTGACTTCTCATCAAAAACAATGGCGATCATAAGACAATGGAATGGCATCTTTAATGTGCTGAAAGAAAAAAAAAACAGTCAACTCAGAATTCAATATCCAGTGAAAAATATTCTTTTCATATACAAAATGAAGGCAATATCAAGACATTTTCAGATAAACAAAAGTTGAGCAGACATGTACTACACAAAATGCTAAACTACAAAAAATGCTCAAGAAAGTTCTTCAAGATAAAGGAAAATGGCACTCTGATATAAAATAAGAATAGAGAACATAGCAATGGTGAAATGTGAGTAAATATTTTTTTTAAAGTTTTTTTCTTCTTTTGATTTCCTTAGGAGACAAATGACTGCTCCAACGAAAGAGACTAGCATTATAAGGCTTATTATGTGTGAAAATGGAAAATATACGACCAGAACAGTACAAATGACAGAATGGATAAAAGGAATTATACTGTTTTAAGATTCTTTAAGGTTCACCAACAAATACTTTGTCTACTTCAGTTGGTGTCCCAGGTTCCCACTTAGCCTGAGTGATGGGGACCAGCAGTGGGACAAAAAGGAGAGGAGGGTAGGGGGCCAGGAAACCCTAACAACAGATATTCTGCTTGGGACCAAGGGGTCCTTGGGCTAAGAGAAGACCTGTAGGGTTATTAAGATGAAAAGGGCTCAAGGCAGAAACTTTATGGGTGCAGAGAGAAGCTGAAGCCCTTAAGCTGTTAGAGCTGGAGGGAAACTTTGAAATGATAACCTCCTCCCCTTCTTATATTTTACAGATTAAGAAACTGAGGCCCAGAATGGCAAATCACTTCTGTGAAGGATAAGCTAGTTAGTAACTAAATCCAGGATTTGAACCTAGGTTTTCAGTTCTAAACCCATACCTACTTCCTTTATCTCCTCTACAGGGGCCTTGGGGGAGGGGTTGGCTGCCCAAGCTTTTTAGGGCCATTCATGGACCCTCAAAATAGGGACTGTAGGACAACTCATCTCTCATTGCCCCAGAGGGTAAATAATATATTACCAGGTACTGGGAGAAGGTGTTTCCTAGGAGTCCTGACACAGCTAAGAATCCAGCATGAGGCCTTTATCTTGTTTCCATCAGCATAACCTGCTTGGAACATGAAATAAAGCATCTTGCTAGTGCCTTATCACTAACAGGATCGGTCATTTCACCAGGGCATGGGGAGCCACTGTGTGTATGCTCAGCATGTCTGGAGAGACTGTGTTGCTGGGCTGTAGCTCAGTTAGCTGCCGAACCTGTCCGCAGTGGAGAAGCTGCCATATTCAGGAAGGAAAAACTCTGCAGGGATTTCACTCTGAGGTGGGCTTTTCCCCAGCCTGCTCCACTGTCCAGTGGTGAGGATGGGGGTGGCAGCCCATAAGCTGAGCCCACTCTGTCCCCCACCTACAATCTTAAGTGGGGGCTGTGACTCCAGCTGTAAAGCCCTGACCCAGGAAGGAGGCACAGACAGAGCCATTTAGAGGCTCCATTGGGTTTTTACCTCCTTCTTTCTGGAAGCTTCTCCCATCATATATAACACATATCTCATATGAAATGTGGATTTGTTTTTCTTTCTGTAAATACGTGGAAATAATTTTTATAATTTTGCTTTTGTAATTATTTGGTCACTAGTAACTAATTTAATTTAGCTTTGGTCAGTGTTTCTCAGACATTTAAGGAATACTCAAGAATTCTCAAAAGGTGATAAAAGGTAATCTAGACATGGTTTTCAAATGTAAGGAAATATTTACATATTATATATGTCATCATTCATGAAGTTAGCACAATGTTCTGCTTTGTAAACTTTAGTTAAACATTTTATTAAGTTTCATTTGTGGTTTGCTTTTCATATTTTGGAACTAATCATTCTTTTCCAGGCCCTAAATATTTCACAGGCCCTAGCCACTTCTCCTATTACACTTAATGAATAAGATGACCTTGAATACAGATGGAAGAAGCCAGAAGGCCTGGAGCGCCCATCTCAGTTCTGCCACTTCTTAGCTGTGTGACCTTGGGCAAGTCTCCAGCCCTTTGGTCAATGAGTAAGAGACTCTATATCCTCCATTCTGAGATGCATCTTTGTGGAACAGGCAGAATAGCAGGCAAAGTCAAATCCAGATGAGTCTAGACCTGTTACATATAGTCACTGGTGATCAGATTCTCCCTACCTGGGCGGTAAGGGGTTAACAAGGCCAGAATGTGAAGCCAGAAGTTGGGGCCTGCTGGGACCTCCATTGCTGAATAGGTACCTTGTCTGTGTAGTGACTCAGATCCTAGTGGAGTTTGTGAGTGGGCTCCAGCCACACATGACTTCCTGCCTGTGACGTTGGCTCTTCTATCCACCTGTTTTCTGGTGTGCAGCCTGAGTCACAGCTCGGAACTTCTCCCACCTCCTCCCAGTGGAAGGGCTGCCTCCAGCCCAGTCTTGGGGTGTGCACCCTAGGTAGTGACCCATCCCTTGTTCCCTTGTGCTGGGATTGTGTGGGAAGGAGCTGGGTAAGTGGCCAAGCGCTGGGAACAGTGTAGGGGATATCACAGCAGGAGCTTCCCTCAAACTCTCCCAGGATTCTGGAGGTCCAAAGGATACCACTCCCACTCCTTAGCCCTTCATCATAGACCCATAGACTCCACCTCCATCATCCACCTCTCTTTCCAACCTCTTTGTGCTCCAGTCAAGCAGAATTCTCCACCAATCCTCCAAACATCTTTCCTATTCCTATGCTTTTGTGGATACATTTCCTCTTGCTTTATTCTCCTGGAAATGGCCTTTGGTAATGCCTCCTCCTCTGGGAGACTTCTCCTCTCTCTTTGACACACAGTTCCATGCTTGGCCCTCTGTCCCAGGCCTTATCTCCTGTCTGGTAAACCTTGGGGCAGCACTCCCTTATCTGCCTCAGAAGGGCTCTCTAGTGACTCTCTGGGTAGCAGACAGTTGACTGTGGCAGGAGCTGCTACTGTTCACCAAAACAACTTTTCCTCTTCTTCCTGCCACGCAGCTGGATCGCACTCCCCAGTTTCCCTTGAAGTTGAACTGACCTTATGATGGATTGTTCTAACCACTGTAATGTGTGCACTTTCTGGGCTCAGACTTCCTACTTTAAAAAATCAATGTAATTGATGTATAATTTACATACAATGAAATGCTCGCTTTTAAAATGTGTCTCCCCACTACCAGACTGATGTATACCACCACTACCACAAGCACTTACAGAACATAGTCATGACCCCAAAAGATTTTCTCAAGCTTCTTTATAATACATCCCTCCCACCTTCAGGTAACTACTGATCTTCTTTGTGCTATTATAGATTAGTTTTGCATATTCCAAGATTTTCATAAATGAAATCATACATGAAAGCCATCTGGGTTGGCTACTTTTGCTTTGCATAATGTTTTCAAATTCATCTATGTTGTGTGTATTAGTGTTTTTTTCCCTTTTTATGCCGAATAGTCTTTCATTGTATGAATATGCCACGATTTCTTTATCCATTCATTTGGTGACATATAAGTGCATATTTAACTACAAGAAAGCACCCAACTGTTTTCCACAGTGGTTGTACCAGTCTACATTCAGCAATACATGAGAGTTCCCATTATACCTTACCCTTACCAACACTTGATAACATCAGTCTATTTAATTTTAGTCATTTTGGTGGATGTGTCATGGTATCTCACTGTGGTTTTAATTTACATTTCCTTGATGACTGATGATATTCGGCATCCTCTGATGTATTTCCTGGCGATTTACGTGTCCTCTTTTGTGAATGTCTTAAAATCTTTTGCTTGCTAAAACCTTTTTGTTTTCTGATCTTCTTATTGAGTTCTACAAGTTCTTTATATACTCCAGATGCAAGTCCTTTATCAGATATATAAGTTACAAAAATGTTTTATTGTTTTCTTTGTGGCTTGTCTTTTCGTTTTGTTATTGGTGACTTTTGAAAAGGAGTTATTTTTCATTTTGATGCAGTCCGATTAATTGGCTTGTCAATTTTTTCTTTGATGGTTTGTTCTTGCTGTGTCTTGTCTAAGATACCTCTGTCTACCCTAAGATTGCTGGACCAAAAATTTTTTTTTTTAAGTGTCTCTCCTGTCTTCCTCTTCCCTGATTGGAAGCAGATGATGATAAGGCTCTAGGGGATAGAGAAGCTGTGAGATGAAAGGAACTTGGAACCTAAGGCACTGCATGGAGGAAGACCACCTTCCTTGGACTGGAAACAAGGCAGAAATGGAGCATCTATTGTGTTTGAGCCATTAATATTTTGTGGGTCTGCTTATTTGCCTGCCCTTGGAACTTACTCTTTTTCCAGGTGTGCAGATACTATGCTTTGCCCAGTAATCCCCGTTGAAGGTGCTGCCAGTGATTGAAGGGCCACCACTATTCAGTGCTCCTCCCTGTTCCTAAGCTTCCTCATTTACTTTCTCTGAACAAGCCAGGCAAGGCACTCTAAGGAAGGTTGCACACATCTTTACTAAAGTGTTAAGTTGTAGAGTCTAAATGGCACGGGGCGGGGTGGGGAGGACTCAGTGTTGTGATTCCCTTGCTGCCTTGCCCACTCAAAGTGGAGCGACTCAGGCCTCCAGCCAACCCATTATTCCCTTCCTCCTCACTGTCTAGTCCCTCATTGTCACCCATTCTTCCTACAAGTCTCTGTGGTGTCCTACTGGTTTTCAACTCTGGGGATTGTCTTCTAATTCTGCTTTCTGTGTTATTACTATGTTTCTCAGTTGGGCTTGAGTTTACTCTACCAACTCTCTAGGGGGCAGTTTGTTATTATAATGCATACTGTTATCAGGTTCATCCCTAATCTCTTTTGCAATTTATTTTATTTTAAGCTGCTTTTATTAACTATAAGTTAAGTTGTTTTATTTGTTGAGTAGAAACAAAATAATATTTATAAATTTTATGTCTGTGTAAGATACAATGAACACTTGTAAACCACCACCCAATATAGGGAAAAAGAAGATTACCAATACCTTTGACATTCCTTCTTTGCCCTTATTACTTCCTATCCCCCTACTCCCTTAAGTGATAATCACTATCCAGAATTTTCTGTGTATCATTCTCTAGTTTTTCTTTACAATTTTCCTACACGCTGGCATCTCTAAATTGCAATATGGTTTATGCTTTCAAAGGCAATGTATGAGCATATTGAGGAATAATTTACATATAAAATCCACCCTTTGTGAAGGCATAGTTCAATGATTTTTAGTAAATTTATACAGTTGTACAACCATCACAGCAATCTAGTTTTAGAATACTCCCATCTCCCCAGAAAGATTTCTTGTGCTTATTCTCTATCATTTCTAAAATAAATTCTAACTTTCAGCCTTGGTTCGGCATACCAAAGGTGCAGTTGAGACATCAGCTTGGAGAAGGTACACTACAAGTGTGGAGTTCCATCTTCTGTGATGTCAATAGAAAGAACACATGGTTCTAGAAATACAGGAATGAAAGCAGGAATGATCTCACCATCATCCTCATCATTCCACTAGAAGACTAAAAAGCTCAGCCGTCTGGGCTCAGTATGGGTTACCTCTGAACAGCCATACACGCTCCAGACTAGATTGTGACTGAGCTGCAGTTCAACTTCTCCCCTTCCACAATCCTGCATCTTTCGTCTCTTTTATGCAAGCACAGCTCCTTAATGAATACTTAATGAATACTTGCCCAAAAAAAGTTCTAGTGGGTATGAAATGTACCTCACTCTGGCTTTCATTTGCATTTCCTGATGAATACTGCTATTGAGTATTTTTCGTATCTTAGTGGCCATTCATATATCCTTTTGTGAAATGTCTTTTCAAGTCTTTTGCCCATTTTAAAAGATGTGCTACTTGTATTTTTGCTTATTAGTAGGAGTTCTTTATATATTCTGGATATGCGTCTTTTGTTAGATATATCTATTGTTGTGATATTTTCTCAGTTTGAGACCTGTTTGTTAATTTTGTTAATAGTGTATTTTGGTGAGCAGACATTTTAATTTTGATTAATTTGATCTGTTAATTTTTCTTTCTTTTATGATTATTAGCCTTTGGGTCCTTAGAAGCCTTTGTCTATCCTAGTTCTCCAATATATCACTTTATGTTTTCTCTGGTTCCAGTGCAGTGTTCAGATTTATGATCTATTTTGAATTAATTTTTATGTATGGAATGAAGTAGGAGTTGAGATTCTTTGTCTATTAATATAGATATATGATTATTCTAGCACTATTTTATAAAAAGACCTTCCTCTATAGAATTGATTTGGTTAAAGATTAATTGACCATGCATGTGGGTCTATTATTTTGGATTCTGCATTCTGTTCTATTCACCTATTTGCTTATTCTTATACCAAAACCATATTGACTTGATTACTATTGTTTATAGAAAGATTTGAAATTAGTTTAAGTTCTCCAACTTTGTTTTTCTTTTTCAGTACTGTTTTGGCTACTCTAGGTATTTTCCATTTCCACATATATTTTAGAATCAATTTGTCAGTTTCTTCAGATACTCCTCTTGAAATTTTGGGTTGTGATTCATAGATCAATTTGGAAACAACTGACATCTTAATAATATCAAGTTGTTTAATTCACAAACAATTAATTTTTTTATTTTTAACATATTTTAAATTTCTCTCAGCAATGTTTTATAGATTTTAGTATAATGGTTTTTTACCTTGTTAGTAAGATTCATAACTATGTATTGGTTTTTATTAATTCTATTGCAAATGATAAATTTTTAAATTTTTAAATTTTTTTATTTTGAAGATGTAGGGTACAATTCAGGGTTAGGTATACAAATGTTCCTTTTGTAGGTACCTTTGTTGATGAAGTATGTCCCCCATCCCCTGGCAGATTTCCACTCCTGCCAATCCCATCCCCCGCTGGCCAATCTTTTTCTTATAGTATTATGATAATTGTTCAAGGTCCACTTATGAGTGAGAACATGTGATACTCAGTTCTTTGTTTCTGTGATACATCACTCAGTATTATAAACTCTAAGTCCATCCAGGTTGCTGTGAAGTTTATGATTTTTTCCTTCTATATGGCTGCATAATATTCCATTGCGTATATGTACCACATTTTAAAAATCCAGTACTTTTTTGATGGGCAGCACAGTTGATTCCATGTTCTTGCTATTGTGAACAATGCTGCGATAAACATACGTGTGCAGGTATCTTTTTCATAGAGTGATTTGAATTCTTCTGGGTATATTCCCAGAAGGGGGGTTGCAGGGTCGTATGGAAGGTCAATTTTTAGATCTTTTAGGAAATCGCCACAGTTTTCCACAGAGGCTGATTAGTTTACACTCCCACCAGCAGTGTAGAAGTGTTCCTTTTTTGCTGCATCCTCTCCAGCATCTGTTGTTTTTTGAGTTATTGATTATAGCCATCCTGACTATAGTTAGGTGGTATCTCAGTGTAGTTTTAATTTGCATTTCTTTGATAACTAGTGAGGCTAAGCATTTTTTTCATGTATCTGTTGGCTGCTTGTATGTCTTCTTTTGAGAAATGTCTATTCATCTCTTTTGCCCACTTTGTAATGGTGATGTTTTTTTTTTTTTCTTTTTGACACGTTTGAGTTCCCTGTAGATCCTAGATGTTAGGCTTTTTTCAGACATACAGTTGACAAATAGCAAATGATAATTTTAAAGGTTTTTATTTTATAATATTTGTTGCTAGTATGTGAAACAATAATTTATTTTTATATAATGACATTGTATCCTGCAAGATTGATAAATTCAATGATTCTAATATATTTTTGAAGATTCCATAAAGTATTCTATGTACATATCCACATAATAATGAAAAGTTTACTTCTCAATATTTATGACTTTAATTTATTTTTCTTGTCCTATCTCACCATCTAACAACTCCCCACTGGGCAGTTTGTTATTGTTATGCATCTTCTTATCAGGTCCACTCCTAACCTCCTTTATGGAGGAAATTTATGTAAAATTTATGTACAATGTTCAAGACATCATCTATTTACATTGTTAATGGTCTTATAGGAAAAGGATTCAGTGTTTCACGATTAGGTAGAATTTTTTAGCTCTAACTATTAATATTAATAGCCTTCATTATATGAAGAAATCCTATTTTTTTACTACAGCAGTTGTTGAATTTTGCTCAATGTTTTATCTGAATTATATTATTTTTCTCCTTTTATCAATCATTGTTGTGAATTACACCAAATTTTTTCTCCTTTATTCTACTAATTTTGTGAATTTCAGATTAAAAAAAAATTCTAACTTGATTTTTTCATTTTCCAAATGTTAAATCAGTCTTACATTCCTGTGATAGACACCACTTGGTCATGATATATTGTACTTCTATGTACCACTGTTTAACTTGCTGACAGTTTAATTCAGGTTTTAAAAAAAATCACTCTAATCTCTTTAATTATGAGTAATATTGGTTTGAAATCATTTTTTTATTTTTTCAGCTTTTGGTGTCATGGCCATTCTGTCTTCATAAAATGATTTGAAAAATATTTGCTTCTTTTTGATTTTCTGAAAGAGTTTGTTCAATATTGGTATTATTTCGTCCTTAAATGTTTGATAAAACTCATCAGTAAGGACACTTGGATTGGGGTTTTCTTTGTAGGAAATATTTTGATTACAAATTAAGAATTGCTTAATAGATATAGGGTTATTTAGATTTATGATTTCATGTTATTGAGTTTTGGTGAGTTATCTCTTTCAAGGAGTTTGTCCATTTCATCTAAGTTGTCAATTTATTGGCCTAAAGTTGTTCATAATACTTTCTATTTCTATTTTTATTTATTTATTTTTTGAGTAGAAGTCTTACTCTGCCGCCCAGGCTGGAAGGCAGTGGCATGCTTCCGGCCGCCGCAGCCTTGACCTGCTGGGCTCAGGCAATCCTTCTGCCTCAGCCTTCCAAGTAGCTGGAACCACAGGCGTGTGCCACCATGTCCAGCTAATTTTTTGGTTTATTGTAGAGATGGGGGTCTCACCAAGTTGCCAGGCTGGTCTCGAACCCGTGGGCTCAGGTAATCCCCTCACCTAGGCCTCCCAAAGTGCTGGGATTATAGGCATGAGCCATTGCACCCTATTTTAAAAATATATACAAAATCTGTAGTGATATCCCCTCTTTAATTTCTTATACTGGAGATAAGCATTTTCTATCCTTTTTCTTTTTTGACTTATAAACAACAGAAATTTATTTCTCAGCATCTGAGAGACTGGAAAGTTCAAAATCAAGGTATTTTTCCAGATTCACTGTCTGGTGAGCACCCATTTCCTGGTTCATGGATTATTTCTTTTTTTAAAATTAGTCTTTTTGGGGGACTGCTGATTTTATTAATCTTTTAAGAAACAGCTTTGACTCTGCTGATTTTCACTATTGTTTGTCCAGTTTTTATATTATTAATTTTCTTATTGTTTTCCATTTTCTGCTTATATTGAGTTTCTTTTGCTCTTCTTTTTTGCATCTGTAGGTGGACACAGATGATTGATTTTGTGACATTTTTTCTTTATTAATCTTGACATTTAAAGCTCTAATTTCCCTTCTAACCTCTGCGTTAGCTGTATCCTACAAATTTTAATATGTGTTGCTTTCATTACCATTTAGTTTGAAATATTTTCCAATTTCTCTTGTGATTTCTTCATTGATCTATGAGTTATTTAAAAGTGTTTTGTTTAATTTCCTAATATTTGGTGATTTTCTAGATGGTTTGCTGTCATTCCTTTTTAATTGAATTCCATTATAATCAAATAATATGACTTGTGTGATTTCAATTTCAAAAAATTTTTTGAGACATGTTTTATGGCCAAGCATACGGCCTATCTTGGTGACTATTCCTTGTGTACCTGAAAGAAAAAATGTGAATTCTGCTGTTAGATGGATAGTAGGGACCAAATCTTCCGTATTCTTATAGGTATGATGAGCTCGAGAACAGTTTGGGAGAATATACTCTGTTTTTGAGGATTGGCTGGTAAGGATTTATTTGCTGGGAATTTTGTTTTGGTGTAGTATTTAATTAAGGCCCATGTGGGTCGTAATCAGAGTCTTTCTATTTTTTTTTTTGAGTTGGAGTCTCACTCTGTCGCCCAGACTGGAGTGCAGTGGCTGCTCCTGGCCACCGCAGCCTCGACCTGCTGGGCTCTGGCGAGCCTTTTGCCAGCCTTCCAAGTAGCCGGAATTACAGGCGCGCACTACCATGCCTGGCTAATTTTTTGATTTATTGTAGAATGAGGTCTCGCAAGTTGCCTAGGCAGGTCTCGAACCCACGGGCTCAGGCAATCCACCCACCTTGGCCTCCCAAAGCGCGGGATTACAGGCTGAGCCACCAAGCCCGGCCCCCAGAGTCTTTCTAAACCAGCAAGTGAACAGAGAGAACCAGAGAGCCACAGCTAAGATTGTTTGATGTGTTTAATTCAGTTAGTTGCTGTGGGCCTATTTTGTGGCTATCTTATTTCTGGGGAGGTAAAGGAGAGAATATATGCTTTCACTAGCAGACAGGCTACTACCTTGTAATTAAACATGCCTTGAGCCACCTTTCTTTAAAATCAAATATGCTCCGGTGTCTTAGAAAGGAGACTTGATTGCCTTGGCACTGAGCATGTCCAGTATGAAGCTCATCTGAGGACTAAGCAGGCCCAGTGGGTATCTTACCTGGGGATTAAGTGCACATGATTTTTTTGAATACCTTAGCTCTAATACTCTATGTCCCTGCTCTGTGTGCTGACTGGCGTCCAGAAGTTGTTAAATCACAAAATGACAGAGTTTAGAGTTATTAAAACTAAACCATTTATTGTAGAGATGAGGAACTTGAAGCCCAGAGAAAGTTAAAGAGTAGGTCAAGGTCACACAGTAGATCATTGTTAGCGCAGGGATAGGTTGTCCTCCTGTCTGTTTTCCATGGCTTGGCTTAGCGCACGCTTTCACTCTTTGGCTGGAAACTCAGACGATCTTCAATGGCTGATTTTCCATGGGTGGCCAAATAGAGGTTCAAGATGAAAATATTTTTCTCAGGTTTCTCCTTTCAGGACCCCAGTTAGGAGAGTAGGTGGAAGGTGAGGTTCGTGTCCATGGTTGGTTTTATTTCTTGGTGGCACTGGTCCTCCATGCATTTCCTCTGAGGACTGATTTAATCAGGGTTGAGGTTAGGGCTTCTGAAAAGAAGTGGAGGGAACACTGTCCAGGGATTTGCAGTTTAATTGCCCTTAGCAGTTGGGCAGGCAAGGAGGAGAGGCAAATCTTTCATGGGGAATGGGTAATTGTGTACAGAATCATATTGTGCTTGTTGCAAAATGTTTGCAAACTGTCATGCGTTGGCGGGCGGGCGGGCGTACATGAATGTTTTAGTTACAGCAATTTATTCAGCCTATCTCTCAATCTGTCAGAAAGTGGTGTTGCCATAAGAGCCTGACGGTTTGTTTTTTCTACTTACGCAAAACGTAAATTATCTGGCCCATTAATATCTGGGTGCTCTAATCTGTTATTAGAGGGGAAAAGTAAAAATCCTGTACCAAGATGAATGTTTGCTTTTAAGGTGAGTAATAATGCGCAGCCCCCAGTACATTCATCACACTGCCAGAGGCCTCAGCAGATAAAAGAAAAAGAAAGCAGGCTGTAAATATTATGGACTGCAACTCAGGGGTCACCCAAATGACCCCTTCTGTCTTCTCCCCTCTTCTAGAGCTTTCAATGACTCTCTAATACCTTCATCATAAAGGCCAAACTTGCAGCTTTCAGTGAACAGGCCGCATCTTGCCTGCCTACTGCAGCATCTACAATGTGCCTAGTCCTGCATTGTGGGGGAGGCAGGAGAGAAGGTGCTTTCTGCTCTTGGAGAATTTTCTATTCCCTGTGGGAGACAAGGACAACTCATGGAGGAGAATCAGTGCCCAGTTCGAGAGTGAGAATCAGGTATTAGATTAGGGGGGAGATTGCAAGGACTGTCAGGGAATGCTTCCTGGAGGAGGTGGGCTGCATGTAGACCTTGAGAAATGAGAAGTCTGTGGATGGCCCTCATTAGAGTAGTACTGACTACCTATGCCATTTTTGGTCTCAAACTGCTAAACACTCAGTGCAGTGTGGGCAGGTGCGTTGTCATGGTGGAAGAACCAGTCACCTGTTTGCCACAACTCAGGACTTTTCTTCTGCAAATCATGATGCAACCTTCTCAAAATTTCCAGATAAAAAACTTTGGTTGGTCATTTGATCCAGAAGAACAAAATCTGAGTGTACTACGGGGTGGGGGGGGGCTACCCTCCAAAAGATAATTCTGGTTTTTTTTTTTTTGGTCTTCTCTTGTACCTCTACTCAGGAGTAGGAATCATTCTCTCGAGTACTCAAAGGCCTTCCATCCCTTCCAGCTGCCTGTGAACCTAGTCCATTCCTCTGAGCTCGTTGGATATCAGAATCTCTTCTAATCTTAGAGCAAGTGGACCAAGGCAGATGCAGGCTGGAATCATGTGGATGGCAGCAGATAGAAGGAGGAAGGTAGGCAGGGAGCCATGGTCAGTTCTGTGGGCAATCTACCATCCGACTGCTATCCAACAAGTGTTCACTGAGCACTCATTTGGTGGGGTACTCTAGGCTGGGCATTTAGGGCACTGGGGTGAGTGAGACAGACATGGGCTCTGCCCTCATGGAGCTTGCAGTGGTGGAGAGATAGGCTTTCATGGCCACCCTGCTGGGGAAATTGTCTGAGCTGGGTCTGAGCTGAGCAGAAATAGTGCTGGGAATAAACGTGCAGGTGGCACATAACCACACTTTACCCTCAACCAGGGCCCTGGCACCTGCTTGATGACTTCCTTGAGAAGTTGCAGCAGGTCTTGTCTCAGCCTAGATCTGGAGATTTGATTTCTCATCTTTCCTGTTTTAATTAAGCTGCATTGTTTCCAGGGGTTAAGAGTTGTTGCTGCTTGAGTCTGGCACGCTCCTCCAATAAAAGATGTTGCTTCTGCTGGTCTTAAAGCTACCCCAGAGTGTGAGTCACTCTAAGGAGACTTATATCAACCAAAGGGAAGAGGTCTTGAAGCCACTGCCTACAAATTGGTATTAAGGGACTTCTGGCTTGAGAAGCAGACACTGTTTATTATGAATACACCTGCAGATTGCATATTTAATAATTTCCCAGAGAGTTCATTTTACACTCCGCTAAGAGCTAAATGAACTGGTGCAAATGCTCGGACTTCCTTCTGCCTCCGGTGAGATGAAGTCCATGGGGTGGGAGAAGGCACGTGTGTCTGACAATGCACTCTGCTCGGAAGGGGTGATGGCGAAGCAGGGTGTCCAGGGTGGAAAAACAACTTCTCATGCAGGGCCCCTGATGCAACCTTTGCTTCTAGGATGAAGGCATATCATTTCTCAGCAGGGATCACTTTTGGGGACCTCTGGGTAGGCAGGAGGTGAACAAGGGTATATGGTAAGGCTTTCTGGGGGAGGAGTCACAACCTAGTAGGAAGATCAAAAAACGCCTCCATAAAGAGAGGGAGATTCCATCGGAGTGACCAGAATGAGCATATTTGGGGTTTGGAACTGTCCAGTGACTAGAGCCTGGAGCATATGGGAGCAAAGGGAATACTGGAGACCTGGCTGGAGGTGTAGGTAGGGCCCCATCATAGACACCTTGATTGTAGTCTATGGGATTCGTAACTTTCACCCAAGATTTTATTTTTATTTTTTAAATTATAAAAGTAATATATGTTTATCATAGAAAAATTTCATTTTCTATCTTTATTTTTTGCAGAAATGAAAGTCTGGCTATACTGCCCAGGTTGGCCTCGAACTCCTGGCCTCAAGTAATCTGCCTGCATTGGTCTCCCAAAGTGCTGGGATTGCAAGTGTGAATCACCATGCCCAGCCAATAGAAAAAAATTAAAATTTCAGAAATATCTAATAAAATAGAAAATTAGTAACCTATTATTCTACCATCTGGAATCACCTTTTTTAGCATTTCTATGTTTACTTTGTCTTCTTATCCTACTAATTGTTTACATTAAGTTCAAATTACATATACAATCTTTATATTTTATTTTAAAGATGTGAGGTACAATTCAGAATTAGGTATACAAGTGGACATCGTACAGGTAAAGTTTGGGCCTTCCTTTGGTCCCCACTTTGCCTGGCTTGAGATCAGGTACCCTTACAAATACAATTTTGCATGCCAATTTTATAATTACCAAAATGTTCTATGTCTTCTTCCATATTGTTGATAGTTTAGATGACTTTAACTCCAACCATGTGCCTCAGGAGTTGCCCTCCATTCCTCATATTCCTCTCTTGCTGTGTAATCCTCTTAGACAGTGGTGCTCATCCTTGGCTATCTATTAGAATCACCTGGGAGTCCTCACAAGTTCCTGGTGCCCAGGATGTACCCCAGACCTATTATATCAGAAACTCTGGGGGTGGAACCCAGTCATCAATGCTTTTTAAAGATTCTTCAGGAGATTCTAACATATAGCTGGGGCTGAGAACCACTAGGGCTGAAACACTTCCTTCCATGCTGGTCATGTTGGTCAATAAAGTTTCTCACTTGTTGTGTGATCACGGTTATCAGACTTATCATGACTGGATGGACTTAGTATAGCCAGGAACAACAGTTATCTGGGGAAACCTACTGCCAGAAAAAGAGGGAGGCACACAAAATAATGATTATCATGGCCACCACTATCACCATCCTTTAGTAAGCTCCAGTGTTGTGTATGTCTCTTGTTTTTATTCAAAAAAGACTTATCTTCACTGGGAACTGCTCTTCCTCCACTCCAGACACTTCAGGTGGGATTATCAATTTCAGTGCTTCCTATATAACCTGGCCATAGGGTTGTCTTGATTCTGCCCACAAGGATTGGTCTAAAGAATAGACATGTGACAAGCAGGACCAATCAGATTTCTCCTGTATAGAGTTGCCAGATAAAACACCAGACAACGAATTACCTTTGAATTCCAGATAAACCATGATATTAAATGAAAATGCTTGCAGTCACCTTTGCTGGATATACCCATTTACAATTGAAGAGAATAAAAGTGATCTGCAAGAGAAGCTGAGTTGTAACTGGGGTGAACAGGGAACAGGTCCTGAGAACACTGTTTGAGTCTCTGACTCGACCAACTTAAGCCAGCTCTAGGTCTGGACATCCCAATGCTGTGAGCCAATAGATTTCCTTTCTTGACTAAATTCTTCAGAGTTGTGTTTGTATTACTTGCAAATGAATCCTCAAAGTGGCAGAAATTGGTACCCAGAACTGGCATTGCTGAACTGAGAAGGAATGGGTCACAGGGAAGCTGTGCAGCTGGGATGCTGATGACCCTTGTAATGCCATAGAAATGCAGTTGGTTGTTACTGTGTGCTTACTGAGGATGGCACTTCAGGGGATTGGTAGATACTTTGGGGATTTTAGAGTATGTAGGCTACTTCTTGTGGCCTTTTGGGAGGCCATAAACATAATCCACAATAAACATGGTCTAAGTAGCCCAGTTGGCAGGCAGAGAGGGAGAAGCGGGCAATATTGACAGTAGACACCCTCCCCTTTCCCTTTCCTTAACTAGAGTCTTGATGGGATGCGTGATGTGCCTTGCAGAATTGCAAAAGTAGAGCTTCTTGCCTCTAGCTAAAATAGGAAGGCAGGAAAAACTTAGCAGAGAAGTAATTTTGGATGGGGAGGAGCCAAAGGAGTGTGAGAAGCTGATCCACTAGGCTCTTCCTAAGCAACTCTTCGAGTTCCCCCATCTTTTGGAGGAAATGATACCTCCATTATAAAGTGCATCCTTGGATGCAGCCTGGAGGCGGGAACAGATGGGATCTGCCTCAGAACAATTTTTCTGACCACTGTCCTCCAAGCTTATAAGTTATTGTCTAATATCCTAGTTCTAGTCTATTTTTGGAATGCTAATGTATTAGACATTACTGTTTTGTACAGTCACTGCTTAGACTTTGCCTATTATTTTACAATAGCTTTCCCATTATCCTACCTTACATTTTAGATCTTTTATTTAAGATCATTTCTCTTCTGTGTGAAAAACAAGCATAAGTACTTCCTGTAATGGGGGTCTTATAGTAGTAAATTATCTGTTTTTGTTGTCTCAAAATGTTTTTTCAATCTTAATTATTGAAAGAAAAGTTTATGCATGTAGAATTTTAGGTTGATAGTATTTTCTCAACACATTGAAGATAATCTTCCAATATTTTGTGTCTTCCATTGTTGTATTTGAGAAGTTGGTAGTTATCATAATTGTAGTCCTCTTTTTCTTTGATATTCTGCAATTTCACTGTGATGTACCTAGGGTGAGAACTTTAAAAAATGTATTCTACTTGGAATTCATGGATTTTCCTTAAAGTGGGGATTGATGTCTTTCAATGGTTATGAAAAATTCTCACCTCTTATCTCTTCTTATATGACCTTTCATTCTTTTTTGTTATTTTCTTTTGGAACTCTGATGATATTTACATTAGACCTTCTTGATTTTATTTTTGTTTAGCCCCTCTTTTGTCTTTTCATCTTTTTGTCCTATAGGTTGCATCTAGATAGTTCCTTCAGATCTTTTAGTTTATCACTTCTCTTTTCACAGGTGTTTAATCTACTGGTTAATGTGTATTGAATTTGAAATTTCTATTATTATAGTTTTTTCTATAAGTTCTATTTGGTTTATTTCAAAATTTATTTTCTTCTGTGTGTATGTATGTGTCTATATCTGAAAATTTCAACACTTGTAGTTCTTGTAAATTTTCCCTTATGATAATTTATTTCTTTGTGTGTTTTGTAATTTGGGCAGTAAGTTGTTTATTGTCCCGCGGGCTTCATTTTTACAGATTTCTGGGAACTTCTTTGGGATTGAGCTTTTTTTTTAATCAATGTTTTTTATTATGGTTTTGGGATTGAGTTTCTTTAGAGAGGATTTCTATTTGCTTCTGCAGTGCTTGAGGCCATTGCCTGAGGTTTTTTGGACCTCACAACTAGTGTAATTTTGAATCTAGGTTGAGATAAATGTTTCCTTGCTGTTTCTTTGTGGGGATCCAGGTTTATTTCCTATTCACTTTTAGAGTGTGTGGCCCCTTTGAGCCCCAGCCTCACACAGGGATTTTACATGAGCTCTCCAGCCTTGGGCTATGACTGAGTTTGAGCCTATGTCCCCACTGCCTCAGGTGGTCCTCAGAGAAGCTTGAAGTCTCTAGGGACTAGTGGAAACCTTCAGGTAGCAAGCAAATGTTGACACTCATTTTCTTTCCAGACTTCTTATTGCACTTTGTTTTAGGGCTTTGCAGATTTCTTACTTTTGTGCCAGCTATTAATGCATTTAAATAGATTTTTAAAATATTTTATCCAGTCATTTAGTAGTTTCACTTGGGAAGGTCCTTTAGGACAATCAAATCTACCCTGCTGTTGGAAACAAGTCACTATGTTATTCTTAATAATTCAAATTAATTTCTTATTAAGACTATCATGGACTTTATCTCAGTCAGTGTAGGGTTCCTTTTTTCTTTTGCCCCTTGGGTAAGTGGGAGGGGTTTTGTAGTGCCAAGGCATGGATGTGGAAGCAGGGTGTACCTGATCCCAATATCATTTCCCCATGGGGGCACAGTTAGAGATGGTCCACTTGAGTGACCACTGAGCCATCCCTCAGGCCATCAGACACTGTCAGGTCTGTTGACTCTCACCAGTAGTCTTGTGCCCCTTTTGGGGGCTGCATCAACACATCACTAGGGCCAGGACCATTGGTTCCTTCTCTGAATTACAGAGTACTCATTCCTGTTGGGCAGGGTGTGCAGCACAAATGAATTGGGGATCCTCCTCCAGTGACACTGATATAGGACTTGACCCTGATGCCTGGTTTCCGGGGATGGGGGGTGGGGCAATCTTGACTCTTGGGCTGCAGCTGAGCTGAGACAGGTTTGAACTTCAAGGGCTTGCTCCAAAGGTACAAAACCCTGGTAAGTGAGTAGAGATAGGGCGGTGGAGAGCCCATTCATGGATTGGGACAAGCTGTACAGGAGAATCAGGCATTGCTGGCTGAGAAAAGTAAGCACAGAATTTACAGCAACATAATTTCCATAGCCCAGAGGATTTCCTTCTACCAGTCTCTGGGTCTCCTGGGAAATGAACCCAGGATTCAGACTTAGGGTGGCCTCATTTTCTCTTTAGTCTTCTCTCGCCTTCTTTCTCCTTCCTTCTGACCCTTTCTTGCCATCTTCCTTTCTGTCAGAGCATCCATTAAATTTTTACTTATTTAAAACATAATGCTTCTTTTTCTTTTATTTATAAAAGTAATATATGCTCATGATAGAAAATGTGGAAAAGTGCAAGGAAATCATTAATGTTTACCCACAATCTCATCTACTATTATTTATAATAATTATTTATATTTTGCTGTATATATTTATAGATTTTCCATATATTAATCAGGAAATACATGATTCAATATGTATATTATAGCATTTGAATGATATTCTGTGATATTATTTTTACAGATTGCTTTTTCCCCCTTAATGATATATTATGAAAAAGTATTCTTTGAAAAAATTTTTCTTAATGGCTCATAGATTCCATTGTATAGATGGAATAGCAAGTATTCAATCAAGTACTATAATTTGAATGTTTTCTGATTTTTCAATTTTATAAATAACTCTTTGATGAACACACTTGTGTATAAATTTTTGTGTGTACCTGATTTTTTCCTATATGTATATTGCTGTAAGTGAAATTGCTAGTTAATTTTTTGAGACTTTTGATAATTATATAGAAGTGTTCTACAGTAATCTGATATATATGCATATGAATATATGTATGTCCTATAAAATGCTAAAGACTATTGTGTTCTGCAAAATCATGCGCTACAAATAACATGACTTATGGGAAAAATACATTTGAGGCAGATCACTCAAAATTTATGTTATGTTGTAATCACAACACTAACAAAAAATAACAAGCCTAATAAAAATGCTATTTAAAAATTAATTAGATTTCTAATAAATTGAGTAACAACTGCATTACATATTGGACTTTTACTTTTAAAGGTTGTTTGCTGGCAAAGGATGTGAGGAAGAATTGGAGATGAGATGCTGAATTATGGAGAAAAGGACAAAATGCATGAAGATGGTGAATTACCATGTAATAAGCACTTTCAAGGCAGAACAGTGGCCAAACCCAGCCAGGAAGAAGAGTGTGGGCGAAGAGGCAACATCAACCTCACCCCCTCGGGATTTCCCATTCTCAATCTTGGGAGTGGACTCTGAATTCAGCTGCTGGTACTTGGTGGCTCAGAACACAACCTTCTGGGAAGCATTGCGTAGGAACCAATGTGCCCTCTGGGTTCCACTGACATTTTTACCTTTCTGCAAATCATGTATGACCTCATTCTCATTACAGAAGCATATGCTGTAGCAAAACAGACCATACTGCAAAATTGCTGTCCAGAGAGGTGGTTTTCATACTTCCACTATTAGCATATACAAATCTTTAACTGGACTTTATCAAACACAAAGTATTTGAATCCTTTAAAATTTTGCCTACTTGATAGATTAAACATGAAATCTCTTTTCAAAATGTGCATTTGTTTTTTGTTTTTCCTTTTACCAGAGGAGTTGACAGTTTCTTATATATTCTTTAGCCAATTATATATTGTCTGTAAATTGTTGGGGCCTGTCTATTGCCCATATTTCTATGAGCATGCTAGTGTATTTCTTATTGATCTTTTGTTATATATGAAGGTTATTAATCGTTTCTCTGTCGCAATTATGTTAAATATTTTTCTTAGCTTGTCATTTGCCTTTCAGTTTTGTTTATGGTTCTTTTGAGGTACAGAAGTTTGAAAATGTCATGAAGTCTATAGCTTTTCTCCTTTACATTTTATTTATTGCTCTATGCTTAGAAAATTCTTCTGTAGTCAGCAAATACATACATTCTCTTCTAGATGTTTTAGGATTCTTTTTGCATTTTATTTTTTAAATGAGTTGAGAATTTATTTTTGTATATGATGTGATATAATGATCTAATAATTTATTTTTCTTCATATTGCCATTTCCCCCAATATTAAAAAAAATTGTATCTATTCTTATAAGCTTCTGATATTTCCAGTAATATATATTTATTCTTATTACAAACTAGACCCTTTTGATGGCAATTCCAGTATTCATCTAGTATCATTTATCTTTGCCAGTATTCTTCCTTGTTTATCTAATTAACTTATTTATGCCAGTATTTTCTCTATTTTAGTTATTATAGATTTATACTCAAATATCTCAGAGTAAAATCTTCTTTACTCTTTTTTCTAACCCAAAGTTTTCTTAGCTAAGAATCGCATCATGTCTTCTTTTTCCAGATCAAACTTAAGTTCATCCACAGGAATTTTTTATTAAGGTTGTAATCAAATTTGTTTTGTGACCAGCTAAATAAATATTTTAGGTTTTCTGGGCCACATATAGTCTCTATCTCTTTCCCTTCCTTTTCCTCCTCCTCCTCCTTCTTTTTTTGCTGTCTGCAAATGTGAAACATAAAAAACCATTCTTAGTTCACAGGCTGTACAAATACAGGCTTCAGGCTAGGTTTTGGCCCACAAAACCATAGTTTGCTGACCCCAGCATAAACTAATTCTATTAGTTTCTTAGGGTTGCTATAATATGAGCAACCTACTGGATGGCTTAAAGCAATACATATTTATTGTCCCACACTTTTGGAATCTAGAAGTCCAAAATTAAGGTGTCAGCAGAGCCATGTTTCCTCTAAAATCTGTATAAGAGCCAGGCGCAGTGGCTCACACCTGTAATCCCAGCACTTTGGGAGGGTTCAAGACTAGCCTGGGCAACTTGACGAGACCTCGTTTCTACAATAAACCAAAAACTAGCCAGACACAGTGGTGCATGCCTGTGGTTCCACCTACTTGAAAGGCTGAGGCAGAAGGATCACCTGAGCCTAGCAGGTTGAGGCTGCTGTGGCCATGAACATGCCACTGTACTCCAGCCTAGGTGAAAGAATAAAGCTCCAACTCAAAAACAAAAAGACCAAAAAACCTGGGAATTCTTCCTTGCCTCTGCTGGTTGGTGGTCATACTCCTTGATGTGCAGCTGTGTCACTCCAGCCTGTCTCCATCATCATATGACCTACTCCATGTGTGTCTGTCTCTTCAAATGGCCATCTTATAAGGACACCAGTCATACTGGATTAAGGGGACCACCTTATTCCAGTATGACTTCATCTTAACTAATTATATCTGCAATATCCTTATTTCTAAATAAGATCACATTCTGAGGTATTGGGAGTTAGGACTTCACCATATCCTTTTTTGGCAGGACACAATTTAACCCATAATATCAATAAGTTAATCTGTGAAGAATAGAATAGAAAGTTTTACAGTATTAATGTTTCCATCCAACACTATTATATATGTGTTCTACATTAATGAATTTGATAACATTAAACCTTTCATAGAAACCTGGAATAATACCTATTTATTCATTAATATTCTTTTAAAGTTGTCTTGCCACTATTCCTAAGTGAATTTGGTCTTTAGTTTTTTTTTTCTTTTGATGCTGTAAAAGTATTATCAAGACTATGCTTCCTCCATAGAATGAATAGCTTAGCTTTCTGCAAACAGGAGTAGTTTATACAGCATGGGAATTAATACTTCCTGGAAAGTCTGAAAGAAGTCACCAGTAAAACCATCAGACCCTGTGGCCTTATTTTTTGGAGATCATTTTCTGATAGCTCTGTACTTCCTCCAGGGTTATTGCTCTTTCTCTCTCTAACTAGACAGAGTCAGATTTGAGTCATCAGAACATCAGACTCAGCTCTTGAAATACCCTTCTGCACCTGAATGCCTGAAAGGTGGATAGGTATTGCTAATTTTGGACTCAAGATCAAGCTGATGGGCTCTGGCTATGACGGTTCTTTCAGCAGAATAATTCACTGATGCGAGGTTCAGGAGCTTGTCTGGAAGAACATTGGACTAGCTGTTGCTGACCTGTGCAGTGATCAGACAGAGTAGGCATGAAAAAGCGAATATGTCTATTCTGCCAATGGATGGTGCCACTAGCAACCACTGAGGCAGCTGGGGTCGGGAGCGGGGCTGCTAATGTCATTCCCCCTCTTAGCTTTCACAAGAATCCGCTGATTCAGGCAGCTGTCTTTCCAGCCAGCCTAGCACACTCAATACTCACCTGTCTCGACACTGCTTCTCACTGTTTCCACATCCCCCACAAGGCAGGAAGCACACCTGCTCCCTTTGGGCACCTACAGGCAGTACTGTGGGAACAACTCATTAGAGGATTGGATTTCTGGCTATTCTTTGGAGCTGCTGGATCCAATATGTTTCCCCATATGCTTGAACCTTTTTGCAATTCTTCCATCTGTTTCTGGGAAATGTGAAGGAATTTAATGATCTTTTCTGGGGTTATTAAACCGACAGCTGTTGTCATTAATAGAGGACATTCTTTACTGCAGCGAATAAATGCTAGTCATAACTCCAGCCTGTCGTATACATTCTCATTAATGACTAGAGCGTTTGTCTCAAGACTAGGGTGATGAACATGGGGGTTCTGATGCCAGCTTTTAAGATGATTCATCTTCAAAGTGTGAATACCCTCACTTCTTTTTTGTACTCTGGGCAGCTTTTGAGGCAAAACATGTAATTGGCAAAAAACAAAATTCAATTCGCTAGCCGTTGGTTTTCTTTGAAAATAAAAGAGCTTGAGTGTTAAGAAGGAAAGATTACATTCAACTCTGTTTCAAATTATGGTTCATTTTCCAGTTGCATGTTAGAGGCAGAGAGAAACCAACTTTTATAGTTTGAATTGGAGGTTCTCCACAGTTGTAGATTGGAAGCCTGGATACAGAGTTGTAGTCACGCAGAACAATAGGGAGGAAAGGCTAGACAGCAGAGGCCCTGACCAGGCCTCTACCTGCCTCATGGGCTGAGTGGCTTTTATGAACTGGTGCCATTAAGGGTTGATCTTTGAGGTTCAGATAGTTTGGTAAGGCCCCAAAGCAGAAGGGTGGGATAATTCCTTATCTTACCAGAAAGTGATTCCAAGAGGCATGGGTTGGAAAGGTGACGAGAAATCTGGAGACAGAAAGCTCAGTTGTCCTGGAGGTCACCTACAATCTGCCTTGGGTGACAGGTTCTCCAGGCTTGGTTGTAATGTAATTGGTTCTGGCAGAGCTTGGTTCTGGCAGAGCTGGGGCAGGCAAAACTGTTCAAGCCCTATTCTTATAAGAGGCTGCCTTCAAATGACCAGTGATCAGAGAAGGAACCAGGAGGTTTGTAGAAACCTCTAAAAATTTGGTGACACTTGGCAATGAATTGTGCCCCAGGTACTTTTCCTTGATCACTTGCCATTCAAACCCATCAAGAGCCATGTGTGGTAGAGATAGGGCTTAGTTAGTGATTTGCTCTGGATCCTGGAATAGGCCAATGGGAAGGAACAGGGGTGTTTGACAGGAGACCTAACAGTTTGGAAAGCTAGGATCTGTGCCTGCTTTAGGGCCTCTTGCTTGAAGTCTTCTTGCTTAGGGAACGGAGAGCCAAAATGCACAGCAGCAAGGTGAGGGTACCCAGCAGTTGGGGATATGGAAGCAGAACAGCTAGGGGAGGCAGGGGACAACTGACACTGAAGGGTCATGGCTATTCTCTTTATCTAGTGATAAGTGTTTTCTCTGACATTTTATCTATCCACTCATTTAAAAATACTTACTGAGAACCTGTATGTACCAGATATTGTGCTATATGGTAGAATGTACAAGGGCCAAGGCCCTGTCCCTGAGGAGCTTACAGTCTAGTGAGGAAAGAGACATGGCACCATTGTGTGATGATTGCTGAGGAGGGGCACAAGCAGGGTGCTGTGGGGACACAGGAGAGGGCCACTACTTCCAGTCTTTGGAATTAATTTGGGGTGTAGGTCAAGGAAGGCTTTCTGGAAGAAGTGACATCTCAGCTGAGTGCTAAAGAACCAATAGGCTTCAGCCAATCCAGAGAGGGTAGAAAAAGTTCCAAGCAGAAAAGGCAGCAGTATGAAGGTCCCAAGCAAGAGACCAGTGCTGGAATGTAGCTGGTGAGTTGGGAGATGCAAGAAATGAGGCTGAAAGGGAGATATGGGAAGCAAATTCTTGGGTACACTTTATGGCTAATCAAACATTCCCCAACATTCCCAGGCTTGCAGGTTGCAGCCACGTTTTCAATGGTCTCACCAGTGCACTTGCAGTGATTTTCCTATTGACTTTCCATGCCACCCTATGCACCAATTAGGAGAGAAAATTTGGTGAAGTGAAAGATACATGGCTGCATGGTGTTTGCCCATGAACTGGCTGCTCTGCGAAGAGCTTTAAACTCCACAGGGTCTCCATATCTTCTTATGGTGGGGGAAAAAGAAAGGAAAAACAACTTCCTTGGCATGGCTATGTTTGTTAGCATTAGGCATAGAGAGGAAAGTCAGTTCTCCCTGGGGTAATTTGGGGGTGGGTTCTTGGTGTCTGTCCTGTGATATTCCACAGCTCATGTTTTCTCAGATTGTTGGAACTGTGATGATGTCCTCGAATTGCTTCTTCTCAGGTTTCCAAGGGATGTAGTTTTATTCCATTCATTTGTGGCTGGGCGGAAGCTAGTCCTGAACCCTTCTGATTGAGGGTTTCAGAGAGCAACACTGGTTTCAACACACTACATATCTCTGGATTGTACACAGATTTCTCATGAGGGATTCAACTGAGGTTGGGAGGAGTTGAGAGCTCATGATCCTATCCTGGAAAATCTAATATCAGATAACACATCTCTCAAACCCAAGCAATGCTTGGATTCCCCTTTAAAAGAAAAACATTTTCAAATGGCTCCCCCTTCTTTGTTGACTCAAGTAATTTCTATTATAATGCTATTTAAATATGTACCAACATGAAAGCTAGAGTAAAATCCTTCTGCTGATGGCACTCTTATGACTATAAAAGCAAAACAAATGGACAAATTATAGAACGGCAAATGACAAAATCAATAAAATTCAAATTAACAGCATTAATTTAATGGGATGTCGTTTTACCAAACCTAAATCATGGCTTTCCCTGGGAGCACAGGGCTGACCATGGAGTGTGGGTTCGCATGAGCATCGTGGTCATTTGAGGAGCTGTGCACCATTCTCCTCTGCTCCAACCACTGTGTGAAGTATGTCCATCTACAGAGCACACACATCTTTGTCCTTTTTTTCTTAGCCTGTCATAAGTAAAGAAAGTATCCAAACGGAATGTGGTACCTGAAATCCTGAAACTTTAGTTTTAAACCCCAGCCTCAAGCAGGTGTGCACACACACACACACACACACACACACACACACACACACCACAAGTTCTCAGGAGGGCATAAAGGCTGCTATGAGAGAGTCAGATCCTGGCCTTACAGAGCTAACAAAGCAAACTGAACTCACACATGGAATGATCATGCCAACAGAACGGTCAAATCCTGTGAATTCAGTCCAGATGCACATACCTCCATAGTTTGAGAAAGGAGAAGTCAGAGAGACAAGGATGGTCAAGGAGCCAACAGAGGTCACTGGTTTCAGAAGACATAGAATATGGGAGAAGGGGCGGCTGGGGAGAGCAGGTCATTGGGGACAATCTTGGTAAGGACCAGGCTGGATTGGGAACGCCAGTTTCATCTAGGCCTGTCTGGAGCCAGAATGCTGCACCTCCCAACCAGGGCTCATACTCCACCTCCCTAGGAGAACTGGGAGGAGCAAGCTGTGGGGAGGGGACTACCTGCTCTGCCAGATTCCCACTGTGATGTTCTCATTCACCTCCCAGGTTTTAGGACCAGTTCCAAAGGGGTGGCTTTTAAACTAGGTTGGACCTCAGGGAAGGTAAATTCACTCCCCCTCAGAGAGTTTAGTTACACCAGTAGCATCGTAGCCAAAAAAAGGTTTATTTAATCAACAAACATTTACTAAGTCCTTGTATAAGGCATTGAATGGGAAACAGTATCAGGGAATCCAATGGGGAAGATAAATCAAGTACAGATCATTGTAGTATGAGACAAAAACATGATATGTGCCATATGAGAGGGAGGAGGATTACTTCCAGCTTAAATAGGAGTAGAATCTTAGCATACTTCTTAGAGGAAGTTGCCTCTGAGGGAGGCAAGGAATTCTAAGAAGGTGGAAGCTGGTGGCCCAGAGAGAGAGGCCAGGGTACAGAAGTGCACTGTGCAAGATGAGGCTGAACACGGAAAATGTGGAAAGCCCAATGGAGAAATTGGGAATGTCTCCAGGGGTCAAGAAAGAACACCCACAATTTTCCGAGCAGGAACAGTTCTAGATCCCATCCAATCAGGATGCCGATTTCATCCCTCCGGAGGATGTGTAAAGGGAGGACTGGAGAATAAGGATTAGGAAATGATGACAACCCTTTGAGAGAGAGTAGACAAGGCCCTGGACCAAGGGGGTGGAGCAGGGATGAGGGAAGGGGCAGAGTGACGGTTCCTCATGGTGGGCTTTCCCCTGCCTTTAGATCCCTTGAGGAGGACATGCAGAAGAATATGGTAGTCCACTGGCCCTAGGTGCAGGAGAAGACCCCAGAAGCAGAGGTTTCAAAGGTGAGGGTCTTTGCGGACACCCATGACAATTTCCATTTGCACCTCCAGACCCATCTTCTCCCCTTTAGAAATTCTGATACATTCTGCCCGCTTCCAGTCCTAGCTCTAGATTGCTGCTGTCTAATGGGCCTATCCCGTCTGACATTGACCTGGAGGTCACATATAGTCAAAGGGTTAACTGAGATTGACCAAAACCCTGAATTCACTTCATGAAACAGTTTACAGTTATCATATTCACCTGCCAAGTAATATTCCATGAGGTCTGCTATGAACTACCAATCCCTTGATAGTAAGATATGAGGAAAACCACTTCCCCAGAAAGGGAATTCTCTGAATCTCTCAGGCACCCGCATGCCGCTAATGATCTTCCTGCTGTCACACTCTAGGCTGCACTGTGAAGGCCAGTTTCTAGCACTGGCAATGGCACCGCAGCATCTTGTGTACTTTGTAATCAGAAACCGGCCATATTTACTGCTACCTTATGTTCTCTGTCTCTTCACTTTCACCAGGAGCTGTCAGAAGCTGGAAACAGCCACGTGTATCTTGGCTGGCTGCTGCCAGCACCTGGCACAGAGTAAATGCCCGGTAAATGTGTGTTCAGTTGAATTGAACTAAAATTCTTAGCATGTTGGGGTTGGCTTCAAGCTCAGGCTCCGAGCAGTGATGCATGGGCTGCGCTTCCACGGCTCAGCATCTCTGTTCTGGATGGGCAGCTCCCAGGGGTATGCTTCTGCCTCTGGAGCCCTCTCCTCTGCAAAGCCCCTGCTGCTAGTCGTGCCTCTCTCTGCTTTTCTGGCACCAAAGCTGTCTCTGCACGCACCTTTCTGTTCTGGGTTTGCATTTCTCTGACCTGGATTTTAGCGGCGACTCAAGAAATTTTTCCTGCTTTCTGATTGAATCCACAGAAATGTAGATGCTGCCGCTTTGGATTTAGTAAACACCCTCTTCTAGTGCAGCAGTGTGTGGGTGGGGGGAGAATATTTGCAATTTAGTCCTGTCCTGTCCACTGCTATCTGTGATTCCTCCAGACTTTGAATGCAAGAAGAATTTAGGTATGATAGTCTGGTGGGAGGAGGTGCTGGGCTCATCTTAAAGCTTTATTTAAGAGCCAACATACTTTAAAAAATATATGTCATTTAGATGAATACAAACATTTTTCCAAATATGCTTTTATTCACATTTTGCCCAAGATTGAGAAAATATCCATTATCCATCTAAAAAAAGTGAGTATCATTCTTGTTTCTATTTGTGGCAGATGAGAAGGCTGCTGGAGTGACTGAACCTCCCAAGACCGCTTCTCTCCTCTGCCATTGTCTGTTGAGCAGGCTGCATCCCACCCAGTGTTTGTGGGCTCAGTGGAATGGACCGGAAAGCTGAGCTGCTGCTGGGCACATGGTCAGAGTGGAAAGGGGTTCCTCAGAATGTGTGTGGCCTGCCCCATTTGTGCAGTCTGGAGGTGCAGCTTCATTGGATTATATCCTCAGAGCCAACTGAGCTTGTAGGACTTTTTGTGTAAGCTCACATGAAACTAATTTTTAACCATATATCTGGTCTTAAGGGCCAACAACTCAATTCATACAAATCTCGCTCTTGCATAAGATCATTCATTTAGTCATCAACAAATAATTTTTGAACATCGGTTATGTGCCAGAAACCCTTCTTCATGCCAGGGGACACAGTGGGGGAGCAAAGCAGACAGACATCCCTGCTCTCTGGAGATAAACAAAGAAGAGCCACAGGGAACTTCCTGCATGAAGGTGATTTTCTGTATCTTGGTAAACATTTGGGTTACACAGGTAAAATCTGACATTTGTCAAACCCTGTTGAATGGCATGCTTAAGATTGTGTATTTCACTTGGTGGAAAATTTACCTCCAAAAATAAAAAAGAATTGTATGCAAATCCTGAACTCCAGTGGATGAGATGCATGCTGAAGTGTTTAAGGGTGAAGTGTATTAATGTCTACAACTTGCTTTGAGTGAATTCAAAAATAAGGGGGCTCTATGGATGGATAGAGGGTTGGATAGACAGGTAGATACGGGAGAAAGCAAATATTGCAAAATGCTAGCAATTGTAGAATTGTTAGCAATTGTGGCAGATGGGTATGTGAATATTCCTTGTACAATTCTTTCAACTTTCCTTATGTTTGAAAAAATTCATGATAAAATGTTAGAAAAAATGAAAATAGAAATAACATCAGCCAGGCTCGGTAGCTCAGCCTGTAATCCCGCCCCTTGGGCGGCTGAGGTGAGTGGATTGCCTGAGCCCGTAGGTTCGAGACCTGCCTGGGCAACTTGGTGAGACCTCATCTCTACAATAAATCAAAAAATTAGCCAGGTGTGGTAGCACGCCTGTAGTTCTAGCTACTTGGAAGGCTGAGGTGGAAGGATCACCGGAGCCCAGCAGGTCGAGGCTGCGGTGGCTGGGAGTGGCCACTGCACTCCAGTCTGGGCGCCAGAGTGAGACTCCAACTCAAAAAAAAAAAAAAATAAATGACATCAACATTAAACCAAAAAAGTTTGAAGTAATTCTTACCCTAGTTGAGTTCACATTCTAGTGGGAGGAGAAAGACAATATTTAGTGTATTAGATAGTTATAAAGTCTTTGAAGGAAAATCAAGCAGGGGGTGGGTGGGGAATGCTGGGGTTTGGCCTGTGCAGTTTTAAGTGGATTGTCAGGGAAGGCCTGGGATGGCTGGATGGCAGGTCACAGGGGTCCTAAGAGACTGTTCCAGGCACAGGGAATAACACCGGCTGAGGTCCTAAGGCCAGTGTGCTATGTGGTCAAGGAACAAGGCTTACTAGGTTGAAATGGAGGGAGGAAGGGAGATGAGCCAGCGGCAACTGGCCTTCTAGGTTTTATGAGAGCCTTCTACTCTGAAAGCTCTGGGGAGTCACTGGGGGATTCTGAGCAGAAGCTGTATGAGTGAAAGCATTGGACTTCTGCTTCTAGAGACTCAGTCTAGCTGCTCTGTTGAGGACAGAATGTGGGCGAGTGAGGGTGAATATTGAGAGACGAGACCAAGATGAAGTGTCAGGGGAGAGGCAGCTTGGACCAGGGTGGATGTGTTTAGATGTGATTGGATTCTTGGTTCATTTTCTTTTTCTTTTGAGTTGGGTTCTCACTCTGTCCCCCATACTGGAATGCAGTGGCACGATTATGGCTCACTGCAGCCTTGAATGCCTAGGTTCAAGCAATCCTCCCTTCTCAGCCTCCTGAAAAGCTGCAACTATAGGTGCATTCCATCCTGCCAGGCTAATTTTTTAATTTTTTGTAGAGACAAAGTCTCACTATGTTACCTGGGTTCATTTCAAACTCCTGGGCTCAAGTGGTCCCCCTGCCTTGGCCTCCCAAAGTGCTGAGACTACAGGAGTGAGCCCCCATGCCTGACTGGTTCATTTTCAAGGTAGAACCAGCAGGATTTGCTTATAGCATGGATGTGCTGAAGGACTGGGCATGGCTTACAGTCTTAATTTTGCTCTGTTTCCTCTAACATCTTTTCATTGCACTCTGAACAACCTTTGAAACATGGGAAAGGCCTTCCTTCTGGAGAGTAGATTTAAGATGAGTGACTTCTCCCCCTATAAAACACCCTCCTCCCAGCCATAATGTGCCCCACTTTCTAGGGCTAGAGGTGAAGAATTGGAATCATTGGACTCCCAAGGCAGGGAGAAGTTCTGCCACATGTATGAGTATAATGGACCATTATATAGGCCAACCACCAGCTGGTAAGGCTCATGGGTCAGGCTGCTCATTGACTCTGACCACCCTCATGACCACAGGGTTCTGGCGCCATTGAACTTTGGAAGCAGAAAGAATGTATTTGGCTGAGGAGGATGGCCACAGTGAAGCAAAGCTCCCTGGTGAGGTTGACTGAATTTATAACTCTCTTTTTCTTGTGATGCAGCCAGACTTCCCAGCTTAAGCCAGACCCAGGATGCTCTGTTAAAAAGAGGAACAGAGAATTATATTGATTGCCCATGTTGTGTAATAGCTAAAATCCAATTATATACCTTGTTAATTAAGTGCAAAGGGAAAAAATATTCCCACTGTAAATATAGGTTACAGGAGACAGTTGAAGAAATTATATTATAACATGGGAAGATGCTAATTTGATAAGTGTGTTCTATAAACACCACAGCAACAGATCTGTCTGGAATATTGAATTGCTTCTTCCCTCTTATTGGACTCAACACTCTCTGCCTTCTTGTTGAATGGAGATTTTGAATAAAGTATAGAAATACAATCAGAAGGAAAGTCTTCTTTTTTCTTACTTAAAGCTACACAATAAAAATATAATTTTGTAAAAGAGAAGATAATCTACAATTATCTGTGTTTAGAAGATTCACAATGGAGGCGTCTTTGTTCTGTGGTGCTTCTGGAAATACCAATCGAAGAAGAATTAAATCTTTAGTTTGTTGGAACATGAGGGGATCAGATGGGCAAATCTGATCAATCCCCAAATCGTCTTTTAAGTTGCTGACCTTCTGGGCCATTGCGTGTGGTGCAGAAACCACAGCAGGGACCGCACCAGTTTCCAGAGCCGAGCGCGCCTCTCTTAAGGAGACGGAGTGTTTGAAATATATCTGTGATTGAAAACACTTAAGTGTGAGGCCTCCAGTGTTCTTCCCTTTCAAGGTGACAGTAATTGAAGGATGGCGCCGTGCAATTCTGACATTTATAATTCGACTGCGGAAAAGGTCAGCTTCCTTTTGGATCTGCATCGGAGCCAGCGGGAAAAGAGCTCTGAGACGTCACATTACGTTTCTGATATTTTCAGGGATGCTTTGATTAATAACAGCTTCAATTTGCAGTGTATGTGTAATTATGCTCCCACCCCCCTCACTGTAGGAAACGACAGCCTCTAAAGAAATAAAGCCGTCATCTTTCCCACAAAAGAGTTTGAATGAAGGCCCATGAGGGATTGGTGGGATATACACTGCATGAGAAAGAAACTCTCTTCCTCCTTAGGTGACCACCGGTGCAGTAGGAGGGTGCAGGCCTGACCACGAAGAGCCCGAAATGCCATGCCCAGGAAGCTGGGCTTTGTTTGGAGGGTAGCAGGAAGCCATGGATGAGTTGTGAGCAGGACGGGATGAGGAAGTATTTGATCTCTTGAAAGTTCACTTAGTGATGGGTTGGGGTGAGGGTGGAGGAGGAGGTGATGAGATTGGAGGTAGGAATCTCAGTTGGAAAAGAGGTTGTGGGTGCTGTTTTGCACTATGGAAGGGTGGGGTAAGGATGGGGAGGGATTCACAGGAGAAGAACTTGGGAGACAGATCGACAGATCTTGAAAACAGGTAAGTGTTGGTACAGAGAAGAGAAAGCTGCAGAAGACTCCGAAAGACTTCCAGCAGGTCTTTCTCTAGAAGATTCCAAATAGTGGCCTTTGGTTAGGTTTCTTGCAGACTGCATGTGTGAATCTGAGCTATGCCTGTTCATGCCAGATTCTTTCAGGTCAAAGGACAGATTGTGGCAGTTGTTCTGGGCATTTTGTCCCACAGTGAGAGAATATGCCTAGGATGTACTCCAGTAGCAGCATCTGGCTCTGGTTTGAAATCCACAGATCCAAGGATTAGCCATCTTTGGTACATGGGAGGGTGTCCTGAGCTAGCTCCTGTTATAATAAATAAGATGTATCCCCAGTCATGTGGAGGCAAACCATCTCATACTAGAGCCACCTGTGACAATAGTGTATGTTTCCACAATGTCTGGAGAGGGTCAGGGCTTGGTATGTTGCTGAGGTCAGAGCTCAGCTTGTATTCAGGGCATAGAGTAATCTATGACTAGGTCTGGACTTAGTCCTGTGGCCAGAGTCAAAGTTCAACGTCTGACCAGAAATGAGCTTCAGTCTGGGGCTGGGGTCAAGGTCAGTGTGTGACCAGGGTCATGGCTTAGTTAAGCGTTGGGGGCATGGATCAAAGAGATTGACTGCAGCAGAAATAGTCAGGAGATTTTTCTCACATTATCTGTTGCAACAGAGACTGAGCCATGTGGTTTCTGCAGTGGGATAAACCATGTGTTAGCTAAGAATATTTTTTAAAATTTGAAATTTCCAGGAAGGGAGGGAGATTTTGATTAGCCCAACTTAGATCAGGTGCCCACCCCTGTATCAATCAGTTATCTGTAGCCAAGTCGGGTGGAAAGATCTTAAGGCTGAAGGAATCCTACTACCATGTACTGGTGTAGTCCTAGACAAGGTGTTCCACCAGGAACCAAGGAGCCACCTCATTTGTGTGTGTTTTCAGAAGCATATAACATCCTTCCTGGGGTTGTGACTCTGGTACTTTTGACCTTAAATTTTCTCTGACATCATCTGAATCCTCACCATGGAGCTCACTGCCTGGGTTTGTGGAGGTGTTGATTTCTCAGGAGGACATTGGTCTAATGGTATATTGGTCAGGGCTCTTCAGGGGAAACAGAACTGATAGAACTGTGTGTGTGTGTGTGTGTGTGTGTGTGTGTGTGTGTGTGTGTGGTGTGTATGTGTGTTTATGAAGAAATTTATAATGAGGAATTGGCTCACATAATTATGGAGGCTGAGCAGTCCTGCACTTGTTGCTCTGCAAGCTGGAAACCCAAGAGAGCTTGTGGTATGATTTTAGTCCGAGTTCAAAAGCCTGAGAACCAAGGGAGCCAATGGTGTGAGTACTAGACTGAGTGCAGGAAAACACCTATGTTCTAGCTCAATCAGGCAGGTAAGAAGCAAAAGGGGGTGAATTACTCTTTTCTCTGCTTTTTTTTTTTGGTTGCTGTTCTATTCAGGCCCTCAATGGATTGGATGATCCTCGCCCATACTGGGGAAGACAATCTACTCTACTAAGTCTATGTATTCAAATAGTATTCTCATCCAGAAACACTCTTGCAGACACACCTAGAAACAATGTTTAATCTGGGCACTCTGTATCCCAGTCAAGTTGGCACACAAAATTAACCATCACAAATGGGAAACAGGAGCATTTCTTCTTTCCAGATGGGTGGTTTGTATAAAGGTGAGTTGGGCTTATTGAGGAGCCTGCAGACACTTTCACTGGCCTCAGGCATTTAGATCTGGAAGGATCCTTAGCTATTTCTTTGGGTAGGATGGGTGTCAATGTGCCTACCCCAGCTACATTCCACTTCAAGGGATTACACATGGGGACCACATGGCTCTTTCCAGGAAAGCCTCAGCTGGTTGGATCTGGGTGGGCATCTGATCTCACGGTGGCTAGTCCATGGGTTTGTCAGGCTGATGAGGTGTTATAGCAAGAGAAATAATACTGACTAACTGGACCAACTGATATTTTCTCTCAGAAATTTAAATTCGACATGCAAAGAGACTTATACAATGACAGCAGGAGCAGAAGCAGCAAGAGAGTTAGTGGTGGAGCATCAGAGCTGCCATCCTCAGCTTCTGCAACCAAAGGGTTGATACACTAGTATTAGAGAATCTTAATTCTGCACCACTTTCTCATTCTTTTTTTTTTTTTAGTTGGAATCTCACTCTGTCACCCAGACTGGAGTGCAGTGTCCACTCCCAGCCACCGCAGCCTCGGCCTGGTGGGCTCCGGCAATCCTTCCGCCTCAGCCTTCCAAGTAGCTGGAACTACAGGCACGCACTACTGTGCCCGGCTAATTTTTTGATTTATTGTAGAGATGAGGTCTCACCAAGTTGCCCAGGCGGGTCTCGAACCCGTGGGCTCAGGCAATCCACTCTACCTCAGCCTCCCAAGGAGCGGGATTACAGGCTGAGCCACTGAGCCCGGCTACACTTTCTCATTCTTAAAGAGTTTCCCAGGCCCTTTGGGACTCAGCCAGGCCATGTTGTCCATTATCCTGAGAAACTTGGCTGCAAGTCAGCAATGCCTGTCTACCTCTTCACTACATGTGTTCCTCAGTGAATCCCCATTTCTCAAAGTGACCAGAGCCTCTGCTCTTTGCATTTAAGAGAAAGAGATTAGGTCAAATGGTGAATTAAACACCTGTTTATCTTTTTGCTCCAAATCCCTAGAAATGACAGAAAAGGTATAACCAGTTAATGATAGCATTTAAAACAAGAAACATACTCATAGTGGACTAGACATTGTTTTTAAAAAAATATTTACAGTATAGAAAACAGATGTGATAGAATTCACAGCAAGCACTGCCATAAAAATGGGAATTATGAGTCTACGGGGTGCAGGGGGCAGAGAGAAACCATCAGGATGAACGTTGGGTTGGAGAAGTAGGCAGGCAGCTTGGCCTCTTTCCTATCTCCAGGTGGAGAGGGGCGGGTATGGTGGTTTGGATTTGAGAGGCAGAGCCTTGATAGATGGGCTCAGTCTCAGAAGGGTCACAACTAAGGTGAGAATCAGTGAACTTGATCATCAAGCTGAAGAAATCTCCCAAAACACAATGCCTCCAGACAAAGAATCAAACACTGCGATTGACCTCCAATGCCAATATCCGATAAATAGGAAATGGTAGAGAGAAAGGAATGGAGGAAATCCTAAAAGAAATAATAGTAAGCCGGGCTCCGTGGCTCAGCCTGTAATTCGCACCTTGGGAGGCTGAGGTGAGTGGATTGCCTGAGCCCGCGGGTTGGAGACCTGCCTGGGCAACTTGGCGAGACCTCATCTCTACAATAAATCAAAAAATTAGCCGGGTGTGGTAGTGCGCGCCTGTAGTTTCAGCTACTTGGAAGGCTGAGGCGGAAGGATTGCCAGAGCCCAGCAGGTCGAGGCTGCGGTGGCTGGGAGCAGTTACTGCACTCCAGTCTGGGCGACAGAGTGAGACTCCAACTCAAAAATAAAAAATAAAGATTTAAAAAATTTTAAAAAAGAAATGATGGTAAAATAACTTCCAGGCTGAAGGAAAGTATGCTTTTTTGTTTCTGGTTCAGTTTTCTCCTCTGTAAAAGGGGAATAATGAAAATATCTTGCATGAGGTGTGGAAAGTATTACTTGAGTAAAGAACTCCGACGAACCCAGCTGTGTGATGAAACTCAGTGCCAGCTATTAACATTAACATTATTGCTATTGTTATTGAAAGGTGCCAAAGGGACAAGCACGGTAAATAAAAAATACACCAAATTCCACACAAATCATAGAAAAATTTTAGAATACCAGGGATTATTAAAACTCTGGTGTAAGCCGGGAACAGTAGCTTGCCTGTAGTCCCAGCACTTGGGAGGCGGAAGTGAGAGGATTGCCTGAGCCCAGAGATTCGAACCTGCCTGAGCAACTTGGTGAGACCTCATCTCTACAATAAATCAAGAAAAATTAGCCAGACGTGGTGGCTCACGCCTGTAGTTCCAGCTACTTGGAAGGCTGAGGCTGAAGGATCTCCTAAACCCAGCAGGTCGAGCTGTGAGCATGCCACTGTACTCCAGCCTGGGGACAGAGTGAGACTAACTTAAAGAGAAAAACAAAACAAAACAAAACAAAAAGCTCTGGTGTTTAAAATACTTGAGAAAGATTTAAAAACCTTTTAGAAGAGCAAAAGACAAAAAGCGAAACAGAGAAACAGATTCTCTATAAAATAACAAGTGTGAGCAGCACTGTATGCAAGAATATAAGAAGCCACATGCTCCAAGAGCTATGGGAAAATAATTTAAAACTAGAATTACATACCTTGCCTAAAATGCCCTGGAGGGTAAAGTAGAGATATTTTCAGACAAGCAAGGACTCAGAAAGCTTACCTCTCATAATCCACCTGAAAAAAGTACTAGAGATGCAAGAGAGGAATTGCAAAAGACAGTGGGATACAAATACAATTGTATGCCCGCCCCCCCCAAATCTAGTAAATATTAGAGTTAAAGATAAATATATTTGTTTTGCTTTTTGAGTTGGAGTCTCACTCTGTTGTCCAGGCTGGAGTGCAGTGGCATACTCACGGCCACCGTAGCCTGGACCTGCTGGACTCAGGTGATCCTTCGGTCTCAGCCTTCCAAGTAGCTGAAACTACAGGCATGCACTACCACGCCCAGCTCATTTTTTGATTTATTGTAGAGACTAGGTCTCACCAAGTTGCCAGGCTGCTCTGGAACCCCTGAGCTCAGGCAATCCTCTCACCTTGGCCTCCCAAAGTGCTGGGATTATAGGTTTGAGCCACCGAGCCTGGCCAAAATAAATATCTTATTGTTAAGAATAATGACAAGCTGGAATTAAAATCCCACAGGATGCATATGTGGGAGAAGAAACAGGGAAGAAGTTGGGTGGGGGGGTAAAAGAAATAAAAATATGATCAGAATTTTAATCTGTTCAGGGGGAAGATATAGATACTGATTTTTTCTAGACTGATAGGTAATGTAATTTTAAATATGAATATGAAATATTTAAGGATATTCTCTGGAAGAATAGAGAAAATTATTAAAAATATTAAATATTAGAGGAAAAAATATAATAAAAATCCTCATTCCACTCAATGATAGGTAGGGAGTAAGGTGTGGATGAGGGTGGTGAGACAAGAAGAAGAACCAGAGTAAGTAGAAACCCCAAAACAAAACAGCAGGAATCAGTCCAAAGTACTGTGAATAGCTAAACTATACTAAGGGAACTCTCAGGTTAGGTTTAAAAATTTTGCTCTATGCTATTTCCAAGACATATCTGAGACAAAAATGGCACAGGCATGTGGAAAATAAAGAGATGTGAAGAGGCAGGCTGGGCAAAAACTAATGACAACAACAACTACTATAAAGCTGATGTTTCTATATTGACATTAGACAACATATAATTCATGATCAAAGCATTAAAAGGGACAAAGAGGGTTAGTTCATGTGAGTTTACAGTACAATCAACTGGATAAGATATAGCAATCATGAATCTTCAGCAACTTGATGCTATGGCTTCAAAATAAAGTAAGCAAAACCTGATGGGTGGTAAAACAAGAAAAAGTTGAGGCATCTACCATCAGCATGGAGCTCTTTATCTCTGAAATAAACAGATCAAAGAGATAACAGATAAGTAAGCATATAGAAGATTTTAATAACATCATTGTTAGAACTGTTCATATATATGCCTACATATATATGCATACATATGTATAAAGTTTTAGTCAACAGATAGTGTACATTATTTTCAAGCACATATAAAACATGAAACACTCACAAAAATTGACAAGTATTTGGGTACAATGGAAATCTCAACAAATTCCAATAGATGGAATTTATATAGATTTTCTTCTGCTTCTTTCATATGGCACAACTACTGTGACTGCTGTATCCCTCACTTCCTCTGAAAACAATGCTGGGTAAAGTAGACATTATTTTCTCTTTAAATGCACGAAACAAACAAACAAACAAAACACTGGAAAGAAAAGACTACTGAAGCCAAAACCTTATGAAGGCAGGAATCCCAACTGTCTTTTGAATTTTTACCCTGAAGGCATTTACTGAACTGCATGAACCCAAACTTGGATTTGGAATAGGAGGCAAAGACAAGGGGCCAGGTGGGAAGTCTACTAGAAATTCCTCCTTCCAAAATAGTGGGACTCTTAGAGTATTCATTCCACCATAAGGAAACCAAAAATAATCTATCCTTACTGTAAGTGAAATGGTCCATCTTTAAATTTGGTACTAGTGGAGGAAGAAAAAAATTCCCCTTGGACACTAATCAGCACACTTTGACCCTTCTTGGGGTTGAAGCTTCAATTCATATTATTTGGGTGGTCAAAAAAATGCTAAAATAAGGAGAGGAAATAAATGACTAAGATTGTCCCCTCTTCCTACTCCAAGAAGGCTGTCAGGTCATTTGGTTTCTTGGCTTCAGAGCTTTTCCACAACTAAAAGCAGAAGGCTCCTGAAGACAGCTCATCTCTGTCTTTTGGGTTGTCAGGGTAGTGTCCCTGAGGGGAGAGAGGAAAGTGAGCTCCCCTATCTGGTAGGGGGAAGGTATTGGCCATCCTAAGCATCAGAGGGAATTTTAGACCCTAAGAGGGTAGTCCCGGTAATGACCAAAGGCATTTCTGCTACAGTATTGGGATGGAGTCATAAAGTGCGGTTTAATTAGATTAAAAAAATAAAGACATGAAATATTTCTTGAATATCTGAGTTATGGAATGAAGGTTCAGAATGATTCACTCCCTGTCAGAATTAATCTCTCCTTTCTTCACTTATTTTTATAGATAAGTCCTCTTCAAACCATCAGAATCAATCAGGGTACTTACTGAAAGTGTAGATTTCTGAGTTCTACCCCAGAGGTTCAGATTTCATAGGTCTGGGGAATGGGACATAATAGTTGGCCTTTTTAACAAGTGCCCTTTGTGAGTCTAATGAGGGTGGTCCTCTGACTTTGCCCTAACCAGTTGCTGTGCACCTGAGGAGTTTTTCAACATTTTAGTACACAGATCACATCTCATTATATCTGAATATTTCAGGGGAGACTCCCGTTAGTATTTTTAAAAGATCTCCAGGAGATTCTAATGTGGAGCCAAAATTGAGAACCATTGTCCTAAAGCATATAGTTCTTGGGGGCAAGAGTTAGAGACTTCTGGGTGTCTATACTAGAGAATTACTTCCACTCTTATTCATACGCCTGTCCATCCATCTATCCATCCATCTATCCATCCATCCATCCATCCATCCATCCATCCATCCATCCATCCATTCATCCAGCCATCCATTCACCCGTCCATTCACCCATCCCTCCATCCATTTCTCCATCCATCCATCCAACAAATATTTTTTTGAGTCTACTTTATGCCAGTCTCTGTTCTATGCACTGAAGATACAGAAGTAAATGAAATGACCAAAAATTCCTGATCTAAAGCAGTTTTTTTTTTTGAGTGGAAGCTTCGTTCTGTCACTCAGGTTGGAGTGCAGTGGCATGCTCATGGCCACTGCACCTCAACCTGTTGGGTTCAGGCACTCTTTGTGCCTCAGCCTTCCAAGTAGCTAGAACTATAGGCGCGCACTACCATACCTGGTTAATTTTTAAAAAATGTATTGTAAAGATGAGGTCTTACCAGGCTGGTCTCAAACCCCTGAGCTCAGGCAATTCTCTCGCCTCGGCCTCCCAAAGAAAGCAGTTTTTATATTTGAACAGGGTAAGACAGATATGAGAACAGAGTCCTGTACAAGGATGTCCATTGCAACATCATTAGTGAGGGTGAAGAAACTGGAAAGAATCCTATTAGAGACTGTTAATTAAGCTATAGGCTCTTATGTAGCCATCAGGCCCTTCCAGATGTATTTAAGATAGATCAAGTTTGAATCCCAGCCCTACGAGTCTCAGGCTGAAGTCCCTTAGTAAGTTATTTAATGACTTTAAATATCATTGTCCTCATCTGTAAAATGGGGATAATCATATTACCTTCCTCAGAAGTTATCTTATTTTTAAATTTATTTGTGGAATTAGGTGAGATAATGCATTAAAAAACTCAGTAGAATTCATGACAGGGAGAAAGCCTGCAATAACTCTTAGGTGCTATGGTTTTTGTTGCTGCTGCTGTTGTTATGATTATTGGCATAATGGATGCATTTATAGGCACTGGGAATATACAAGTATCTGTATATAAAACAGAAAAAGTACCAGGTGTAGAAGCAGAAAGCTTGAGTTCTCTTCCCAGTTATATCACTCCTCATATGATCTGGGACAATAAAAATTGGGAAATGTATCCATTAGAATCTCATAACATTTCAGCTGTTACAGACAATAATGTGTTTCTCTGTGTTAAGATGCTCAACTGGATTACTTATATTCCTGAGTGTTCTTAAAACAGTGGAGGTGGTAGAGTCTCCATGAGTACATATACACTTTAACTTGTTTCCAGTCACATTAGGATCTGAGCATCGCCAAGAATGCCCTGGTGACTTAACCCAGAGGGGCCTCTGCAGCAGAATGGTGATAGAGATGCTCTTGTGTGAGTTTGTCAGTATTGCTTCTAGCTGCAGAATTTAGAAACTCAAGTAGAACTCAAATCAATAAAACATGCAAAACTAGGAAAAACAGAACAATGAATCCCAATTGCTATGTACCCACCACCCAGGCTCAAAGTTGTCAACTTGTGGCCAATATGTCAAAGAATGGATTTTTTTTTTTTTTGAGTTGGAGTCTCACTCTTTCGCCCAGACTGGAGGGCAGTGGCCGCTCCCGGCCACCACAGCCTCGGCCTGCTGGGCTCCGGCGATCCTTCCGCTTCAGACTTCTGAGTAGCCGGAAATCAGCCGCTACCATGCCCAGCTGATTTTTTTTATTTATTGTAGAGATGAGGTCTCGCCAAGTTGCCCAGGCAGGTCTCGAACCCACGGGCGCAGGCAATCCACTCACCTCAGCCTCCCAAAGCACGGGATTACAGGCTTAGCCACCGAGCCTGGCTCAAAGGAAGGTTTTTTTTTTTGATCAATATTTTTTATTATGATATTGTGGGGTACAGTTAAGGGTTAGGTATACAAATATGCTTCATTCAGGCACCCTTGTTGATAAGAAGTGTCTCCCCATCCCCAGACAGATATTTACTACCGTTAATCCTATCTCCCTTCCCCTCCCCCGCATAGTTTCCCATCACTGTCAGTCATTTTCTTATAGTATTATGTTGGATGTTCAAGGTCCACTATATGAGTGAGAACATGTGATACTCAGATCTTTGTTTCTGTGAAAGATCACTCAGTATTATAGACTCTAGTTCCATCCAGGTTGCTGCATAATTCATGATTGTGTTCTTTTTTATGGCTGCGTAGTATTCCATCGTGTATATGTACCACGTTTTTTTAATCCAGTCCTCTTTTGATGGACAGCATGGTTGCTTCCAGGTTCTTGCTATTGTGAACAATGCTGCAATAAACATATGTGTGAAGGTCTCTTTTTCATAGGGTGATTTGAGTTCTTCAGGGTATATTCCCAGTAGGGGGATTGTGGGGTCATATGGGAGGTCAATATTTAGAGCTTTTAGGAATCGCCATACTGTTTCCACAGAGGTTGCACTAGTTTGCACTCCCAACAGTGTAGAAGTGTACCCTCTCCAGCAACTGTTATTTTTTGAGTTATTGATAATTGCCATTCTGACTGGGGTTAGGTGGTATCTCAGTGTGGTTTTGATTTGCATCTCCTTGATGATTAGTGAGGTTGAACATTTCTTCATGTGTCTGTTGGCTGCTCGGATGTCTTCCTTTGAGAAGTGCCTGTTGATATCATTTGCCCACTTTATAATGGGGTTGTTTGTTTTTTTTCTTTTCAGCACGTTTGAGTTTCTTGTAGATCCAAGATGTTAAGCCTTTGTTGGACCTGGAGTTGGCAAATATTTTTTCCCAGTCTGTGGGCTGTCTCCCTGCTCTCTTGATGGTTTTTTTGGCTTTGCAGAAGTTTGTCAGTTTAATGAGGTCCCACTTGTCTATCTTATCTCTTATGGCCTGTAGGTTTCGGGTTTTGTTCAGGAATTGGATGCCAGTTCCAATTTCCATGAGGGTATGTCCGACAGTTTCTAAGGTTTTTATGGTTTGAGGTTTTACATTTAGGTCTCTGATTTATTTAGAGTTAATTTTTGTGTATGGGGATAGATAGGGGTCCTGTTTCAATCTTCTGCATGTGGTCAGCCAGTTTTCCCAGCACCATTTGCTAAATAGGTTCTCCTCTCCCCAGTGGTAGGTGGTGGAGGTTTTGTTGAAGATGAGTTGGTTGAGAAATTGAGGTTTTGCTTCTGGAATTTCAATTCTATTCCATTAATCTATATGTCTGTTCCTGTACCAATGCCAAGCTGTTTTGATTATTGTAGCATTATAGTAACGTTTGAGGTCTGGTAACGTGATACCACCTGCTTTGTTTTTTTTGCTGAGGATTGTTCTGGCTATTCTTGGTTGTTTGTGTTTCCATATGAATTCCTGTGTTGTTTTTTCTAGGTCTGAGAAGAATGTTGCTGGTAGTTTGATGGTATTGCATTAAATCTGTAGATTGCCTTAGGTAAGATGGACATCTTCACAATGTTGATTCTTCCAGTCCATGAGCATGGGATATTTTTCCATTTGTTTGTGTCATCTTTGATTTCTTTGAGCAGTGTTCTGTAGTTTTCATTGTAAAAGTCTTTCACATTTCTGGTTAGGAAGATGTCAAGGTATTTCATGTTTTTTGTGGCTATTGTGAATGGAATTGTGCTTTTTATTTGGGTTTCTGTTTGTTTATTATTGGTGTAAAGAAATGCGATCATCTTTTGTACATTTATTTTATATCCTGAGACTTTATCAAAGTCCTTTATCAGTAAGGAGGTTTTTTACAGATTCTCTCAGGTTTTCAAGGTACATGATCATGTCATCTGCAAAGAGAGATAGCTTGACTTCCTCTTTTCCTATTTGAATACACCTGTTTGCCTTCTCTTCTCTAATTGCTCTAGCCAGGACTTCCAATACTATATTTAACAGGAGAGGTGAGAATGGGCGTCCTTGTCTTGTTCCAGTTTTCAGGGGAAATGGTTCCAGTTTTTGTCCATTTAGGAGTATGCTGGCTGTGGGTTTCTCGTAGATGGCTTTTACTATTTTGAGGTATGTTCCCCGTATGCCTAGCTATTCGAGGGTTTTTATCAAGAAGGGGTGCTGGATTTTATCAAAAGCTTTTTCTGCATCTAATGATATAATCATGTGGTTTTTGTTTTGACATCTGTTGATGTATTTAATTACATTTATGGTTTTACGAATGTTGAACCAGCCTTGCACCCCAGGGATGAAGCCCACTTGGTCATGATGGATGATTTTTGAGATGTGTTGTTGAACCCAGTTCACTAGGATCTTGCTGAGAATTCTGGCATCTATGTTCATCAAAGATATTGGCCTGTAGTTCTCTTTCTTTGTTGTATCTTTACCTGGCTTGAGTATCAATGTGATGTTAGCTTCGTAAAATGATTTGGGGAGAGTTCCGTCTTTCTCAATCTCCTGGAATACTTTCAGAAGGATTGGTGTAAGCTCCTCCTTAAATGTCTTGTAGAATTCTGCTGGAAAGCCATCTGGTCCAGGGATCTTTTTTTGTAGGTAGTTTTCTTATTACATAGTCAATTTCCTTGATTGCTATTGGTGTATTTAGGGTCTCAATTTCTTCTTGTTTCAACCTAGGCAGGTTGTGTGATGACAGAAAGTCCTCCATTTCTGAAAAGTTTTCAAGTTTGTTTCCATACAAGTGTCCATAGTAGTCTCTAATGATCTTTTGTATTTCTTCAGGATCAGATGTGACTTTTGTGTTTCTGATTGTGTTTATTTGTGCTTTTTCTTGTCAGTCTAGCTAGGGGACCATCGATCTTGTTTATCCTTTCAAAGAACCAGTTTTTTGTTTTATTGATTTTTTTTGTATTATCTTTTTGTCTTCTATGTCCTGGATTTGGGCTTTTATTTTGATGATGTGGATTCTTCTGCTGAAATTAGGGTTTTGGTGGTCTTGCTTTTCCAGCTTTTTTAGGTGGCTTCTTAGGCTATTAATTTGTGATCCTTCCATTTTCTTCATGTGCATTTGTAGGGATATAAATTCCCCTCTTACTACAGCTTTCATGGCATCCCAGAGATTTTGGTAAGATGTTTTTTCATTTTTATTTGTTTCCAGGTATCTTTTAATCTCTGTTTTGATTTCATCTTTGACCCAGGAGTTGTTTAGCATCATGCTGTTTAGTGTCCATATCTTTGTGAGTTTTGGGAGAAACTTGTTGGTGTTAATGGTTATTTTTATTCCACTGTGGTCAAAAAGGTGTATGGTAGAATTTCAGTCCTTTTAAGTTTGCTTATGCTTGATTTATGGCCAAGTATGTGGTCGATCGTAGAGTATGTTCCATGTGGTGGTGAGTAGAATGTGTATTCTATGGTCTTTGGATGGAGGGTTCTGTAGGTATCAATTAAGTCCATTTGATCAAGAGTCACATTGAGGTTTCGGATCTCATTGCTGATTTTTTGTCCTGATGATCTGTCTAGGGTTGTGTCCCCAGCTATGATGGTATTAGAGTCAATATCTTTTTTTAATTTACCTAGGAGCTGCTTTATGAAAGTTGGTGCTCCTATGTTTGGTGCATCTATGTTTAGGATGGATATTTCTTGTTGATGGATGAACCTTTTATCATTATGTAGTGGCCTTCTGTATCTTTTTTAATTTTTGATAGCTTAAAGGGTATTTTGTCTGAGATTATTATCACGACTCCTCCTTTCTTTTGTGTTCCATTCACCTGAAAATTTGTTTCCCATCCTCTTACTTTGAGTCTGTGAGTGTCCTTTCTAGTGAGGTGAGTCTCTTGAAGGCAATAGATTGTTGCCTGGTGATATTTTATCCATTTTGTCATTCTATGTCTTTTCATATGTCTTTTCATATTTTTGTATGGGAGTTGGTTAGTCTGTAGCCATGGTCTATTGTTTTTATCTGTTTCAGTTTAGGTCTCTTTCTCCATTTGTTGGTACACTTATCTGTTTCCCCCCTTACTCCTCTCTCTCTCCACCCCCGTCTTCCCCCACTGTCTGCTCCATTCTCTTCCCTCTGCTAACCACATTTTACTTCAGGGAGTAAACCTACAGCCCCACTGCATGGACAGATTCCAAGGCAGTGGGAAGTGGATTTCAGATTATCCATACACCTGTCGGTGAATACCAGGACCTGCAGATAGATTTTGAATCATAGCTCCCCACTTAAGTAAATCTCAAAACTGCAAAAAGGAACACCCCCAACCTACAGTGCAACTCCAGAATTGAACAAAGTAAGAGGACATACATAAAGGATGGATTTTTAAGTATAGCTTGCATGCAGTGGGTATGGCATCCCAGAAGGCTTAGTAATTCCTGTGGTCCAGGCCCTCCTGGTGTCAGAAGCCAACTGCAGCCTGGATAGAGAAGAGTGAATGAGGAACAACTCCTCACCTGCATAGGAGGTGTGCCCCTAAGAACCAGAAGCTCCAGCCTTGGATGAAAAAAAGAGATAGCAATAAGTCCCATTTAAACACATTGTTAGGTGGGTATTCAACACCCACTATGTTATTTGTTCTTCATAAAACCCTTAAAGGACAGGCACTTCTATTATTTACAGACTGGTAAGGGAACCTCCATAAACAGAAGGGCAAAGAATTTCAGTGGTTGAAGTTAAGTGGCTGAGCCTGTGTTTGAACCTTTGTCCAACAGCCAAGCCTGATGCATTCAGTCTCTCTTCTACCATCTGGGACCTGGGAGTGGGGTCTCACACAAGCAGAAAGAAAAGAGAATGTGACATTGCCACCCCTTGCCCACAACTGGGTTTAGGATGACCAAAAACTAGCAATAAGGGATTTCCAGCAAGATGGTGACAGAACAGGTCAGACTGTGAGAGTCTCTGCAAAAGTGAGTGTCCATAAAAACTCTCTGCGTGAGTGGGTGTGTGCCGGTGGGTGAGTGAAAGTCTGTCTGAGGGGAGACTTGGGTTCATGCACCTGGTGTACTCCTCTGGAGGTGACAGCAACACCCTACCACCCTGAGATAGGAGTCCCCTGTACACAGGATTGTCTGCTGATCTCAGGGCTCTCTGAGAAGAGGCAGCAGAAAGCAGCTGATCCTCACCACCTGGCCCCTGGCCCACATTATCACCTGTGACAGCAGAGTGGCATGATCCTCAGGATCCATGGAGAGAGCAGGGGAAACTGGAAAGGAGCCCCACCATTGGTGAGGAAATGACAACCAGTTCCATTTTCTCTGTCCTGGGACCAGGCAGAGACCTACATTGCTCCACCCAGCTCTGCCCAGCATCCAACCTGGGGCCTAGAGGTTATCTCCTCATCAAATTGGGAGAGACAGACGGCCCTCCCCCATGCTGGAACAAGCACATACACATCAGATCAGATCTGAGTAGGAGACCTGACAGCAGTGACTGCAAGCTGGGTGAGTCCAGATCTGATCCATCCTCCTCCCACAGTAGTCTATGGGGGCATCTGACCCACACTGAGAGCAATCCTATCAGCCTGTGCTGAGAGCAGAGGGGAGGGGCTGGAGACCAGAGCTGAAAGAAAGTTGGAGTTACAGGAACAACCTCAGAAAGTTTTGTTTGTTTTTTGCTTGTTTTTTGTTTTAGTTTTTTTCCTCTTTTCTTTTTCTTTGTGTTTTTGATTATGTTTTCATACTTGCTTTGTTTCTGGTATTTTTTAAAGTTTATTTATTTATTATAAAGATGTGGGGTACAATTCAGGGTTAGTTATACAAACACTGATCATGCAGGCAACCTTGTTGATGAGGTATGTCCCTCCCTCCCCTAGCAGTTTCCCTCAACTGCCAGTCTGTTTCTGGTATTTTAATGCTGTTTTTTAAAGACTTCCTGTTTGTGTATGGGTATTTTTGAGGTAGAGTCCATCAATAGGGGGTTTTTATTGGTTTGTGTGTTTGTATGATTGTCTGTATGCTTTAAAAAAAATCTTTTCTGTCTTTGTTTGTATCTCTTTTCATTTGTTAGTGGGTATGCCTGTCTGTTTTCCCTTTTCTTCTTCTCTCTCTCCACCTTCCTCTCATCCTATTCCTTCCTTTTTTCGTTATTTTCCTTTTTCTTACCTCATTTTGCTTTCAGGGGGCAAACTTATACCCCTACTGCATGGACAAATTGTAAGGTGGTGGGAAGTGGGGGCCCACACATCTGTCAGCAGATACTGGGATCTGCAGATAGTTTCTTAATCACAGCTCCCCCTTCAATTAAATCTCAAAACTGCAAAAAAGTACAGCCCCTCACCCACAGTCCAGCTTCAGAACTGAACAAAGTCAGAGGATCTACATAAGGAAGAATAGGAGATTGAACAAACAGAAGTAAAAGCTACCCCCCAATCCCTGAACAACAGAATTAAAGAAGAGGTTAAAAAAAGGGGGAGGAAAATTTACACAAATGAAGGAAAGCCAAAGGAAGAATATGGGTCTCACACAGACTCCTGAGAGGTCAACTACTGAGAATACAGACTTTGGAATGCATACAATGATGAGTGTCCAGAATTACTGGTCTCAAACCACAAACCCAGATATCAAGATATTAACAGAGACAGTAAATAGAAATGAGGAGAGACAAGAGGAAAGAATGGAGTTGACAACTGAGATAACAGCAATAAAGAATACAGTGAATGAAATAAATAACAAACTGATAAACATGGAAAACAGAATTAACCAAGCAGAAGAAAGAATCTCAGAACTTGAGGACCAAAATATGGAACTAACCCAAACTGTTAAAAACATAGAAAAGAAGCTTAAAAAGACAGAATAAAACTTCAGAGATGAGCGATTATATCAAGAGGCTGAACCTACGATTAATTGGAATCTCTGAGGCAGATAGAGAGACAGAGACCACCCTGGAACAAACATTCCATAAAATTATCCAAGAAAACTTCTCTCATCTCATCAGTGATGTGACCATTCAAACACAAGAGATTCTGAGAACCCCTGCAAGACAACAAATGAGAAGCTCAACTCCTAGACACATAGTAATTCACCTACACAAAGTAGGTATAAAAGAAAAAATCCTAATGGCAGCAAGAGAGAAAGGTCAGACTATCTACTGGGGAAGATAAATTAGAATAGTTGTAGACTTATCTTCAGAAACACTTCAGGCTAGGAGAGCTTGGAACCTAATCTTCAAGTTCTCAAAGATAAACAATTTAAACCAAGAATTACCTATCCAGCTAAATTAAGCTTCATCAGTGATGAAAAATTAAAATCCTTCCCAGACATTCAATCCCTAAGAGTTTTTGCTGCCTCCAGACCAGCTGTCCAAGAAACATTTGAGAAAGTATTAAACACAGAAGAAAGGACATAATTAGCAATAGTCAGTAACCTCTAAGGAGTGCTGTTTGGAGGCTTGGTACACATTTGACATGGGTGTCCAAGTCAGTCCCGATACTGGGGCTCTTGTCATGTTGGGAGCCCTGATGATATGAGTGTCTTCTTTGGGCCCACAAAGCAGGATCTTTCCTCTGGACTTGTCATTCACCTTGGCTCTTGCTTTGGTCTCCATGCTATTGCCAACATCCACCCTTGCTTTCAGCCTAGCCATTAAGTCTGAAACTAGACTAAATATTTCAATAAAAGCCTCATGTAAGTTACACACTGTGGGAAGATTATTTATTGACTGGATTAATTATCGAGTGAGTTCTGGGGTCCATACATAACAATTTCAACATTGTTCTTATTAATGGGTTTCCTCCCAAGGAATTGCAACTTCTATTCAAATTGGTTACCCTGTAGCAGCTACTGAAATTTCAGTCGAAGGGCTCATTATTTTTACATATTTCATGCTTCATTTTCTGCTGAAAATGATCCACATTAGCTAATTGTGGATGTGTTGTTCAGGTCATGGCTGCATGGTGTGAACTCTGTATAGGAGGGGTGGCTCTCACCTCCTCTGTGCTCAGAGAAGGTGCCTCTAGGCTAGAGGGTGAAAGTGGTGGGAGGGAGGCAGCATCCAAACATGAAATAGGTGGGAGACAAAGTTGTTTTTTCCTTTGAGCAGTAAATGGAAAAGAAACACATACTCCAGCATAGATCCTACTGGTGCTTGGAGATTTGGTTCAGAAACATGAAAATGCCTGCTGTTTTCTGTTCCTGACCATGGACACCTTGCCCCTCTCTGGGAAAGAACAGTCCTTCCACATTTCATCCTCAAGTATTCTCTAGGGTCTGGCAGGGCAGGGTACTTTACCCTCCCATCACATTTGAGAAATCTAAGGGTCTTTGAAAGAAAGCATCTTGTCCAAAATCACAGAGACACAGGCAAAGTCAAATCTTTGATAGCTACTTCAGAGCTCTGTAGAGCTGATGTCTCCTCTTAGTACAACACAGCGCCCACCTATTGGATTAGTGTCATTTACAAATATATAATTTTTTCTTTTGAGTTGGAGACTTACTCTGTTGCTCAGGCTAGAGTGCAGGAGCACGCTCATGGCCACCCCAGCATGGACCTGCTGGGCTCAGGTGATCCTTTTGCCTCAGCCTTCCAAGTAGCCAGAACTACAGGTTTGCACTACCATGCCTGGCTAATTTTTTGATTTACTGTAGAGATGAGGTCTTGCCAAGTTGCCCAGGCTGTTCTTGAAACCGTGAGCCCAGAGAATCCCCTCACCTTGGCCTCCCAAAGTGCTGGGATTACAAGCTTGAGCTACTATGCCTGGCCTAATTTTCTGACTGCTCACCAGGGCTTTGGGTAGCCATATGTTTCAGGCAACTCCACCACTTGAGCCGCAGTACTGAGCATGTGACCCAGGAGAACCAATCAGACTATTCTATGTCCTGACCTCAGCTTGGTTAAGACATGAACATGTGACAAAGTTGGGCAAATGAGAGTCTCCTCTGGCTTTTTTGCTGCAATTGTAGAAAAAGAGATTCTCTCCTTTCACAGGAATGGCTAGCTGTGAGGAAAATGGAAGCGTAGAAGTGGAAGTGGTAGCTTTATTGCCACATGGGGAGAGCTTCCCTGAGAATTTAGGCGAACACAATAAAAGTGTTGGACCTCCTTGGGTCCTGCCATGCCTAAGGCTGGCTGGACAACAAATTATGTGAGGCATTCTATTCCTTTCCCATCTTTACCTTTTTGGTTTATGTAGGTTCAAGTTGGGTTTCTGATGCTTGTCATGGAAAGAATTCCATTTACCACAATAGAGCAGTTGGGTATGGGACATTCCAGGGCTTTTCCTAACCTGGAGGACTCTCTATCCCCTTGAGCCCTCAAGTACCTCTTGATACCTGACTGAGCTGCTCAGGTTGTCACCTGTGGAGACAGTTAGTCGAAATGTTAATGCTGTGACTTGAGGCAGAACAACAGGGCCAGACAGCAGAGCTGAGGGACTATACAAGGGCAGGTCAGGAATTCTGTGCTGAGTCATTTGGCCTGGCGTCTACAGAGCTGCCCGCCAAGGATACATGTCTAGCATGGAGGACACACCAGTGAATCAGTGTGTCCAATGGGTGACCATGCTGGTATTTCAGGCATCTGGGCTACAAGCCAGATGACACTCACAATGTCACTATGATCCAGCTCTGCCTTCCATGGGTTTGAGCAAAGAAACAGAGGATGAAGCTTATTATCGGGACACTGAGACTGAGCTTGACTTGGCATTTGACGAGCAACTTAAAGAAGGTGAAGGAGTTTGTTTGGCTGACTTCTGGGAGAAGCCAATGGGAACAGCCAGGACAATGGCCTTAAGGTGAGCATGGGCCTGGCATGGTTGAGGAACAGTAAGATCCCAGAAGGATTGGAGCTAAGCAATTGCAGGATCAAGTGATAGGTGATAAAATCCAAGAGGTGGGGTAGGGTCAGGTCATGAGGGTCATATCCTGGATCATTCAAGATTCATAATTATTCTTCTGTCTTATGACCTATTTTTCTGTCATAGGGATTATTACCATCCCTTGTAACTCTCAAGAGTACTACTGTTAGGATAATATGGAAAAATGGTCACACTACTTTTAGGCCATTGTAAAGACTTTGGTTTTTGCTTCAAGTTAGATAGGACTTAAGCTGAAGGATGAGTAGGAAGATAATCAGGGGTAGAAAGAGAATGCTAAACAGAGAGAAGAGCTTGTGTAAAGACCCTGTGATGGGAGAGAGAAGGACAATATCAGATCTGGGTTTGGAAGGATCACTCTGGGTGTACTATGAAAGATGGTTGGGGTAGGGTAAAGGCCAGTATAGATGTGGGAGAGCAGTTGGGAAAAAACAGCCATGGTCCAGGTGAGGAATGATGATTATATGTAAGTAGCTTAGCACGACACCTGTCACCTGAAACTGAAAGTACTCAGTAAGCATTATTATTATTTGCCAAGAACCCAAGTCTCCCAGGAAAGAGAAGTATGGGTTCCAGTTTCCAGTTCTGGCTAGAATCGATTAGCCTGACACCTTCTTGGTAAATACATTTTAACCAGAAAGTATTAAGGCCATTGGCACCAGGTCTCCTATGGTAAAACAGCAGATAACGCCACTCTGGTATGGTACATCACAGGACTGCTGTCTTTACTATTTCAAAAAAATTAATCCAGTAAATTGCCTTCTCTTAGAGATGTGAACTAAACGTTTCCTAATATAAGTAGGGGGTTAATTTCTCTTCCTTTGTGATGCTGTTGGATTCTGTGATAGTAACAACATAAATTTGTATAATCTCACACTCCCAGCAGGAAATAATGAGAGGAAAAAGTGGTTTTGACAAATAATTATGAGTGAGCCGATATGAATACACTTGAACTGTTAACTGTTGAGCAGTGTGTGAATAGGGAATAGTAAATTCTGAGGCTCTTCTGATGGTCCCCTGTCTGTTGAAGGCACAACCTGTTGGAAGAGACTTTGCTTCTGTGACACATTTATGTATTGCTTCCCATTTACCACTTCAGACTTGACAGTTCTTGCTTCTCTGGGGAGCCCAGCTGTGGTCTGGGGCTGGGGCCTGGGGCAGGGTTGTGATGTGTGCTGCCCTTCTGGGTTCACAGTACAGACACTGGAGAATATTTGGGAGAATCCTGGGTGGGGTCAAGGTTTGGAGTTGAGCCTGGACCAAGGGTCAGTGTGTTTGCAGCATCAGACATTAGTTCTGAAGAATGCATGTGGCTTAAGGTGTTGGAAAGGTGTAGCCTCCAGTCGAAGTATGAGACGGCATACTTTGGGGGACTTAAGGCAGTGAAGGCAGCCTGTGTGGAGAAGGGATAGTAACGACCACCAGCATGATGGAGCAGTGAACAACTGCAACGCGTCTGATGTGAGGTGTTTCCTGAAGTCCGTGACCCGCCCAGGTCCATCCTGTTCAGAACTTTCCTCTCTGTAGGCCTCCAGTTGGCCCACCATGGCCTCTCTTCTCCTGGGGTTTGGAAGGTGAAATAAATATGGAAGCCACCCACCTCTCCCCAGTTTGATTGCCCTACTTAGATCACACCATCATCTGCCTCTTGGATCAGTGTGCATCCTGAAAGCCAAGAGGCATGCCAAGTTTCACTCTCACTATTTTGCTCACATGAGCCAGTCTCCAATGGCAGGTGTGCTCCTTTGAGTACACATGTGTGTACAAGTGTATGAGGCAGACACATGGGTGTGAACCTGCTGTGTACCTAATTGGTTGTTTTCTTTTCCTGAAGATCTTGTGGGCCCTTTCACACCTGTGGCCATTATTCTGAGTGGTTGTTTCCCCCAGAATATTAAGTGTCCCATGTTGAGGATGGCAGCACCGACTGGCCTGCCTGGGTCCCTTAAGACCTTGTAGAATGGAGCCATTTACCCTTTTCTGGCTCCCGCCTATCTTTGTGTGAAACACACTCTATCTCATTGAAGTCACTGCATTTTTGAGTCTCTTGTTACAGCTGGAACGCTATACTTTCCCTCTGTATAGTAGAGTCTGTGGCCTCCCTGAAGAACCTTCTAAACTGTCATCTCATCTGATTGTAACAGTGGCCCCAGAGAGTCAGGAGGATGCGTAACAGTTACCACCTTGGCAAGATAAGGAAAGCGAGGTACAGGAAGGACAGAGTTTTGTCCCAGGGCACAGATGTAGAATGGGCGCAAGAACCCAGGTCCCTTGCCTCTGAGTGCAGTGCTTGTTAATGATGCCACGCTATTGCCTGTAACACCGAATCAAGACCATAATGTTGTTATTAAAATATTTACTTGCATGAAAAATTTCTATTACCTGAAACTCATGTATTATAGATGGAATCAGTAGCTTAGAAGGAAATAAACAAGAAGAATCACTTTAATAACAAAAGCTATGCAGATAAATTCCTCATTTCAGCAAGCTCTTGGCGGTCCCAAATAAATATATCATTTTTATCAGGCAAGTGCTCTAGAAACAGTGTCTTCAGGAAATATGTCAAAATAATCTCCTTGGCTGTACTCCTTTCTGGAGGAAAGAAATATGATGGTGGCAGCAAAAAGAACGATTAAAAGGAATTTCCAGACTGCAATACAAACCGTCATAAAGAAGGGTAATGGGAGGTCTGGACAAGCTGATCCCACTGTTTCCTTCCAGCCTTAATAGAGCATAGGAGAGGGAGCACTGGACTGGGAGTTGGAGGTCAATATTCAACTCTCCACTTTTTGGCTGTGTGACATTAGGCAAATCATTCACCCTCTCTGAGCCTCCATTGTCCTACCTCATAGGTAAAAATATCTCATTCAATATAGTTGTGTGCAGTGTGTGACCCCATTTAATACTGTCACTATTGTTATTGTTTAAGTCATGAATGGGAGGGATAAGGGAGAGAAAGGGGGATTTGATAACTATTGGCTAAGGAGGGAGGGGTGTGTGTATGTGTGTGTGTGTGTGTGTGTGTTTGTACACATATTTGTGCATGCATTTGTACCCTCCTTTCTGTATCCCCTCCTGTAAATGTACCACCATCTGCCCAGACCAAACCCCAGTGGTCAAACCCGAGAGCCATATCAACCCTTGATCTCCCTCCCTCCTTACAGCCAGTCAGTCCCTGAGCCTGGAGCATCTACTCCCTATTCCTTGTTGTCCCTGGCACCATGTTCCGTCCTCTACCCTCACTGTTACCATCTCAGATCAGGACATCAACACTCTGATTACTGTTCTGCTCCACATAGGACTTCTTGCCCAAGTCTTTCCCCCTTCCTATCCTTTCCTGACACTAGCTTCCAGTCTTAGATTCCCAAAGGACAAGTTGTGTCACCTCCCTTCTCAGAAATTTCCCATTGCCTATAGGATATCGTCCAAAGTCCTCACTTAGATGCTTGGGGAGCTTTGTACCTCTCCAGCCCCAGTGCTGCCCAGAGCTGGCAAATGACTCAGCAGTCTCCACACAGGCACGGTCTTTAATGCTCCCACATTTGTTCATGCTGTGATCTGTCTGCCATGACCTTTCCCTTTTTTTTCTAGGTACAGTACCTCACCCTCTAAGGTCTTGCTCAAAAGCCTCCTCTGTGTGAGCCCTTCAGGATTGTCAGAGGCCGAGGCAAAGGTTTCTCTCCTCTGCTCTTCTTAGACTCTCATCCACGCCCATGTAGCTCCCTCTATGTCCCCTGAGCTGCAGCTCTCCATCTGTTCATCCCAGCCCAAGGCAGTATGGGGAAGAGGGAGCAGAGAGCCAAGGTCCTGCTCTTAAGGTGCAGCAACCCAGTCTGCCTGCAAAACATGGCTCTGATCCATCAGATCGACATCTCCAAGCTTGGGGAGGGCTGAAGAGTGGGTGGGCATAAGCAGGGCTTGGGGACGGGGTGATGGTACCCCTCCCCTTTAGCCGTCTTGTAATATTTCAAGCCCAAGCCAAGGAGCCAACTTTTCCTTTTTCTCTTTCCCCCCACCCCCCCGCATGCAATACTGTCCCCTATCCCACCTGATTTAGTCACGGCTCATCCCCATAGCAACCCACAGAACTCACCAAGCTGGAAGGGTCTCTATCAGGAAAAAAAGGAAATGAGAGATTGGACTGTTTTTCTTTTGGAACCATGCCTGGTGCCCTTATGTTCTGATGGGCTCCTGACATTTCTTTGGAGATACGGCATCTGACAATTAGTCACCAACCAATCCTTATGTGTCCCACGCCATGCGTCACTCAGCCACGAGGACAATCTCTAAATATATATGTTTATCTTTGCCACAAAGGGGAATGTGGAAGGATCTAAACTCTGACCATATCAACATTCCTGATCCCAGCAGAAGGCTGGAACTATGCAGGGGTATGCAGCATGTCCTAGGGTGGCTCTGTCTTCAAGTAAGAATGTGCCCAATGCATGAGGCTTAAGACACAAAGCCAGTTCTCTGGACATTGGTACTGATGGACTTTGCATAACACCTGCTTGTGTGTGTATATGCAGATTTTCATGTGTGCACATGAAAGTGTGATTGAGTGTTTGTGGACTTGCATGTGCTGGAGTATATAGGGGCCAAGGGCCCAGTCACACAGGCAGAGCTGATTTTCCAGTCACACAGGCAGAGCTGATTTTCCAAAGGCAGAAGTAATGTTCGGTTTATTTCTCTCAACTCATGCGCTTGACAGAAGGGAGGAACTTGCAAAAGTTGATCATCAGTTCCTCTAGCAGATGCGCCCAGTAAGATTGTGCTACGCATAATACACCAGTAATTAACCTTGTAAACTTACTTTTTGTACAGCCCTCATCTATAGTTTACAATTAATTAGGGAATCCACAAGGGATTGACGCTGAAGAAGATAATTATGCCTCTTCTTGGGGTTATAGGGAACTTCACTAGTCAAGAGGCATCTTATTTTCCCCGGGAAATTAAACCAGCACTCCATTATCAGATTGTTTCTAAATGAGTAAAGGACTGGATTTTGACATAATGGTCTCATTTCGGCAAGAAAGAGACAAACTGACAAGCTGTTTTGTCACATGCTTGTTTGAGCAGAACATTTTGAGAAATGCCTCTGGGTCCATCTGGGAAGAGGAGCCGCTGGGTAGAAAAAAATGTCCAAGATGACCAAATGTGACGGAGATATTTGCCAAGTAATCATCCCATGCCTGAGCCCAGGAAAAGAGAAAATACATTTCCATTTTCTGCTATTGGGCCGGAGGGGGTTTGCTCAGGGTGGGGAACCAGAATACATGAGGTGAAATATTATGACCATTCTATATAGCCATTGATGTTAGTGTACACAGTGGTATGAAATCAACCAATTCTGCTTAATAACATTTTACTCATCAGTAGCAGGTCCCTCTGGAGGTGGCCTTCCAACTTTCACATCTGTCTTCCCCAAGAATGCCCTCATGACTCACAGTGGCTCCCCAGCCGTCTGGGCTCCTCCTGGCCAGAGCTGGTTGGTCCAAGATGGAGACACGTGACCTAGGCTGGGCCAAGCAGATTTTCTCTATCAGAAACCGAGGATAGTGAATCAAAACACTGGGAGGCCTTGACCTTGAATGGCACTTGGTAAGGACAATTTCCAGTATGGGCCCTTCCTTCTTGGAGAGAAAGGAGAGGGATGAAAACTTGGAGCCAGACATTTCTGAATTTGAATCCTGACTCTGACTCCTGGCTTGGATCCCACCCTGTGACCTTGAGCAGGTGACAATCTCTCTGACTTCAGTTTCCTCACCTGAAAAATGGAAATAAGGCATACAGAAAAAAAAAATCTATTAAAAAAAAGCATCATAAAATCACTCTTACTGGCTGTGAAATTTCTTAATAAATAGACTTTGGCTAAAAATATTGATGAACTCTTTGGTTTTGAGAACATAAGTTTGAGGATATGCCTGAAAATTCATAGACCAAGAGAAAAGATAATTACTTTGTCTTGAAAAATGAAGTAAGAGTGTAGAGCTTCTGGAAGGAGTAGGCTTTGGGGAGGAGCAGGAGGAGGCTCTTGGTGGGAGTGAGGGAAGAGTCCTAGAAGATGGAGGAATCTGGGACTTCTGGAGAACAGTTTCAAGTTTCCTTCCCTAATGCTGCTCTCACAGAACTTAGAGCCCAGGAGCCAGCAAGAACGGCAGGCAGTGCTCACGGAACTCACACATCCTTTTCTCTCAAGACCATGGGCAAGGACACTCTGGATTGGGACTTTGCCAGGAAAGCAGAAGCCTCCCTGAGCTCCATCATCCTTGGCAAGTTTTGAGTCGTAGTGAGCCAAGTCTGCCTAGCCCATTTAGTGAATAGAAATGAACTTTAGTCACAAGGCAAGTCCCCTTAGTGGTAAGAACACCAAACTTTCCTGGTAGAAAAACACCCTGAACTCTGCGGGGAGTCGTCCCTTCTGGGAGATGAATCTGTTCTTTAGGTCATAAATCCGGGGTCTCAAGTCCCCACAGCAGCTGACAAGTTTAGGATCAAGGCTCCTTATGGGCTCGGAAAATCCACAATAGCAATTACCTTTGCTCCCCCACCCTGACTCCATCACTTCCTTATTTTTTCCTGAAATTTCAAAACTGGAATTGCATTGTTCAAACTCTTCCCCGCCCTCACATTTCCGTCTTCATAGTCCAATTCTGCTGAATGCTTTCTAGGCATACTGCACAGCTGCCACCCAAGGACTTTACTTTAGTCCATCTATTTTCTCCTGGATCTCTTCTTGTTTTTAGATTTACTCCCTCATTTATCCAGAGCATACCCTCAAGTAACTTCTTAAAAAGGATACATTGGAGGTAAGTCTTCTGAGTCCTTTCTATTTGAAAATGCCTTTATGGTATCCTGGTATTTGATACATGGTTGAATATTGAATTTTAGAATAAAATTGATTTTCTTTCAGCACCTTGGTGGCATTTTCCAATTACCTTCTTGCATTCAATGATGTTGATAAAAAGTTTCTGTGCCAGGTTGATTTTGATTTTTTGAAGATGAACTTTCCTTTCCCTTTCAGGAAGCTTTCTCTTCAGAGGTCAGTACATTTTTTGTTGTTGTTGCTTTTCACCTGTAAAGGGCCAGATAGTAAATGACTTGTGGGCATGTGGTTTCTGTTGTAACTGCTCAGCTCTGCTGTTGTGGCTTAAAAGCTGCCATGGACAATACATAAGCAAATGGACATGGCAGTGTGGGTGAACCAGATTTGTTACATTTGCCAGCCTCTGCTTTAGAAAGTCAAAGAATATTCTTTTATGCTTCCCATTTTAAAATTTTCTAATGAACTTCCTTAGATTATTCTTTTTGCATTTATTATGATTGAACACTTGGTAAAACTTCCAACCTTGATACTAAGATCCTTTAGTTTTGGTACTTTTCAGCATGCTTATTTTTTACTTTTTTATTTTTTATTTTTTACTTTTCAGCATGCTTATTTTTTTTTCTCTCATCTTTTCTTTTTTTTCTTTTTGTTATATTTTCTGGACTACTGGCTTTGATTCTTTTTTTAACAGTCCTTTGGCATATTGTAAAGTAATTTTGGTGATATATTTTTAATGTGTAAGAGTTCCTTTTTGTTCTCTGATCATTTTATTTTATAATGGATGCAGTATCTTTTGGATTCTTCCTGGAGACACTAGATTTATTTAAAAATTATCTTCTGCCGGGCTTAGTGGCTCAGCCTGTAATCCTGCGCCTTGGGAGGCTGAGGTGAGTGGATTGCCTGAGCCCGCAGGTTCGAGACAAGCCTGGGCAACTTGGTGAGACCTCATCTCTACAATAAATCAAAAACTTATCCAGGTGTGGTAGCGCATGCCGCAATTCCAGCTACTCGGAATGCTGAGGTGGAAGGATCGCTGGAGCCCAGCAGGTTGAGGCTGTGGTGACCGGGAGCGACCACTACACTCTAGTGTGGGTGACAGAGTGAGACTCCAGCTCAAAAAAAAAATTATCTTCTATTTTCTGAATTATCTCCAGTCTCTTAGGGGCCATTTTTTCCCCTTTATTATTGTTGAGTTATTCTTTTTCATATTGCAAGTTTTTTTCTTAAATATTGAATGTTTTGGTGGACAATTTGCATTTGAGATAAGTTATATAGGGTTCATTCATAGACTACCTAAGAAGGTAGTCTCTGAATATGAGGAAGCCTTATTAAACTGTGGAATTTGCTTTTAAAATGTTGATCAAGGAACTGGCTTTAGATATGGAAGGAATCTAAATGCTGGAAAGTGGAGGCCTATTTTTCTGAAGTGTGGTTGTTTTTAGATATGTACATAAAATGTTGGTGCATGCACCTCTTTAAGAGGTAGAGCTTCATTCCCTTCTCCTTGTGTGAGAATTGGGCTTAATGACTTGATTCTAATGAGTAGAATATGGTAAATGTGTAACTTCCAAGAATTTCATCATAGAATGCATTTCAGTTTCTTCTTTGTTCTCTTGAGAGAACACTCAAGCAACCCTGTGGAGTTGTTCATGTGGTGAAAAACTGAGGTCTCCAGTCAACAGCCCTGCGATCCATCTGAAGTGGATCCTTCAGCCCCAATCAAGCCCTCAGATAACTGTAACCCTGGATGACGTCTCGACTGTAGCCTTATGAGAGGCATTGAGCCAGAACCACTCAGCTAAGCTACTCTCGAATTCCTAATCCACAGAAACTATAAGATAGTAAATATGTATTGTTGTAAATGACTAAGTTTGGGGGCAATTTGTTATGCAGCAATAGATAACTAATACATGGGCCATCAACTTTCCTTGAGATTGGCCCTTCAAGTATTTTACCTGGATTTATGTACATGGTGGGTAAGAGTTTTGTTCCAAGAGTGGATTCAGATTTTCTACATATAGGCGATCAACTCAACTAGTCTGCTTTTAGACCCATATCAAATTTCCATTTATATCTGATATTTCTCAGTCCTAACTACAGGGTTCTGGAGGACAGGTTGCTTCTAGACCTATATCCATTTCCATGTCTACTCTTAGATGTGGCTTTCTCCATACTACTTCACCTGTTATCACATGTCCACCCATTTCCTACCTCCCAGAAATTTAATTACATCTCTTGTCTGCTGATAGTTCTCCTCTAGTTGTCTTTGTTAATGTGAATTTATAACTTTTTAAGGGTATTTTACTTTCATTTTAACAGAATCTCAGGTGAAAGAGGAAATAAGTGACTGTGACTAATCTATGGCTTTTGATCTAGACTAGTCAAAGGTCTATAATGGAAACCTATCAAGAAGACACATGCGAAAGTCAAGATGATAAAGTTTTGACAAATTTTCAAATCATGAAGAGCTGATAAACCAATCATAAATTATGTGTGTCTTCATTTTCCCCAAATTTACAGGTCTCATTGAGGTTGGTTCTGATTACCTCAGAAACAGAGGCTGTTCATAATTGTGGAGCATATTTTGCTTCTGCTAAATTCATTTCATACCCCAAGTTGAGCTCATCAGCTATTTCCATGTGACAAAGCCTCTGATGAAGGCTGGGTGCCTTAATGAACAAATAATTAATTTTAAGAACATAAGTCGACACAAAAGCACAACTAATGCCTTTTTAATTGCTTTTGCTCTCACGTCTTGAACAAACACACATACCCCTGTCTCATGGAATCACGATTATCTGCATCTGCAACTCTGGCATTTTAGGGAACGAGAGGCCCCAGTCTTAGACAGAGATGTTGCAGGGCAAAGACCTTGGGCTTTGTTTAATCCATTGCTAGCCCTCAGATCATGCCTAGAATTTTAGGGATATAATGTCTCACCTATGGACTCTTGAGATTGCTTAAAAAATGGGTTCCTCTGGACCAGAAGTTCAGCAAGCCAAGAAAATAAAAGATATAGAGCTTTTAAGGGGCAAACTTAGTGAGTGAGAAATGTACACCATTAGAGATATCTTTAGTTATTTCTTAGATGAAAGAAAATTCTGTATCTCAGTCTTCCGACTTAGTCATTGAACTATATGACATGAAGCACACCTTAGGCATGAAGGCTATATTTTCATGGGGTGATATGGGCAATGAACAAGTAGTCTGAGAAATAATAAAGTAATTCTAAAGTTTGATAGGCATAGAAAGTAAATGGATAGGGTACTGCAGCAGGGAAGAATGGGAGAGATCTTTTTGGGGAGGTGTGGTTGTACCTCAAAGGGTCAAGAATTAATTCTAAGGGATGAACAGAGGAGAGGAGTTTCACTTTCTGTTCTAAATTGTTTTAACTTTTCTTTCAAGAATGTTACTTTTGTAATAATTTTATTAATAATCTAGAAAATTGTCTAAAGTCTCCTGTCTTTTATGTGTCCTGTTCTCTTTTGCTCACTCATTCGGTCAGCACACATTTCTTTTGCTGTCTTTGTTGCTTTTTAAATTTATTTTATTTTAGATTCTAGGATCCATGTGCAGGTTTGTCACATGGATATATTGCATGATGCTGGGGTTGTTTGGACTTCTGTTGAACCCATCACCCAAATAGTAAACATAGTACTCAGTAGGTGGTTTTTCAACCCGTGGCCCCCTCCCACTCTTTCTCTTTTGGAATCCCCAGTGTCTATTGTTTCCATCTTTATGTCTGTGTGTACCCAGTGTTTAACTCCCACTTGTAAGTGAGAACATGCAGTAGTTGGTTTTCTGTTTCTGCCTTAATTCATTTAGGATAATGACCTAAAAGTGCTGCGTCCATGTTACTGCAAAGGACATCATTTTATTCTTTTTTTAATGACTGTGTAGCATTCCATGGTGTATATGTACTACAGTTTCCTTATCCAATATATCATTGATAGGCATCTAGATTGATTCTATGACTTTGGTATTGTGACTAGTGTTGCAATAAACATATGAGTGCAGGCGTATTTTTGGTAGAACAATTTCTTTCTCTTTGGGTAGATACTCTGTAGTGGAATTGCTGGGTTGAATGGTAGTGAAAGGACACAACACGGAATCAATATAGCCAATGAGCAGTCATTTTGACATTGCTTAGCTTTGTCATATTTTTCTAGCGACTCACTTTAATTTACACTCTAATCCACTAGCCAAGGACAAAACCGGTTTCTCAGAGGTAGCTATTGATAATTGCTCTACAACCCCTCCCCCAGTTTGTTTTGTAAACAAGTTAACCTAATCAGCCCTTCATCACCTTCATGACACAGACATCAACATGGCAACTGTCATGTGACTAACCCACCCATGTGCATTCTGAACATCATCTGACATCAGTACCTGTGCGTACCTGGCCTCCATGATGACATGGAACAGATCACCACCCAACCACCTTAATGACCTACCCCCATCAAGGAAAATGTTTTAAAGCATTCAAGTTCAAGAAGTCAACCACCATTGCTTCGTTAAACTTTGATGTGCCCATGTGGCTCTTTGAGCTATGGCTACCATGTTTCTTGGCTTTGGCCCCCTCTCCTACCTTGGAGAGGTCAATCTCCTCTCTCTCTCTCTAATTTACTTTCTAAATAAACTGTATTTTCCATTCTAATTGCTGTGCAATTCTTTACATCTTTCACATGGCACCGGATCGCACCCCATCCTGGCGGGTCTGACCTAGCATTTTGGAGACCCCGCTGGGATATACATTTTTAACCTAACAGGTAGTTCTATTTTTAGTTCTTTGAGAAATCTCTATACTGTTTTCCACCGGAACTGCACTAGCTTACATTCCCTTTTCTCCACATTCTTGGAGATCAGGGTTTTTTTTTTTTTTACTCTTTAATAATAGCCATTCTGACGAGTGTGAGATGGTATCACATTGGTTTTAATTTGTATCTCTCTGGTAATTAGTGATGTTGAGCATTTTTTATATGTTTGTTGGTCACTTGTATGTCTTCTTTTGAGAAGGGTCTATTCATGTCTTTTGCCTGTTTTTTAATGGAATTATTTTTTTTCTTATTAATTTGATTAAGCTTCATATAGATTCTTGATATTAGTCCTTTGTCAGATGCATAGTTTGCAAATATTTTCTCCCACTCGGTAGGTTGTCTGTTTACTCTGTTGATAATTTCTTTTGCTATGCTGAAGCTCTATATTTTAATTATGCCCCAGTTGTCAATTTTTGTTTTGATTGCACTTGCTTTGAGGGGCTTAGTCATAAATTCTTTGCCTAGGCCAATGTCCAGAAGAGCTTTTCCTAGGTTTTCTTCTAGGATTTTTATAGTTTGAGGTCTTGCATTAAAGTCTTTAATTCATCTTGAGTTAATTTTTGCATATGGTAAGGGGTAGGAACCCAGTTTCATTCTTCTGCATATGGCTAGTCAGTTTTCCCAACACTATTTACTGAATAGGGTGCCCTTTCCCCATTGTTTATTTTTGTCGACTTTGTCAAAGATCGGTTGCTTCTAGGTGTGTGGCTTTATTTCTGTGTTCTCTATTCTGTTCCATTGACTTATATGTCTATTTATGTACCAACACCATGTTGTTTTGATTATTACAGCCTTGTAGTGTAGTTTGAAGTTGGGTAATGTAATGCCTCCAGCTTTGTTCTTTTTGTTTAGGATTGCTTTGGCTATTTGAGCTCTTTTATTGAATTATAATTCTTTTTACATTTTAGAATTGCCTTTTCTAATTCTGTGAAAAATTACACTAGAAACTTGATAAAAATTGCATTGAATCTGTAGATTGCTTTGAGTAGTATGGACATTTTAACTATGTTGATTCTCCCAATCCATGAGCATGGAATGTTTTTCCATTTGTTTGTGTCATCTGTGATTCTTTTCATCAGTGTATTGCAGTTCTCCTTTTACAGATCTTTCACCTTCTTGGTTAGATGTATTTCTAGGTAATTTTTTATGTGACTATTGCAAATGAGATTGGGTTCTTGATTTGGTTATCAACTTGAATGTTACTGGTGCATAGAAATGCTACTGATTTTTTGTATGTTCATTTTGTATTCTTAAACTTTACTGAAGTTGTTTATCAGATCTAGAAATCTTTTGGAGGAATCTTTAGGGTTTCCAGGTATAGAATCATATTGTCAGCAAGCAGAGATAGTTTGTCGGTCAATAAACATTTCTAATGCACCAGCTCTGTCTCTACCCCTGGGCTGGACTTCCAGGTAAGGAGACAGAAAAAAACAGTCCATCAAGGCCTTGAGGGTCTCATATCAGTGAAAGTTCCAGCAAACGCCTGACAAAGAGTAGCTATTCAATAAATATTAGTTGGATGAATAAATACATCATCTTTACATACAATTATTTAACCTGATTTCTCCATGTCTCAGCTTGTTGAGGCCATTTTCCCATGCCAGTACATAGTCAAGTTTCTACAAGCAATTGGAAGACAAGGAATTTATCTTTTTTAATCACCTAGGAGTGGGAGAATATTTGCAAATTAATAAACCACATCCTTCTCACATATACTTCACTTTTTTGTGAATTGCCAGTTCATGTCTTTGGCCCTTTCTCCTAGGCATCCATTACAGTACCTGGCACATAGTAGGCACTCAATGAATATTGAATACTTGATGTATAAATGAATGCTTTTAAACATCTCTACCGTAGGTCATCATATGACTAAACTCTGTAACCAAAGAGCAAGCTTGTCATGCAGTCCTGCTGTGACTTTAGACATGCCACTGAAACTTCCTGAGTCTTTTTTTTCTTCCTAAGTCTTAATTTCTTCAGGTTTAAAATGGAGATAACAACATATATCCCACAGAGTTGACATGAGGATTAACTCCAATGAAGCCTTTTAGCACTCTGTGTGTGTCTGGTACCCAGTGAGCAGCAGGTAATTGATAGTGATGGACATTTAGGTTGTCTTTAGTGTTTCACTTTCTGTTAAAGGTATGGTCACACTTCCCCAATTATTTTCTTCAATAAATTTGTGGGCATAGAACTGCTGAGTCACAGAGCACGTGCAATTTTAGTTTTGCTACTAGCAATAGGTCTCATTTTGGACAGTTGGTATGATTTATAATTTCATCAACACAGGCATTTTCATCTTCTCCAATCTGATGGGTTGAAGTGGCTTTGCACTGTCGTGTTATGTTGAATTCCTTTGATCGCAAGGGAGGTTCAGCATCTCTTCATCTGGGTAACCCACATGAAAGCCAAGGCCCCATGGCCCAGCATGGAGCAGTCTAATCAGAGAAGTACAGACAAATATCCCAAAGTAATTAAAAAGGAATCAAGCTTTACTTGTGTCTCTCAAAGCATATTAAAGAAGCTCTAATTCATAACTTAGAATGACTCTTCTCAAAAGCTATTTCCTTTCCTCCCTAGTTCTCTCACTCCTGCAGACAGAAGTGACTCTAGAGAGCTGGGGGTGAGGGAACACTCACAAATTAGTAAGCTATGTCCTTGTCACACATAGTTCGCTTTCTTTGTAAATTATCAGTTCATGCCTTTTTCTTAATGTGACATTTTTATTTTTAGGAGATCAAGTAGGGGTTCCCTTGCAGCAGATGGGTGGCAAAGTCCCATGTCCTCGGCTTGCATCCTCTACTGTGGGATGCCAGGAATTCTTGGGAGGATGAGAAGAGTCTCTGAAATCTACAGATTTCCCCCTCTGACTCTTTCTTGCCTCTAACCCCTCTTCCAGCCTCAAATCTTAAAGGTTTCTGTGTATGGATCGTGGCGGAGTTACCATGGAGATCTAGGCTGCATTAAATCAGTTTAGTGGGTTGTGGCCAGCATATTTTTAAAAAATGAAACAGACTCGACAAGAATAGAACATATCAGAATACATCACAAGTTGTAAGGGTAAGTATTTTTTAAAAAATAAAGCATGACATATATACATGTGCTGGGTCACGCTGCAAGTGTCTTTCTTATTCCAGTTAAAAGAGTTGTTGAAATTCAGTAAATTAAGGCTTCTGGTATTGACTGGGCTGAAGGCTTGGGGTTTTGACTTTTTAAATCATGCCTGTTGAGGGGACCTACATTATCCCTCCACTTTCTAGTCTTATTGGCCATGGCAGTAGCCTGCTGCGTAAGTCTGTCTCTCTACTTGTCCAGATCAGACCACACCAACTGACTTGTTGGTACAACCACCACCTGCAGACCATGCCTACCTCCTTGCTGGCCATCCCCTGATTGACATCACTCTCTTGCTCCAGGTCTCTGTTGCCTTGGGTTGAGAGATGCCACTGGACTCTGTCAGGAAACTTTCCCGCCCACTTCTCAGATGGACCCATCTTTTTCTTGTATGGATCATGAGTCATTTTTTTTTCCCACTCTCCCTCCATTCATTCCAGAAGGTTTCATCCCTCCAGTATACTCTCACTTTTCTGTCTACTACAGGCATCCCCCTCTGTTTCAGGGCTCTTAGTTTCTATTTCTTTGGTCATTTCAATGAAATTTTGGGAAAATGAATGTAAATCCTTGAGCTCCAAGTTCACAGACTTGGAAGTGGAAATTAGACTTTCTTTTTATTTATTGAAATTTATTACTTTTTTAAGAGGCAGTGTCTCCCTCTGTCTTCCAGGCTGGAGTGCAGTGGTGTGATCATAGCTCACTGCAGCATGAACTCCTGGGCTCAAGTGATCCTCCCGCCTCAACCTCCTGAGTGGCTAAGACTTCAGACATGCACCGTCATACCCTGCTATTTTTAAGAAAATATTTTTAAAGAGATGAGATCTTGCTCTTGGCTTGAGAGAGGTGCCACTAGGCTCTGTCGGGAAACCTTCCCACCCACTTCTCAGATGAGCCCATCTTTTTCTTGTATGGATCACGAACTACTTTCTTTCCACTATCTCTCCATTCATTCCAGGAGGAGGCTTCATCCCTCCAGGATACTCTCTCACCTTTCTGTCTACTCTAGGCATCCCCCTGTGTTTCAGGGCTCTTAGTTTCTATTTCTTTGGTCATTTCAATGAAGTTTTGGGAAGATGGCCCAGGCTGGTCTTGAACTCCTGGCCTCGACTGGCCTCAGTCTCCCCAAATGCTGAGATTACAGGCGTGAGCTACCTTACCCAGCAGGAAACTAGATACTTTTAAGATGGAGGTAAAACTCACATAACCTAAATTTAAATATTTCCACCAATTAAAAGAAAAAATCCAGTGGCATTTAGTGCTTTCACAATGTTGTGCAACTACCACCTCTGTCTAGTTTTAAAACATCTTCATCACTCCAGAATGAAGCCCTGTACCTGTTAAGAAGTTGCTCCTCATATCTCCCTCCCAGCAGTGCCTGGCAATCGCGAATCTGTGTTCTGTCTTTATGGATTTACAATTACGAATGGTTAATGCAAATGGAGTCTTTTCTTGCATTTAGTATATTTTTGAGGTTCATTTACATTGTATCGTTTATTCCTTTTTATGGCATTATCATATTTTATTCTTTTTAATTTTATATTTTGTTCTTTTTTATGACTTACTATAGTTCCTCATTCCTTTTGTATGTTAATATATTCCATTATATGTACATATCACAATTTGTTTCTCCATTTGTTCATTGATGGATGCTTTTGCCTTTTGGATATCATGACTGATGTTGTTCTGAGCATGTGGGTACATGTATTTGTTTTAGTACCAATTTTCGATTCTTTTGGGTATATATCTATGAGTGGAACTGCTGGGCATAGACTTTGTAGGAGTCTGAGATCAGTATAATTTCCTCATATTATGGCTCCAATACTCCCTGTCCAATTCCTCTCAGTGATCATTAGCAAAACTCTTAAAGTGGAAAGGACCTGTGCTTCCTTTGGGATCATCAAGGAAAGGGGTAGCTGTAGAGGCCATATCACCTGCAGGCTGAGGAGGAACCTAAAAGGATGCAGTAGATGACGGCGCTACTCCAGGGGGTATGTTGTGGTTCCTTGTCCCTCACTGGTCAGAATTGAGAGGAACAGACAATACACAGTTATTTGAGTCAGATTCCAAGATGACTTAGATGGGTTGGAACAATGGGCTGATATTAAGAAAGAAAAGTAAAAAGTGTCTAAGGATGAGCAGAAGAAATGTAAACTCTTACACTTGGGTCCTAAAACTCAATTGCATATATATATAGGATGAGAGAGAGAGACATTTGACATGAAGAACGCTCGGAGTTTTGGTTGTTGGCACCTCAGAGCTATAAGTGTGACTGTAAAGGAAAAGTACATTGTCCAGATCAAGGGAGGTCAAGACTCTAGACCTTATTAGGCTTGAGCTAATCTCACATGGAATCATACATCCACTGCTTGGTGCCATCACATGATGGTATTTACTAGTCATGGAGCACTAGAGACTTTTCAGAGCACATTGACAAGGACAGCAAGCGCCTGGAAATCATACCTTATGAGATCTGGTTGAAAATCATGTTTTGTTTGGAAAGGAGAAGTCAGAGTCATTGGCTTCACCTACATCAAGGACTGCCACGATAGTCTTACTGCTGTTGTAACAAATGACCACAAATGTTGTAGCATATAACAACATGTTTATTTCCAGTTCTAGGGGTTGGACATCTCACTGGGCTAAAATCAAGGTATCAGCAGAGATGCATTTTTCTGAATGCTGTAGCAAATAATCTGTTCCTTGTCTTTTCCAGTTTCTTGGGGCATTTCTTGGTGCATGACCCTCTTCCATCTGCAAAGCAGCAGCCTCAGCACTCTGACTTCTGCTTCTATCACATCTCTTTTTATTCTCCTACCTTTCTCCTTCCCATATAAGAAGCCTTGTGATTACCTTGGGCACTCCTGAAAAATCCAGGTTATCTTCCCATCTCAAGGTCCCTAACTTAATCACATCTGCAAAATCCTTTCTGCCATTTAAGGTAACTTATCCACAGGTTCTGGGAATCTGGATGTGGATATCATTGAGGGTGCTATTATTCTGCTGACCATAGATGTTAAGTGTTTTGTTTTCTTTTTCATGGCTCTAGGAGAAAGAACTTAGGCTAACAGGTATAGGTTATAGGGGAGACATTTGGAACTAAGGTGAGGCAGCCCTGTCTCATCGACTAGACTTTCCACAACAAGAAAGGGGAACTTAAGAGAGAGTGATCCTGCTCTCTTGGGACCATTTAAGTAGAGGCTGATTTTTGCTTGGAATGGTGGTTCAGCAGGGTTTCTTGTATTGGGTGGGTTGTTAGACCAAATAGCACTGATAGTTCTTCCCAATTTTAAGAGCATTACTTTTATAGAGACTGTTTAGGCATGCCATTCTGGTTATTTGGTTCATAATTCAGAAGATTAGACAAGACTTGCCACATGGAATGTGACAAGACACAGACATACCAGGGACACAGACTCTGGCAGTGTCCTGCTGTGCCCTCAGTGCTCAACATTCCTGCATGGGCTAGCACCCAACTCCAGGTGACTGGGATGCTCTGCTCAGGGCTCCACTCAACTCAGGTGCAGGCCAGGTTGCATTGTATGGAGTTAATGCCACCAGGAGCATCCCTCAGTCAATGACGAAAAGAAATGAGTGTGTAAACCAAGAATAAGATTCTAGGTCCCAAACCAACTGTACAGCCACCCTCTGGGCCAAAGGAAGCCTGAAAAAGTAAATTCTGGGCCATGAGGGAAATGAGGTCAGACATACTTAGTTATACCCCTTCCTTCTGGGGTTTTAGGCACAACTGACTAGCATTAACATTAAAATAGAGATCATAAGACTGACAAAACAGCAATCGATAAGATAAGAAAGGGAGTGGCAGTAGTGGGAAACTGCCGGGGGAGAGGGGGGCACACCTCATCAACAAGGGTACCTGCATAATGAACATTTGTATACCTAACCCTGAATTGTACCTCACATCTTTAAAATAAAAAGGACGGAAAAAAAAAAAAGACTGACAAAACACTCTGTGGCTGTAAGGCGCTAAATTCCAGCCTGACTGTGGTACAGCACCATATGACAAATAGCAGACCTTAAAGGAAATACAAATATTTTACCCCCAAATATATTTCTTTGACATATTTTGAAATGTCCCTGCAAAGTCGGCTCTTGGGGAATTTGCATCTGTAGAGAATCTCCTCTCTAGATCTCCCCAGATCCAGAAGACATTAAACTTAGGGTCTGACTCTTCTTCAGGCCCTAAGAGACATAAACCACCTATTTTTGCTGAAGCCTGCTATTTAGAGGCTTCAACTACCTAACAAGAACCTTGGCTTCCACAACACCTCTTATCTTAACTCAAATATTTCTTTCTATTGACTTCAAATTCTTGAGAAAGAGCTTAATTCTTTCAACCAATCTTTTAATCCACGTATGACCTATAAGCATCCCCCCACCTCCCCTGTCTCAAGATGTCCTGCCTTTTGGGGCTGAACCAATGTATATCTTAATATGTATTGATTTATGTCTTTGTCTGTAACTTCTGTCTCCTTAAAAATGTATAAAACCAAGCTGTAACCCAGCCATTTTGGGCATGTGTTCTCGGGATGTTTTGAGACTGTACTCCAGGACCATGGTCACTCCTATTTGGTGCAGAATAAACCTCTTTAAATATCATATGGAGTATGACATTTTTTTCAACGGGTGGATAAATAAGCAGGCTTTCTTGTTCTGGTAGTGGTAGTGGCAATGTGCTTCGTACCAGATGACCAGAGTGGTAGTCTGCTCATTAAAGCACCTTGGGGGAAGGATCAACTTATTTCCCTTTCTGAATAACTTTCCCATTCCCTAGGGTGCTTACTAAGATCATCTCCTCAATAGACTCCTTATTCTCAAACCCTTATCTCCAGATATGCTTCTAAGGTGGAAGGATGGCGCACGGACTAAGACACAATGGAAAGTTTCCAGGGGAAAGAAAATCTTCCCTGCCAAAATATGATGTGAGCTAAGAGTTTCCTCTAGGCAGTACCACTTGTTCCAGCACAGAAATTCTTAGCATGATAGTTCCATCTTCATTCTGAGAATTCTAAAATAGGCTCCTGCCTTTGCTAGCCATATGTAAAGTATTGCGCTCTCTCTCTTTTTTTTGTATCATTGCATGTTTAGTTTTTTAAAAATTTATTTATTTTAAAGATGTGGGATACAATTCAGGATCTAGATAAGTGGTCATTTTACAGGTTAAATTTGGGTCTCCCTTTGGTCCACACTTGGTTTTGACCTGGTTTGACCTGGTCATTTTACAGGTAAAATTTGTGTCTCCCTTTGGTTCACACTTGGTTTTGACCTGGTTTTAGACCTGGTTTGACCTGGTCATTTTACAGGTAAAGTTTGGGTCTCCCTTTGGTCCACACTTGGTTTTGGCCTGGTTCAAGATCTCAATGCTCCTTTGAGAAAAAATATCTTCATCAAGAAGTCATGTACTTATTGGCATTTGTCTATAGAATGTGTTTGGAATTTCAATGGTTATGAAGTTGATTGTGGGAAAAGTGTGATGTTTTGGACTTCCAAAACGGATTTTATTTTCTGGATCCTAGCACCTAGCTAATGCAGTCCAGGTGGCTTCATTTCTTCCAGTCCAAGTTTTCTTAGCCTACCCATTTATTGGTGTAGGGGGAAGGGGTATATTTGGGATTGTTAGCTCAGTCATAGCCCACTCCAGGTCTTCCTTCTCTTTCACCCTGAAGGAGAGATGAGACAGGACCTGTTTATACGATTGGCAGTGTGGTGGACAGTGGGGGCAGGTGTCCTTCCTTGTTGTGCCTACTTAATGGGCTGGCTGCAGCTTTGGATGCCAGGCATCTTGGGCTCTTGCTCAGTGGCCCAGTATTGGTAATGCCCTGGATCTTTGACTGCTCTCTAATTTGGGCACTTTGTATTTCTCTGATAGCAGTTTTTTGGGTTTTGTTTTTGGTAGAAATACATCTCACTGTGTTGCCCAGGCTGGTCTTGAGTTTCTAGGCTCAAGTGATCCTCCCACTCCAGCCTCCCAAAGTTCTGGGATCACCGTGATAGCAGCATATTTATATCCCATGAGTTTCCCACTGCCAGCTACTCTCTGAGACCCTGACTTGGGGACCCTGAGATATTAGGGTTCATCCTCTGCTTTCCTAGGAATCTGGTTCCCTCTCAGGCATAGATGTATCTCACTAATTCATCCATGCCCCCTCAGCCTGGGTATGCAAGAAACATCTGTGAATTTTCAATTCTCAAATTTTAGGCAGCAGACAGTAATGCCTCCCCTTTTCTCAAATCCTACCTCCCCCTCCATTACACAAGAAACACCCCTATTTTTTTCCACTCCCTCTTCCTGTCCTGGGGTTGTGGCAGTAGACTACTTAGCAACAGTTTGTTGCATCCATTTCTCTCCCTCCAGTTCTCCTCTCTTCCATTAATGTGAATCCTTTTCACATAGCACAGGACAAGGGGTTTATGGTGGGGGCAAATCTGTTCTGCCTGAATCTATCAACTTTCACTTCTTACATCCTTTGTCTCTGGCTCAGAAGCTGCGAAATAGGTGTCTGTTTTGTGGCTCCCAGCAATTCACACTTTGAAACAAATGGTGACTTCAGTTCTCATGTCTAAAGGGGAGTGGTCTGTGGGGGGGGGTGAGGGGGAACAGAGCAGCCTGCTCTATCTGATGTCCTCAGCTTTTACTCCACATAGCATTCCCAGCCCTAGGTGACTTGAAACAGCAGGTATGAACAGATGGCAGTGGCCTATCAGCAGCCCGTGTTTCTGGGGTGAGTCCAGCCACAGAAGAGTGCAGGGTCAGAGTGGCCACCAGATGAACATTGCCATCAAAACTCTGTACTGTTTCTCTGAAATGGCCTGGAGGCCTGACCGTGAGGAGGTGTTCACTGGGAAATTCGCCCAGCATGGAGCTCGGTGGCCTCCACCTCAGTAATCGAAAGCACATTCTAAATACGTCTCTGAATTACTCTTGCCTCATGGCTGTTTGGTGCATACTTGGACAGATGGAGAGGTGGGCTCCCCAGTGGGTCTGGAGCGTGGGCTTCAGAGAGTGCTAATGTTTCTCAGATCTCCTCTGCAAAGCGCCAACTGTGGCAACACTAAAGCTCGGGCCAGGAAATGGAAACACACTGCCAGGTGGTGGGATGGGCTGCTTCTTAATTAAGGAGCCTCCCCAGCTCCCGGGTGACGGGTGTGGTTTGTAAATAGTTTATGCACCTGTTACATCCATGTGTTGTGGGAATGCTCCTGGGCTTTGTCCACAGGGAGGTCTGGGCCTCCTTCACCAGAACAATAGTAGAAATAATCAGTAGTCTACCAAGCATTTTGTGCTACTCAAGGCACTTTTCTTGTACTATCTCATCAAATCCTCATAGCAATTCTATGGGTGGGTACTGTAAAATTGAGCTCATTTTATAGATGGGGAATCTGAGAGCAAGAGGTTAAGTAAAGAGTTCACACAACTGGTGAAAGAGAGAGTCAGAACTCAAACTCACAATTAGGCAAACCTGAGTTCTAAGCCTCATTCCATCATATGTAAAATTCTATCTACCTTGTAGGATTATTGTGAAGAGGAAATAAGATTATGTGGACAAAAATCTACCAGTTTGGAGTTTTACATTTGGTAAAGATATGGATGCCTATAGTGATGGTCAATTTTATGTCAGTGTGGTTGGGTCATGATACTTGGGTATTTAGTCAATTATTGTAGATGTTTCTGTAAAGGTATTAACATTTAAATCAGTAGACCTTAAGTAAAGCAGATTGATTATTCTCCATAATGTTGGTTAGCTTTATCCAACCCATTGAAGACCTTAGTAGTTATAGACTGGCCTATCTGGAAGAAGATAGGAATCTTCCAGCATGGTGCCTTTGGGTCAGAACTTATACTCCTCCCTGGGTGTCCAGTCTGCTAGCCTACCCTGCAGATTTGGGACTTATGAAGTCTCTATAATCATGTGAGCCAATTCCTTAAAATAAACCTCTCGAGTTCTCTATGTAAGTTCACCCACTGATTCTGTTTCTCTGGAGAATCCTGACTAATACACCTATGAATAACAGAATGTTTTAATAATATGTTTATCCATATGGTATACTATGTAATTGTTAAAAGGAACAACTCAGACCTATGTATTTTTAGAGGAAAAGAAAACCAAACACACAAATGAACCTCTATGTTCCCCTATGAGCATAAAGATGAGAAAGGGCATACACCTGAGGAATGGTGATGATGGTTGTGGAGGCGCTATTGAGGTAGGGAGGGACATTTACTTTTTTCCCCTGTACTTTTTTTTTTTTTTTTTGAGAGTCTCACTCTGTCACCCAGGACAGAGTGCAGTGGCACAATCATGGCTCACCCTAGCCTTGCTCTCCTGGGCTCAGGTGACACTTCTACCTCAGCCCCCTGAGTAGTTGATATTACAGGCATGAACCATTGCATCTGGCCGCCCCCACACTTCCTTATTGCTTGATTTTAGCATGTGTTATTTTTGTCATTGAAAAGGTAGTAGGGTAGATAAGTATAATATGAAAAAATTGTTGATTTAAAATCTTCCTTCTGTATCTGGAGGTAACAGGTACAGCATAGCATAGGTCTGTGTGCATCTATTTGCTTTATGCTCATCTATGAGTATACTGAGGGACCACTTATGTGCAGGGAGCTGACTGTGGTGCCTTGAAGACCCTTGATTACCATGGTATCCCCTACACAATACCCTGGCTTAAATGAATGTCTGAGTCCAAGCGTGATTTTAAAGAGTCTCCTTCCACAATTTCTGGTGCTAGTTTCTGGGTCTGGAGGTGTCTGATGGCCCATTGGGTGTAATTAGGGAAGCTGAGGATTGTGCTCCCATTGCTGGAGTGTATTAAAAACTTAAGTTCTCTGTTCCTCAGCTCTGGGATGCATCAACAAATGGCATAAAGCAGCGACTAGGTGCTGAAAAGTAAAGCGTGGCCAGATGTCCATTCACCATCAATTTCAACTAAAGTTTTACTAGGCAGGAGCCATTTTGGAAGCCTAGAAGAGTGGGAGCCTCTAGTCAGAGTGGCCTGGCTTTTGAAATGTGGCCAATTGGACATTATCAGGGAAATGTCAAGCAGCTTGAACCTCTTGCCTTTAATCCTTTGCAGGGTCAGCTGCTCACAATTGGAATTGACTGATGCTTTGACTGACTTAGTTGAATCGACGTGTGGTTTGCTTTCTGCCAAGACCAATCTCCCACTTCCACATTCACAAACGAGCAGGGGCTTTCTCATCTAAGACATAGAAGGTGCCAAAAGGAAGTGGGCGACCCCCAGCACCTTCCTAAGCCAGCCACCTTGAAGCAGTTCAATCTAGCAAACATTCACCTGAAAAACAATTCACCATTGTCAACTGTAGGCAAGGCCCTGCTCAGGGACCAAAGTGTGATGAAAGTCACATGTCTGCCAGGCGTGGTGGCTCATGCCTGTAATCCCAGCAATTTGGGAGGCGGAGGTGAGAGGATTATCTGAATTTAGGGGTTCAAGACCAGCCTGAACATCATGGTGAGACTTCGTTTCTACAATAAATAAAAAAATCAGCAGGGCATGGTGGCAAACGCCTGTAGTTCCAGCTACTTGGAAGACTGAGGCAGAAGGATCGCCTAAGCCCAGCAGGTCCGGGCTGCAGTGGCCTTGAGCGTGCCACTGCATTCCAGCCTGGGTGACAGAGTGAAACTGACTCAAAAAAAAAAGTTACATGTTCAGGCAAAAAATGATCCTAGTACACAGTGTAATGAGGAAGGAACGCTCAGTGCAGTACATTAGAACCACCTGAGTA